>CM060677.1:171026751-172226751 GCA_030686995.1 Artemisia argyi | reverse complement strand
TGAACTTTAGCTAAGAGTAAATCATCACTTTAAGTGTTTAAGTCTTGTTTAACTAAGGTTCACATTTCCTTTTAAACTAAACATTGTTTTTATTTCTTAAATTAGAAAGTGTCTTGTCATATCATATTTATTTCTTTAAATAGAATTGTCACATCACACTTATGGTAAGTTTTGTCAATATGCATTTATGTTTTTGACTAACTTTGTAGTGACTTGCAAGTTTGGTGTTTGACTAGTGTAATGTGATGTGACATTGTTTGGTTGCTAGGATTTATGAGACAAGACCTTGTTTGGTTTGAAGAGTTATTGCATAAACCTACTGCAGACCCGGCGGTACCCTGGGGGTAAACGGGCGGAACCCATCTGAGGGTTCCGCCTGATCCGCCAAGCATGCAGTATGGTGTGCTATAAATACCAAGCCATAACTTGATTTTTGGTTAACTCTTTAGGACTTATTCTCACATATTCTCTCAACTAACTCAGTAACCCTTGACTTGTGTGATTCTCTTATGTAGCAAGGAACTCCACAAGATCATTCAAGAAGTTGCAAGCTTCAACTCTAAAGTTGCAAGTCTTGGTAGCTTGGTCATGTATAAGCTTTGGTAGTTTATACTTCATGTGTGTCATGTATGTAGAAGTTATAGGTTAGTATTTTAGGCCTCAAAATACGTAGTGTGTTGAGAGTTGTTGTACCCTAGTAAAAGAACTAACAGGAGTGGTTGTACCCTTGGTAAAGAACTCGACATCTAGCTTTGTGTCGGTAAAAGTGTAAGCGACGAATGGGAGTGGTTGTACCCTTGTAAAAGAACTCGACATCTAGCTTTGTGTCGGTAAAAGTATAAGCGACGTGTAAGGTTTTCTCCGCCGGTGAAAGGAGCTTGTTGATTAGTGTTTATAACTCTCGAGTTGGAAACTCGGGGCGTGGATGTAGGGCAAGGAAAAAGAGTCCTTGTAGCCGAACCACGATAAACTATCGTGTTGTGGTTTGATTGTTTCTTTCTCTATCTTTGCTTATTATATGTTGTTGTTTAGTTAGAATTGTTGATCACATATAAAGCTTTTCAAAGAACCAAAACAAGTAAAGTTGTTCTTAGATCTTTAAACATAAGTAAAAGCTTTTCAAAGAACTAAACAAGCAAAGTTAAGATCATTACAAGTAAAGCTTTTCAAAGTATGAAACAAATTAAGTTAGAATTGTTATCCACATGAAAAGTCTTTTCAAAGAATCAAACATATTAAGTTGTGTTTATATCTTTAACCAAACGTCAAGTTCTCAAAGGTTATTTAAGCTAAAAAGGATTTAAAAAGCGGTAAACTATTCAACCCCCCTTCTAGTTTTCCACAGATGCATCTAATTTAAATCGACGCATCTCTAATGTGTATTTATACGTATTTCTCATCCTTCTCATTTTAAAGTTTCTTCTCATTTGATCCTAAGTCAAAGACCCAATGACAAAACCACAAATCTATGTGTGGGTATGGAAATAGGTATGCTGCAGGCCCATATAGTTGCTTACATTTTACACATCCTGACATCCTCTCCATAGCCTTTGTCACAATAATTGACTACCAAAATATGAGTAGTGCTAAAAAATGAGATAGTTCAAATTAAACCTCACAATGCCATCTACATTTAATTCGGATCATCAAATATGTGGATCACAAATCACTATTTACAACACCTGTGGAAACCTCCAATCCAACGGTGCTGCAGCCGTTACATCTCCACCGTTGGTTTTTGTGAAGTGGGTTTGATTACATCACCGTCGTTACATCTTCATTGTTGTATCTCCACGATTCGATTATTATTAGTCATTCAGCGGGTTAAAAAGTTATTCAAGGGCCTGATGTTGTTTTTTTGTTACTGTTCACATTTTGATGTTTTTTTGTACATAAACTTAGGAAAATCCACATTTTCGAGTATACATGATACTAAAGTTGTTCCCTCTCCCTTCTAATTCTATATGGATTATTTTCTGCAGTTGGTTGTAGATAATCAATGAATACCAGATATCACTTGAATCGTGTAATCACGTTTCAATAGAAACTATTTGACCCTAATGTCTGGGTTAAACGAATATCTCTACAGGACATGACCTAGTGTTTTTTTCTTGTTTTAGGTATAAAGCAAGAACCCTTTTCGCTTTAAATTGTTTAGTTTCTAGTGTATTTCCATGCAAATTATATGTTCCTATTTTGAGGAAAAACTCAAGGACCAATAATGGAATTATGATAATTAACGGCTTATTAATTAAATCATAATGTTCTACCATTATATGAAAGAATTGTTACAATAATGGAATTATGATAATTAACGGCTTATTAATTAAATCATAATGTTCTACCATTATATGAAAGAATTGTTACATAACCATTAATCATGGTCATTAACTTACAGTAATGACTGCCTTTGAATAGGTCAAAGTAGTTACAATCCACGTTTGAATTCAGTTCGGTGAGTTATACTCACTGATGAGCTTGCCTTTGAAAAAGTTGCTCCCTTAGTATGCTCACTAAGAGGTTCACCCACTGAAGACATGAACCCTCTGATGAGACAACTCCCTGATGAGATCCTTCGGCATAAGCTGAACTCATCAACCTGATGAATACTGATCAGATTCACACTCACTAAAGAGTTGACTCCTCGAACTTCATCAGTGACCTAAATTATATTTTACCACTATGAGAGTCAGGGTGATCAACGACCTGATGGGTGTACACTCCGTACTTCCATACCCATTACCAGGCGTGACCTAAATCCCTCAATTGAAATAAATTTCCAACAATCCTCCCTAATTTAGTACAAGACAAAAATACACCATTGGTCCCTAAACTTGCGAAAAATCATCACACATGCCTAAAAGTTGAGATTTTCATCGCCGTGAGTCCAAAAATTGGATTTTTTGGCCAACGAGGTCCCTTGACCTGTTTTCTCTATGTCAACATCCGTGTTGAGTTATATTAACGAGGGTATAATAGACAAATCACATTTATGAATGAATGTAATGCAAGCTAACCCAACAGTAAACGTTAGGGACCAACTGTGAATACGATTATGCAACTTGAGCGTATCTTCCTTGATACGCTATTTAATTTTTTGCGTGAACCAATAAACCCACCCACCAAACCCATATCCACACCATAATAAAACAAACACTTATCCAGACCATCACCTGAAAATCAAAAACCAAATCCAAACCCTCATTTTGAGAACTCAAAAAAACTAACTCAAATTCCAACAATACAATGTCGATTAGAGTTAATGTTATCATTAATATGCAAGATTATATTAGCAACATGCTAGATATCGTGATCACTAATATCTTGAATCATTTCCAAATAAAAGATGCAGTAAGGACCGATAGTTTAGCGAGAAACTGGAGGTTTAAGTGAACTTTGCTCACCGATGTCATAGTTGATGAGGATTTCTTTTATTCTTGAATGAACTAATGAAGTTCTCTGGTTTACAACGCTTACATGATCATATAGGATTGTGGTTTGGGCAAGAGGCTGCAGAAGAAGGGTTTTTTGCAAAGCTAATTCGTGCATGCATTGATCATCTCCAGAGGATGATTGATAGGGATTTATTTGTTACCTTTTTAAAGGGTCATTTAGTCTCAAAATCATATTTATATGATCAAATATTGCCCTAAATCGTTTATTTTTTTATTTTAGGAACTTGGGACGGAAAACATAGAAATCGGCATGTTTTGGGCTTAAAACGATGAAAAAGTAAAGAAAATGACTAAGTCGCAAAATTCTGTCAGATATGGAGATCTGACGGCGTCACACTTTACCAAGTGACGACGTCACTTGTTACTGAAGATAGATTTTTGGTGCAAGATTAACAAGCGACGCCTCAGTCAAATTAGAAGACTCTATAACTTGACGGTGTCAGGTGTAATTTGAAGACAAAATTCATGTACAAAGTTAAAAAGAGACGGCCTAGAGCTTTTACTAAGGGACGGAGTCAAGACATACATGACGACGTCATACATCCTAAGTGACACCGTCATAACGGGGACTTGCACAAGATGAAACCCTAATGATGGCGGTCTGACGGCGTCACAACCCATAAGGTGATGCCATCAGAGTTGTAAAACTATACATATTTTCGTATGTTTTTCATAATAAGTGTAACACTTTGGTGAGTTGAAACCCTAGATGAATTGCAGCTATTTGTAAGGCTTTTTCAGCCACTTTTATCCATGTTTCTTTGAAGATAAATAATTCAATCTTAATCATTCAATATGTCTATGTGTTGTTTGATTACTTATTTTTTCTTTTCTTTACTTTAACATTCTAGGCTAGATTTATTTGTGTTTTCTTAGGTCTAATGAAATCTTGTTATTGAATATTGATTTGTTGTCTCTTGTTTAATTGATTGCCTCGCGTTAGGCTAAGAAAACTAGCTAGTTTATTATATGTGTTAGCTTGAATGTCTTAGAAAACGCAACCATAGAGTGCACTATTGGTTTTTCTCATTGTATTTATTGCATGAATTGTGGCTTGTAGATCCTAGAAATAGACTTTAAGGGTTTTAGGGGAGACTAATATTCATAGAGTTGGGGACTTTGGCACCTCCCCACGACCGATATTAAGGAATGCAACGCTTCAATTAAAATAAGGACGCGACAATTCGACAAATCAGTAGGAGATAACTAGGGAGTAAGAAAATCTAAGTGAACACGTTTTTCCTATCATAAGAGTTACCGATTTACCTTTCTCACACATTAGTTTAATTTATTTAATTTTTAGTTTTGGGTTAGTTAACTAGTAACTAATTCCACCCGCTCTTTCAAATCATTTGTCCCCAACGCGTGCAAAGAACCATGGATTCAAGTCTTTACCCTAATTCATGAGAGTTATTTTGAAGAAAAAAGTACTTGGTAATGAAATTTATGTAATGAGACCAATTTCCTGTATATTGAGGAAATGAGACTACTGGAAGACCCAGAGAGAAATTCGAAGACTAAAAACTACCTTTTTAGTCTTCCAATGTCTCCCTTTTTCTTCCGGTAGTCTCATTTCCTCAATATACATGAAATTGGTTCTCATTACATAAATTTCATTACCAAGTATACTTGTCTTCAAAATAACTCATATGAATTAGGGAATCTTTCAAACCCTGAGATTTTACTTGCTTTCATAAAAATATAAAAATACAAAAAGAATCATCCTCACCTTTAGACCTATCTCGACATACATTTAGACCTAGCGACACTATTCCACTAGAGAACGAACTATCCTCCGAGTCTTACCTATACTACACTACAGCGATTAGGTACACTGCCTAGGAGGATTATAAAACTTCTTTTGAGGGTTTGCAAGAATCCGCACATCAATGATTTTGGAGAACGAAGCTTTGGGACCACTTGGTGTGACGCTTGACAGTTTGGATGTGCTGAGAGAAACCCAGGTGAGGCACACTGACCTAATTGCTCGATTGATACATATTTATGGTGATACTGATGATGGTATTCGTAAGCAGGAAGGTTAGGTTGCAAAAATGGCTGAAAATAATTAGTGAGTTTTAGGTATTTGATAGGGGTAGATAAATGGGGTCTTTTGGTTGCTTGTTTTGGATTATTAGGTTGTTAACAGGGTATGTGAATGGATCTTTTGTTTGGTTGTTGATGATGGTTTGATCTAGTTCTTGTTGTTCTTGTATTCTACTATAATTTTGATGGAATATAAATCTAAGTTTTAGTATTTAATCTTCTTGTATTGTGCTATTGGGTGTTGATAACGCTATAATTATATACTCCTTGAGCATTATATTATATGTTTTATGATCATTTGATGTGAACTTTTGGTACTTAATAAGCATGAAATGAATGCAGGTTCACTCTCGGATGCTCTAAAGCAAGATACATCACAAAGACCTACTATTTCACCACTTGAAGTAAATAAATAAGAAGTCTTCTATGAATAGCTTTTTATACAAGCAAGTGCGCCGGTTTCCTGGATATGTGACACTTATGTAATCCATTTGATCAATCCAATGTGTTTGTCTCTTGTTTACTATTTAATCACTTCTATTGTTATGAACTCATTAGCCATAAGAGGCTAAAGCTCTTGTGATTGCTTGGATATGTTGAAATAATAAAGCGACTTATGATTATGTTTTGATCTCTATCAATTTCAAGTTTATGTTGTAAACTATTTTATCTCTAGTCTTATTATGTTATTTATTGAAACTGGTTGAATATAATGTGTTGGGATAGGTCGAAAGAACCAACTTGTTAAACGCAATTCTAGGAACTTGTCTGCGTTTCTAGCCTTTGAAAGGAGAAATCCACTTAGGAGAATTAATAATAATCTAGACTTGATATGGAATACTATTCTGAGAGAAATCATTTAATGGATAAATATGAATCTTGAATTGAACCTACAAATTTTGAAATTGCTCTTTTGATGAAAATAGCTTTCTTATAAGTTGTGCTCCACTTCTTTATCAAACTGAGATCAAACATAAACATTGTCACTAGATTATCTAAGCTATCCAAGCAATCATTCGTTTTAATATTTGAATTCCTCATATTATTATAATCGTTACTTGTCTTGTTTTACTAATCATTTATACTTAAATCGAACGAACTAAGTCCCTGTGGATACGACCTGGTCTTACCTTAATCTAATACTACCAATGGGGGTTACACTTTACTCGTGTGTTTGGTTTATTAAAATCGGTGTTATAAATTTAAAGCTTTCCTTACCCATCAGGTGTACTATTTCTATCAGCAAAAGCAAATACCCCTTTCTATTAGCAAAACAAAACACAGTGGTTATAATGTTATATGTATCTAAAATGCAAATGCTTTAGCAGTAAATCTTATTTTATTGACAATGGTGTATTGTTTATGAAAAAAAAAATGGCATGGTGTTAGTGCTGACAGTGGGACTGGACAACCCAATAGCACAAATTGTAACGTCTTGATTTTTGACTTCCTTTAGTCAATCCAGTTTAGCAAATGCCACAAATTGTAACTTCTTGATTTTTGACTTCCCTAAGTCAAACCTATTTAGCAATGCACAACCAAACACTATCAGTTTAAATAACAACCCAATTTTATATTCAGAGTATGCCATGATTAAAAGCAAGAGCTTTTTATTAATCAATTTTGCTTAAAATATGTTTCACTTCCCTAAGTCAAACACTATCACTTAAAATATGTTTGACTTCCCTAAGTCAAACATATTTACCAATTCACAACTACACACTATCAGTTAAAATAACAACGTAAATTTTTATTGCTTGATTTCATGTTGATAACCATTACAAACTTCCCTATCATTTAAACATACACTTAGCTAGACCCACAACTTTCCCTGTCATCCTTTTCCTTCATTTCCTTCCTTTCCTTTAGATATTTAACCATAGCATCAAGATTTTTAATCCTTGCTTTCAAATCATAAACCTTTGATAACCCGATGTCGGCAACATCTTCCTTCTCTTTCTTAACACCCAAATGCTCTTCATTGGAGCAATCTTCTATCCTCAAACCACCGTACAAAGCCTTCCCCTTATCATTATGTGCCATTGCTAGTGATTTGGTTTGAATGCGTGTTGTTGGTAATTAGTTGAATGTGTCTTGCTGGTAATAATAGGGTTAATGGGTTGGGCTAGATTAAATTAAGGTATAGTATAAATATGAGTTATCTATTATACCCTCGTTAATATAACTCAACACGGACGTTGAACGAGATAAGACGGGACAAGGGACCTCGTTGGCCTAAAAATCCCAAAGTTTGGACTCACGGCGATAAAAATCTCAACTTTTGGACCCGTGCGATGATTTTTGGCAAGTTTAGGGACCAACGGTGTATTTTTATCTTAGTAAAATTACCTTAGCATGAAAATAAACATAAAAAAAAACCGGTGCATAAATGAATATATCTAAAAGATTGAATTTCCATCTTAGTACATTACACGTTCAAACATTTGAGAATCAGGGTGTTCTAAGAATTGAACCCTTCAACCTATTTGAATACCTGAAGATAACATACACACAAAGTTTTCAAACACTTAATGCTCGTAACACTAAATAAGCCATGTGTCCATATTCAATTCATGAATGTTTCAAGAGCCAAAAGCCTAAAGCTTCCTGAAGCGGCAGAACTTCAACATTCACATAGGTAGTTCCCTTTTTTTCATGCACCTGCTTTGCACTTTTTCAAAATTTGAATTATTATGAAGAAACCTTCTTTAACCTTACCTTTTAGTAGGACCAAGCACAAAAATTTGGGATGAAATATAAAATATGTGCTCTAGCCTCTGAATATTAAGCTTTTCCCATTGAATTCAGCTCCTGAGTTTCCTTAGGAGGGAATTAGGTGCCTGAATACTCAACGACTATGGTGGACTTTAAACTCATCCCTTTAGTAGACTTTAAAACCAAGTCTCTAGCCAAACCCTTCGTCAAGTGATGGGTTAAATTTTGTTGTGATCTTACAAACTCTATAGATATTATCTCATGAATCATGCTATGCCTGACACCTAAGTGTCTAGACTTCGTATTGTACATCTGGCTACAAGCCTTTGCCAATGTAGTTGCACTATCACAACGAATAGAAATAGGTGTTGTAGGTTTAGGATACTATGGAATCTCTAGAAGCAAGGTTTTCAACTATTCAGCTTCTTTACCAACAGCTGCCAAAGCCACAAATTCAGATTCCATTGTTGAACTTGTGATACAAATTTGTTTCTTAGAAGCGTAAGAAATGGCACCTCCCCCAAGCAAGAATAACCAGCCACTTATTGAAGAATTATCTTCAGTGTTGCTGATCCAACTTGCATTAGTGCATCCTTCTAATACTGAAGGTTAACTTGAATACGACAAACTATAATCCAAAGTTCTCTTTAGATACTTCAGTACACGCTGAACTACTTGCCAGTGATGAGCACTAGGATTAGTGTACCTGCTCAGTTTACGCACTACAAAAGCAATATCATGCCTTGTACAAGTCATGACATACATCAGGCAGCCAATTACCCAAGAATACTCAAGTTGAGATACAACCTGACCATTATTAGGCTTCATTTTCTCATTTGTATCCAGGGCTAAGCAAAATCACCCGAAAACTGACCCAAGACAAATCGACCGAAACTGGGTCGAACTGAATCAAACCGAGATTATTCGGTTCGGTTTTTGGTTTTGTATAATCATTTTGGTTTTACTCTATTCGGGTTCGGTTCGATTTGGTTCGAGTCAAAACACATTCATTTGGTTTGAAATGGCTAAACCGACCCGAATTGACATTATTCGGTTTTGCTTTCGATTTTGATAGCCTTTACCCGATTTGGTTCTCGATTCACGTTTTACCCTTATTCGGTTTTCGGGTTGGGTTTGGTTGGTTTAGATCAGGTTTGACCCGTTGCTCAGCCCTACTTGTGTCAATAGGAGTACTCACTGGAGTACAATCAAAGTAGTTACATTTCATCAGCACCTTCTCAATATAATGCGATTGAGAGATAGAAATTCCTTTATTTTCAGGTTTAATCCTCATAACAAGGATACCATCAGCCTCCCCCATGTCCTTCATGGAGAACCTTGATGACAAAAATTCCTTTGTTAGGTCAACCTGAACTTGTTCCGTGCCAAAGATCAGCATGTTATCAATATATAGACAAATGATGAATGCTTTACTAGATTCATCAAATTTGCTATACATAGATTTGTCAGCTTGGTTAAGATGATAACCACTAAACAAAAACACTTCATCTGATGAATAATCTGATTGTGAATTAATGCCAAGGCAATCAGCAGTCTTATGGTATTGATACGAGCCACTAGAGCATAATTATCAAAATAGTATATCCTTGACTTTTGTTTAAATCTCTGAATAATCAGTCTAGCCTTGAACTTTTAATTAGTTCCATCTACCTTCAGTTTCCTTTTGAAAATCCATTTGCAACCCAGAGGGTGGAAACCACGTGGTAGATAAGCCAACACCCAAGTTTTGTTGCTCATGATGGAATCCATGTCATCATTTATTGCTTCTTTCCAAAAAGCAACATCCTGGGACTTCATTGCTTCATCAAATGTTTTGGAGTCATCCTCAACATTAAAGCAATAGGAGTGTTGGTCAAAGACCTCATCCCTTGTACATTCAATTAAGTATAATTGAAATTAAGGTCCAATAACTTTAGAGTCCTGACCCTTTTGCGTTTTCTAAGCTCAAGTTCAGGTTGCTAAACCACAACCTCGTCAGAGACCTCTGAAGCACCAATGTCATCAGTTCCATTTGGAATCCTGTTGGTCTAGGGATAGATGAAAATTTATTCTCATCAAAGATTTCATCCTTTGATTCGATTATTGAGTTAATTGAAACAGATTCATTAGGTTCAATAACATAGAACTTGAAAGCCTTGGAATACTCAGCATATCCAAAAAAGATGCATTCAATGCCTCTTTCACCTAAAGTTTTCAGTTTTGGATTGGGGAGTCTTACACAAGCCCTACGACCCCAGACCCTGAGATAGTTCAGGTTGAGTTTCCTTTTAGTCCAGGGTCCATAAGGGGTAACCGTGGTCCTTTTATTTGGAACCCTATTTAATAACTTGTAAGCTCTTAACATAGCTTGACCCTAAAACCCTTGACTCAGCCCTGCATATGACAACATGAAATTAAGCATCTCCTTTAGTACCATGTTTTTCCATTCAAAAATACCATTTTTTTGTGGAGTATATGGAGCAGTCATTTCATGAATTATATCAACAGACTAAAAATACGAAGTATCTATGTATTCAACTCCCCTATCAGTTTTGAGTCTTTTGATAAGGGCTTCTTGTTGCACTTCAACTTCATTTTTAAACACTTTAAATCTATCTAATGCTTAATCCTTATTATGCAATCTATAAATATAGCAAAACCTAAAAGCATCATCAATAAAATTCATAAAGTATTTCTTATTCTCTAATGAGGGAGTAGCATGTAAGTTACATAAGTCACTATGGATCAGCTCCAAAACTTCAGTTTCACGCTTTACACTTTGAAATGGTTTCTTAGTAATTTTGGTTATCATGCAAGTTTTACACTTCATAGTGTCCATATCAAATGCTGGAATTAACCCATTTCTACATATCTCGCATTCTCTTAAAGTGAACATGGCCAAGTCTAGTATGCCATACGGTTGAATCATCTAGTTTAGAGTTTGACATAAAGGCTGAATTAGCAATATCATTAACAATGTTAAGTCTGGACATTTGATTACACAAATATCCAAAACAAATAAACACACCATGTTTAGATAAAACAAACTTATCAGATTTAGTAACTTGTTTATGACCACAATTGTTTAAAACACAACTAGAAACCAAATTTTCTAATATTTGGAGTATGTAAAACATTAAATAAAAAATAGTCTTTCCATAAATAAATCTTAAATTCACCCAAGGACCAATAATGAAATTATGATAATTAATGGTCTATTAATTACGTCATAATGTTCCTCAATTATAGGAAATAATAGTTACATGACTATTAATCAATGTCATTAAGTTACAGTTATAACTGCTTTTGAATAGGTCAAAGCAGTTACAATCCACTTTTGAATTTAGTCCAGTGAGTTATACTCACTGATGAGCTCGCCTCTGAAAAGGTTGCTCCCTTAGTGTGCTGACTGAGAGGTTCACCCACTAAAGACATGAACCTTCTGATGAGACAACTTCCTGATGAGATCCTTAGGCTGAACTCATCAGCCTGATGAATACCATTCAGAGTCATACTCACTAAAGAGTAGACTCCCTGAACTTCATCAATGACCCGAATTACATTTTACCACTATCAAAGTCAGGGTGATAAGCGACCTGATGGGTGTACACTTCATACCTCCAGACCCATTACTAGGTGTGACCTGAACCCCTCAATGGAACTAAATTTCCAACATTTTCTTTGGCACTCTCAAGAATTTTGATTTCTTAGTTATTTTTATTGGTTTCCAAAGACTATAGACCTCATTGAAAGGTAAGTAAACCGAAAGGCGTAAGGACTTGGGAATTTGAAAATGGGGTTCATTTACCACCTGCAAGGTTATCTCAAAACAAGTTATATTAGGCTGAATGAAGTTGGAAACTAGTGTATTTTTTATGTTTTATGACTTTATCGGCTTTGTGCTTGAACTATTGTTCTCGTTGTTATCAACTTCTTATGTAAAGTTGGTGAAAACACTTTCTGCAGGAGAAATGATATTCATGAAGAAATGCTACTCTTTTTGTAGGTTTTATAAAATTTTCGTATTTCTAAAAAAAAGGTTTAGCCTACTTAATGTTCTAAGTGCGAGTATGAGATTGAATGTATTTGTTTTTTATCGTGTGTAAATGGATTGTCAAAATTTTTATTAGAACTAACGATGGAATGTAAAAAAAAACAGATGCCTAGCGCAGTTCGCCACCAGCTACCTTAGAAGCCTGGCCAGCCATGTAATGTCTTGATCCAAGAAAGGACGCGAGTTCGAATCCGTTCTGCAGCATGGTTTGGTATTGGGTGGAGAAGAAATTTGAACGTTGGGGCTTGAACGTTGGATAGTAACGGTTTTTTATTTTTTTTTATTTTTATTTTTTTTTCCGATTTAACTGTGCATATTTATGTGTGTGCGCATGTTTATAAATGCAGAAGATGATATTTACAAAATATTATTTCTATTGGGCTTGAAGTGGGCTTGAGAGTAACCAACAAAAGCTGCCCAAAATAAGTTACGTTTTTTTTTGTTTTTTTTTTTTTTTTGTTTTTTTTTTTGTTTTTTTGTTTTTTTTTACCTTGTTTTAAATAAAAAAATGTTATTTATAATTTTATTTGAATAATATAATTTAGTTTTTTTCTAATAGAATTAAAAAAAAAAAAAAAGTGAGTGATGGGTGAGTGATGTGAATGATGTGGCATAAGGGGATTGGTTGAGAGTGAGTGATGGTGATGCAATGTCACAACCCCCTTACACAATGTGTGGTGTGACACTTACTTTAATAGTAATGAGTAGGGGTGACAATTCTCGACACGACACGATAAAAGACACGAACGCAACACGATGTTAAACAGGTTTGGGTTGAGGATAAACAAGTTTGGGTCAAAAACAGGTCAACCAGTCTAACCCGTTTAATAAAAGGGTCGTGTTTGGGTTGAGTAAGAATTAAACAGGTCAACCCGTGAATCCGTTTAAGTATATAAACTCTAAAAATAAAATATATAACCTAGTTTTTATATTGGAGGTGGATTAAATGCATTTTGTTATATAATTAATATGAGTGAATTACAATTATACCTCACATATCATTGAAATTGATGTCAGAAAATTGTCGTATAGTTATTTGTTTGTTATTTTTATCATATTTTAGATCCTTATATCATTTTTGCATTTAAACTAGTTAAATCAACAAACCACCAACCTTATTCACTGCTTGACCTATTTACTTAAACGGGTTAAATGGGTTACAAACGGGTTACACGTATTATGCAGGTATGGGTTAGGGTTGAGTTTCTTGACACGATTAATAAATGGGTCATGTTTAGGTAGAGGTTATACTAACCCGCCAACACGCGAACCCGAATAGGTTAACACGAACACGACTCGATTGCCACCCCTAGTAATGAGATCCTTCCTCACTTCTCTCTCTAAAATCTCAAATGTACACCTCTCTTTCACTTTCTCTCTTTAGATTATGTTTAATATTTGATAATTATGGGAAAACAAGACGGTACATATTTTGCATAAAATTTTGAGATGTTGATGCAACAATAAATAAAGTTTAATTAATGTTCATAGCTTTTAATTTTTTAATTTTTTATTTTTTTCATCTATCTAGCACTCCATCATACTAGATATACCGAGACAGTTTCTATTTCTAAACATCACAATAACACATATATAAACAATAAAGGCATGCTTATGATTAGTTTTTGTTGATCTCTTTAAAATGTTTTTTAACTTTTAGTTTTTATTTTTGATCGACTTAAGTTTTTCAAATACTTTTGTGGCATTAAATATAATTTAAAACGAAAGTAATATATGAGGTTTAGACAAGATTATAAGACATTTTCCTATGTTTAAATTCTTATTTGAATGAATTAAAAAAAAATTTAACGATTGTTTGAGGAATAACAATCTCAGCTGAATGACAAAGTATGACAATTTACTCACTAACTTAAACACTAATCAAAGTAGGGGTTTAAGTATAAACTTATCAATCTCTCTAAATGGGTTGAGTGACTAAGTTCAATTGATGAGTAAATGCCCTCTTGAATGTATTTTACATTAATCGCAAGAGATTGGTATTTACTCCTTTGAAACATTCTCTTTTATAAGCAAAGGTTCAGGTAGATATCCGTGAGGTAATAGGAAAGTGTTGAACGCTTAACTACGTAGTACACTGCTAAGTTCAATGGAGAAGTAAATGCTCTCATGGATGTGTTTCACATTAATTGTAAAAGATGAGTATTTACTCATTTGAACCATTCTCTTTTATAGCCAAAGATCGAGGTGGATACCCGTGGCAAAAAAAGGACGTGTCGAGCATTAAAGTATGGTACACTCCTACCAACTTACATTAAATGTTTCTATTTTCGGAATGTGTCAAATCTCACTTTAAATAACAACGTTGACAACTGTTTCTTCATTTATGTCAACTCTTGTATTTTGTTTGGCTTTCTTTGATAAGTGTTTTTCTACTTACATTTCTCGCCTAAATATCTTCAGATATTTAGATATTTCTTAAGTATCTTATATTAGAATGTCTTTTCATGGTGAGGAGATCCAGAGGAGTAAGTGAAACATTGTCAAATCTCACTGACTCCGTAATCTTCTTTTAGTTCAGGTACTCTACTTACTAAAACGACATCGGTGACGTATTCTTCGCCTCTAAAGAACTGTGAAGATAACTCCCTGAATGTATCATTCGGGGACTAATTTTACACTTATTTTATTTTATGTTCAAATCCTAGTAATAGACAATTAGTTATTGAATTTACCCAGCAATTTTCATAACTCTTTTATATTATAAAAGTATTGTGACAAATGAAAAAGTGATCAGTCTATCGGCCAGCCTTAATTTGGTATGTGTTAGCAACATTATAGATGTTGGAATCATGTTGACAAAGGTGGAGCCTTCGGTTTGCTCGGTCAACACTTAATCAGCGATTAAAAAAAAATGAATAATTAATTTCTTTTTGAAAAAGGATAATACCAAATTAAAGTATCATACTTGTCAAAAAAAGCTTTTTTGAGTAGCGATTTTTTTTTTGCTCATTGATGTACTAAACTTGCATTTTATTGCAAAAAATACGTACTTTGGACGTTTTTGCCCCTCAAGTTATAAAAAAGTCAGGGGCAAAAATGTCATAAAAAGGTTAGAAAATAGTACAAAGTACGTATTTTTGGCAATAAAATGCAAGTTTAGTACACCAATGAGGAAAAAAAATTCGATACTCAAAAGAGTTTTTTTTTACAAGTATGATGCTTTAATTTGGTATTAGCCATTTTGAAAAACTAAAACTCATGGCGCAATTAGACAAGGGCTTGAAAGTTAAGAAAAATGATTTATAAACAAATGATCCCTTTACTTTTACTATTTACCAAAATTGACTATAAAACATTGAATAAAACTATAATTTTTATTTTAAGATGTACTTCCATAATGAACGTACCATGATTGTTAATATTCCGTTCCTGATCTTAAAATCTTACAATTTTACGATACTAAAAAGCTAAAATAATCCTGATTCTACGTAAGATCTTTGTGAGATATGATCTTAATAGGATCTCGATATTAACCATAGGATCTTAAAATCTTGATCGATCCAAACTTACTTTTCTCGAACCACAAACTAAAAAACTACAAATTTTTATATTAAGTTTTGAAGAATATGAAAAACAAAAGGCTAATTGTATTAAATACTTGATAATCATAAATTTGACATACATTTTCATAACATATATAAAGGAAAACCCCTTAAAGTGAAAAAGTGGAAAAATTAAGTAAATTATTTATGGAAATCATAAAATTTTATTATTATTAATATCATTTATAACCTATTTTATTTTTATCCAGTTTAAATAGTGTTAGTGTATAATCTATATATTGAAAACTGGGTCTCTAATCGACCTGGTCGTGTCATCGATATATATATATATATATATATATATATATATATATATATATATATATATATATATATATATATATATATATATATATATATATATATATATATATATATATAAAACCGGGGGTCACTTCAAACCTGACGGGTCTAAACGGATTTTGAAAAATGAATGATCGATAATCATAAACGGTGCCATGACGTTACTGTTCATAAACTTTTAAAAAAATAATGGATGGTAAAGATTTTGTAATTTTTTTTTTTGAGATGCCGGTGGCGGTGTGACAGTAAGTAAACTCCCGAGTTCAACGTAACTAAAATAATCTACATGTCACAATAAATAAAATAATGGCCATCCATTCATTCATTCAGGTAAACCTCATTAAAATCGAATAACGATATGAGAAATGAAAATGATCATACCTTTACTCCATCCCAAAGTTTTTCCAATTTGCTAAATCGCAATATAATAACCACCACGTTGCCCATATCAATGTTGTCAAGACTTTTGAAAGGGAAGGAACGCCATTCCAAGTATTTCAAACGTTTGAAAGAGAAGCAAGACTTGTCATCATTTGAAGAAGACGACCATTGTAGCTTAGAATCACTACTCAACTGAATGAATCTTAGACCACTCATCTTTCTAAAGGCCTCGAATTGAACAGTTGCCTCCTCTTCCATCGGGTCACAGTAGTCCAACCGAATGCTTCTAACTGAATCTGTTCCCTAGTAAACAATAGTAATTAAGAGAGCTATATTATTATTTAGTGTCAATAAACTATGTAGGTGTTGAAATGAAATGATATATTATATCATAAATAAACTCAGAGATATTGTACCAAATATTCCCTGAATACACGAACAATGTCCCTGAGACCCATCAGTCTAGTACGCTCTCCAGGATTCTCAGGATGTTCTTGGCGGACCACTTCGTAGCCCATTTTCCTAATTACATGAGGTAACACAACGTACGATCCTTTTTTCTCAACTAGAAATTTATGAGCTAGCTTTTCGATTTCATAATCTAGGCTGAAGCCTTCATCGTTTAACACTTTGAAGACTAAATCCTTCTTCGTTCTAATCAATCCGTCAAAGAAACAAGCAATATCCAGAAATAAATTCTTGGCCTCTGTACTAAGTGAATCGTAGCTCATCTGAAGCTGCTTTTGAACATCACCATGAGGAATTTGTTTTAACGTCTTCAGTGCTGCAGGCAAGTGCTCTTTATATTGTGTAAAATGACGACTCCAAACCTTAAGTACCAATGGAAGCCCTCCAGCACGAGCCACTACTTCTTCTACAAACTTTGCATGGACGAGTTCGTCTCTTGCAAACATAAGCCGAATAAAGAGTTTTCGAGACTCCCGTTCATTCAACAACCTTGTATGGTAGGATGTGTGTGATATGCTACCAAGGGAACCTACATCTCTTGTCGTCACAATTATTCTACTCCCATTATAGAACCTTAGAGAATTAATACCCAATCCTTCCAATTGCTCAATTTTTTGAACATCGTCAAGAACCAACAAAGTCTTTTGACGTCTTATCAAGTTTTGTATCTTTGCAATTCCGTCATTACGCAATTTAACCTTGTCGTCCTTGTTTAACTGGGAAAGCAGATCTTTTTGCAATTTAAACTTCCAATCTCCTCTCCCATTATAACGGCGATGGATATCCTCAAGAAAACAACTAACTTTGAATTTTGAAGCAATTTTATTGTACGTTTCTTTGACAATAGTTGTTTTACCTATCCCGCTAAATCCAAAAACTCCAACAACCAAAACATTTTCACAATCAAAATTTAGTTCTGAAATTAACTCCTCAGACCGAGATCCTATCCCGACAGGGTGGTCTGTAACATGCATGTCTCGTGGAGTTTGCATCTTCTCAAGCTGGTTAATGATTTCCAGGACGAGTTCCGCCTCGTCTCTGCCAAATTTAAGTAGGAAATTCAATACATCATACAGTATATGTTATATTCTTTCTGCAATTTCTTAAAAAAATAAATAAATAAATAAATAAATAAAACTTATATATGATTTACTTGTAACAAAAGACAAGGGTGAGATAAATTTAAAAAAAGAAAAAGAAAGTAAAGTTACCTATAATTCTTCAAGTGTAGACCAGAAAGTTGACCAACATTTTTTAAGGCTTTCCTCCAATTCGTAACTGTCTCTGGATCAGTGCTGGTCTTGTGAGCTTCAAAAGGTTCCTTGAAATGATGACCTTCTTGATTTCTAACATCCGATGGTTCGACATTCAAAAATACAGGAAGAACTTTTCTTTGATCAGGATTGCGAGCAACACAGTCCATAATATGGACAAGCTCATCAAGACACTCTTTAGAAGAAGAATAGTTGGGGGAGAATACAACAAGAGAGATCTCAGATTCATCAATAGCTTTAAACACCTCGAGACGCTCATCATGACCAACACAGAGGTTGCTGTAGTCAGATATTGCAAAATCACTGTGCTTGAGTGACCTCAGTAGGTGGCTTATGAAGCTTTTGCCAATATCTTTAGATGAGTAATTCAAGGACACATCGTTCTTAAACCTTTTAGAATTGGGTTGTTCAAGTTCATCATCAGAATCTGAATCCCATTTCCTCTTGATTAATGTGGAAGAAGATGGATCCATTAATCAATTTTGAAATCCTACCTGGAAATTATCACGAATCATCTAGTGAGTATTACAAGAAACTTTTGTTTACATTAACAGAGTAATTAAGGAGAAGAACATATAGATACACAATTAACCTACCCTGTTGGATCCAAATCTTGCTAACAAAGAAGGGGCTCGAAAAAGGTCGACTAACTGCTTGTTCACCACACAGTCGATTTAATAAAAGCATAGAATTCGAATTTTGCGAACTGAAGTTGGACTTTCCTAGGTTTTACACTGCTTTTGTAGTGATGTTTTATTCTAGCATCTCGCTAGTACGTTTTCTAAAATCTGTCATTCAAAAAATAAATACACAATGAAAATGAATAACCAAAACAAAGAAAGTTGAATTATAGTCCAAATTAAACCAAGAAAGTTTTATCACAAAACCCAAAACGTAAGTCAAAGAAACAACCAGCCTTGAAGCTATAACAGCGATGAATATGGAGTACTTTGTTTCGTAACCCTTGCTGTTGGCATGGTTTTCACTTCACCCATAGGCGCACCTACACTATATGAACCACCTTAGAAATCGAAACCTTTTAGAAGTTATATATCGGAAAAATTAAAGACCCGCCTTGAAATTGGATCCGGAACCACCTTACATCGAAAAGTACAAGAAAGAAAGACAAAGAAACAATGAAGTAAATACTAGAAAACCGGATTTCACAATGTCCTTTAATGGAGGTTTCGAGGTCCGGTCTTTGTCTAAAGAAGATGACTTAAGATATGTTGTTTACAATGTTTTATTGCAAGGTTTTCAAGATCGGGATCCTACTTTCGTCTTTGCAAGATCAGAATCGTAAGATCGGATCGGGATCCTAAGATCCTACTATAATGCATTTTCTTAATAGTTTTTGTAATATTATTTAAATCTACAAATTATTATATATCATTAACACAAAACTATATAAATGTTTCATGAAAATGTTGTTTTAAATTATGAAGATGAAATGTTTAAGAAAATTAACATGTTGTTTTCTAAATTCTATAAAATATAATCCATAACTTTTTAGTTTTTTAGTTTGCGATTCGAGAAAAGTAAGATCGGATCGGATTAGATCTTAAGATCCTACGGTCAAGATTGGGATCGTATAAGTTCCTAAGTGTGCTAAGATCCTACGTAAGATCCGGATCGTTTTCACTTAATTTGTAGTATCGTAAAAACGTAAGATCCTAAGATCAAGATCGAGATCCTAACAACTATGTTTTATTGTATTCTATTTTCACAAATCCAATTGGGGAGGTGTTATTCTAGAGCAAAATGCACAGTTAGTCTCTGAACTTGTACTCAAGTCCTTACTGTTCACTTTTTGCACAACCCAATGTCCCTTTGACTAATTGTCGTCAGTCAACATCCGTTAACTCCCACACGTGCTTTACACGTGAGGGTATTTTGGTCATTTCACCGTATTATGTTAATTATTTAAATATTTTTCTACAACCTTATGGACGAATAGTGTAATTTACTCCTAAAATTAATACGTCGTTCTTTTTTTATCTTCACTTACCATCACCAGTCATTACAACCATCCACCATCACCCACCACCATTAGACTTAGTAGTTATGGTAATCTTACCTATGACCACACCACCCTGCCACATTAGCGCCATATTAGCTTTGTTCTCTAAGTCAAACACATGACCAAACCCTCGTTATGATGACCTTACCGGCGATCCTTTTTTTTTTTTTAATAACTAAAAAAGACAGTACATAATAATTAAAATTAAAAAGATTACAATACAAATAAAGAACTTAAACACTAAAAAATGTCACCTAAATGTAATGTCTTATTTATTAACAAAAATAATAATAATAATAATTATTAAAAAAAAATCATAAACCAAATGCCAAGATCGGTCATTGGACCGATCGAATAAAAAAAAACATTGGTGGCGGAAGGGGGTTCGCTTGGGCCTCTCATGTCGTGGGAGGGGGGATACGTCTCCCTAGGCGTGTAGGTGTCAAATCGATGCGTAAAGTTGTCATAACAAGCAACCTTACAACCATCCACCACTACCACCATCACAATGACCACCATCATTAAAGAGTGATAAATTACTAAAAATAAATAAATAAATAAAAATAAAAAAAAGTACGAAGTAACATTTGTGGTCTTGTACCTGTTTTTATTTATTTATTTATTTATTTATTTATTTAAACTATATAGTCTTGTACTACACCATTATCTTTTTGTTTTAAACCTTACCATCTTCATCCACCCTCATTGACTTCACCCACACATAGACACTAAAAAAACACAAGAGTTAACTACAATTTTGGTCCTTGTGGTTTACTGGGTGTAACAATTTTGGTCCAATAGTTTGAAAAGTAACAGTTCCTGTCCAGAATCCAATGACCTGTAACAGATTTGGTCCAATTTTTCATTGACTGTTAGTTTGACCAATTAAGACACGTGAAATGACTAAAATACCCTTATCTTAATGGACTAAATGTGTTACACCCAGCAAACCATAATAACCAAAAATATAGTTAACTCATAAATTTATAAAACTAAAAAAAATAAACTTTTAACAACTAAAAACTTTTATAGAAATTAAAAACTATCTAAAAATTTGAAATACATTATGAAATTTTTAACACGGCTAAACTTAAGTAAGAACTAATTTTCTTGTTGGAAAGAAAGTGAATTTTAAAACTTACGAAACTATTTTTAATGATTTAGTAACTAAAACTGCTTTTTAATCTATATATAATAATACTAAAATACTAAATTTTTATAAAATTTCTAATAGTTATAAAAACTGCTTATAAGTTGACAGAAATTCGAGTATTAGTTTTCTTAAAAAAAATTAAAAAAAATCTTTGATTTTCTTAAAAAAAATCTCGTTTTGTAATAACTTTTTAAATTTATACACGTTTTTATATAAGTTTTTTTGCACATTTTCATATGCGTTTTTATACACACATTTTTATACACATTTTTCTATACGTTTTTATATACATTTTTATATACATTTTAATCTACGTTGTTTATGTATATTTTTATATACATGTTTTTATCTTCGTTTTTTATATATGTTTTTATATACATTTTTATCTACGTTTACAAAAACGTAGATAAAAACTACATAAATATATAAAAACGTAGATAAAAGCGTAGATAAAAAACGTATATAAAAATGTACATAAAAGCGTTGATAAAAACGTAGATATATATATATATATATATATATATATATATATATATTAAAAAAACGTATAATAAAATGTATATAAAAACATTTATAAAAACATATATAAAAGGGTAGATAAAAACATAGATAAAAACGTATATAAAAATGTATATAAAAATGTGTATAAAAATGTATGTATAAAAACGTGCATAAAAAGTGCATAAAAACTTATATAAAAACGTATATAACACTATAAAGTAAATTAGCCCTTTTTAAAGATATGGATATATTTGTTTTCAAACTATTGTACTAAAAGTAAAACACCTGACAAACCACAAGGACTAAAAATAATGTAGTTAACTCTTTTATTTAACAATACAGATGAATAGACAAAAATACCCTCATATTTAACAGTCAAAATTGGTCAAACTAATGGTGGACCAAAAATTGGACCAAAAGTGTTACGGGTCGTCGGATTCTTGACAGGATCCGTTACTTTTCAAACTATTAGACCAAAATCGTTATATCCGGTAAACCACAAGGACCAAAAATATAGTTAACTCAAAACACAAATACCAACAAACCTTCAATTTCAGATCCACAAAGATTTAACAAAACAACAATCTCATAGTTATCCTCAACCACCCGCCCCCACCTTCTTCAATCTCAGTTCATCATGCCGCTGAAAAATCCTCACCCAAGAATCTTAGATTTTTTTTTCCAGAACAGAAAACATGAATCATTGAGTTGAATAAGAAATTAGCTACAACTTTGATAAACACCAATAGGGATCAATGAAGATCCGTTAAAGGATTCTAATTGGTTTGATTAATCCAGAAATAAGAAAGGATCAATGAAATTGCAATTAGTTATCAAAGGCGGGAAAAATTGTTATTTGATATGTGAATGATTACAGAAAAGAGAAGAAGTGAAATCACAATTACAGGCTAAATTAGAAATGAAGAACATAACAACTATTTAAAGACTAGTATTCCCGCTAAAGTTAGTTATTGGCTGTTGGAGTGTGTCACGTGCACCTGACACGCCTGGTTATAAACCATTTGTGTGCCCCTCACGTGCCAAACAGCTTATCTAACTTGTTGACTTATTGACCATCACTTGTTAGCTTATCAATCCACCTTCCTTAAAGAAACAACTTGGCCTCAAGTTGTGCAATCAAATTCAGGAAATCTTTGTTGTAGCTCAGTGATTGATTCCCAAGTAGCATCCTCTATTGTACCATTTGCCCACTGGACCAAGACATAAACCTCTTCCACATTGCCTTTTCTGGCCAATCTCCTATCCAAAATGGCTAAAGGCTCCACCATAAACATACCCACGCTGTCACAAGGTGGTAGACTGCCACTTGTTTGATTTGGACTAGGATGTTTGCATTTCTTGAGCTGAGATATGTGATAAACATTGTGTATCTGGGACTCAAGTGGCAACTCCAGCTCATAAGCTACTTGTCCCACCCTTTGTATTATCTTGAAAGGTCCAAAGTACTTACGTGAAAACTTATTCTGCTTACCCTTCCTTACTGTCAACTGCCTGTAGGGTTGTAATTTGAGATACACCCAATCACCACACTCAAACTCCTTGTCTGTTCTATGCTTTTCATGATGAGACTTCATTTTGAGCCCTTTTAATATGAAATTTCAAAGTTTCCATAGCTGTTTCCCTTTCTCTTAACGTTTTGTCCACTAATTCCACTCTACTTTCTCCCCCAATATATGGAATGTGGACAGGTGGTGGTTTACCATATACAGCTTCATAAGGAGTGGTATGAATAGCTATATGATAGTTTGTGTTGTACCACCATTCAGCCAAAGGTAACCACTTACACCACTGAGTAGGTTGTTCACCACACATACATCTGAGGTAACATTCCAAGCACCTATTAACCACCTCAGTTTGGCCATCTGATTGTGGATGATATGCAGTAGACATGTTCAATTCCACCTTCAACAACTTAAAGAGGTCTTTCCAAAAGAGGCTGAAGAAAATCTTATCTTTATCTGACACAATATTCTCAGACAACTCATGTAGTTTGTAGATGTTGTCTAAGAATACTTGAGCCACTTGAGAAGCAGTAAAAGGATGAGAAAGAGCCATGAAATGAGCATATTTACTCAACCTATCAAACACACGACAAATATGACCTCTTTACCTTGTGACTTTGGCAATCCTTCAATAAAATCCATTGAGATACTGGTCCAAGTACTGGTAGGAATGGGTAAAGGTTGTAATAAACCTGGATAAGCTTCTAAATTTGGCTTACACCTTTGACACACATCACAACTTCTAACCTAATTCTTAACATCTTTCCTCATTTTCTTCCAATAAAACATTGAACATAACTTTTGAGTTGTCACCTTCACTCCTGCATGACCTCCAAATGAACCATTATGTATTGCAGTTAGCAATTCCTGCTTCAACGTCTCATCATTACCCACCATCAACTTGTTTTTCCTTCTTAATTGATTGTTTGACCAAGTATAATGACCCATTTTGTTTGCATTGGCCTGCAACTTAATAATCAAATCTTTCAAGGTCTGATCTTGCTCCCAACTTGCCAATATCTTTGTAAAACCCCGATTTTCCTGAATGTGTAAAATACCTAAAATACCCCTTTAATCTCGAACTTTGAATAGACGATTAATTAATTTAAAACATTTCATTTCGAATATAACCTAAGTATCTAAATTTTGAATAATTGAACGAATAAACGTTAGACAAATATAAGACTTATGCTAAATCAAAATTGTACACAATTAAAATCTTGTACACTTATATTAAATCGTAACCTAAGTGAGACACACGACACACTTCTTGGTCCTAAATATTTCTACACATTTATTCCTTGGTCTAAAATTCCCATCTCATTCTTTATTTAAGTTTTATAAGATGTGGTCAAAACAACCTTGTCCTAATCATGTTCATACAAGAAAGATAAACATCACACGACATATGATCTTGTACTACTCTTCATACGTTTTACTGGAGATAAGACCGAATATATGAAGATATGTATTATCTCCTTACCTAAATTAAGTACACGACATTCCTTTTTACATACAACTCCATACGCTTTTCCTATGGGTCATATAATATATCATTACATATCTCTCTCAACCAAATCACAACCAAAACAAAGACAAACCCTAAAAAACATCAAACACCACAAATGGCGGCTATGTATTTTTCTGCTTCATTTTCTTTATTCGATCAAAAGAAGAGTGCAAAGAAAAGGTTCATTTCTAGGTCGAGATTGCGGGGCGATAGGTGTACCAAACGTGGTGTTGCTGGCTCGCAAAGGAGTGTGTAGTCGTGGTTAGTTGCTGCCTAATAGGGTGCTGTTCGTAGGGTGTATTCCTGGTACGATTAGGAGAGTTTTGTTCGTGGTGTAAAGCTGTTCGAGGCTGGTATAGTTTTGTGTTTCGGCTGGGTGAAACTAGTTTACGATCCTTGTTTCTCTTCTCATTTGCACGTTTCAAGGGTAAGTTATCACCACCCTGTTCGATTCCTCCTTATTTGTTCTCGATTCGATCACGTTTAGTTCATTTATCGACTATGTTAAATCGTATATGAAACCCTACAATGGATCATGGTCACGTCACATATAATAATGAAACTACAACTTATATAATCGACATATGATTTGTGTTGTGTTCGTGTTTTTGGCTGTCGCGATGGGTTATTTAGTTGTACTCGACCTTGTTGCCAAGACTAACGCTTGATAATGAACTTAGAACATGTATGATCGATTGACATATGATGAGGAAGAAACCCACGACTTGTTTTATTGAATGGGCAAGGGATGTAGCATTTGGTACTGTTATTCAATATATATAATCATATCCTTTCTAAATTTTGAACTAAAGGAAAACATGTGACAATAGAGGTAATCATGCATGAGACTATATATAAAAACACATGTATGTGAGCATATGCATGTAGGATTATGGTAGTATATACGTATGCTATTTAAAAGTGTGAAAACCATATTAAGTGTGCATACATGCTGACTTAATGGGCATGCATTTTGGTGTCGTTCGTTATGGGAAATGGGTATGCAAATTCGAGTTCGTTTTCTATTTCAATACTAAAGGGTCTTAATACTTAAATTTACTCTTTAAACCCTCAACTTTGATAAACGACACTTTAAACCCTAAACTATGATACTTATCATATTAAACCTTCAAGTTAACTTATTATCAATTGGAGAACCTAAGTTTGATTAATTATGGGTATTAACCCTAAAGTTAACAATTCTAGAAAGTTACGTAATTCGGAAAGCTACTAATTTGGGAAACTTACTAATTCTGAAAACCTACTAATTCGGGAAAATTATTAATTCTGGGAACTTAAAAATTCAGGAAACTTACTAATTTTAGAAGGTTACTAAAAATGAAAAGTTTCTAAAAATAGAAAGAAACCTAAAATGAGTAATCTGATTTAAACTGAGCTTATAAATAATAAGACGATCATTAATTCGTGTAGATTCGCTGAAGAAGGAGTAACTTTCTATCCTTGTTTCTGATACGGTTTCATTTGCGGTTTGAGGTACAGATATTCTAACCTTTCAGTAAGGTTTCCTATGACTCATGATCCATTCTATTGCCACTATTATAATTTATGATCTTTATACGTCTGATATCCTTGGTTCATTTGATAGTATGATTTTGTATGAAGACCCTTTTAAAAATATAACCTGACGACTTTTGAGAAAAACTATTTTCGAAATGATTTCTGTGATTACGATACGATGCCAGTTTTATATGAAGGTTTTAACGACTTTTATGAAATGTGTTTTTAAAGGAATACTTTTACGATAAAAAGGTTTTAAATAATTTTTTAAAAGTCCTTAATATGTTTTATTCTCTAAGATTTCTCATGACTTTCTTTAACATCTTTTGATTATTTAACTTCAAATTTTGAACCTTTCCTATGAACCCTTTTGCTATTATGAACCTTTGATTTGAACCTCATGATATGAATCTTTGATTTGGACCTTTGACTTGAACCATTGCTATGATCCCTTATATGATCCATATTTGATCGATCCATTTCTGTTATGATTTGCTTGATTTTAGTTGCATGCTATAGTTCTTATTCTTATAGCATTCCTATGCTTTATTTGTTGCCCGTTATTTGATTAATTTGTAGCCAGTCATGGGGAGTCCATGGCCTTGCCACTGATGCACCAGTGGTATTGACACTATCTGTGGAGGTGGGTTTTAGTCCACAGCGTTCCCTTTAAGCTAGCTATTCAGGCCTATATTTATTATTGTATATGTTTACTTAGCCTAGAGCTTTGTGCATATATATTTGTTTTGTAGGGGGCGTATGGATGCATCCTAGGTACTTTGTTTCGTTTTGAATTTGGTGAATGGGTATGTGTGTGCAATACACTCCATTTCACATTTGGTACATCGAGCTAGCTACTCTATGTACAATTTGATATATGATTATTGGGCATTTCTGTTACTTCTACTATATATGTGATCCTTGTTGTTCTAACTTCTTTATTGTTATTGACTTATGCTTTCCATAATTCATTTGCTTACACTTATGACTCGTTTCATTTTCCTTTGATTCATTTGATATTCCTTATATGTATTCCCTTTGATCGTGTTCTATTGATTCTATCATATGTTCCATATTCTTTGATATTCGTCTCAACAGGTTTGCTTGGATTCATTTCGGATTCACTTTCGTTTCCCCTTTTGTTATTAGCTTTTGTTTATTTATATCTGTTCACTGGGCTTTTTAAGCTCAGCCGAATTTCTTTTCCTGCAGCAGGTTTTAGTAGGAAGCTGGGTTAAGAGTGTAGAGTACCTTGGACTTAGAAGACTATACCTTGAGAGCTATTCTGGATTAGATATGATTAGAAGTGATTACAGTTCAGACTTAGTATTTTATTGTCTTTCTCATTTGTAACCTTGCACTTCAGACTTTTCCTTTGTAACCTTTGAGATTCATTTGTATTATTTAGGTCTTATGCTTGTGTTTGCTTTGATATGTCACCATAACGTAATACTTCTACCCTTATCGGGTCGGGGTGTTACAATTATGGTATCAGAGACAGGCTGCGACTTGTTGTACATCAAACCTTGACTTGTGAAGTTTGGACCATTAAGTTTCCACTGTAGGCGCTCATAAGACAACCTTTGAGAATTTGCTTTAGGATCTCCCTATAGGAACTTAAGTTATCACCAGTGAGGAATGGGTAGACTAGGACATCTATGTAAGTGGCATTGCTTCCGCATCACTCCGATTCGTGCCTCTGCCCTTAGTTAAGCCTTATAAGAACTTTTGATTCGGAGATTAGAAAGTTTTGCAACCTAAGTTTAGTAATCAAGTAAGTACATGGATACCTTACTCCATTTAAGTTTCACTATCTGATTCCAATCTCCATTTCCGATTTGTTTGATAAACAATTTGATACCTCTTCGACCATCCCGAAGGTCATTCAACCATAATGTGTTTGACACATTCTGTGAATTCGTTACTTATATAGGACACAAAATGTATCGTCTGATACTGCTTGACTCTGCATAATCCATTATTACTCCTATGTGAACTCTGGTGATTATTAGCAAAGGATATCGGAAGATTTGTTCCCTACCTTTGAATGATGAACTTTGTCTGCCAGTCAATTCCTTTGGAAGGATATGATGTTAATATTATCTCAGTATAGATTTGTTAACTGAGCATGACGATGCTGGCAACTGATACTCCATACATCTCTCTTTTGACAACCATACGATGTCCATATTACCAATGATGCACACTCTACTTTTCACTTGTGCTAATGAGCTAAACAAGATTTTAACACCGTGAACTGTTCGCTATCTATCTCAACACTTTTGATGAACCATGTACTTGACTCTGATATATGAACTATCCATATGTTTTGACGACCGTTTTCGTCCTACGAATCTGTTTACTTTTGATATGATTAACGTTGAGGTCTTTTGGTTATGGATTGGCTGACTCCTCATAAGCTACCATAGAATACCGTATTTGATATGTGACCTTTAACAATCTGCTTCACCCTACTTTTGTCATGATGGCTCTCATCACTTAAGTTTGTTAAGATTAACTCTGCTATGGAAGTACATAATCTAATCTCATTTGATTGTCAAGTTTCTCCTGACACCTATTGGAAGTATTTTGTTGTACAAAGATTTTCCGGTGTTCTCTGATGAACCTCTTGGGATTTTCCCTCCTGCTTGGGAAGTAGAGTTGACATTGAACTGATCTCAGTTGACGAAACCATTGTGCCATAGAAGTTGAGAGATTGAAGGAACTGAAGGAATATGATTTCGTTCACCCTAAGGTTTTCATAGGATGCTGTTGTTGGTTTACAAAGAAGAAAGAGAGAAGTATGTGACGGCGTATCGACTATTGTGAACTTAACTGTACCACTATCAGTAATGATTATCCATTTCCGCGTATAAATAATTGATTTGGTCTACCTTTGAAACTGCATATCTGATTGCATCATTTTAGATTTGAAGGACTGAAGAAGCAGCCACAAGAACTTCTAAGAAGGGGGTTAACTAACAGAAGGTAACCTCCGTGAAGTACTTTAGTTTTATTTCTTGAAGAAGAAGGAAGGTGATGTGAGGTGGATGTGAATGTTTTACCTAAATGATTTTTGAGATTGCCTTTGCACTTGTTATAACCTTTATGAGCTTGAATGACGCCAATTGTATTGGCTAAGATAATTATGTTTTCACGTGTTTTTGTACAAATTGTCATAATATGACATTGTACTGTGTTCAAAGACAAAAGAGGAACACATAGATTATTTTTGTAGAATGACCCTTTCGTTCTGGAAGAGAAATTGGGTTGACATTCAGAGATCGTAGTAGACAACACTACCTTGTATCCTGTCATTCCTGTGAAGACAGAGTTTCCCACAGAAAGGACCAAGATTGAAGACCATTGTCGGAGTTAGAAATTTGGTAGAAGAGTAGTAGAAGATGTTCGTGGAAAGCGTTACCGTGGAGGAAGCATTTAAGAATAAGAGAGGAACTGAGATGGTCCTCGATTATACATCATGCAGTACGTGGAGATTACAGTTCGGACATCAAGACAACCAAACCATAGGAGACGAACCATTCAACACATATCCTGGAATCGATCGACAATGGCGGTGTTTACCTTAAAACCTGGAGCTGTGCTAGAAGACCTGTCGAATACACGTAATCTTGTTTCTCTATTCATTTTAGTTGTATTGAGATGAATTGATAGTAGAAGCAGGTTTGCAGATGGAAGGGGGCACAGTTATCTTGTCAGAGTCTCCCGTTACTATACCACAATTTCAAGAGGGTTTGCTGAAGGCTTGAGGAACCAGACTCAAGTTTAAAATTCCTTTTCACCGTATGATCAGATGGACAAGCATAGACAGACTACTCCGACGTGGAAGAAATTTTGAAATTTTGTATTTGAATGGAAAAATTTTGAAGCAGAAATTTATGTTTGGAAGAATTGATTCTATGAAGGATGAAGTTATTGATAACGATATTCATTCCGGATTTACCCATCTAAATTTTCGTTACCTGATGATAAGATCCTTTGAATGATTTGAGCTCTCTATTAGTAATTCTGTTCTGTGCTCACTCTGCGTATGTTGGATGATGGTTTTGATATGAGAAGTTTGATGTATTGTGGAAGACCTGACGCTTTTGATGACGTGCTTCATTTGATACTTACTAGATTCCATTACATTATTTATACGTTATGTTTCTCTGATTTTGAATTCGTAATGATGTTTGATTCGGACCAACCCTAGGGGGTAGAAGGACTGTTAGGTGGTTAAGATAAGTTGCTTTTCATGACTTGAGATAAAGTATGGTCATCATGAGGGCATATTTATATGATGCTAGTATTATGACGTCTGGCCAACGTGATAATACTTACATCATATAACGTGTACTTATTGTGATCATAGGATATTTCGAGGAGTGCCTTAGAAGCCTTAGAATTTCTGATATCTGTTTGGGATTATCTGCGGTTAGTGAGACTTTAGGTTCATTCTACCGTTGCGTTTAATCTGCCTTCATCGTTATACGACTGGACACATTCGGATACTCGACATGCGTATGTTGAACTCCGTGTTTCTAATAAGAATCTTAGGTTCTGTTGTAGAGCTTTCTGCAGTTTGATGTTACCAAACAATCTGTTTTTGTCAGAATGGATTCGACCTGTTACTATGGACAAATACACCTATGTGTTTCTATATGTGCATTTCACTTTCGCTGAATATATTTCATTATGATCTTATATGAGTTAAGATATGAGATTTTGGATTTTGAGGAACAAGATCTGTTTGTTTATGAGAATACCATTGAAAGGTTATGTTGAAGACGAGAGTATTTAAGAATCATAAGAGTTAAACACATATATCACCCTTATGTTTGCTACAATTTGATACGCTCTCATCTGATTGGTCTACCTATATTCCACGGACGAAATATCAGTCAAATCCTACGTTTTCCTTGTATCCCTTCTGAGGGGATACGAATTATCATCCGTTATGTGTGGTATATTATTCATTTGATTCCAATTCCGTATGATATGTCTTTTCTGAGGAAACCGAAGCTATTTTGATCAACAGGGTTGAGTCATGAGAAACCATTTTGTTTGAAGACCCTACCCGAGCGTGAGGTTAATCGTATCGTTCTTTTATAATTTGCAACATCTCCGTCGAACCTTTGCAACATCAATTTTGAGGACAAAATTTTCTTTTTAGAGGAGAAGAGTTGTAAAACCCCGATTTTCCTGAATGTGTAAAATACCTAAAATACCCCTTTAATCTCGAACTTTGAATAGACGATTAATTATTTTAAAACATTTCATTTCGAATATAACCTAAGTATCTAAATTTTGAATAATTGAACGAATAAACGTTAGACAAATATAAGACTTATGCTAAATCAAAATTGTACACAATTAAAATCTTGTACACTTATATTAAATCGTAACCTAAGTGAGACACACGACACACTTCTTGGTCCTAAATATTTCTACACATTTATTCCTTGGTCTAAAATTCCCATCTCATTCTTTATTTAAGTTTTATAAGATGTGGTCAAAACAACCTTGTCCTAATCATGTTCATACAAGAAAGATAAACATCACACGACATATGATCTTGTACTACTCTTCATACGTTTTACTGGAGATAAGACCGAATATATGAAGATATGTATTATCTCCTTACCTAAATTAAGTACACGACATTCCTTTTTACATACAACTCCATACGCTTTTCCTATGGGTCATATAATATATCAGTACATATCTCTCTCAACCAAATCACAACCAAAACAAAGACAAACCCTAAAAAACATCAAACACCACAAATGGCGGCTATGTATTTTTCTGCTTCATTTTCTTTATTCGATCAAAAGAAGAGTGCAAAGAAAAGGTTCATTTCTAGGTCGAGATTGCGGGGCGATAGGTGTACCAAACGTGGTGTTGCTGGCTCGCAAAGGAGTGTGTAGTCGTGGTTAGTTGCTGCCTAATAGGGTGCTGTTCGTAGGGCGTATTCCTGGTACGATTAGGAGAGTTTTGTTCGTGGTGTAAAGCTGTTCGAGGCTGGTATAGTTTTGTGTTTCGGCTGGGTGAAACTAGTTTACGATCCTTGTTTCTCTTCTCATTTGCACGTTTCAAGGGTAAGTTATCACCACCCTGTTCGATTCCTCCTTATTTGTTCTCGATTCGATCACGTTTAGTTCATTTATCGACTATGTTAAATCGTATATGAAACCCTACAATGGATCATGGTCACGTCACATATAATAATGAAACTACAACTTATATAATCGACATATGATTTGTGTTGTGTTCGTGTTTTTGGCTGTCGCGATGGGTTATTTAGTTGTACTCGACCTTGTTGCCAAGACTAACGCTTGATAATGAACTTAGAACATGTATGATCGATTGACATATGATGAGGAAGAAACCCACGACTTGTTTTATTGAATGGGCAAGGGATGTAGCATTTGGTACTGTTATTCAATATATATAATCATATCCTTTCTAAATTTTGAACTAAAGGAAAACATGTGACAATAGAGGTAATCATGCATGAGACTATATATAAAAACACATGTATGTGAGCATATGCATGTAGGATTATGGTAGTATATACGTATGCTATTTAAAAGTGTGAAAACCATATTAAGTGTGCATACATGCTGACTTAATGGGCATGCATTTTGGTGTCGTTCGTTATGGGAAATGGGTATGCAAATTCGAGTTCGTTTTCTATTTCAATACTAAAGGGTCTTAATACTTAAATTTACTCTTTAAACCCTCAACTTTGATAAACGACACTTTAAACCCTAAACTATGATACTTATCATATTAAACCTTCAAGTTAACTTATTATCAATTGGAGAACCTAAGTTTGATTAATTATGGGTATTAACCCTAAAGTTAACAATTCTAGAAAGTTACGTAATTCGGAAAGCTACTAATTTGGGAAACTTACTAATTCTGAAAACCTACTAATTCGGGAAAATTATTAATTCTGGGAACTTAAAAATTCAGGAAACTTACTAATTTTAGAAGGTTACTAAAAATGAAAAGTTTCTAAAAATAGAAAGAAACCTAAAATGAGTAATCTGATTTAAACTGAGCTTATAAATAATAAGACGATCATTAATTCGTGTAGATTCGCTGAAGAAGGAGTAACTTTCTATCCTTGTTTCTGATACGGTTTCATTTGCGGTTTGAGGTACAGATATTCTAACCTTTCAGTAAGGTTTCCTATGACTCATGATCCATTCTATTGCCACTATTATAATTTATGATCTTTATACGTCTGATATCCTTGGTTCATTTGATAGTATGATTTTGTATGAAGACCCTTTTAAAAATATAACCTGACGACTTTTGAGAAAAACTATTTTCGAAATGATTTCTGTGATTACGATACGATGCCAGTTTTATATGAAGGTTTTAACGACTTTTATGAAATGTGTTTTTAAAGGAATACTTTTACGATAAAAAGGTTTTAAATAATTTTTTAAAAGTCCTTAATATGTTTTATTCTATAAGATTTCTCATGACTTTCTTTAACATCTTTTGATTATTTAACTTCAAATTTTGAACCTTTCCTATGAACCCTTTTGCTATTATGAACCTTTGATTTGAACCTCATGATATGAATCTTTGATTTGGACCTTTGACTTGAACCATTGCTATGATCCCTTATATGATCCATATTTGATCGATCCATTTCTGTTATGATTTGCTTGATTTTAGTTGCATGCTATAGTTCTTATTCTTATAGCATTCCTATGCTCTATTTGTTGCCCGTTATTTGATTAATTTGTAGCCAGTCATGGGGAGTCCATGGCCTTGCCACTGATGCACCAGTGGTATTGACACTATCTGTGGAGGTGGGTTTTAGTCCACAGCGTTCCCTTTAAGCTAGCTATTCAGGCCTATATTTATTATTGTATATGTTTACTTAGCCTAGAGCTTTGTGCATATATATTTGTTTTGTAGGGGGCATATGGATGCATCCTAGGTACTTTGTTTCGTTTTGAATTTGGTGAATGGGTATGTGTGTGCAATACACTCCATTTCACATTTGGTACATCGAGCTAGCTACTCTATGTACAATTTGATATATGATTATTGGGCATTTCTGTTACTTCTACTATATATGTGATCCTTGTTGTTCTAACTTCTTTATTGTTATTGACTTATGCTTTCCATAATTCATTTGCTTACACTTATGACTCGTTTCATTTTCCTTTGATTCATTTGATATTCCTTATATGTATTCCCTTTGATCGTGTTCTATTGATTCTATCATATGTTCCATATTCTTTGATATTCGTCTCAACAGGTTTGCTTGGATTCATTTCGGATTCACTTTCGTTTCCCCTTTTGTTATTAGCTTTTGTTTATTTATATCTGTTCACTGGGCTTTTTAAGCTCAGCCGAATTTCTTTTCCTGCGGCAGGTTTTAGTAGGAAGCTGGGTTAAGAGTGTAGAGTACCTTGGACTTAGAAGACTATACCTTGAGAGCTATTCTGGATTAGAGATGATTAGAAGTGATTACAGTTCAGACTTAGTATTTTATTGTCTTTCTCATTTGTAACCTTGCACTTCAGACTTTTCCTTTGTAACCTTTGAGATTCATTTGTATTATTTAGGTCTTATGCTTGTGTTTGCTTTGATATGTCACCATAACGTAATACTTCTACCCTTATCGGGTCGGGGTGTTACAATCTTATCATACAGTGTTGTGGTAATACTGGAAGTACTCATAATACTCAACAACTCAGCAGGATTCTGCATTCTTGACAAAGCATCAGCAGTCACATTGTCTACCCCTTTCTTATATACTATCTCATAGTCAAATCCCATGAGTTTTGGCAACCACTTTAATTGAGCAGGTGTTGACATTCTCTGATCTAACAAGCATTTCAAACTAATATGATCAGTTTTAATCTTGAAATGCCTGTCTAAAAGATAGCCCCTCCATTTCTCCAAAGCTTGTACCACTGCTAGAAACTCTTTCTTATAAGTAGACATCAATTGGTTTTCGGCACAAAGTGTTTTACTTAAGAAAGCTATAGGATGACCCTCTTGAAATAACACTGCACCAATTCCAACCCCGGAAGCATCTGTTTCAATGGTAAACTCTTTTGTGAAATCAGGTAACCTCAACACTGGTGCACTAATCATGGCTTGTTTCAAAGCCTCAAAAGCTGCTTCTGCTTCACCGGTCCAAACAAAACCTCCTTTTTTCAAAAGTTGAGTCAATGGTTTACTTATCAAAGCATAACCCTTAATAAATCTTCTATAATAACCTGTTAACCCCAGAAAACCTCTTAGCTGTTTAATGTTTACTGGAATAGGCCAATCTGCCATAGCCTGGACTTTAGATGGATCTGTGGACACCCCTTCTTGAGTTATAAGATGGCCCAAATATTCCACATGAGTTGTTCCAAACACACATTTACTCAGCTTTGCAAACAACTTATGGGATCTCATGGTTTCCAAAATGAATTTCAAATGTTCAATGTGATCTTCCAAACATTGACTATAGATCAGTATATCATCAAAGAAGACTAAAGTAAACTTTCTGAGGAAAGGTTTGAATACCTCATTCATCAGTGATTGAAATGTAGAAGGAGCATTTGTGAGTCCAAATGGCATAACCAAAAATTCATAGTGGCCTTCATATGTCCTGAATGATGTTTTTGGTACATCTTCTGAATGCATTCTAATTTGATGGTACCCTGATTTAAAATCCAGTTTTTTGAACAATTTGGCTCCATGCAACTCATCAATCAATTCTTCAATAATGGGTATAGGGAACTTGTCTTTCATTGTCTGTTTGTTCAATTGCCTAAAATCCACACACATCCTCTGAGTATTATCCTTCTTCCTGACCATAACAATGGGTGAAGCAAAAGGACATTGACTTTTTCTAATTACTCCAGCTTCCAACAATTCTTTCACCATGCTTTCAATAGCATCCTTCTGGTTTGGTGGATGTCTATAAGGCCTAATGTTCACAGGAATTGCTCCTTCAACCAATGGAATCCTATGATCATGTGACCTATTTGGAGGTAAAACCAGCAGGCACCTCAAACACATCTGCATAAGTGTCCAAAACTGACTGAAAGTTACTATCCACTTCAGCTGGCACATCATTTAACTTTATACAAGCAGCTTCATAATCAGGAACTACACATAATGACATTGATTGTAATTCTGCTTGAGCTAATTGCTTGACCACCTTCACAGTACCTTTATTATTCAACCATTCCACACTTGACTTAGTAGTACCCCTTAATAACACTTTCTTGCTTTTGTACTTGAATTCCATCTTCAAATGCTTGAAATCACACTTAATAACTCCCAAGGTAGACAACCACTGAATGCCTAACACCATCTCACAACCACCCAATGGTAACAACACCACATCAGTATTGAACATAGTATTACCAAACTGCCATTGGAAATTTTTACACTCAGAAGTTGTCAACAATTTGTTTCCATTAGCCACTGTGACTGCCAAAGGTCCAGTTGGCCTTATTGAACATCCCAACTTTTGAGCCACTTGTTTATCCAAAAAATTATGAGTTGACCCACAATCTATGAAAATGTGGATCATATGCTTACCTCAGTACCTACCACTCTCATAGTTTGAAAATTGGTAGTACCAGTCAAGGCATGCAATGAAATTTGAGGTTGTACATCATCTTCTAAACTCTCAACCCTATTTTCCTCTGCTTCCTCCCATTCTTCTTGGTCAGAATCCTCTTCATCCGGCAACACTTCCAATGAAAACAACTAACCTTTACACTTATGGCCGGGCACATATTTCTTGTCATAATAGAAACATTGATTTAATGCCCTTTTTTCTGCATATTCTTTCTGAGTCAACTATTTTCTTCCTGGTAGATTGTTTGGTTTGGCATGCATTCCACCAGAACCAGTATTTGGCAAAGCCAAAGTAGTGTTTGGTTTAGCATTACCAACACCATTTCTATAGCCAAAAGCAGATTTATCATTGAATCTAGAAGTAGGAGTGGGTAACAAAGGGGTATACCTTGACTTTAATGCAATCAAAGTCTGCTCTTGCATCACGGCCATATAGAACACATCAGTCAAAGAATGCAAAGTAAACATCCTGATCTGCATGCTAATCCCATCTTTCAATCCACCTAAGAACAAACTGATTGAGTGTTTTTCATCTAAATCCACCATATTCAACAATGCTTCAAACTTTTCCTGTTAATCTTTCACGGAACCAACTTGTTTCGATTTCTTCAACTCCATTAATGGATCTTCAAGAAGTGAGTTAAATCTTTTCAAGACCTTTTTGCATAAACTTCCCAAGGATAATCTTCACCAAATCTCCTACAAAAATGTTGGTGCCATATTAATGCCTTATCATAAACATGCATAGAAACCAACTCAATCTTATCAACTTCCTCCACACCATCAATCTTAAAGAATTGTCTACATCTGTAAACCCATCCTTTCACATCTTCTCCATTGAATTTGGGAAATTCAAGTTTTGACATCCTACCATAACCTCTTGCTCCATTTCTTGGACCTTCCCCATTCCTTGAATGATGGTTTTCATTGTGATTATGGTTGTGACTGCCATGAGTGTTTCTTGTACCTTCTCCATTTTTTAACCTATTCACCTCTTGAGTAAGTGCATTGTGACCAACCAGGAACCCATTCATACTTTCTTTGATCCCAAGCATTGCTTCTTTCAATTCATTAACTGCCTCTTGCAAAGAATCCATTGTAGGATCTTGAGATTTTGTTGTATTTCTTGTTTCCACCATTATACCAGTAGTATTATCACTCATCAACAATGATCAATCACTGAAACAATGACTAATCACAGACCAAATGGAATAATGAAAACTGGTGTTGTTCTGGGTTACTCAATCCAACTGCTGCTTGCCAGCTTGTTCAAGATAAGAAAATTTAACAAGAATTTCGGCTTATCTTGTGGCTGTACAGCTGATTGACACTAACCAATATGTAAAACAGAATATTGAAATCAGTGGTGGCTGATTTCTAAACTGGAATCTTGGTTTTCTTGCCGGAATTATGCCAGAGAATATAGCCAGAATCAAGAAATGTCAGGGTAACACTTCTTGAAGATGATATGAGTTGCCAGGAAGGCAGCTCTGATACCACTTGATAAACACCAATAGGGATCAATGAAGATCCGTTAAAGGATTCTAATTGGTTTGATTAATCCAGAAATAAGAAAGGATCAATGAAATTGCAATTAGTTATCAAAGGCAGGAAAAGTTGTTATTTGATATGTGAATGATTACAGAGAAGAGAAGAAGTGAAATCACAATTACAAGATAAACTAGAAATGTGAACATAACAACTATTTAAAGACTAGTTTTCCTGCCAAAGTTAGTTATTGGCTGTTGGAGTGTGTCACGTGCACCTCGCTTGCCTGGTTATAAACCATTTGTGTGCCCCTCACGTGCCAAACAACTTATCTAACTTGTTGGCTTATTGACCATCACTTGTTAGCTTATCAAACTTGCGCATCATGATAAGGAAAAATAATCAGGTGATTTAATGTCGTAATTTTTGTATAATAAAAACTTAATGTATTTAACATTTGGTCATAAATAATAGATTATTCATTAAGTGAATAATCACTATTCACTATGTTTGGTATCGTCTATTTTTTCGATATGTTTATGGCGGATATGGATGGATGTTGGTGTTGTTTTTTGAATATTCATGACCGTCTGGTGGTGATTTTATTGTGTTGATTTTCCGGCCATGGTAACTGGTTGTGGGAATAAGTGAAAAGATGTATTGAGAGTGGGAAATAGTGGCGTGTGTGTTAGTAGACTGATGGGTAAAACAGGAGAGTAATGGTTGTGCTACATTGTATACCTTCATGTGATGGTGGTGATGGTGATTGGTGAGTGGAGATGAAAAAGAAAGGACGGTGTTAATTTTATGAATAAATTACACAAGGGGGAGTTAACGGATGTTGACCGGCGGCAGTTAGTCAAAGGGACCTTGAATGATGCAATAAGAGTATCAAAATCAAACAAAGTTTGGTTAGGTTTCCTCATAAAATAAGAAATGACAACGTTGGTGGGACAACCCGGCCCATTTTAACATGTATTAAAAAAAAAATACCCATTTTGACTATCCCAGTCGCCTATTTTGACTCACACCTTTGATACACCATAATGAATTGTAATTACATGCAGCCTGACAGGGTTACAGACTTCTGTAAAAGAAATAAACTTCAACTGATTATAAGAGCACACGAATGCATAATGAATGGATTTGAGAGATTTACTCAAGGGCAGTTGATTACCCTTTTCTCAGCAACAAACTATTGTGGTAACTATTAGCTATTCTTGGCTTCTTTAGACTGCTTTGGTTGTTTCTGGCCAGATGAATTTTTAAATTGGGCTAATTGTGTACAGGAACTGCCAACAATGCAGGAGCTATAATAGTAATTGGAAGAGGATTAGTAGTTGTTCCAAAACTTATTCACCCGTTGCCCCCACCGCTTGAACCAGAAACATCTCCAGAATATGTCGAAGAACGCCACTGGATGCAGGTATCATAATTAGCACATTTAAATCAATAATAAAATTTTGAAAATAAACAAAAAAAGACCTGGTAGGGAGAACATGTGCGGCCCATTTCAACCTTTGCTAACAATACTTGAGGGGCGTTTTTTTTTATTTCTACATTAGGAGGTTTATAAATTTATGTGGGGGCCACCTCTATTAGAGCTACTTAATGGGGAGGAGTTAACATTTTATGCCTTGGGATATAGAGGAAGTAAGAGAAATAAGTGGGTCCCATTTGCAAAAAGAAATACTATTAAATGTTTTGTGGACCCAATTCTTTAGCTAAGGGTAAAAAGAAACACACCCTTAGTTGTCTGCTGTGATTGTAATATGATCATGATTGATCTATGTAGGAGCTAAATAATCAAAGACCACCTACTCATACACGGGGCCAGCCCTAGCCTGATCACGATAGGAGCTCGCTTGCATATATCTAACAACACAAGTCCATATTTTCGAATTCAATTTAATATATAACGGAACTTTTTCTGCCGAAAAGACCAGATTATCAGTCTAGTTTGCAGATGTGCTATAACTACAAGCTGCATAGGTCGCTTGTTGTTCAAAAGCTATCATTGTACATGAGAGACAATGTTTTTTTAACGACGACAAAATGGTTGCATAGTTTTGTATCCATTTCAAGACAAATGTAAGGAAGTGTTAGTACTTTTTGTTGATCTTCCGATAATATTATTTTTCTCCATGACAGATAAACATTACTATCTTAGGCGGCAATTAATTTTTTTGAGACTGTTCCAATGACAACTTGATTTAATTCAGTTATCTGATGGTATTAAAAACCAACAGATAACTGAATTTGTTAGCGAACAACCCCTTTACTGATGTGTAGTGCTTTAGCAAAGTTCAATAAATGATAGCAAGCATATCAAATACAGAGTGCTAAACAGTTATGATATATATGACCCGGTTACTTACCAAATAAGTGATACCCAATGTATCGATACAAAGAAACACACCAACTAGCTGGTCCCCATCCCTAACTGAAACAATGGACTTTCTTGTTGATCTTTGAAAATTATAGCAAATGCATAGCAGTGTGTAATCCTTCTATCTTAATATTGTGGATTGTGCTGATTGCAGACTATAGACCTATAGTGCTCAATTGAATAACAACATACAGTAACATAACCATATGCAGCATGTTTATTTTTAATTTTTTCTTATGAAATAGCAATAACTTAGTGTCTTTAAAGTAGTACTACGTACTTCGTGATTTTCATGAGACAGATAATTACAAATTGAGTTCGACAACTACGATCTCAATTTTTTATTATAGAAGGTCAGATCGGAAATATTACAGTGATAGTACCACTAATTAGAGTGTCTAATAGATCCAACTATAAGTAAATTCAACAATAAAGGTATCACTGATAGTTAAATCTAATCAGTTTGAACACCCCACAATAGCAACTCATAAACGCCTTTTATTACCAATCAAATTAACACGAGATGGTTCATTTATCTTCTTGATTCCAATGTTTCTTGACTATTGAGTTAAAATATTTGCATCGTTAGTTCTCATTGACTATTAAGTTAAAATATTTGCATCGTTAGTCCTCATTGAGTTAAAATATTTGCATCGTTACTCCTCATTGCCACCCACCGCCACCACCACCGCCACCCACCACCGCCCACCACCACCGCCGCCGCCCACCACCGCCGCCCACCACCGCCACCCACCAACACCCACCACCCACCACCGCCACCACCACCTACCACCACCACCACCCACATCCACCTCCGCTACCCACACCCACCACCCACCGCCACTACTACCGCCACCCACCACCGCCCACCACCACCACCGCCGCCCACCACCGCCACCCACCAAAACCCACCGCCACCACCCACCACCTCCACCCACCACCCACCACCGCCACCACCACCTACCACCACCACCACCCACCTCCACCTCCGCCACCCACCACCCACACCCACCACCCACCGCCACCACCACCACCACCCACCACCGCTCACCACCACCACCGCCGCCCACCACCGCCACCCACCAACACCCACCGCCACCACCACCTACCACCACCACCACCCACCTCCACCTCCGCCACCTACCACCACCACCTACCGCCACCACCACCCACCGCCACCTACCAACACCCACCACCACCACCCACCACCGCCACCACCACCCATCACCACCACCAACACCACCATCACCACCGCATCCACCTACCACCACCCACCATCACCACCACCACCACCCACCGCTACCACCACCAACCCACCACCGCCACCACTACCCACCACCCACTACCACCACTACCCACAACCATGGTTTCATGAGTGTTAATTTATAGAATTTCTAGTCTGTGTGGTTGAATGATTTAAGCTTATCTTTGTTTTTAGATTGGTATATTTTATTTACTTTTACTGGTTTTTTTGTTAACTATGGTATTGATTGTTTGGCAAGTAAGTTTATTTGCTTAAGTCTAGTATCATACAAAGCTTAAACAAACTTATACTTCCTCCGCCCACTATTGACTTTTAAAACATATGAAAACGTGAGAAAAACGGAAGAATCGGATAAAAACATGAGAAAAATGAATGAAAACGTATAAAAACGGACGAACACTGATAAAAACCTGTGAAAACATGAGAAAAATGGACGAAAACGTAAGAAAAACAAACGAAAAGGGATAAAAACGTATTAATAGTCAATGAGGACTAACAATGCAAATATTTTAACTCCATGAGGACTAACGATGCAAATATTTTAACTCAATAGTCAATGAGGACTAACGATGCAAATATTTTAACTCAATGAGGACTAACGATGCAAATATTTTAACTCAATAGTCAATGAGAACTAACGATGCAAATATTTTAACTCAATGAGGAGTAATGATGCAAATATTTTAACTCTTGAGCTACAGGGACCTTTTATGTAATTGTTTCAAGGACGAATGGAGTAATTGTTTTAGCCATTGGGACGATTTATGTAATTAACTCCATGCCACGTCAGATTCATGTATACAATAGGAAGATTAAGAAAGTTCGTGTATACAATAGGAAAAAAAAGTTCATAGTATACAAAAGCAAAAGGTGGCAAGTTAGATGCATTTCTGGACAATTTTCCCTTCATAATTTTCCGTATCAACTGCTCTTCGTCCCTCCTGCCAAATTCAAAAGAAAGATTCATTACCGACCTCATGTGTATAAGTTGCCAAACACATCCTTTGCATGAAATCAACATGATCATTACTATATTAATTTCAAAAAATAAAATTAAAAGTTAAGCCAACTAAAAGGTGATAAAATTGTTCCACAAAATTTGGTATAATGTTTGAAGTTTACCAATCTTTCAAGTTTAGACCAGACTTATCACCAGCTTCTTTTAGGGTTTGCCTCCATATCTAAACTCTTTCGGCATCGACATTCTTTTCGTGACCTTGGAAAGCTTCAAAGAAAGAGCCTTGTTGATTTCTTACATGAGATGGTTCGACATCAAAAAATACGGGAAAAACTTTTCTTTTTTTAGGGTAGGATTCCATTATGAGGGCAAACTCACTAAGACACTCTTTGGAAGAAGCATAGTTGGGGGAGAATACAACAAGATAAATCTCGGAATCCTCGATAGCTTTCAACAGCTCAGAACTCTTTTCTTCACATTTAGGGAGCTCGTTATGGTCGCATATTGTAAATCCTTCGCGTTTGAGAGCTCTGGTGAGGTGGCTTGCGAAGCCATTGCCTATATCATCCGGTGCGTAATTCACAAACACGTCATACTTGGGCCTTTTATAACGTGGTTCATCATAACAATCCAGACCCCTTTTTCTCTTATTGGATGAAGATGATGAGGATGGATCCATTCTTTTAATTTAAAAGTGAAATATGTGTGGTTACTTTAGAAAACTAGGATGAATCAATATTTAGTTGCTATGGAAAATTGAAGTGAAGGAGGATGGATCCAAATTTGCAGTTTTTAAAGTGAAATGTGTGGTTACAACGAAGCAACACTTCATGTTTTTGACTTTGGCATCGAAACTTCTTGTTTGTTTCTTGGTAATTTCGGACTCAGTACTTTATTCATTTTTAATTATATCTGCAATAAGCAACAATATATTATTACTACTAACTTCATCTCACTTCCCGGCAATTTCCTGCTCAAATTGGTTTTTTAATTTCTAAAAAAAACAATGGATATTTTAAAAAGAAGTAAAATAACAACATTAATTCCACGGCGGGCAAGTAGGAAGCATGTTTACCCACTTCACCAATTTCATTTCAAATACTAGTTATGACTACATCATTTCCATAATATATTAGTGACCATAGATGATAAATAAGGCCCAAGCCCGGTACATTTGGTTGGTCCATTAGGGTTTCATTATGTATTTGCTCTATATATATCGTATATCTCCTGCCGCCTCCTCTAGGCCACCCGTCAAACCCTTGTCATCTACCCACCGCAATCAAAAATCTACAACCGAATATAATAAGTCTGTTTTTTAATCGTCCTTTCGTTATTCGATTGTGAATTAATTCTTTTTTAATTGGTCTCACAAAGATGGTGTTTGCCTTTGAGCACGTGTCAGTACCATTGAAAACAATTGCCTACACCTTCTGCCATGTGCCTTTGATTGCTCAAGATACCGTCTTCTCGAACTGTTACTGCTTGATGGGGAAGTTAATCCATAATGTCTTTAAAAAAAATTAAAAAAAAAAGAAGTTATAGTTGTTTTATGTTCGTTTATTAGTCGATTGTTAGTACGGCTTTGTAACCAGTCGACTAAAGTTGACCGTTGGTACCAGTCCCTAAAGTCGACAGTTGGTACGGTGTTGTTACCAGTCGACTTAGCTGACTGTTGGTACCAATCGACTAAAGTTGACCGTTGGTACGGTTTTGTTACGAGTCGACTAAGGTTATGTTTTTTTATTATGTTTGATGTTTTCTTTTCTTTTCTACTTTACTACTCCAGTGCGAGCATTCGCGATTTCGCCGCTCGGATTGCGGGGGAGTATTAGATGATAAATAAGGCCTAAGCCCAGTATGTGGGGTTGGGTCCATTATGGTTTCATTATGTATTTGCTCTATATATATATTTATCTACTACGGGGAATTATGTAATCCAACAAGTAATTGTTGGATTTTGGGTGTATATGGAGGAATGCTTATTATTATTTAAATAAATAAATAAATAAATAAATAAATAAATAATAAATTCGGACAATAATTTGAATAGTTTATAAACACTTCAAGATTGTAATATTTCGTCAATTTATGCCGTGGGTATCATAATGTCCACAATTGCATAATTCTCAAAAGCACTAACGTTTTAAGGAACCAAAAGAAGACTAGGAACCTTAGAGATTGTTTGTATGTGTTTCAGTTGGAGCTTTGCCTTATAAACCATTTGGTCTCGATTAAATCACAAATTGATACAACATTTTTGTAAAACCCGAAAATTTTGAACATCTAAAATGCCCAAAATACCCCTATGACTTTGAACTTTTGAAAGACGATCAGTAATCTAAGACATTTCAAAATGGTATAACCTAAGTACTGTGAAACCTAATACGTGAACGATATACATTTAAACGATTTATAAACTTACGACAAATTAAACTTCACACAATTTTGTACCTAAGAAATTAAATCACATGTTATATATATAGTCCTAAAGGAAATTCATATGTTTATTTTTGTACACACATTGTTTTGAAATATGGTAACCTTAATTGTCAAGATAATTACAAAATCACCTCCATAATTCTCAGTAATTGTAACACCTCAACCTGAGAAGGGCTAAAGTGCAACATTATGGAGTCAATTCAGAACACATGTGAAACGGAGATACAATACTAATTCAAAACTTACAAGATAACAAAAGAAAACTAATCAAAATACAAGGTACAAAAGGGCAACAATAATCTAAGCCCAACGTAGATGATTCTAATCATCTCTAAATCCAGCAAGTCTCTAATAGGGTGAAGCCTTCTAAGCCCAAAAGCAAAACCTTCGTCCATAACTCAGCTTCCTACTAAACCTGCCGCATGATAAGAAATGCGGCTAAGCTTACAAAGCTCAGTGAACAGATATCAAACGAATAACAATACAATACAAAAGAGATATGATAAGCAAAGGAATACGAAGATAGTTTACATATGGTGTCAATGGATAATCAAAGGTTGTCAAAGGTTAAGTATAAAGGTTAAGTGTAAGATGTAAGATGTAATGTATGTGGAATTCAGTATTTTTCCCAGGCCCAATCAATCAATCAATACAATACAATAGTAGCCCAATATGGAGTAGCTAGCTCCCAATATGTGAGGGGTTGCAATGCACGCACACCCAGTCACCAATCAATGTAGTCAATACAATAGTCACAATCAATCAATCAATCAATCAATCAAATCTAGGATGCATCCATACGCCCCTGCAGGCCAATAATAATCATAGCAGTAGTCGATAACAATAATCAGGGACGGTGTGGTACATCTCTCCAACCACACTAGAGTACATAACATTGGTGCATCAATGCTATGGTTGTGGCTACTCCACAACAAGTAATACCTGGGTAAATACTGAAGGGTCATGTAGTCATGGTTCAATATCAAAGTATAAGTTCCAAGTCAAATTCAAAGGTTCAACGTCAAATGTTCAATATCAAAGGTTCAGTATCAAAGGTTCAGTATCAATGGTTCAATATCAAAGGTTCAATATCAAAGGTTCAGTATCAAAGGTTCAGTATCAATGGTTCAATATCAAAGGTTCAATATCAAAGGTCAATGTCAAAGGATCAATCAAAGATGTAATAACAATGGGTCAAAATGGAGAGATCAACGCCAAAGTTCCCAATCCACAAGGTTCACTATTTCAAGTTCCAAAGTCTCATAGTTCATAAATAAAAGGGTCATAATGAGAGTTTAAAACAAAAGTTCAATTGAGCAGGTTCCCATCACTTGTTTAAAAATGTTCGTAGTACAATACTATTTAAAAAGTTTATAACAAGGTTCATTTAGAAAAGATCTTCCAAAAGATGACATTGATAAAAGTGATATTTAATAAAGTTTTTCATAAGGTATTCTTCAAAAGTGGTCTTTATGAATTTATATAATCCCATAAATAAGTGGTCTTAACTTATATTAAAAGTGCCGTTATAAAATAGTTTCTCCTTTAAATGTTTCCATGTCATAATTAAGAAAAGAATTTTCACCTCCCGTTATATTATCCCAGAGAATATCCAAGGTCTCAGAAAGGTTGAAAGGTTAATGTCACAAAAGGTTGTCGAACGGATCATAAGAGTTCAAACGAATAACAATAGGATCACAATTACCGGTGAAACACACCAATCATAGAGCCAAGTACGAAGAACCATAACCAAGACCAAACAGAAGTCATAACACGATAATCAAGCCAGAGACAAAATCAAGAGAGAGAAAGTGTGCACTCTTACTGAAAGAGTACGGAATATCTGTACCTTTGCCGAGTCCAAACAAACCGAAATCAAACGAAAGGAGAACGGTCATTCCCGTTTCAACAAACCGAAATCAAACGAAAGAGTACGGAATATCTGTACCTTTGAATTAAGAAGAGTTCAATCACGTAAGTTACCTCTTTTAGTTATCTTTCCATTTTTTGTAACTTCCCATATTTAGCAGCTTTCTATTTTAGGTAAGTTTCCATATTTAGTAACTTTTCACTTTAAGTAGTTTAAGCATTTTATAAGACTTTCTATTTTTAGCAAGTTTCCTTATTTAGAAGATTTTCACTTTTAGAAGTTTCCATAAATAGTACTTTCCAAAAAATAGCAGGTTTTCACAAATAGCATAATTCTAAAATTAGCAACTTTCCAATTATAGACATATCCAATATGATTAGTTTTATCATTTTAGCAAGTTTCTGGAAATATATACGTTAAGGATTTCATTTATTACAAGTTTTCCAAGATTAGGGTTTCAAGATGTGAATTTATATAATTTAGGGTTAAACGCGTCAAATAAGTAAGTTAAGGGTCAAAAGTGAAAATATACATATTATATCACATATACATAAGTCACATAAGCCAAAAATGCCAAAATTACACTTTATACCCTTTAGTTACAATGATTTCAAATAAGTCCTTTAAATTACACATGTACCCATATAAATTTCCATTTAACACCTTAAGCCACTATTTATTCCAAAATTACATAATCAGCCCCTTTAATATAATTTTTATATAAAACAGCCCTTAACTTTCCAAATTTACAATACCAGTCCCTTAAATTAAATAATTACAATTTATACCTTATAATTATTAGAATTTACAAGTAAGCCTTATAAATTACCAAACTTGCATATTATACTCTTTAATATATTTTAAGTACTTAATAACCTTCAAGTTTCCATAATTTACCATTTGCACCCTCTACTTTAATTATTTACAAAACATATACATTTATTTATATAATTAACCATTTATATCCTTTTAATTATCAAAATTGCATACAAGCCCATTTAATTATCAAATTTTCATCCTTAGCCCCTCAATATAATTATTTATAGATTAGACACTGAGTTTTCAGAATTTACAAAAAAATGGTCCCTCTATTTTAAATAAAATACAATTCTATTTAATAATTATATATATATAGTTCTATTTTAATCCTTTTAATCACAAAACTAACACATTTAACCCTTATACCAATTTTATATGATCATACCAGGTCTTATTATGATTTCCAAAACAACCCTTAAGTTTACAAAATTACAAAACAACCCCCTATACTTTTAATAATTTCCAAAACAAATTAATTTATAATTAATTTAACTTTTAAACCTTCTAGTTTCAAATTTAACATATAACACCCCCATATTATATTTTATACGATTTAATACTGATCTTATATCATTTACAAAAATGACCATCAAGTCTGAATAATTAAAAAACACACCCTTATATTATTTAAATTCCATTCGGTAACAATTAATTAAACAATATTTATCCCCAACATACCAAGTCATGCAATAATTATTTTAAGCATCCCAAAACATTAATTTAACCAGAAAAATTACAAAAATCCTAACCCTAAATCGAATTGGTTCAATAATCAATTTATTTCATTTTATTTTAATATAATCCGAATAAATAAAAACAAAACTAATTTCCAAACCATGGCTCCATGCCTCAAATAATTTCGAATACAATTTTTACAGATCATATAGGTCATATTACGAATAATAAAAAAATATATGAGGTTCCCAAAATTCATATATGGCCGATTACGATTTTTCATTTTTTTAGGGTTTTTAATTCTTTTTAATTCGTATGCCTTACAAAATATGCATGGATCAAAATAAACATTTTTCATGGATTATATGTGATGTAAGGGACATAGAAAATTACCAAAGTCGTTGTTGATCGAAGGAAAACAAAGAAATGGATTTCTTGTTTTCTCGGCTACAAATACGATCACAAAAATGCTTTTCTTGCACACGATCAAACCACAAATGTCACCAATATTTTTCTCACCTTCTACACTTTAGAATGAACCCAAGAAAAATGCTAAACACATCTGGAAAAATTGGTTAGCCGCCATGTGTATTTTAGAGAATTTTAGGGTTTTGAAAAATGTTATAAAATGAAATTAGGTAACAAATAAGTATATGGATGAAGAGGGGGGTTATAGGCCGGTTTTGGGGGTGAATTAAATGAGGGAAATCAGAATTAATATCTTCCATAATTATTTTATGCATATCTTCAATTTTAAATAATTTGGTACAACATTTTAATTCATTTTGGACTTGTTTAAGGCTTTTAGGCGTGGCACAATTTTTATGTAAGTTCTAAATATCTCAAATGCTCCAACAAAATAATATTTATCATATGTTACTTGTTTCCAAGTGTTTGGGATTTATTTGGTATTTTATTTAAGTTTTTATCTAGTTTTTAAGTTATAAGGGCATTTTGGTAATTTTAACATATTATGAAAATGTGGGTTTTACAGTAATAATCACCAAAAATTTCGTCCTAGCTGTTCTCCCATTTACACGACATTACCATAAGGAATAAAACCCTCATTGTTTCTTTTAAAGCTGCGTATATCATCCCTTCTCCCACTTTGATACAAAATTTAGAAAATAAAAACATACATACAAGATAACAGCCATGCTATATTTTCCTTTTTTATAATGCCCCATGCGTTAGAAGATGAGACCAAATGCCAAAACATGTATATCATCCTTTAAATGAGAAGATACGCATTACCATACTTGCCCTATTTTCCTAAACCAAAAGAGACGACTTTCCTCTTGAACCCACACGTTTTGACAACCAATCTCATTCCATTCATTACTTGTGGTGAACTCAGTGAACTGTTGTTAAACCAAATAACCAAACCTAAAACAAAGTGGCGGCATACTAGTGTATTCTTTTATTCGAGCATTAAAAAGCGGGTACGACGAGGCTAGTTAAGGTTGTGTTTTGAGCGTGGTCCTTTTCTGTTCGAGGATGGTGTTTGCTCGTGGTTATACTGGTTCGAAGGAGAGTTTTGTTGGATTCGAATTGGTTTTGGTCTTGGCTTTCCTTTTCGTCTTTCAATCTATCAAGGTATATTGCCTTCGTCTTGCTTTTGTTCTTGTTTCTCTCGACCATGATATGTATACGTGAACATGTAACCAAACTAATCTAAGAATCGGCATATAATGAATACATGAAATGATGAAGGTGGTCACATAAAATGATATCAGAAGTTGCATGAAATGATGATATAAAAGCATGTTCAATGATCTAAATACTGGGCTCTATAAATATGTTTTGGTGCGTTAATTTTGATCACATGATACTCGACTTTATTTCTGTTTTGGTGTTACGAAACCAGTTTGTTAAGCATGCTTATTACCTGGTCATTATTGCCTCGTTGCGGGTCACGTAAAACTATAAAAACCTATACGCCTAGTGATGTTGTTGCATCGCATGTTATGGCCTGTTTTGGTGCCATTTTTCCAGCCTTATATCGACCATATAGACCACTTATTCAAGCCTTAAAATCTGTCTTAAATAATCATTATTGATGCATGTGAAAGCTAGAAAACCTAAGCTGTCTTATCTCGTGAATACTATGATTTTATGTGACGTTTCGCTTTGCTTTTAGCTCTTTAAAAACTGATACGTGTGGGCTGTTTTTTTTGGGTGACGTTTGAGTGAACTTTGAACCTGGTCTCGCAATACTTTATTTGTCTCACATGAGTGTGTACCCTTGATTCGAACGGGTTGTGACTAGATAAGGGTATTGATCTGTATAAAGTATTTTTCGCATGCATGGTACTACCTCAGATTTATCATATCACATGTGTGTGGTATGCAAGGGTGCTTGTGTGTGAGTTGGAATCATCATAAAACCAGGTTATAAACTGAAAGTTAAAAAGGGAATAAGTGACATGGGTGATGAATATAAAAACTGATTTGAAACCTAAAGAAATATATGAAGCGTGCATGTTTTTAACGTGAAGAAAGGACTTGGATATGTGTAATCGCATGTGAATTGTGGTGGGTCGAAATGAAGCATAAATATTATACAAGCTGGTTTTAAAAAAGGTGTAGTGATGGTGAGTGTCTCGTTAAATAGAATATAGAGTGTGAGTGGGAGTATGTTAACGAAAGGTTAGCATGCTAGGCTTGTTTGTCTCATGCTTTGTCTCATTCGAATTGATGTAAAATGGTAAGTTGTGTGTGAGTCGGTTTGTCCCAAGATTTCACGTAGATATTTTTGGTGTCTTGTTATCTTGGTATTGTGGTGTGTTGTGTTGGCTCACTAACCTTTGAACTAGAGTATACGACACATACAAATTAATATAAGTCCAAAACCTAATTATCATATTAGACCCTAATCTATTGTAATGTGTATTTTGAGTACTTTAACCTAATTAATTGTTATTGTGATCACTAACGGTTAATCATGCTAATTAGGAAAACTTACTAATTCGGGAAACCTGCTAAAAATAGAAAGTTATTTAAAATGGTTAAAGCTACTTAAAGTGGAAACTTACTATTTTTGGATAGTTACTATATTTGGCAAGTTACTAAAAATAGAAAGATGACTAAAAGAGGAAACTTAAGTAATTTTGAACTCTTCGTGATCCGTTTTCACGTGCTTCTAGGTTTGGTGATGCGGGAATGACCTTTCTCCCTTCGTTTGATCTCGGTTTGTTTGACTCGGCAAATGTACAAATATTCCGTACTCTTCGACAATAGTACAACCTCTTTCTCTCTCATGACTTTTCCCTCTCTCCTTTATATTATTTTGACTTTGATATTGATCATTTGATATTGACCCTTGATCTTGACCCTTTGATTGATCCTTTAATATTGACCTTTGATATTGAACTCTTGGCATTGAACCTTTGATTTTGACTTGGCACTTATACTTTGATATTGAACCTTGACTACATGACCCTTCAGTATTTTACCCAGGTTTTACTTGTTGTGGAGTAGCCACAACCATAGCATTGATGCACCAATGTTATGTACTCTAGTGTGGTTGGAGAGATGTACCACACCGTCCTTGATATTGTTATCGACTACTGCTATGATTGTTATTGGCCTGCAGGGGCGTATGGATGCATCCTAGATTTGATTGATTGATTGATTGATTGTGATATTGACTACATTGATTATTGCTATATTAATTGGTGATTGGGTGTGTGTGCATTGCAACCCCTCACATATTGGGAGCTAGCTACTCCATATTGGGCTACTATTGTATTGTATTGATTGATTGATTGGGCCTGGTAAAATACTGAATTCCATATACATTACATCTTACACTTAACCTCGATATCCTCTGATTACCCATTTGACACCATATGTAATCCATCTTCATATCCCTTTGATTATTCCTAACTCTATTGTATTGCTTTGTTATTTGTTGATATCTGTTCACTGAGCTTTTTATGCCCAGCCGCTTTTTTTTACATGCGGCAGGTTTAGTAGGAAGCTGGGTATTGGATTGAAGAGTTGTTTGCTTTTGGGATTAGAAGACTTCACCCTGTTAGATACTTGCTGGACTTAGAGATTTAGAAGCTGTTATGTTGGGCTTAGTATCTTATGATTTGGGCTTAGTATTATTGTTGCCCCCTTTTGTACCTTGTACTTTGTTTTGTTCTCCCTTGTAACATTTGTATACTTTGTATTATAAATGTATCTCCGTTTCGCTTGTGTTCTGATTTGACTCCATAATGTTACACTTTAGCCCTTCTCGGGTTGGGGTGTTACAGTTTTTGTTACAACATTAACCTACAATATTCCTTAACTAGAGAAATGTCTAATGAGAGCCAACACGCTAAGAAAAAAATGTAAAGTTAATGTCGTCTTTGTGTGGATTTCCAATACACATAGGAATGCATATATCAAATGGCTGGTTTAGTCATGAAAATCATGGTAAAGGCAACTACTATACTAATCTTATACGTAATTGCCAAAAGTTCTTTATAGATCCAACTTTTACCTTAGAACCCATCAAACAATTTTAGCCACTCATTTTTTTTATTAAAATAAAAAAATAAACTTCCATCCTTTTTTTTAAAACTTAAATATTTCGCAAACCGTAAATCATATATGATTTTGACGAATCATATATGATTCTTTCTGGCCGGAAATTAAAAAAAAAAGTTTGCCGAAAGTATATAACAATGCATATCTATAGAAAGATCATTTAATTCTCGTCGCGATGGTATTTTTTTTGTAGCTTGAAAATTTACCGTTTGCAAGATATATTGTTTTGAAAAAAAGGTAGAAAATATGAATGGGTGGCTATGATTGGTTGATATGTTCTATGGCATGTATGAGTTCTTCATTGATCTCAACTCATACGTAATTACTTATTGTTAAGAATTTTATGGACACAATATGTGTCATCTATTTTATGTACAAACCGTGTTTTCATTCGGTCAAACCGTGTCAAGAAAGATATAATCATCATTGATTTTTTTTTTTTTTTTTTAGGCAATCATCATTGAATTATTGTTGTGTTTTTTTTACTTTGCTTGTGTTTTCTGTTAGAATGCATTAGGGGGAAGTTTTATTAAAGACTTTGGCATATATAAATTGTTATTGTTTTGTTGTATGCATTAGGGGGAAGTTTTATTAGACTTTGGCACATATAAATTATTATAGTTTTTACACACTTATTTTTACTCTTAAGTCTTGGTATTAGCATATTTATTGTACAATATATTTTTACAAAACTTAGTACTATTTTTAAACATTTCTGAAAATTTAGTTTGCGCTAAAGTAAAATTATATTAATTGGTAAAAGGTTAAGGCAACTTGAAGATGAAGATGTTGGTACAAGTTTTTGTTTTTGTTTTTTTTTTTAATTATTATTATTATTTTTTAATCTCATTTCAAGGAACTGTTCATCCAAAAAAAAAAAAAAAAACCCTTTATTAGCATAAGAGTTATGATTTGTTTGACGAATAAAACATATCAAAAAAGAGTTGTCAAAAATAAAAATGGATTTGACAAGTGATTGCAAAATATGCTTGTGATTTCATGGAACCCATCCAACAAACTTTTCATTACGACGTGTTCTTCAGTTTCAGGGGGGAGGATACTCGCTACAACTTCACAAGCCATTGAGCTCTTATACCACACAACTTTGAAGTATTCCACGATACCCCCCTCTCAAGACCTTGTTGTATGGGTCCCCGGCTAACACAAAAACTAACGCGCGTTAGTGAACACTACCTCTCGGTGTCTGAAAAAAAAAAAAAAAAAGTAAACACTAGTGGTTTTTTGCAGTAAATTTCGTCTCGGTGTAATCCTTGCATTTTCTGGAAACATTAGGGACAAGATTTTTGCAATTTACCCTATTCCTTAACTGTAAATTACCATCATCTCATTTCCTGGAAATTCCTAGCTAATATTTTGTTTAAAATAGGAGTACGTGTGATGGCACATCACTGGCCGGCTATTGAGCAACGTAATCAGATTTGTTTTTTTCTCGCTATGGATTATTCATCATTCACGATACATATAATTATATGTGAACATGTTAAGTCATTTCAATGATTTTGTGTAAACAAATCCACAAATGATAAGTCATACAATTGAGAATCATGACAAAATGGTCTTACAAGATATAAATTTTGTTGTATGTACATAATTACGTGTTTTCAGTTAGTGACTTAGTGTCAAGAAAGTCTTTGGTCGCTTTTGTTTTTATTATTGTCTTTGTATAATTTTCGTAAATTGAATTGTCTACCAGCTGCCCCACCATCAAGTTAGAAAAAGATTATGAGTAGATGAAATTACTAAGTAGATACATATTACCAGTTAAAAATATATAGATAGTAATTCAAATTCTTTATTATGAAATCTTTAATTATTTTTAATTACCGAATTATTCTTGTGATTTCATGGAACTCACCCGACAAGCGTCTCGGTCGACCGTGTTCCCGTCCTAGTTTCACTAGCCACCTCTATTGATATAGGCGTCGATCTATCAACATTAAAATATTCCATCGTACCTTGCTTTTACATGAGTTTCGTGACATGTTTCAACAGCATCTTGTTGGAATGGATGGCCCGAATGCTAAATATCTATTCCAACAACTAGACCGAACCGCGTACTGCTGTTCACCATCTGTGTCTGGTCCTGAGCACATAAAACAGATCCTTGCATTTGGCCAGTAGTCTAACTGATACGCCATTCGTATGATCAAATGCACGATGAATCAAAAATTTAAAAATATAAGGTTGTGATGAATAGAAATTTCCTGTCTTTATTGATCTATCAAACATGACTAAAAAGCAAGATTCAAATATAACAGACATAAAAAACCCTTAATTTAATGGATCGACGAGTGGATCCGGCTCAATATGGGCCAGTTTATAATAAGAAGGATTAAATAAGGGGGTTAAATGAGGAGAGGAGTCATTCTGGCCGGTCACAGAGCTTGACTGGTTTATCTGGGGGTCTATTAATGTAGATTGATGGGTCATAAAAGGATATATTTGAGCCTGGCCGGATTAAGTGATCAATTATCTTATCTAGCTTCTTATATTTATTTCCCATTTATCTTTTATTAATGTTTACGGAGTAATATTTTTGTGATCGAAAAGCTTAACATATCATGTACCATTCTTTTAGTCCTTGATATTACCAGAAAAATTAGTTATTGCTTATATGATCCACCATTTTGTCCATCTTTCTCGGTTCTCGATGGGGTTAAGTGTGGAAAATGTTTTCTCAAAACCTCAAGTAATGGATCAAACTTTGTATCTCGTTAAAATCGGTACATCACGAATTGTTCTGATTGGAGGTATCTCGATTCTCGCACTGAACTGAATAATGACACAAGGTAACAGAACATACAAAGCATGCCTATTTTTTTATAACAAGAAGGAGTACTATTAAGAGATGGATCTTATTAGTCAATAAACTAGTTGAAGATTCAAAACATTGACTCTAAAAAGTCAAATAGAAAGACCCACTCATGGGACATGCTCAAATTAGGGGTGAGCATGGTGCGGGTTGATGCGGTTTTTGGTAAAAACCAACCCACATCCGCAATTGCGGTTTTTAGAAATTGAGAATTTACATCCGCGCGATTTCGCGGTTTCGATTTTTGCGGTTTTGTGGGTTGGTTTTGCGGGTTTTTATGGTTTTTTGGGTCAAAGTTTTTTTCTTTGTTTTTTTCCCTTCAAATTATAATTTTTGATATATATTTATTATAGAATAAATATATCATAACATTACATGAGAACATATATTCAAAATGATGTGTATTATTATGAAATTATAAATCTATACAATAGTAAAAATCGAATGAGCTCAAGACTTTTATAAACTTTGATGACAGATTGAAAGAAAAATAAAGTTATATTATCTAAAAACTCATATAATAATTAACAATTAAAATGTTTTTGAAATAATTTATTATAAAAATATAAACAAAAGCATTTTATCATAAAAAAATTATAAATTTTAGTGTGCTATTTTAAAAAATTAAAAAATATATTTGAATATGATGGAGTGGTGCGGTGCGGTTATTTTGGTGCGGTTTTTCGGTGAAAACCCAACCCGCACCGCAAAATGCGGTTTTTCTAATTTCAAGAACCGCACCATCGGTTTTTGTTGTGGATCGGTTTTTGCGGTGCGGATTTTGCGATTTTTTTTGCGGTTTGCGGATTGCGGTGCGGTTCCTGCTCAACCCTAGCTCAAATAGCTCAGCAAGAATATGTAAAACATCAATAAATCCACTCATAGAACATGCTCAAATAGCTACTGCAGTTAACACATATGCCTATAGAATACATACTATTCAGACTTCCTAGAGCAACACATTCATCAGATGCATTAGATGTATCATACAGATGAAGCAGTTCTCTTTCATGACTTACTAGTCAAAAACCTCATGATAACACAATGCTAATAAAACTTGCATTTGCGACACACTTGGATATCTACAACTACCCATGGATTACTCTGAAAATCAGCATGATCGACATTCAACATATTCCTCATGAGCATCGCGCTGTGATAGAAGCATGTCAGTTGGACTTATAAACCAGCACCCAAACTTCCAGACACATAGTAAAGAAGGATAGACAACTGTTATGATCCCTCATTCTGCAACTCGGTCATTTTTTAAGTCCAGATTCCGTACTTGACTAGCCTGCATGACTGCAATTGGAGATTTTACCTTTTAACCTCTTGAGCTTCAATCTCACATCATCATTGATCACATTACTTAACACTTCATAACCTCTGCTCTCATTTATAAACTGCGTGTTGATCCTTTCTCGCCATAGAAAATAGACAGCAGCTCCACAAAATCCTAATGATACTCCATATGTTATTAACACAAAGCATAGATATCAGAGCTGTGGTATAGTTTAAGTTACAGTGTTGAAAATAATCCACTAAAATCTGATGCTACGGTGATAAATCTAGCAGCAACAATACTCATTGTCACATTTCAATATCTACGAATCTTTATTAAACTGCGATGGTATGGTTGTCAGCCACATTTGACGACTCAATACACATGGGTCATACTTTGACTTTAATGCAAGAAAGTCAATAGCATCAAACTATACCAGTTCAACCAAAATCCCTTACATGTCTGTACGATTCCTATTATCACGGTTTCTAAAAGCTTCATATAATTATAACTTATTTTATTGATCTTACTATACATACATGGCAATGAATGAGTGATTGAACACTCCTTTGAAATAACCACACCCTCCCCAATGCTCTTAACGTATAAATATAACGTATAAAGCCTTACTCTTAGTTAATCAGTGATTAAGGATGATACCCTGGTAAATATAACGTAATACTGTTTTGCTGTGCAATAGCAAGATCAAGAATGATATAACTCGTATAACAAACAGATTCGATCAATGTGATGAATTATATGACCCACACCCACTCCGGTCCACACAAGTCAGACCATTCAAATGTCATACAACACTTTACCAGATATGAATGTCAATCCATTATCATCATTGGACTTTCATTAAACACTTGGTGGGCATTTCATGACTTATTAGCCATCAAAATTATTCACTCAATACGTGGGAATCATGAGGCTGCTGATGTGAATGGTACACATTGAAACTTTTGAATATTTGTTATGATTTTTATTTCTTTTTAGCATCTGATGATAGTCTTTTTATGATGTATAGGGAGAGAATGATGGAATTTGGGCATGGCAACGGTTCAATCAGCTATTCAACCATCTTCCACTCGCAGCACTTATTGAGCAGAAGATAATATGTATGCATGGTGGCATAGGAAGATCGATTCATTCAGTTGAACAGATACAGAAAATAGAGAGACCAATAAACATGGATGCTGGATCTGTTGTATTGATAGACTTGCTATGGTAAGTTCTTGCTTATATAAGTTTTGAATTTTGTTGCTAGTTTTTTTGAGCAAGAAAGAAGTACGCTAAGTGAAAAACATAATGTATTTTAATCGAAAGTTATGGTCTTTTTCAAGTTTGTGTATGTTCTCACACGTTAGCCATGCTCTCACTCTTTCCGTGAATATATTTACTTAATATGGATCACATCACTTTCTTGGTACATTTTCACTTGTAGGTCTGACCCCACAGAAAACGATAGCGTGGAAGGTTTGAGACCAAATGCAAGGGGACCTGGTCTTGTTACTTTCGGGGTATGTATTCATCTTTTGGATCAAATGGCTTAATCCTAATTTTTACGTATTCATGTAAGCTTCATGAAAAGGAATGAAGCAACCCCTGTAACAAATACTAGTAAAAGCCCAATAAGTATATCAAAATCAAACAACCTATGGTTAGGTTTTCTCATAAGGTAAGAAATGACAACGTTGGGGGGTCAACCCGACCCATTTTAACATGTGTTAAAAAATACCCATTTTGACTATCCTACTTGCCTATTCTGACTCATAATCAATTGTAATTACATGCAGCCTGACAGGGTTACAGACTTCTGTAAAAGAAACAAACTCCAGCTGATTATAAGAGCACACGAATGCGTAATGGATGGATTTGAGAGATTTGCTCTAGGGCAGTTGATTACCCTTTTCTCAGCAACAAACTATTGTGGTAACTATTAGCTATTCTTTGCTTCTTTAAGCTGCTTTAGTTGTTTATGGCCAGATGACTTTTTAATTTGGGCTAATTGTGTACAGGAACTGCCAATAATGCCGGAGCTATACTAGTAATTGGAAGAGGATTAGTAGCAGTTCCAAAACTTATTCACCCGTTGCCCCCACCTCTTGAACCAGAAACATCTCCAAAATATGTCGAAGAATGCCACTGGATGCAAGTAATCATAATTAGCACATTTAAATCTATAATAAAAGGTCGAAAATAAACAAAAAAAGATCTGGTAGGATAACCTGCACGGCCCATTTAAACCTTTGCTAACAATACTTAGTTGTCTGCTGTGTGGTTGTAATATGATCATGATTGATGTATGTAGGAGCTAAATAATCAAAGACCACCTACTCCTACACGGGGCCGTCCCCAGCCTGATCAGGATAGGAGCTCGCTTGCATATATCTAACAACACAAGTTCATATTTTCGAATTCACTTTAATATATAACAGAGCTTTTTCTGCCGAAAGATCAGATTATCAGTCTAGTTTGCAGATATGCTACAACTACAAGCTGCATAGGTTGCTTGTTGTTCAAAAGCTGTCATTGTACACAAGAAGCAATGTTTTTTTAAGTTGCATAGTTTTGTATTCATTTCAAGAAAAATGTAAGGAAGTGTTTTGTACTTTATGTTGATCTTCTGAGCATATAATATTTTATTCGTGACAGATAAAAAGTATCTGTTGGTTTTTAATAAATATTAATGGGTTTAGTTTTTTTGATTTTGAACTACATCGACAATCTGTTTTAACGAGTGACCATGTTCCTGTGACTGTCTGTACTGCATATGTTAGGCAACATCACCTTTACTGATGTGTAGTGCTTTAGCAAAGTTCAATAAATGATAGCAAACATATCAAAAACAGACTGCTAAACAGTTATGAAATATATGACCCAGGTACTTAATAAGTGATACCTGATGTATATCGATACAAAGAAAGTAGACCAACTAGCTGGTCATCATCCCTAACTGAAACTATGGACTTTCTTGTTGAACTTTGAAGATTATAGCAAATGCGTAGCAGTGTGTAATCTTTTTATCTCCATGTCGCAGATTGTGGCGGAGCTTGAGCATATCAATTGTGGGGGGCCGAAAAATTTTCGCGTAAAATGTTGTTTCAACAAATCCACTAAAACACGATGGGCAATACAACACAAAACATTCGTTCAAAAAAAAAAAAAAAAAAAAAAAATTACAACACAAAACAAGCTACAAATACACTAGAAAAGAAAAGACCAAGGCCCAGCCAAAGACCACAACCCAATATCAAGTCAAAAAGATGCCAAAAAAAACAAACTAAGCTTGACCCACCATGTGTTAGTGCAGAGGGAACAAACCATATTTTATATCTATTGGTACCAAACATGACATAACAAGATATCACCACTGACTTTCACAGCTGCATAAACTGACCCAGACTTTCACAGCTGCAACTAACAGACACCCTGAAGTAACTGAAACTTGGTACTACTTCTGAGAATTTTAGGGGGGGCCACCACCCCTCCCTGCCCCTATTATCCTTCGCCTCATTTGTGCTGATTGCAGACTATGGTGCTCAACTGAGTAATAACGCAAAGTAAGACGACATTGTATTAAATGCCACATTTATAAAACATTGCAGCAACAATACACACTGTAGCATCACAATATCTAAGGGTCAAGGGTGTTAACTAGAAGTGCTTTGTGACATCAAGTTTATTAAACTAAATCAAGTAGTTAGCTCCAAATGTAAAAATATATTTCCATCTTTAAGTGTTCCTAAAATTGGTCAACACGAGATCTTCTACATAATCTTTAACTAGATCGAACATATACAAGAAGGTAGAACACGAGCAACTAGCATTGGACTTTCATTAAACTCCTGGAAGGCATTCCAATACGACTTATAAACGCTTTCTAATATGATAGACTAACTTTTGTGGAACTGAATTGAAGATTCCTACCATCATATTAATGGCTTTATCATTTTAATACGACAGACTAACAGCAAATAAATCGAAATCCAAAAGTTTAAGTAAACCATAACAAAAGTATGGGTTAAAACTGTCCTGGTGGGGTCGGTTTGATTGCAAGCAATTTTTTCCTCAGATTTCTTTATGTATAAATAACAACTTGTACTGATACGCAGTGCATTCACAGGTTCAAAAAATGATATCAATGAACAGATTTCAACGCGATAGTAAAATATATAAAACAAATTACCCAGTAAACAAGTGATGCCTCAAGGTGACAGGATGGCACAGACAAACAGCAGCAGGGCATTTATTCTTTGAACAACGACACAATAAGCAAAAGAACCATGAACATTCAAATGTATTAATCTATTAGTACTGTCATTGGACATTCATCAAACACCTGGTGGGCATCCCGTTGAACGCCCCACAATAACAGCTGATCATAAACGCTTATTAATACCAAGCAAATTAACACGAGAGTTTTGTTGAAATAACTCACATAACTTACTACAATTGTAAACCTTTATAATACAGTAAGAGATAACATTTGGAATTAAGGTGCCATGGGGAAAAAGTCATAATATGTGTATTCTTCATTTTGGATGGGGAATGAGCACTTACAATATATGAAGGTCAATCCATTCAAATATCATAATTGGACTTTGATAAAAAAACTTATGCAATTACAGTCTCAAATCTAAAATATTAACAATTTTCATCCCAATATTTATTAAAGTTAAAAACCTCATCAAAATAATCAAAATATTCATTATCTTTTAAACTTATGCAATTACAATAAGTGTATTCTTCATCTTGGATTACTAGTCATGATCTCTGACTCTGATGTTAATGGAAACAGAGAGAGTGTGGGCTTCCTAACTTCTTTTAAAAACTAATCCCGAATCTACCACATCATCCTCGTATACCAAACGCAACCCACACAACTTTTAAAACTGACTTCATCATCAAATTCAACTTCCACAGTATCACCCGCTTCTACCACTAGTGTCGTATCATTAAGTGGATAAAACGAGAACAACATGTAAATGATACCATACCATAAAACATATAGAAAGGATATACAATAAAAATATTCAAATACAAATAAATAATGCAATTACAATCCTGAAACAGAAAACAGTTACCAATTTCCTTCCCAATACATTTGAAACTCAGATACCACGTTAGAGTAATCATAACAGGGGTATTCAACATCTTGGATTGAGGAGCAAACCTCCATATCATTTAACTGAGTCATAATGCTACTCATGATCTCTGACTCTGACTCTGGTGATGGGAAGACAGGGAGTGTGGGATTCGTATCATCTTGGATGGGGAAGGCACAAATCTCTTCATGAGTAGTACTACCACTCATGATCTCTAACTCTGATGATGGGATGAGAGCGAGTGTGTTCGTATCATCTTGGATAATTAATCTATCATCATTAACATGAATATCGTCATCACCACTTAACTGAATGATACCAGCAGACATCTCTGATGTTGGGAATAGAGGTTCCCTAACATCTTTTAAAACTAATCCCGAATCTACCACATCATCCTCGTATACCAAACGCAGCCCACCACTCATAACAATGTCATCATCATCATCATCATCATCATCATCATCATCATCATCATCATCATCATCATCATCATCATCGTCGTCGTCATCTTCTTCTTCATCATCATCATCGTCATCTTCATCATTACAAGTCATGTTCTCTGATGATAATGAAAACAGAGAGAGTGTGGGCTTCCTAACATCTTTTAAAACTAATCTCGAATCTACCACGTCATCCTCGTATATCAAACGCAAACCACAACTCTTAACATCAAGATTTAATTCAACTTCCACAGTGTCACCCGCTTCCACCGCAAGTGTTGTATCATCAAGTGGATAAAACATGACCAACGCCTCATATTCGGCCTCATGCTGACGTAGATCACGGAACAAATGACTTGTTTCTTTTGTTTTATTATAAATTTCTTCACAAACCCACGACTGATCTTCATCATCCTCATATTCATCATCCTTAAATTCATAACCCTTGTCTCTGGTAGAACATAAGATGAGACCACATATTTTGCTATCAAATTGGATAGGTGCCACAAAAGATAAAACTCTTCCACTGGTTCCATAAGTACACCACTCAGGTAACTCCTCCCTTTCCCCTGAGAGAGTGATGAGTAATCCTGCAGCACTCATGAGTCGTGATTCCTGTATAGCATTCAAGCATATTTACGTTAATTAATAATACATGAAAAGGCCTCTATGTATGTGCATCAAATTGAGAGGTTGCTTACCTCAAACACTTTGGAACGGAAAGTATATGCCTTTTGCATTGAATCAAATGGCATCACATCTAATGACCTACAGTTGGTTGCACTTATATCTGCCAATTGCAATGGAAGAGGTGGAAGCAACTTTAATTCAGAACACCTATCTATATCAAGGTACTCCAGTTCTGAAAGGTTGCTGATGCTCTCCGGTAGACTAGAAAATGTGTTATATGAAAGATCGAGATGGCGCAATGACACCAGATCCCCAATTCTACTGGATACTTGGGAAACATTGCAATTTGACACACTTAATTGTTGTAGGTTCCTTAGTCCTGTTACTTGAGTGAAACCTTCAGATCCAAGTGTTGAGCAATTACCCAATCGAAGATTTGTTAGAAATTGTAACTCAGAACAGTTTGAAGGAAGATTCACTAGGTTTATACAATCATCCATATATAACTCTTTAATGCCTGGCGAAAGATCTGGAATCGACTTTAAGTATTTCAGTGAAATTAGACTACCAATTCCATGCGAAACCTCTGGTATGTTGAGACAACCGAAGAGGTTAAGATTTTGAAGAGAAGTTAACTTGCCTATCTTTTCCCATGGGAACCTCCTCAACTGTGCGCAACCACTTAGATTTAATTTAACAAGTTTTTGGAGGCAACCAATAGAGTTATCCAACTCTTCCAAATTAGAACATTTTTCTAACAGAAGTTCCTCAAGATTCTCGAGCCCAATGAAATTTCCGATCTTTGTTAATGACGTTGACTCATACATGTTCAGAATCTTCAGCTTTTTAAAATTCTGAAAACACAAACATGGTAAGCTATAATTAATTTTGGCAATAGTAAGAAATGAGATTAGATGGTGGGACCTCCACCACATTCACCAATTTTATTTTTCTATATTTATAGCCTCAATTTCTTGTTTTTGTAATCTCAATTTTTATTTTAATGGCACAACATCATTTTTTTATTATTAAATTACAAATATGTCTTTAATGTTTGTTATTTTTGCACTTTCCGCCTCTCCTAAACTTTAATTATAAAAAATGCAATTATTGTTAACGTTTTTTTACAAATCATATAATTATCACTAACACTTGTTATTTTTTTCCGTTAGTGGCCAAAGGCGTGTGAAATAACTAATATGCTCTCGTCTTCTTCGCTAGTTTAATTATCCTTTTAATTTTCAATTAATTTTAACAATTATCAAAAAAATCAAGAATGAAATCATATTTTTTCTAGAATTTTCACACCAAAAACACAAAAAAATAAAATAAATAAATAAATAAATGATACACAATCACACTAATATATACGGGAACATGATTTGCCTATTCGTTTCCTCTTCATATAAATCTTTATCAATAACAACAATTAAATCTACAACTTCTTTAAATTTACAAATTGGTAACGAAACTCAAATTTTCAATTCCCACCATTAGAGGTGTTGATCGGTTCGGTTATCGGGTTGTTCAGTTAATTCGGTTAAAATTTTTTTGGTCAACCTGAAAACCGAACCGAACCGAACTAGAATTCAACCGAACCGAAAACCGAATTAGAATTCGGTCCGGTTCTTGGGTTGACCCGAATAACCCAAATTTCACTATTTATTTTAAAAAATTAAAATTATATAGATATTTAGCAAAAAAAAATTATTTCAAGCATAAAAAGTGTTATTTTATATTAAGATAACATTTTAATATCACTGTAGGACTCATAATCAAAAACATAAATAGTGCTCAGAAAAATCTGAAAAAAAAATGAAAGAAAATAAAAATAGTAAAGATCACTCAAAAGAAAAAAAATAAAAAAAAAAAAAAAAAATCATTTTCATGATCAATTGGTACCATGAAGTTAGCGTTAGATCTTGATTTTTTTTTTTTTTTTTTTTTTTTTTTTTTTTTTTACAAAAGTCAAGATCAAATCTAGCAATGGGCGGTCCAGATCCATCCGCACTTCCGCACGAAAAATAAAATCCGCACATGATCCTCACTATATATATATATATATATATATATATATATATATATATATACACACACACATATAGATCGAGGATCAGGTGCGGATTTCTTTTTTTCGTGCGGATGAATCTGGACCGCCCATTTCCAGATCTGATCTTAACTTTGGGAAAGAAAGAATGATTTTCTCCATAGAGCTGGCTATGAAACACTCTTATTCTAATGATGACACGTGCTTTAGAATTGATGTCATCGATGGAATTCTTGAGGAAGATTTCAATGAACTGTTGAATGAATTTAATCAATTACTCTACTCAGTCGATGGAACAATTCTTGAAGACGAAGTTCTAGCTGAATATGATCAATTCATGGCTATGACTGTCGAAGATAAAAATGAAAGTTCCGATGACGAGGATAATAACGAAGTAGAAACATTATTTGAGAAAATAATCTTTGACACTGAACACAAAGTTAAAAACTCTATTGAAGAACCACCTACTGATCTCATTCTCAAACCAAACCAGACCATTTGGAATATGCTTTCTTGGAAGAAGAATCATTACTTCCAGTCATAATTTCATCTAAACTTTCTGAGAGAAAGAAAGTGAAATTGATTTCAGTTCTCAAAAATCACAAAAGAGCTTTCGCTTGGAAAACAAGTGATATACCTGGAATTTGTCCATCTTTCTGTAAACACAAAATTCAGTTAATGGATGATAAGAAACCAGTAGTTCAAAAGCAAAGAAGACTCAATCCGAATATGAAGGAAGTTGTCAAAAAGAAAATTATCAAACTCCTTGACTCGGGAATCATCTACCCTATAGCAGATAGCCCATGGGTAAGTTCTATTCATTATGTACCTATGAAAGGTGGCATCACAGTAGTAACAAATGAAAACGACGAACTTGTCACAACTAGAACTGTCACCGGTTGGCGCGTATGTATTGACTATAGGAAACTAAATGAAGCTACCGCAAAAGATCACTTTCCTCTCCCATTTATGGACCAAATGTTAGAAAGACTAGCAGTAAATGAATATTTCTGTTTTCTAGACGGATTTTTCGGTTATTTCCAAATACCAATCGATCAAATGGATCAAGAAAAAACAACATTTACATGTCCTTTCAGAACTTACGCTTATCGACGTATGCCCTTTGGTTTATATAATGCACCTGCTACTTTTCAAAGGTGTATGATAGCAATTTTTCATGACATGATTAAAGATTTCGTGGAAGTTTTCATGGATGATTTTTCCATTTTTGGAAATTCTTTCGATAAATGCCTAGGTAATTTAGATAAGTTCATCAAAACTACCTTGCCTTCATAAAGATATAACAGAGATGCATACTACGGGATCAAACACTTAAGTGAAGCTGCAAGGAATTTCTACACATTCAACTTAAGAAAAGATAAACCTCATGAAGACGTTTCCTTTCAACACAAGATTATGAACATCAAAAACATCAAGTCAGATAGATTCAAGGAGTATGGTTTTGTTGACTTCTACTTAAGAAGGGTTGACTATTTGAACTACAGTTTCTCAAAATCTGATTATGCAAACCTTCATCCACATGATATAGAGGACATCTATAACTAATGTCTCAGCTGCTACACAAGAATGACATTGATCAAGACATTATCGAATCGATGAAGATATTTTTGAGATCAAGGGTCTTAGTAGTACATGTCGAGGACTTTAGATAGGTGTGGAAAGTTATCAGAAAATAGTAAACCTTACTGCTCCTACTCTCGTATTCCCAGGATTGCACAGACTTCTCTGTTATTTTTTTTTACGTAAATGACATATTTGAGAAAAGGTTTATGAGAATGGATGAACTCGTTTGAGACATATTTTGGAGAAGGTCAGCAGGATGTTGAGTGATGACCACTACTGGGTGAAGAAGATTAAAGATGATGATCAGAAAGTTTAGTTGGGATTGGTTGTGTAGTACATTGAAGAGAGGCTGAAACTCCGAGAGTCATCCCCCCCTCCCCTCCCCCCTTTTTTTTTGATTTTTTTTTTTTGTATTTTTATAATTTTGTTTATATCAAAAAGCTATAAACCTGAAAGAACAGAACAGAAAATATAAAGTTTAATAAGTCAAACGCTTAAAACTGTCAGAAATACGAAATAAAAACTGACAAAAAACTATGTTGTACTGAAAAAAAATATGAGACAAGTGAGGGACATGTGGGCCAGAGGGTTAATATAACACTGTTGGACTATTAATGTTATAGAAGCAAAGATAGGGGTAGTATATTGTATTAGTTATTAGTTTTAGAATTCTGTAAACCCAAGTTATATGGGCTGGCCCAAGTTATATGGGCTGGCTCAATATGGGTCAATATGGGTCGTTTAGGTTATTAGGGATACAACGGTTATATAGTTTATACCGTTTAGTATAGGGTTGTGTCGTTTACTTTTTGAAACGGTATAACTGCCACAATGGCAACGTTTCATCAAGTATATATATGTGTCGAGTCTGTAAACATACACAATACAATTCATCAATAAAAGTATCATTAGTATAAATCAAATTCTATTGTTATTTTGTATTCAGTCGAGTTCAATAATTGGCATCAGAGCATACGGTTTAATCGATTCAAGGGAGGCAGAAGATTGTATTCAGGAAAGAAAAAAAGATCGAACATAAAGGGTGCTATTTTGATTCGTGTATAGAAACAGAGAAGAGGGTTCGTTTTTTTTTTGTTTAGTGTTGTACGAAGAATAAGGGAAGGAAGGAAGAAGACTTGTTACTGCTGTTCGAAAAAGGAGACAGAAGAAAACCATATAGTGAATTGCGGAACCGAACATTGTGAGATAAGTATTTTTTTTTCTCAATTTCGAATTGTGGGTATTTAGTGTTGGAATTAAGAAGTATTATGATTAGAATCGATTAGAATAGTTGTTTTGGTTTTGTGGTGAAACCAGGAAGTTGTGTTGGTTTTGTGGTGAAACCAGGAGGATTAAGGATAGTTGGTTAATAGGAAACCAGGGTACTATTCTTGGAGGATACATTTTGGTTTAGATTAAGATTGGAAAAGAAAAAAAAGAAAAGGAAGATGACAGGTAGTGGATGGGTCGAAGTGGCATGCAGTTTGGTTTTAATGAACTTGACTGGGTTAAGTTCAAGGAAGTGTATGAAGAGTATTCTGGGAATACTAGACATTGTGTACAAAGAATAAAGCAAGATTAGGAATAAGTGATGGGGCTAGACAGAATGAAAGGGCTACCAAAAGTGGACTGCAGAAAGGAAAGACAACAGGAAGAATGGAGAAAGAAACAAATTGCAAGAGACTCAAACGCTGGAAAGTGGGACGTATGGAAAAGATGATATGAAGTCATCAAAGATTGTATTTGAAGACAAAGATGAGAAGACCTGCTACAACATGTTCAAAGATAGATCGAATTGAAGACTTTGCCGTCTATAACATTAGGGGGGTGAATGTTGGACTATTAATGTTATAGAAGCAAAGATAGGGGTAGTATATTGTATTAGTTATTAGTTTTAGAATTCTGTAAACCCAAGTTATATGGGCTGGGTCAATATGGGTCAATATGGGTCGTTTAGGTTATTAGGGATACAACGGTTATATAGTTTATACCGTTTAGTATAGGGTTGTGTCGTTTACTTTTTGAAACGGTATAACTGCCACAATGGCAACGTTTCATCAAGTATATATATGTGTCGAGTCTGTAAACATACACAATACAATTCATCAATAAAAGTATCATTAGTATAAATCAAATTCTATTGTTATTTTGTATTCAGTTGAGTTCAATAAACACAACCCACTATCAATACCCCCACCTTACACAATGTGTGGTGTGACACTTACTTTAATAGTAATGAGATCCTTCCTCACTTCTCTCTCTAAAATCTCAAATGTACACCTCTCTTTCTCTCTTTAGATTATGTTTAATATTTGATAATTATGAGAAAACAAGACGGTACATATATTTTGCATAAAATTTTAAGATGTTGATGCAACAATAAATAAAGTTTAATTAATGTTTATAGCTTTTAATTTATTTATTTTTTATTTTTTTCATCTATCTAGCACTCCATCATACTAGATATACCGAGACAGTTTCTATTTCTAAACATCACAATAACACATATATAAACAGTAAAGGCATGCTTATGATTAGTTTTTGTTGATCTCTTTAAAATGTTTTTTAACTTTTAGTTTTTATTTTTGATCGACTTAAGTTTTTCAAATACTTTTGTGGCATTAAATATAATTTAAAACGAAAGTAATATAAGAGGTTTAGACAAGATTATAAGACATTTTCCTATGTTTAAATTCTTATTTGAATGAATTAAAAAAAATTTAACGATTATTTGAGGAATAACAATCTCGGCTGAATGACAAAGTATGACAATTTACTCACTAACTTAAACACTAATCAAAGTAGGGGTTTAAGTATGAACTTATCAATCTCTCTAAATGGGTTGAGTGACTAAGTTCAATTGATGAGTAAATGCCCTCTTGAATGTATTTTACATTAATTGCAAGAGATTGGTATTTACTCCTTTGAAACATTCTCTTTTATAGGCAAAGGTCGAGGTAGATATCCGTGAGGTAATAGGAAAGTGTTGAACACTTAACTACGTAGTACACTGCTAAGTTCAATGGAGAAGTAAACGCTCTCATGGATGTGTTTCACATTAATTGTAAAAGATGAGTATTTACTCATTTGAACCATTCTCTTTTATAGCCAAAGATTGAGGTGGATACTCGTGGCAAAAAAAGGACGTGTCGAGCATTAAAGTATGGTACACTCCTACCAACTTACATTAAATGTTTCTATTTTCGGAATGTGTCAAATCTCACTTTAAATAACAATGTTGACAACTGTTTCTTCATTTATGTCAACTCTTGTATTTTGTTTGGCTTTCTTTGATAAGTGTTTTTCTACTTACCTTTCCAATAAAGTTCTGGCCTAAATATCTTCAGATATTTAAATATTTCTTAAGTATCTTATATCAGAATGTCTTTTCATGGTGAGGAGATCAAGAGGAGTAAGTGAAACATTGTCAAATCTCACTGACTCCGTAATCTTTTAGTTCAGGTACTCTACTTACTAAAACGACATCGGTGACGTATTCTTCGCCTCTAAAGAACTGTGAAGATAACTCCCTGAATGTATCATTCGGAGACTAATTTTACACTTATATTATTTTATGTTCAAATCCTAGTAAGAGACGGTTAGTTATTGAATTTACCCAGCAATTTTGCATAACTCTTTTATATTATAAAAGTATTGTGACAAATGAAAAAGTGACCAGTCTATCGGCCAGCCTTAATTTGGTATGTGTTAGCAAGATGTTGGAATCATGTTGACAAAGGTGGAGCCTTCGGTTTGCTCGGTCAACACTTAATCAGCGATTAAAAAAACTGTATAATTCATTTCTTTTTGAAAAACTAAAACTCATGGCGCAATTAGATAAGGGCTTGAAAGTTTAAAAAAAAAATGATTTATAAACAAATGATCCCTTTACTTTTACTATTTACCAAAATTGACTAAAACATTGAATAAAACTATAATTTTTATTTTAAGATGTACTTCCATAATGAACGTACCATGATTGTTAATATTCCACTCCTGATCTTAAAATCTTACGATTTTACAATACTAAAAAGCTAAAATAATCCTGATCCTACGTAAGATCTTTGTAAGATATGATCTTAATAGGATCTCGATATTAACCATATGATCTTAAAATCTTGATCGATCCAAACTTACTTTTCTCGAACCATAAACTAAAAAAGGGAAAATTCTTTCAAAACGTACCATATTTGTAAAAAAAATCACTTTTGAGTAACGTACTTTTAATTTTCGTTATTGTGATGCTAAACTTTCATTTTTAGCCTCTTTTACGCACTTTGGGACGTTTTTATAACATTTTTGCCCCTGGATTTCAAAAAATTTGATGAGCAAAAACGTCCCAAAGTGTGTAAAATAGGCCAAAAATGAAAGTTTAGTAACCCAATAAGGAAAAAAAAATCGATAATCAAAAGTGATTTTTTTGGACAAGTATGGTACGTTTTAAAAGAATTTTCCCACTAAAAAACTACAAATTTTTATATTAAGTTTTGAAGAATATGAAAAACAAAAGGCTAATTGTATTAAGTACTTGATAATCATAGTTTTGACATACATTTTCATAATATATATAAAGGAAAACCCTTAAAGTGAAAAAGTGGAAAAATTAAGTAAATTATTTATGGAAATCATAATATTTTATTATTATTATCATTTATAACCCATTTTATTTTTATTCAGTTTAAATAGTGTAAGTGTATAATCTATATATTGAAAACCGGGTCTCTAATCGACCCGGTCGTGTCATCGATATATATATATATATATATATATATATATATATATATATATATATATATATATATATATATATATATATATATATCGAAGACCGGGTTGATCCGGGTCACTTTAAACCTGACGGGTCTAAACGGATTTTGCAAAATGAATGATGGATAATCATAAACGGTGCCATGATGTTACTGTTCATAAACTTTTAAAAAAATAATGGACGGTAAAGATTTTGTAATTTTTTTTTTGAGATGCCGGTGGCGGTGTGACAGTAAGTAAACTCCCGAGTTCAACGTAAGTAAAATAATCTACATGTCACAATAAATAAAATAATGGCCGTCATTAAAATCAAATAACGATATGAGAAATGAAAATAAACATACCTTGACTCCATCCCAAAGTTTTTCCAATTTGCTTTTCCACAATTTAATAACCACCACGTTGCCCATATCAATGTTGTCAAGACTTTTGAAAGGGAACTCATCCCATTCCAAGTATTTCAAATGTTTGAAAGAGAAGCAAGACTTGTCATCATTTGAAGAAGACGACCATTGTAGCTTAGAATTTCTACTCAACTGAATAAATCTTAGACCACTCATCTTTCTAAAGGCCTCGAATTGAACAGTTGCCTCCTCTTCCATCGGGTCACAGCAGTCCAACTGAATGCTTCTAACTGAATCTGTTCCCTAGTAAACAATAGTAATTAAGAGAGCTATATTATTATTTAGTGTCAATAAACTATGTAGGTGTTGAAATGAAATGATATATTACAGTATATCATAAATAAACTCAGAGATATTGTACCAAATATTCCCTGAATACACGAACAATGTCCCTGAGACCCATCAGTCTAGTACGCTCTCCAGGATTCTCAGGATGTTCTTGGCGGACCACTTCGTAGCCCATTTCCCTAATTACATGAGGTATCACAACGTATGATCCTTTATTCTCAACTAGAAATTTATGAGCTAGCTTTTCGATTTCATAATCTAGGCTGAAGCCTTCATCGTTTAACACTTTGAAGACTAAACCCTTCTCCCTTCTAATCAATACGTCAAAGAAACAAGCAATATCCAGAAATAAATTCTTGGCCTCTGTACTAAGTGAATCGTAGCTCATCTGAAGCTGCTTTTGAACATCACCATGAGGAATTTGTTTTAACGTCTTCAGTGCTGCAGGCAAGTGCTCTTTATATTGTGTAAAATGACGACTCCAAACCTTAAGTACCAAGGGAAGCCCTCCAGCACGAGCCACTACTTCTTCTACAAACTTAGCATGGACGAGTTCGTCTCTTGCAAACATAAGCCGAATAAAGAGTTTTCGAGACTCCCGTTCATTCAACAACCTTGTATGGTAGGATGTGTGTGATATGCTACCAAGGGAACCTACATCTCTTGTCGTCACAATTATTCTACTCCCATTATAGAACCTTAGAGAATTAATACCCAATCCTTCCAATTGCTCAATTTTTTGAACATCGTCAAGAACCAACAAAGTCTTTTGACGTCTTATCAAGTTTTGTATCTTTGCAATTCCGTCATTACGCAATTTAACCTTGTCGTCCTTGTTTAACTGGGAAAGCAGATCTTTTTGCAATTTAAACTTCCAGTCTCCTCTCCCATTATAACGGCGATGGATATCCTCAAGAAAACAACTAACTTTGAATTTTGAAGCAATTTTATTGTACGTTTCTTTGACAATAGTTGTTTTACCTATCCCGCTAAATCCAAAAACTCCAACAACCAAAACATTTTCACAATCAAAATTTAGTTCTGAAATTAGCTCCTCAGACCGAGATCCTATCCCGACAGGGTGGTCTGTAACATGCATGTCTCGTGGAGTTTGCATCTTCTCAAGCTGGTTAATGATTTCCATGACGAGTTCTGCCTCGTCTCTGCCAAATTTAAGTAGGAAATTCAATACATCATACAGTATATGTTATATTCTTTCTGCAATTTCTTAAAAAAAAAAAAAAAAAAAAAAAAAAAAAAAAAAAAAAAGTATATATGATTTACTTGTAACAAAAGACAAGGGTGAGATAAATTTAAAAAAAGAAAAAGAAAGTAAAGTTACCTATAATTCTTCAAGTGTAGACCAGAAAGTTGACCAACATTTTTTAAGGCTTTCCTCCAATTCGTAACTGTCTCTGGATCAGTGCTGGTCTTGTGAGCTTCAAAAGGTTCCTTGAAATGATGACCTTCTTGATTTCTAACATCCGACGGTTCGACATTCAAAAATACAGGAAGAACTTTTCTTTGATCAGGATTGCGAGCAACACAGTCCATAATATGGACAAGCTCATCAAGACACTCTTTAGAAGAAGAATAGTTGGGGGAGAATACAACAAGAGAGATCTCAGATTCATCAATAGCTTTAAACACCTCGAGACGCTCATCATGACCAACACAGAGGTTGCTGTAGTCAGATATTGCAAAATCACTGTGCTTGAGTGACCTCAGTAGGTGGCTTATGAAGCTTTTGCCAATATCTTTAGATGAGTAATTCAAGGACACATCGTTCTTAAACCTTTTAGAATTGGGTTGTTCAAGTTCATCATCAGAATCTGAATCCCATTTCCTCTTGATTAATGTGGAAGAAGATGGATCCATTAATCAATTTTGAAATCCTACCTGGAAATTATCACGAATCATCTAGTTAGTATTACAAGAAACTTTTGTTTACATTAACAGAGTAATTAAGGAGAAGAACATATAGATACACAATTAACCTAACTATATATTTTATGTAACCCTGTTGGATCCAAATCTTGCCAACGAAGAAGGGGCTCGAAAAAGGTCGACTAACTGCTTGTTCACCACACAGTCGATTTAATAAAAGCATAGAATTCGAATTTTGCGAACTGAAGTTGGACCTTCCTAGGTTTTACACTGCTTTTGTAGTGATGTTTTATTCTAGCATCTCGCTAGTATGTTTTCTAAAATCTGTCATTCAAAAAATAAATACACAATGAAAATGAATAACCAAAACAAAGAAAGTTGAATTATAGTCCAAATTAAACCAAGAAAGTTTTATCACAAAACCCAAAACGTAAGTCAAAGAAACAACCAGCCTTGAAGCTATAACAGCGATGAAGATGGAGTACTTTGTTTCGTAACCCTTGCTGTTGGCGTGGTTTTCACTTCACCCATAGGCGCACCTACACTATATGAACCACCTTAGAAATCGAAACCTTTTAGAAGTTATATATCGGAAAAATTAAAGACCCGCCTTGAAATTGGATCCGGAACCACCTTACATAGAAAAGTACAAGAAAGAAAGACAAAGAAACAATGAAGTAAATGCTAGAAAACCGGATTTCACAATGTCCTTTAATGGAGGTTTCGAGGTCCGGTCTTTGTCTAAAGAAGATGACGCAAAATACAAATATGGCTTAAGATATGTTGTTTACAATGTTTTATTTTATTCTATTTTCACAAATCCAATTGGGGAGGTGTTATTCTAGAGCAAAATGCACAGTTAGTCTCTGAACTTCTGAACTTGTACTCAAAATACACGATCACAAAAACTAAATCACCGGAGGTCCTTACTGTTCACTTTTTGCACAACCCAATGTCCCTTTGACTAACTGTCGTCAGTCAACATCCGTTAACTCCCACACGTGCTTTACACGTGAGGGTATTTTGATCATTTCACCGTATTATGTTAATTATTTAAATATTTTTCTACAACCTTATGGACGAATAGTGTAATATACTCCTAAAATTAATACATCATTCTTCTTTATCTTCACTTACCATCACCAGTCATTACAACCATCCACCATCAACCACCACCATTAGACTTAGTAGTTATGGTAATCTTACCTATGACCACACCACCCTGCCACATTAGCGCCATATTAGCTTTGTATATAGGTCAAACACATGACCAAACCCCCGTTATGATGACCTTATCGGCGATCTTTTTTTTTTTTTTTTTTTTTTTTTTTTTTTTTTTTTTTTTTTCTAATTAATAACTAAAAAAGACAGTACATAATAATTAAAATTAAAAAGATTACAATACAAATAAAGAACTTAAACACTAAAAAATGTCACTTAAATGTAACGTCTTATTTATTAACAAAATAATAATAATAATATTAATTAAAAAAATAAAATAAAATAAAATAAACCCTAAACCAAATGACAAGATTGGTCATTGGACCGATCGAATAAAAAAAAAAAAAAACATTGGCGGGGGAAGGGGGGGGGGGGGGTTCGCTTGGGCCTCTCATGTCGTGGGAGGGGATACATCTCCCTAGGCGTGTAGGTGACCAATCGATGCGTAAAGTTGTCATAACAAGCAACCTTATAACCATCCACCACTACCACCATTACAATGACCACCATCATTAAAGAGTGATAAATTACTAAAAATAAATAAATAAATAAAAATAAAAAAAGTACGGAGTAACACTTTTTTAACAGATACGGAGTAACACTTGTGATCTTGTACCTTTTTTTTTTTTTTTTGAACTATATAGTCTTGTACTACACCATTATCTTTTTGTTTTAAACCTTACCATCTCCATCCACCCTCATTGACTTCACCCACACATACACACTAAAAAAACACAAGAGTTAACTACATTTTTGGTCCAATAGTTTGAAAAGTAAAAGTTCCTGTCCAGAATTCGACGACCCGTACCAGATTTGGTCCAATTTTTCATTGACCGTTAGTTTGACTAATTAATACATGTGAAATGACTAAAATACCCTCTTCTTAATGGACTAAAGTGTTACACCCAGCAAACCATAATAACCAAAAATATAGTTAACTCATAAATTTATAAAACTAAAAAAATAAACTTTTAACAACTAAAAACTTTTATAGAAATTAAAAACTATCTAAAAATTTGGAATACATTATGAAATTTTTAACACAGCTAAACTTAAGTAAGAACTAATTTTCTTGTTTGAAAGAAAGTGAATTTTAAAACTTACGAAATTATTTTTAATGATTTAGTAACTAAATCTGCTTTTTAATCTATATATAATAATACTAAAATACTAAATTTTTATAAAATTTATAATAGTTATAAAAACTGCTTATAAGTTGACAGAAATTCGAGTATTAGTTTTCTTAAAAAAAAAAAAAAAAAAAAAAAAATCTTTGATTTTCTTAAAAAAATCTTGTTTTGTAATAACTTTTAAAATTTATACACATTTTTATATAAGTTTTTATGCATATTTTCATATACGTTTTTTTACACATTTTTCTATACGTTTTTATCTACATTTTTATATACGTTTTTATATACATTTTAATCTACATTTTTATCTACGTTTTTTTATGTATATTTTTATATACATTTATATACATGTTTTTATCTACGTTTTTTATATATGTTTTTATATACATTTTTATCTACGTTTTATATACGTTTTTATCTACGTTTCAAAAACGTAGATAAAAACTACATAAATATATAAAAACGTAGATAAAAGCGTAGATAAAAAACGTATATAAAAATGTACATAAAAGCGTTGATAAAAACGTAGATATATATATATATATATATATATATATATATATATATATATATATATATATATATATATATATATATATATATATATATATATATATTAAAAAAACGTATAATAAAATGTATATAAAAACATTTATAAAAGCGTAGATAAAAACATAGATAAAAACGTATATAAAAATGTATTTAAGAATGTGTATAAAAATGTATGTATAAAAACGTGCATAAAATGTGCATAAAAACTTATATAAAAACGTATATAACATTATAAAGCAAATTAGCCCTTTTTAAAGATATGGATATATTTGTTTTCAAACTATTTGACTAAAAGTAAAACACCTGACAAACCACAAGGACTAAAAATAATGTAGTTAACTCTTTTATTTAACAATACAGATGAAAAGACAAAAATGCCCTCATATTTAACAGTCAAAATTGGTCAAACTAATGGTGGACCAAAAATTGGACCAAAAGTGTTACGGGTCGTCGGATTCCGGACATGATCCGTTACTTTTCAAACTATTAGACCAAAATCGTTATATCCGGTTACTTTTCAAACTATTAGACCAAAATCATTATATCCGGTAAACCACAAGGACCAAAAATATAGTTAACTCAAAACACAAATACCAACAAACCTTCAATTTTAGATCCACAAAGATTTAACAAAACAACAATCTCATAGTTATCCTCAACCACCCGCCCCCACCTTCTTCAATCTCAGTTCATCATGCCGCTGAAAAATCCTCACCCAAGAATCTTAGATTTTTTTTTTCCAGAACAGAAAACGTGAATCATTGAGTTGAATAAGAAATTAGCTACAACTTTGATAAACACCAATTGAAATTGCAATTAGTTATCAAAGGCGGGAAAAGTTGTTATTTGATATGTGAATGATTACAGAGAAGAGAAGAAGTGAAATCACAATTACAATTAAATTAGAAATGAAGAACATAACAACTATTTAAAGACTAGTTTTCCCGCCAAACTTAGTTATTGGCTGTTGGAGTGTGTCACGTGCACCTCACACGCCTGGTTATAAACCATTTGTGTGCCCCTCACGTGCCAAACAGCTTATCTAACTTGTTGACTTATTGACCATCACTTGTTAGCTTATCAATCCACCTTCCTTAAAGAAACAACTTGGCCTCAAGTTGTGCAATAAAATTCAGGAAATCTTTGTTGTAGCTCAGTGATTGATTCCCAAGTAGCATCCTCTATTGTACCATTTGCCCACTGGACCAAGACATAAACCTCTGCCACATTGCCTTTTCTGGCCAATCTCCTATCCAAAATGGCTAAAGGCTCCACCATAAACATACCTACACTGTCACAAGGTGGTAGACTACCACTTGTTTGATTTGGACTAGGATGTTTGCATTTCTTGAGCTGAAATATGTGAAAAACATTGTGTATCTGGGACTCAAGTGGCAGCTCCAGCTTATAAGCTACTTGTCCCACCCTTTGTATTATCTTGAAAGGTCCAAAGTACTTAGGTGATAACTTATTCTGCTTACCCTTCCTTACTGTTAACTGCCTGTAGGGTTGTAATTTGAGATACACCCACTCACCACACTCAAACTCCTTGTCTGTTCTATGCTTGTCATGATGAGACTTCATTCTGTCTTGAGCCCTTTTAATATGAAATTTCAAAGTTTCCATAGTTGTTTCCCTTTCTCTTAAAGTTTTGTCCACTAATTCCACTCTACTTTCTCCCTCAATATATGGAATGTGGACAGGTGGTGGCTTACCATATACAACTTCATAAGGAGTGGTATGAATAGCTGTGTGATAGTTTGTGTTGTACCACCATTCAGCCAAAGGTAACCACTTACACCACTGAGTAGGTTGTTCACCACACATACATCTGAGGTAACATTCCAAGCACCTATTAACCACCTCAGTTTGGCCATCTAATTATGGATGATATGCAGTAGACATGTTCAATTCCACCTTCAACAACTTAAAGAGGTCTTTCCAAAAGAGGCCGAGGAAAATCTTATCTCTGTCTGACACAATATTCTCAGACAACCCATGTAGTTTGTAGATGTTGTCTAAGAATATTTGAGCCACTTGAGCAGCAGTAAAAGGATGAGAAAGAGCCATGAAATGATCATATTTACTCAACCTAACAACCACAAAAAATATGACCTCTTTACCTTGTGACTTTGGCAATCCTTCAATAAAATCCATTGAGATACTGATCCAAGTACTGGTAGGAATGGGTAATGGTTGTAATGAACCTAGATAAGCTTCTAAATTTGGCTTACACCTTTGACACACATCACAACTTCTGACCTAATTCTTAACATCTTTCCTCATTTTCTTCCAATAAAACATTGAACATAACTTTTGAGTTGTCACCTTCACTCCTGAATGACCTCCCAATGAACCATTATGTATTGCAGCTAGCAATTCCTGCTTCAAAGTCTCATCATTACCCACCATCAACTTGTTTTTCCTTCTTAATTGATTGTTTGACCAAGTATAATGAACCATTTTGTTTGAATTGGCCTGCAACTTAATAATCAAATCTTTCAAGGTCTGATCTTGCTCCCAACTTGCCACTATCTTATCATACAGTGTTGTGGTAATACTGGAAGTACTCATAATACTCAACAACTCAGTAGGATTCTGCATTCTTGACAAAGCATCAGCAGTCACATTGTCTACCCCTTTCTTATATACTGTCTCATAGTCAAATCCCATGAGTTTTGGTAACCACTTTAATTGAGCAGGTGTTGACATTCTCTGATCTAACAAGTATTTCAAACTAATATGATCAGTTTTAATCTTGAAATGCCTGTCTAAAAGATAGCCCCTCCATTTCTCCAAAGCTTGTACCACTGCTAGAAACTCTTTCTTATAAGTAGACATCAATTGGTGTTTGGCAGAAAGTGTTTTACTTAAGAAAGCTATAGGATGACCCTTTTGAAGTAACACTGCACCAATTCTAACCTCAGAAGCATCTGTTTCAATGGTAAATTCTTTTGTGAAATCGGGTAACCTCAACACTGGTGCACTAATCATGGCTTGTTTCAAAGCCTCAAAAGCTGCTTCTGCTTCACTGGTCCAAACAAAACCTCCTTTTTTCAAAAGTTGAGTCAATGGTTTACTTATCAAAGCATAACCCTTAATAGATATTCTATAATAACCTGTTAACCCCAGAAAACCTCTTAGCTGTTTAATGTTTACTGGAATAGGCCAATCTTCCATAGCTCCTTCAACCAATGGAATCCTATGATCATGAATTGCTTCTTCAACCAATGGAATCCTATGATCATGTGACCTATTTGGTGGTAAACCAGCAGGCACCTCAAACACATCTGCATAAGTGTCCAAAACTGACTAAATGTTACTATCTACTTCAGCTGGCACACCATTTAACTTCATACAAGCAGCTTCATAATCAAGAACTATACATAATGACATTGATTGTAATTCTGCTTGAGCTAATTGCTTGACCACCTTCTCAGTACCTTTATTATTTAACCATTCCACAGTTGACTTAGTAGTACCCCTTAATAACACTTTCTTGCTTTTGTACTTGAATTCCATCTTCAAATGCTTGAAATCACACTTCATAACTCCCAAGGTAGACAACCACTGAATGCCTAACACCATCTCATAACCACCCAATGGTAACAACAACACATCAGTATTGAACATAGTATTACCAAACTGTCATTGGAAATTTTTACACTCAGAAGTTGTCAACAATTTGTTTCCATTAGCCACTGTGACTGCCAAAGGTCCAGTTGGCCTGATTGAACATCCCAACTTTTGAGCCACTTGTTTATCCAAAAAATTATAAGTTGACCCACAATCTATCAAAATGTGGATCATATGCTTACCTACAGTACCTACCACTCTCATAGTTTGAAAATTGGTAGTACCAGTCAAAGCATGCAATGAAATTTGAGGTTGTACATCATCTTCTAAACTCTCAACCCTGTTTTTCTCTGCTTCCTCCCATTCTTCTTGGTCAGAATCCTCTTCATCAGGCAACACTTCCAATGAAAACAACTGACCTTTACACTTATGGCCGGGCACATATTTCTTGTCACAATAGAAACATTGATTTAATGCCCTTTTTTCTGCATATTCTTTCTGAGTCAACTGTTTTCTTCCTGGTAGATTGTTTGGTTTGGCATGCATTCCACCAGAACCAGTATTTGGCAAAGCCAAAGTAGTGTTTGGTTTAGCATTGCCAACACCATTTCTATAGCCAAAAGCAGATTTATCATTGAATATAGAAGTATGAGTGGGTAATAAAGGGGTTTACCTTGACTTTAATGCAATCAAAGTCTGCTCTTGCATCATGGCCATATAGAACACGTCAGTCAAAGAATGCAAAGTAAACATCCTGATTTGCATGCTAATCTCATCTTTCAATCCACCTAAGAACAAACTGATTGAGTGTTTTTCATCCAAATCTACCATATTCAACAATGCTTCAAACTTTTCCTGGTAATCTTTCACAGAACCAACTTGTTTCAATTTCTTCAACTCCATTAATGGATCTTCAAGAACTGAGTTAAATCTTTTCAAGACCTTTTTTTCATAAACTTCCCAAGGATAATTTTCACCAAATCTCCTACAAAACTGTTGGTGCCATATTAATGCCTTATCATAAACATGCATAGAAACCAACTCAATCTTATCAACTTCCTCCACACCATTAATCTTAAAGAATTGTCTACATCTGTAAACCCATCCTTTCACATCTTCTCCATTGAATTTGGGAAATTCAAGTTTTGACATCCTACCATAACCTCTTGCCCCATTTCTTGGACCTTCCTCATTCCTTGAATGATGGTTTTCATTGTGATTATAGTTGTGACTGCCATGAGTGTTGCTTGTACCTTCTCCATTTTTTAACCTATTCGCCTCTTGAGTAAGTGCATTGTGACCAACCAGGAACCCATTCATAATTTCTTTGATCCCAAGCATTGCTTCTTTCAATTCATTAACTGCCTCTTGCAAAGAATCCATAATAGGATCTTGAGATCTTGTTGTATTTCTTGTTTCCACCATTATACCAGAAGTATTATCACTCATCAACAATGATCAATCACTGAAACAATGACTAATCAATGACCAAATGGAATAATGAAAACTCGTGCTATTCTGGGTTACTCAATCAAACTGCTGCTTGCCAGCTTGTTCAAGATAAGAAAATTTAACAAGAATCTCGGCTTATCTTGTGGCCGTATAGCTGATTGACACTAACCAATATGTAAAACAGAACAGTGAAATCAGTGGTGGCTGATTTCTAAACCGGAATCTTGGTTTTCTTGCCGGAATTATGCCGGAGAAGATAGCCGAAATCAAGAAATGTCAGGGTAACACTTCTTGAAGATGATATGAGTTGCTAGGAAGGCAGCTCTGATACCACTTGATAAACACCAATAGGGATCAATGAAGATCCACTGGTACAAAAACTGCCTTTCGTCACACATGGTCGATTTTGAATTGTCACACTGTAACATATTTACATGACTAAATATACGAGAATAAAATAAACAGCCACACTTGATCCGACTTGTGTGACCATTTCAGAAAATATATGTCATACATTTGTGTATTTATGTGACTAGAGGGTAACTGGTAAATATTTTTTGATTATTTAGTCACTTTTAATTCAGGACGTGTGACAAATACAAATCAAATTGAAACATTAGTCACACTATATATATACATATGTGACAAATATATGTCACACAATTGAACAATGTGACCAAAACAGATATATGGTCACATGAAGTAATTGTGTACGTGGCTAAATTATATAGTCAAGTTTGTCACACATTATTTAAACGTGACTGCTATTCTTTGCTGAATATTTAGCCACATAGCGTTTGAAATGTGTGACAACTAAAAAGTAAGTTTGAAGCGTTAGTCACGATATGCATTTAATAGTGACAAATATATATGTCACACACTTGAAGAGTGTGACCAAATGTCATATATGGTCACACTAAACCATAGAAACATGATTAAGTGTAACTAAAATTTGATACATATGGTCACGTAAGTTAATATGTGTGTCTAAAGTTTAGTGTGTTTTTGCTTTCCAAATCCTAATGTGTATAGTCACATTTAATTGAAGCACGATCATGTGACTATAGGATTTACAATAGTTACACCATATCACAAATGCGTATCTAAATTATGTTTATTGCCACATTATAAGGGTATTATATGTGACCAATACATTCAAAATAGTCAGATTGTGAAATATTTATGTGACTATTATTTATAGCAAAATGTGAACACAGTTATCATTAACCTTGATCTTAGTCACATTGAGTGGTTGTGTGACTAAATTCAAGATGTTATATATGATCACATGAAGTATTTATTTAGGTGTCTAAATCATAGAGTCATATTTTGTCACACATTATTTAAGTGTAGTCACAATTCGATACATATGTTATGGCTTGTATTTTCTTTGTTTCTAGACTAACATTTTGCAGGAAAGGCAAAGAAAAAGCTGTTTGGATTGGAATTTGGGTGAATGCTAGTAACTCAGAACTTAATGCTGCTTGGCATAACTTAATGCTGCTAGGCATAAATTAATGTTGCTAGGCATAAATTAATGTTGCTAGGCATAAATCAAGCTTAATGCTGTTTGTCACACAGAAACTGCTAACAAAATAGCACATGCCCTCTTGAAGTGCTTCATCGTATTTGTGCATATCATTCTTCCTAATGATGCATTGGATGCGGTTTGCCTAGTTGAAACTGAGTATTGCAAAAACATAATACACCGAGATAAAAATAAAATGTCACAAAAATAAAACGATTCATATTCAGTTCATTACTTGCATTAAAAAAAAGATAAACATAACAATAGAAATAACAAAACAATCTAAAAGATAAACTTATGGTCCTTCTCTTGATCATAAGCAAGATGAATATTGTTTTCGAGTTATGGAAACCGATTAATTGAAGTGTTGGTGGTTTCAACTGTAGAAACCCCAACAGCATTAAGGTAGGGTTTGGAACGTTTTAGGGACCTTTTTTGCAACAAAATCCCTAATATTAAAATGTTGACATTGTGAGTATTGGGAAACGTTGTGACTGCTAATTAATACTTATTGTAAACTAGAGTAACTGTAAAAAAAGTTATTGTAAACCGTTGTGACACTTAAATATTTAATTGTAAACCGTTGTGACACTTAAACGTTGTGACATTGCGACTCTTGTGTGCCTATAAATACAAAGGAATTACAACCAACTTCTTTCATCTTTTCATTACATATTTAATTTTTGTTTAGAACTTCAATGGCTTCATCATCTTCAAATCCTGCTTCAAAGAAAACAAAACGTTCAAGGGATACTTCTCCTCCTCCAATGCCAGAAAAATATAAAATCCACGGCCTAACCCAAGAGTGCTGGGACAAATGCCATTCTGAAGGCCAATATGGTACTGAACGACAGTTGGTTGAACTTTACAACAAACGAATCGCGCGGTTGGAAGAACAAAACAAAAAAGACCAAGAGATCATGCTGGCGCATCAGAACAAAGTTAATGTTCGGAATCAAGAAATAGAACAAATCCGTGGAAACATTGTTGATATTTACAAAGGCATTCAAAATAGTTTGTATAATTTTCATTGAATTTAACCTGATGTAAGATGATATTAATCATTATTATGCTATTTTAAGGTTTTAATCATTCAGTATGAACCACTATGTTACCATTAATGTTTCTGTATAATTTTTATTTACATCGGTGCTTGGGTATGTTAACGTACACAGTTAATGCTGCTAGTAGATAGTTTACGTTGCTTGCACCTTTAGTGTTGAGGGACGTTTTAGGGACATTTTTTGCAACAAACTCCCTATATATTAAATGGAGGAACCAGGCCCCCAAATCCCCTTACCAAACTTATTTATTACTAAATTGGACTTTCAAGCACGCATTTGTTAAAGGACTTTAGAAGTATCTTTTGAATTTGAATGTTTTTTTTATCAATTATGTTATGTTTCTTTGAAGTTTAATGTTTTTGTGTTCAAAGAAAACTTATGTTATGTTTCTTTGTTAATCAAGTTATCGATTACTATATGATCAAGTTATTTTTTTGTTGATTAATTATGTTATGTTGCTTTATTGATTATATTATGATGCTTTGTTAAAAGTCAAACAAAGATTGTCAAACTTGATTGTCATTTGCAAAAGTCAAAGAGTCTCCAAGTGAATTTGGGCAATTCCGGGTTTGGATTGGAATTTGGGTGAATGCTAGTAACTCAGAACTTAATGCTGCTTGGCATAACTTAATGCTGCTGGGCATAAATTAATGTTGCTAGGCATAAATGAAGCTTAATGAATAGATGAAAGATAGTGTTTATCACACAGAAACCGCTAACAACATAGCACATGCCCTCTTGAAGTGCTTCATCGTATTTGTGCATATCACTCTTCCTAATGATGCATTGGATGCGGTTTGCCTAGTGGAAACTGAGTATTGCAAAAACATAATACTATACATTGAGATAAAAATAAAATGCCACAAAAATTAAACGATTCATATTCAGTTCATTACTTGCATTAAATAAAAAAATATAAACATAACAATAGAAATAACAAAACAATCTAAAATCTAAACTTATGATCCTTCTCTTGATCATAAGCAAGATGAAGATTGTCATAGTCAATGTGATCCAAAGGATCATCATGGCTGACATGTTTATTCATAAAGTCAAATAAAGTAGTACAAAAGGATTACACATGTTTATTCAAATTACTTCCTAACTCAACTAATACATTTTCTTTTTACCCTTCCCTAGTCTTCATAAGTCTTAGCATTGGGCAGGCCTAGCACCTGAACCCTCTCATAAAAAAGCTCTTTGGCAGTCTTTTTTGGAGTTTTAACCTTCCTAGCATCTTCCTTTTTTGTGCCTGATCCAGAATATCCCTTTGGAAAGTAGTCTGCCCATGTATTTGGAGGACCTTCAGAACTGCTTGATATGTGAAATGACTCACTTGAGTCACTGCTGTCAATGTTAATGATTTCTGCAAAAAAAATAAAAAATATATTAAAATAAAAAAAATATAGTGTAAATGAAATAAAAGATAATGTTGCAATTCAGGCTGTGTTTGAAACAACCTTTGTTCTTGGAACTCATTGTTTCAGTAGGTAGAATGGGGTTGTGGGAGCTTAGTTGGTGTGTTTGTTTTTTATAGAGAAAAATGTATGCTTGGTTAGTGTTTCAAAACTGCAAAAGTAGTCAATTGACAGTGAAGAAAAAAATAGTGTTTCTTACCCTTCTTGCAGGCATGAAATTGTGCATTCATGACATTACTTTTTCATGTGTGCAAACATGAGAAAAAATAGTATTTGCAGTACCAAGGCCAAAAAGGCAAGTGTGCAAAGACCAAGGACAAAACAGTCAACTAATGTGGACAAAAACAGTCAATGCATTGGTGGATGGCTGGTTTTAGATCATAAAAAAGAATGGAATGCAATAAACCAACATACGTAACCTTTCTGAGTACTCGCTACAGATCCTTTTGTCATTTCAACTCCCTTTGAGCAAAGGCCTGCACCAGGCGTGTAACAACCCACAAAACCCCATTACTATCATTCCCATTACAAATACCTATAGTAGGTATTTGACAGGTAAATTTTTGCTTTTTATGTGCATTATTACTTGCATGACTCACTAGACCTGCTCACGTATCTACACAAGCCAAATATCTCAACACTTACATCCTATAAACCCCAGGTATGTCAAGCATAAAATCATAACAACACCATAATAAGTAATTCACCAATCTAAAACACTAAAACCCTAATAAACACTAACAAAAACTTAGGTAGGATTATGTGCTTATTTGAACCTATATGCTTAGTTTAACTAGTATGAAAGTGTCCAAGGCTTAAGTATGAGTTTCTTTAGGAACATTAGGATATCTTAGAACACTTAGGTAATTAGTACAACCCTTTAGAACTTAGGTACAAACCCCTTAAGCACAAAACCATAACTAGGTTATAACTAACTAAAATTAGGTCTAAACCACCCAAAACTTCCCCATATGTCACTACCACTCAGTATAAGCCTCTTAGGACTTAGGAATAGTTATTAGACACTCATAGGACACTAATCTAGGCACTAAACCATAGGATAAACCCTAGTCTCTCACTAAGCACACTTAGGTCATTTAGGTTACAAAACTAGGTCAAACCTTCCCAAATCTTTCCCATATGTTGCCCTCACTTAGAATAAACCCTTTAAGTCTTAGGATTAGTCATTAAACACTCTTTGGAACTTAACTTAGGCACTAAACCTTAGGTAAAACCTTAAACACTTATTAAGTAGAACTAGGTCTAAACTTAACTAAAACTAGTAAAACCTAAACATAAGCAAGCAAGCACTCTACCACCACTCCTTAAGCAGCTTACACACCATCTTGTCACTACCAAGAACCTTACCACACACCTCCATCACCTACTTGTCACCTACTGAACTAATCCGCCCGTAATCTACCCCAAACCACCACTAAACCACCACTAATCCACCCCTAATCCACCCTAAACCACCACTAACCCACCAAGCAGCTTACAAGCACCTCCAAGCACCCAAGAAAGGTGGTGGATCACCTCTTTGTAATCTCCTTATCACCTCCTTCCCTAAACCGACCCCGCGGCTTCACCTCCACCACAAACACCCTCCAAACCGCCTATAGACCTCCCTAGCTCGTCCTCATCACCATGTAACCTCACAACATCACCTACTAGCTGACATTACTCATCCCTCCTCCTCTTGACACCTCATGATCCATTTTCTTGTGCACCAAGGCCATCGAGCCTATAAATACCTTCGACCCTCCTCTATTTCCAAATCACACCTCTCCTCTCTTCACCACCTAAATATTTCTGGTCTCTATAGTAGTACAAGAGCCCTAGTAAGCTTAGAAGTCGAGTGGTATAGTCTTGCATGCTTGTCGAGTTCCATTTTGAGTCGAGGAAACCCTAACCCTAGTTTAACCCACGTAAAACCTTCCCTAGCCAAGTAAGTCTTACATTTTAGTTATTTTAGCTTTAGCTTAGTCTTAGGATAGTATTATGATGCCTTAGATACCCTAGGAACCCTTGCATGAGCCTTGAATGCTAGAACTAGTTAGATTTCATTTTAAAACCCTAGATTGAGTCGTATACTTGCATGCATGCTATAATCATTTCTATAAGTCATAAACTAGTTATAGATAACCTAGATAAGCTAAAATAAGTCAAACATAAGCTAGAAAACTTAGTTGCTAGATAAAATATAAGTTACATGCATTTAGGACTAGTTTTGCAAAACTTTACATACATAAGGGTATATATCATAAATTTCTGAAATTATAAAGTCTAGGGATTGTTTTTAACATTTCCTAGAATTATAAGTGTAAGGACTAGTTTTTCATAATATTAAAACCTTAGGATAAATATTAAAATAAGTTAAAAACTAAAAAGGACTAAATACATAAATATTATAAAGTTAAAGGTCTAAATGGTAAATGTTGATACAAAAGTTAGGCGTTCCTGATTATGGGCTCTTGCTCTCGTACCAATTCGCTTCTTAGTACTTGTAACCTGCGCACTAAGAAAATAAACAACACCGTTAGGCTTATCGTGGGATTGTCTCCCACGATTAGACTCCGGCGTGAGAGTAAGTAATCGATTTAAAGTTCTCGTAAAGAGTTAGGGTTTTGTATGTCGTACCTTGAGTGAGAGTTATGTCATTCCTTATATAGGGGCATAGAAATCGTGTTTCTTGCTCCTCACACTTCGGACACGTAGTGCTTATCGGGGTAAGGATATCTATTCCATGAATAGATAATCCTTATCACGTACCCAGTTGGTTCAGTTGGGCTTTGGGCTTCGTGAGCCCAAGCCATTGATACTGCGGCCCAAACCATTGTCATGGTAGCCTACTCGTGGTGGATTTGGGCTTTAGTAATGTTTATCATTTGGGCTCGTGGCCCATATATAGACTATACGTCATCATGTCCCCCCAGTCTAGTGTGCGCGGCTCGTACCCGCGGATGCTAGACTAATCATAACAGCGGTAAGCGTGGCGGGAAAACATTGAAATATTACCGCTCAATTTAGAGTACAATGTACCTAGTCATAGAGATTTCAAATAAATACCTCAAAAGTCGGGGGTTGTGTCCACGTGTTCCTCGTAAGTTGGAAAAAGTGCATGTACCGGTTCGGTTTCTAGCCACACGTTTTTATGAGTGGGATCCACGTGGACATAATCTAGGGTTTTTGACCTCCTTATATAGGTCACCGCCCCCATTTTACCTAAGCACACAGTAAAAACACACTCTTCGTCAAAGCGTATTTTGCAAAGAGAGTGATTGTTCTATTAGGTAAATTTGTGTGCGTTACCCAGTAAATTTATAAAATGGTTGCTCAATTAGAAGACTTTCGCTCTACGATGACAGTTAATGATGTGACTCAGTTCACATCCGACTACTTCGTACCTCTGGATTTGCGTCCAGAGGCTCCGGATGTCGATGCGTGTATAGCCGATTTCCCCGACGGGAAAATAGGATTATACACGCGCTTCTTCGAGTACGTGAATCACCGCGTACCGATATCTATTTTTCTGAGCAATTTGCTCAACCACTATCGCCTCCACATCTCACAGCTGCACTGTATAGGTGCGGCTAAGGTGTCGAATTTTGAAGTGACCTGCCGTTTACTTGCGATAGAACCGACCGTAGACTTGTTCCGCGCCTTTTACCACTCAATGTGGTCAAATGGATGGGTGTCTTTCGGGAAGCGCTCGGGAGCGCTGCAGTGTTATACCAAGAAGGTAGACGCCCTTAGACATTGGAGGGAGTATTTTTTCTGGGTTGACAACGTGGTCTTCCCTTCACCTTTTGAGTTTTATACTCAAGGTACCTTGCCAAGGGATGGACGCCCTGCACCCGGTTCCTATAGTTTACAGGATGCGCAGACCCTTGATGCGAACCGCATACCCATTAATCCTTATCCGGAGGAGTTTTTGGTGCACATGGGGTTGAGTCGTAATTACTTCGGCGCTGCTGACGAGGTGCCAACCTTTATAGATGAGGAAGGCCGGGGTGGGTTTTCGTCCTTTTTACTGCAAATGTGTAAGTCTTCGTATATGCGCACTTTTAATAACTAATCCTTTCTTCTTTGTTTATTTGTTTATGTGCGCAGAAATGGATCTATTTGCCGTTGTCAAGCTGGAGAGGCCGAAGCGAGTGACCGTGGGAGTGCGCCCTCTGAAGGAGGGTGAGCAGCCGCTTCTAGAGGCAACTGAGGGTCATGTGACAGTGTTGCCGGACGTTGGTCCGGACGGTACACCGTCGTTCCAAGTGACGCCTGTTCAGAGTGTGGCGCCAGATGTGGAGATGGCGCAGGAGGATTTGCGCGCTGAATCATCTGACAACGTGGAAATCCTTAAACCTGAGGAGGTGCTGAATGAAGAGGTGGCGCAGAATCTAAAGCGCAAAGGGGAAGCTGGGAGTAGTGGCACTTCGAAGAGAAGACGTCACCTTCTCGCAGATGAGGAGTCGTCGGCGGAGGAGACATCCATTCCTGGTGCAGATAAGAAGGCTGCAGAGGCCTCTTCCTTGCTGTAAGTACTTGCGTCTTATATATATTCGTTTCTCTCTCTTTATATATATATATATATATATATATATATATATATATATATATATATATATATATATATATATATATATATATATATATATATATATATACACATTACTTGTCGTAATATGTACTAACTATCTTCTTCATGTGTTGTAGGGGTGATGCCACGAAGAATGATGAGGCCTTCGTGGGAACTATGTCCCCTCCGCAGAATGAAAACAAGGAGGGGGAGGTGAAGGTTGATGAGGGCGTGTCTGCGCAGCGGCTGGTGGATGAGATGGCTGCTATTACTGAGCGCCAAACTGAGCTTGTTGCTCTGTTGAGGACGCAGTATGTTGGAGAGAGTAGCGCTGTCGCTGAGAAGGAGGAGGAGAACGCGCGCCTTCGTGCGCAGCTGGCTGAAGCGTGAGCAGAAGTGGAGTCTACCAGGGCGCATGCTGAGAAGATCGCCCAAGACAAGGTGAGTATGTTAGCGGATCTGAGGCATGCGAGGGCGCAACTGAATCAGATAAAGGCTAAAGCGTCCTGGTCGGTGTCGTTTCTTGAGGAGAAGAGGGCTGAGCACTCGGCCAGCCTCCAGGAGTTCAAGGGGCGCATAGAGAAGCTCATTGAGGTGTAGGAGGAGAAGTTGCGCCATCTCAGCATAGAGTATGATGAGGAGTTGTACCCTCATCTGATGTCAACCATAGCAGAGCGCAAGTATATTATTGTATCTTCCTTTCGCCCTGCTTTCCTATATTTGTTTTGTTTTTTCTAATCCATTTTTTATCTTGATGTAGGTAGCTGATTAGTCACGGGCTGCGCCTATGTACTTTGGAGTCTCCCGAGGTAGTAGATGCTTTTGGCAAGGTGGTGCAGTGTGCCGTGGAGCATGGTCGATCACAGGCTATGGAGGAGCTTTCTGAGGCCAAGTGCTTGGGCGTGGCCCTGACTGAGGTGTCGGGCTATAATGTCAACGCATATGAAGAGTTGGTGCAAGCCATGGAGGGTATGAAGCTGCTTGAGCTTCCTCATATTGGAAAGCTTGAGCGCGACCAGGATCAGCCAATAAATGTGATTATTGCGGGGTTGACCCTGGGGCGCCATAGTTTGGAGGATGCCGAGGTGCAGACAGATTTCTTCCTCAAGCCTGATGTCTCACAACTGCAGGTTCCCATGTTTGTGCAGCCGCGTCACCTGTTGAATCCCTTTGCTCTTGAAAAGGAAGTCCCCCTCCAAGAGGTGTTGGAGAAGCATGCGGAGCGAGCTGCAAGGAAGAAGGGGATCAAGGGCAAGGCCGTATTATGCGGTCTTGGTGCGGCGCATATACCCAGGTCAGATGGGGTGCCAGTCAGCGTACCAACTGTGTCACCCCAAGATGCGTTGCTCTTGAGGAAGATGCAGGAGGCAGGGAGTTCCTCTGATCCGGCTGATAGTCCTGAGCATCGTCATAGCGTGTAGGCGATGTTTGTAAATTATGGATTGTATCGTTTTGTAATTTTTGTAAAGAAGTGTGGAATAAGATACCCTTTTGTTCAATAAGTACATGACTTAAATTTTTTTTACTGCATTGTTTGCTAAGTTTTATAATTTGACCAAGTGTCTTGGCTCTGTAGTTGCTAAGCTAGTACGGTGTACTTTTAATATTTGCGTACCCGTCGTGGGGTACGCAAGTGAAACTTACATTGACGTCTCAAAAGTAAGGCGCCTAGCAAGGATGCGTGGTCCGATGTTGATGGGTTTGCAACCCTCTTACTCAACGAGTGAATTAGTAGGTTTACTCATCCTGTATGCCTGCGTGGGTCTTTAAGTAGTGCATGCACGCCATGTAGGCAAAAATATAAGATAATAATATTGACATATATAAGTATGTATGCAATAAAGTGAAGTACGCTATGGAGTTAGCTAGAAACCATAACTTTTTATTGATACTTGCAAGTTTTTTGAAAAAATAAAATACAATTCCTAGGAAAGAACAGAAAAACAAACACTTATTGCGCATCTCGTAGGATGCAAGGGTGTCTGTATAATGGCCGTAGCCTAAAAATAACATCTTTTAAGATTGCAGATGTTCCAAGTGCGCGCTAGGTCATGACCTTCCATATCGCGCAGTCTGTATGCGCCGTTCCCAAGCGCGTTTGTGACCTCGTAAGGTCCTTCCCATTTTGGTCCGAGCTTGCCTGTGTCTTCTGCGTGGCTTGCATCATTGGCGCGGTAAACAAAGTCTCCTGGTCTGAATGAAGTATGTTTGACCTTTGCATCATAATACTTTTTCATTTTTGCCTTAGCCTTTGCTTCGCGTATAGCTGCGCGCTCACGCCTTTCTTCCAGTAAGTCCAAGTCTATGCGCCGTTCCACGTCATTTGTTGTGACATTGACTTCTGCTGTTCGTATAGTTGGCATTCCTATCTCAGCTGGTATGACGGCTTCTGTTCCATAGACAAGGGAGAATGACGTGTCGCCAGTGCTGGTTTTTATTGTAGTGCGATGCTCCCATAAGACATGCGAAAGCTCGTCCACCCACCTTCCTTTGTGTCTGTCAAGGCGCGCTTTTATGCCTTCCCCGAGACTACGGTTTGCGCGCTCAACTAAGCCATTGGTTTGTGGGTGTTTTACTGAAGTGAAGTGTTGCGTGATGTTCAACTGCGCGCACCAATCTTTGAATGGGTTATCGCAGAATTGTTTTCCGTTGTCTGATATAATCTCTCCTGGTAGTCTGAAGCGACAGACAATGTTATCCCAAACAAAGCATTTGACTTGGTTTCCTGTGATGTTCACCACCGCTTTTGCTTCAATCCACTTTGTAAAGTAGTCTATGGCGACGATAAGGAACTTTACTCCTCCCGCTGCAACTGGAAAGGGTCTCGCGATGTCAATGCCCCATTTGTAGAATGGCCATGGTGAGGTAATTGGTGTTAGCTCTTGTTGTGGTCGGCGCGGGATTGGCCTATGTACTCGACAGTTGCTGCATTTCTTTATCAAATCGCGTGCGTCGCGGTGCATGGTTGGCCAATAATAACCCGCTCGTAGAGCGCTTGCCACCACAGATCGCGGCCCTGAGTGCATGCTACATGATCCAGCGTGGATTTCTCGGAGTACGTAGTCTGCTTGAAGAGGCCCAACATATCTTAGCCAGGGTTGTAAGAAAGAGCATCGATAGAGTATCTTGTCTCGTAGTTCAAATCGTTGCGCTGTGCGCCGCACTCTTCAAGCTTCCTTATTATCTTATGGTAAGATTCCCTTGCTAATGAATTCAGTGATGGGTGTCATCCATGTAGGATCCTGTTCTTCTATCACTGTGGATATTTCCATTTCCAAAATGGACTTGTTTTGTAAGGTTTCTACCAATACCTGTTTTGAGAGGTGCGCGAAGCTTGTGGATGCGATCTTACTGAGCACATCCGCCTTCCTGTTATCTCCTCTGGGCACCTGTTTGATTGTGAACCTGTCAAAATTTTTAATTAAGGACTTGGTCTTTTCCAGGTATTGGATCATGTGTTCGTCCTTGGCTTCGTATTCACCTAGCACGTGGTTAGCGACTAGCCGAGAATCTACATTTGCTTCCAGGTTGCGTACACCCATGTGGATTGTGATACGTAGTCCGGCTAGTAGGGCTTCGTATTCTGCCTCATTGTTTGTGGCCGTGAATTCAAAGCGTAGTGCGTAGGTGAATTCCATTCCTTCTGGATTTGTGAGAATAAGGCCTGCACCCGATCCATCTACGCATAAAGACCCATCCGTGAACAGTATCCATGGTTCCTGTAGATCTCTTTTGGTTGCAGATATGGGACTGTCGGTATCTGGCTTCTCCATGATGAAATCGGCTAAGATTTGCCCTTTGATTGCAGTACGCGGTCTATATGTGATGTTGTATTCACTTAACAGTACACTCCATTTTTGTAGCCGTCCTGATGCGTCAGGTTTAGAGATAACTTGTTTGATTGGCTGATCGGTGATTACAGCTATTGGGTACGCTTGGAAGTATCTGCGCAGCCTTTTGGCTGCGAATACTAGAGCTAAGACCAGCTTTTCCATAGCGCTGTAGTTAATCTCTGTCTTTTTCAGGGCTTTACTTACAAAGTATATGGGTGTCTGGACGGAATTCCTATCTGTCAATAGCACTGCGCTAACTGCTCAATGAGTTGCCGATAAGTACATGATTAGCTCTTCCCCTGGTCGCGGTGCGACGAGTTTGGGAAGAGATGCCAGATGGTGTTTAAGCTATTGGAAAGCTTCTTCTGCTTCTGCAGTCCATTGGAAGTCTCCCTTTTTAGTACACTTCGTGAGTGTTTTAAAGAGAGGGAGTGATTTGTCTGCTGACTTAGATAAGAAACGGTTTAGCCCCGCTAACTTTCCATTTAATGACTGGACTTCCTTTAGTGTGCGCGGTGAGGGGAGATCGATAACAGCCTTTGTTTTTTCTGGGCAAGGCTTGATTCCATCAGGTTCGATTAGGTATCCGAGGAACATGCCTTCGGTTGCGCCAAAGGTGCACTTCTTGGGATTTAACTTCATGTTAATTCGTCCCAATGTTTTGAACGTTTCCTCAATGTCGCGCACCAATTCATCCTCTGTATGGCTTTTGATGACAAGGTCTTCAACGTAGACCTCTAAGTTGCGTCCTACTTGTTTCTCGAAAGCTGTGTCCACCAATCGTTGGTATGTTGCTCCTGCGTTTTTTAGGCCAAAAGGCATTTTTGTGTAGCAGTAGACTCCTTGACTGGTGTGGAAAGCTGTCTTCTCTTCATCTTCGATTGCCATCTGGATATGATGATACCCTTTGTATGCGTCAAGGAAGCATTTGAAAGGGTATCCACACAGGGATTCTACCTTCCAGTTAATTTTCGGCAGCGGATAGCAATCCTGTGGACATGCTTTGTTAAGGTCTGTAAAGTCCACACACATTCTCCAGCTGCCGTCGCTCTTTTTTACCATAACTGGGTTTGAGAGCCAATCGTGATAGTATACTTCGCGCATGATTCCTGCGTCGACAAGTTTATGTACTTCTTCCAGAATAGCCTTTGCACGATCCGGGGCCTGGCCACGCTTTTTCTGTCGTATTGGGGGATATCCTTGTCGGATTTGTAGCTTATGCTCTGTGATAGAACGCGGCACTCCTGTCATGTGTTTTGGTTCCCATGCGAAGATTTCCAAGTTCTTTTGTAAGAGTGCGCATACGGCTGCCTTACCTTTGTCAGATAAAGATCCACCAATCGAAACTTGTTGTTCCGGGTAGTCGGGGTGAATAGCGACCTTTAAGTTTGGTAGTCTTTCTGTGCGCTGTTCTGGAGTGTTATCTACTTCGGTTGTTACCGCATTGCATTCCTTTGATGGTACTGTTGTATTATAGAGGGTGACCACTCCTCCTTCCACTGGGAACTTAAGCATTCCGTGCGCTGTGGATGGTATAGCGCACATGGATGATATCCCAGGTCTCCCAATAATACCATTGTATGGTGAGGGGGACTTTATTATCATGAAGTTTATCCATGTTGCGGTTGAGTGTTGTTCATCCCCTACGACCACCAGCAATCGTAACTGCCCCATGGGCCAAATCTTTTCTCCTGTGAATCCAGTTAATGATGTTGTTGCTGGTATCAGTTGACTTTGGATTTCAGGTCGCAGTCTTTTGAAGCAATGATCGTACAGGATGTCTGCGGATGCCCCTCCATCAATGTACATGCGGTGGATGTCATGTCCCCCCGCATGTATTTCAATAGTTAAAGGCTCCACAACTGCATTGTCCGCAGCTAGAGTAGGGAAAGATATCTCTTTTTCTGGAGAGAATTTTTGGCTGACTTTTTGCTTTATCTTACGCTGCCATGACTGTATCATGTATATGGTATCAGCTTTTTCTTTGGGGGGTTCTTTCTTACCCCCGTTCCTTTGTTTGTCTTTTCCCTCTTTGATGTTCTTTACAAGATGGTCCATTCTGCCTTCCCTTACTAATTTTTCAATTAGTTGTCTTAGTTGGACGCACTCGTTAGTTGTATGGCCTTTTTGACCGTGATACTCGCAGTATCCATTCCCTATGCGTTTTTCTTCTGCGGTGCGCATTGGTGGGGGCTTTGGAAAGTTTGCACCTTCTGTTACAAATATCTCCCTCGGGGTTTTTGTGAGAGGAGTATACTTGTCATTGTTTCTTCCGCCGCAATAATTCCGACCATGGTTGTTATTCTGATCGTTGGATTGTCTCCTAGGCTGTTCTTGCTGCCTGTAGTTCGAATAACTTTTTTTGCTGTCCGCGGCAGCTGCCTCTCCTTGTACGAAGGATCTAGTGCGCTTTGTTAGCTCATCGAAAGTCTGGGGAACTTTGTCATTTAGCTTTCGGATGAGTTCTGGGTTATTAATCCCATTCATGAACCCCGAGATTTTTAAAATTTCAGGACAAGCTTTGACTTGTATGCATTCATCCTTGAAGCGCTCCATAAAAGCACTGGTTGATTCCCCTTGGCGCTGTTTTATTCTTGCTAGTTCAACCGGATTTTTAGCGCACTTCTTTCTTTGGGTGAAGTTGAGACAGAATTTTTTCCGTAATTCCTCGAACCCGCCGATGCTCCTGCGTGGGAGTTTGCTGAACCATGTACGCGCATTCCCCACTAATGTGGAATTAAACATATGGCACCACACAGGCTGTGGCCAGTTTTCGATAGTGGCGGCTGACTCAAAAACCTTTAGGTGATCATCAGGGTCACCTGTCCCATCATATGTTTTTACGTTAGCGGGCATGCGCCTGCGCTTGTGGTCAGAGTAATCACTGATGCGTCGTGTAAACGCATCAATTTTCTGATGACGCCATGGAAGAGACATATCTTCATTTTCTTCTTCGCGACATCTTCCTCTTGACTTCCAGTGTCCTGTTTCTTTATCCTCGTTGTCCGAGGAATCACTGGAGGAAGAATAGTTTCTTTTTTGGCGCTTGCGCCGGCTTCTTTCAGAAGAAGAGTTTGAGGAGCTTTCATTGGGGGACATTCTTTTCCCCAACCTGTCATGAATTCTCCTGCTTCCAGATTTGGAGGACCCTTGGCTTGGTGAATGACGAGGTCCTAATCGGTCTTGTATCCCTCGACTGCCAAGTCTGGAGTGGATATCAGTGCACCTCTCGCTGTCTTCTGAGTACTGTGAATCAGATATCGTACCCAGCCTATCGTGGATAGGAGTACGTTCAATGCGTCTTCCTCGTGGGTGGCGCAGTGGTGATGGTTCGCGTTCAGGACCAAAATTGAGTCGGGCTTGTAGGCCCGTGCTTGCCCTTTTCCTTGCTTCTTCTTGCATGAGGGCAGTTAAGGTTTCATAGTTTTGGGATACGAAATTTCCCAACGTTAGATTGGGTGTGTCCTCCGTTGCTGCAAAAATGTTTTCCTCAATGTTAGGCACCCTATCTCGGCTAGGCGCGCCTGGTGGCACAGTGTTATTCACTGTGGGTATAGTTTGATGAGGAGTAGTGAAGAGGGTGCGTTGAAGTTCCTCAACGCTTGGGACCACTACGGTGGTTTGGGTAGTTCTTGTAGGCAGTTCTACCATTGGAAGAGGTTGGGTTGTTCCTGCCTCTTGGTGACGAGGTGCACTGGTTGTTCCAGCAACATGCCTAGGGGTTGAATCTTGTTGATTCTTCCTCTGGGGGTCACGTTTTTCTAACTGTGGAGTCCGCTGGCTTGAATTTTTATTCTTCGTCATTCTAGATCTTAGTTCTTAGTAGGGTCCTACAGATGGCGCCACTTGTTGATACAAAAGTTGGGCGTTCCTGATTATGAGCTCTTGCTCTCGTACCAATTCACTTCTTAGTACTTGTAACCTGCGCACTAAGAAAATAAACAACACCGTTAGGCTTATCGTGGGATTGTCTCCCACGATTAGACTCCGGCGTGAGAGTAAGTAATCGATTTAAGGTTCTCGTAAAGAGTTAGGGTTTTGTATGTCGTACCTTGAGTGAGAGTTATGTCATTCCTTATATAGGGGCATAGAAATCGTGTTTCTTGCTCCTCACACTTCGCACGCGTAGTGCTTATCGGGGTAAGGATATCTATTCCATGAATAGATAATCCTTATCACGTACCCAGTTGGTTCAGTTGGGCTTTGGGCTTCGTGAGCCCAAGCCATTGATACTGCGGCCCAAACCATTGTCATGGTAGCCTACTCGCGTGGATGCGTAGTCCGCAAAAGCTGTTCCGGGGAGTTCCACACAATCACGAGTGTCATGGGGACCACTACATAATTCGCATGAAGAAGTGATTTTGTTCACTTGGCTTGAAGGCTTAGGAGCATCGTAAGATTTCATGAGAAACTTGACTTGGTCCTCAAGTTCCATGATCCTACGGTCGGGAGTGCTAGAATTGTTCGAAGGCAAAGATATTGCCTTGACCGTTTTGTTCAGGTCACGGGGATCGTTCCAACTTTCGTTGTCATAGAGAGCAAGATCTTCTATGAGTTCCCATGATTGTTCCGCACTAAGATCACGTAGCTTGCCACCGGCCGATTGGTCAATGGTTCGCCTCGTGGAGATGTCGATATGGTCATAAAAAATTTGGACTTGGAGCCAAAGATCTATGCCATGATGAGGGACTTTTTGGAGTAAGTCCTTGAAACGAGTCCATGCTTCATAAAGAGATTCATTTTGACGTTGTTGGAACATCAAGATGTCATTCCTAAGCTTAGTAGTTCTCCCCGGTGGGAAAAAATTGAGCAAGGAAACGAGTGGTGAGATCATCCCATGTGGTGATGGATCCCGCGGGTAAACGCTCAAGCCATTGACTAGCTTGATCCCGTAGAGAGAATTGGAATAGGCGTAAACGGGTAGTCTCTCTAGTTTCAACACCTAGGTCTATGGAATCTACGATTTTGAGAAAGTCCTTAAGATGTTGGTTTGGATCTTCGGAACGAAGTCCATGGAATGCACATCCGCTTTGCACCAACCAGATGGTGTCGGATCGCAAGGGGGTCACATTGGCTCCGGTGAGCTCAATGGTGTTTCGGTAGCCTTGGTGGCTAGGTCGGGAATACTCTCTTAAGGTTCGGGGCCTAAGGGGTTCTAGTGGTGGGTTTTGTTGTGGTGGGATGACGGGTTCAAAGATGTTACCACCTTCCATGATGTCGGATGGTAAAGATTACGAACAAAGACACGAAGAAATTAAGATAGACTAAAGAAGACCTAAAAAAATAAAAATAAAATCTTACTAGAAAGGAATCTAGCAAGTAGACCTAATAAAAAGAAATTCTAACCTAGACAATAACTATTCCCCGGGCTGCGGCGCCAAAAACTTGATGCGTGGGAATCACAACAGGCTTTACCTCTCGAGGGATCTCGAGAAGCTTACAACCCCCACCAGGCAGTGTACCTGATCGTTGTAGTATAGTATAGTGACAAGTACCGGGGGATTGATCGTTCAGCTTAGGAATAGTGTCGCTAGGATTAGAAAACCTAATTAATAGTTCTAAAGGTGAGGGATGATTATTTTTGTGTTTTTATATTTTATGGAAAGCAATTAAAATCTCGGGGTTTTGGAAGAGTGGGCGGAATTAGTTGCTATTCAACTAACCCAAAACTAAGATGCAATCAAAATAAAATACTAAAAATGAAAATAAACTAAATTACACTAAGGTTGTGAGCAGTAATTAGAGAAAATGTGTTTACTTAGATTTCACTACTCCCTAGATATCTTTTACACGTTAATTACTTGTTATAATTGCATGGATGACGGATTGTATTCCTTAATACCATTCATGGGGTGGCATACATAACTCCCCAATTCTATGAGCTCTTATCTCCTCCTACACCATGCCCAGCACAACTATAGGGATTGTAAACAGTGGCTCATGCATTAAATACAACCAATAAAGACCTAGTACGCCTCGGTTCATGTTTCTTAAGACGTTCAAGCATGTTACCATTTGGAGATCTGCCAGTTTTCTTAAGCCTAACATATAAATCATTCATCCAAAACAAGAATAAACAAGTAATCAACACATAATCAATATCTAGGTTTCATTAGATCTAAGCAAACACAAAAGAGATCTAGCCTAGCATGATAGAATTAAGACAAGAACAAGATATAGACAACCAACACATAGACATATTGATTGAATTAGAAGAACACTTATCTTAATTAATCATGCAAGGTATCAAGGGGTTGGAACCCTTGAAAAACCTGTAAAGTTACACCAAAATCGTCTTTAGGGTTTCTCCCAAAACTTCTCTCTCTTAATGTGAAAAACTAGAAAACTATATATAGGAAAATCGGGGTGACGGCGTCAAGAACAAAGGTGTGACGCCGTCATCTCGCCGCCAAATACTTCCTCGGACGGCCTTGATCTACTTCTGACGCCCTGTGTGACGCCGTCATGAGCTACGGATTTTAATTCTTGGGGTTTGACGCCGTCATGAATTTACTCTTGACGCCTTCATGTACTGTTCCCAGCATGGAAAATTGAGACTTTGCCGTTTTCTTCACTTTTATGCTCCAAAAACGTCCAAAATGGCTTCTTTTCCAGAATTCACTCTCCAAGTACCTAAAATCACAAAAGGAACGATTTAGGGCAATATTTGATCAAATAAATTCGGATTCGGGCTTAAATGACCCCCTAAAAACGGTCATTTTTCGCCTCATCATATACCCTTACACTTGAGATTTGCTTGTCCTCAAGCAAATGCGCTTTTATTCTACTCAAAATACAAGTTAGGGGTCATTTAACACTAATATAAAAGTAATTACAACAAATAATCGTTCAACTAAAGACCAATAGACAAGCACGGAGGTCATACACTAGCACCTCACAAATAGTGTTTAGATACTCACATCTCTCGGGTGTAATAAAGTAATATAACATTATGGAAATGGAAGATATCTCTCACTACCTGTCATAGCAAAATAGATTACCATAGGCTTGGGAAAGGATCAAACCTCTACCACATGGCGTAAGCACCTAGGATAAACTATCAAAGAGGTCTTTTAAAGGGTTGTAACGTTAGGTATAGGGATATGAATTACACGGTTTTGTTGGATAAAGGAAGTTTTACTGGTGGCGAGTTAACAATCTTGGTTAATTACATGTACAATGTGGCGTTGCTAAGCCAAGACTAGACTCGACTTAAGCTAATAAATGAGAAATAACAAAAACATAAAATGAAGATAGAATAAAAAGGGATGGTAGTCCGTATATTTTTTTTCTTTTTCTATATATATATATATATATATATATATATATATATATATATTTTTTTTTTAATTTTCTTTTTCTTGATTTTTTCGATTTTTTTTTTTTTTTTTTTTTTTTTTTTTTTTTTTTTTGCATACACTCTTACCCTACCATCCAAAATAATACATCATAGTGAATGAACATTCCCCTTACACTTGAATCTTTACATACTTTACATTAAACTAAACTAATGACTCGAATTAAGAAAATCAAAACACTTGGAGCACTTTTAAGATTAACGTACATATGGGGGTAATATATGATGTTCTTCCCCATTATTCCATAAAATAAGTACTTACCCATGAGTCCCAATCGTCCCAAAACAATATGTACAAGGATATGACTCAACTTAGCAACCATGTAATCAATTAGAAAGTTAACTTAGGGTTTAACAAATAACAATAATGCACTAAAAATGAGCGCATACACGGAAGGCTAAGGCGATTTGAGTGTACATTTAAGTGGGTTGTAACAAATTCTTCCTTTAAGTAAGATGCTTAAAGTTAGAAACGAAAAGATAGGCTCGGAGAGGTGTACTAGGGGTTTCGTGTACTAAAAATGAGTACAACACTAAGGGTGTGGGAAAAATTAGTTGACTTAACTAGCCAAGTAATATGACTTAAATGGTCAAGTAATTATAATACGGGTTTAACACAAGGGTGATCCTAATGCCTCTTATCATGTAGTAAATCCTACCACACGAATGTAGTCTCACTAGCGGTCTCGGGATGCATCACTAACGCAAGTTCTAGAATCTAAATGCTACCGGTACACTCATAAGCACTAATACTAAATGCTTTTCCTATCAAATCTAAAGGCGAACCTCACATATTTGGGTGGAAAATTTTTCTGAATATACGGTTATGTGCTAGTCATACAATCTCCTATCCATGAGACGCTTGCTATGGCTAAAGTTTCACTCCTAAATGTTGTAAAAAAATTTAAATTTGGCGCTAAAATTACACTAACAAGTATTTCTCATAGTTTTATTACACATCTACCATTAAACAAAACAAACTCAAGCGAAAGTGTATATGTAAGGTATCATCTTTTTACCCTCCCCTTACACTTAAGATGAACATTGTCCCCAATGTTCAAGTAAAGAATGTAAAAGTGAAAAAGTAAAGAGAATGAAATCAAATACTCCCCTGATTCGCTCGGTATGGATTATAGGTGGCCCAAGTTAAATCTTCCTCCAAGAAAACGAACAATCAAAGCTTCCCTTCCAGAATATAAATCATCTTCTTGTCATACATAACCTGCAAAACCTGACAAAAATAGACAAGACAACCTCGCGTAAAATCGGCGGCATCCTATATAACTTACTAAATCCTAGAAAACAAAGTAAGATATAATGCTTGTGGAATGAAGTTTGCAGATCTCCTGGAGATTATAAAACTTAATAATTCACAAAAACCATAAGACTCCGTTAGAAAAACAAAACCGGTAAAATTTCCAGATTTTTACTCCTGACGCCGTCAAGAGTAAATTCATGACGCCGTCAGAATGGACCTGCAGAAATTCTTATGTTAAGTTTCCGGAAAATTTCTGGAAAAACTTGGTCCTACTTCCTGGAAAATCCTGCAAAACTTCATTATGACTCAATACAAGCATTTGACTCTAACAAATACGAATATACATGTTCATTTAATATTGTGGAGAATCATGATCGGTTTGTTTCTTAAAAACATATTTGGGGTTTCCCCTTACACTTATCTTTTGCAAAAATACTTTTAGGTTGGAGTTAAGACTAGGCCAAACAACATAGTAAAGTATTTCCACATTTTAGTTTAGAAACATGATCAACCAACAATAAAAACTAAGCATGCATACGGAAGCAAATAACAATCAAACAAAATCACACAAAACATGGGTTGCCTCCCAAGAAACGCTTTTCTTTATTTACGAGTCTTGTAGCTAGACTCAAGGTCATGGGATACTACGTGATACGGGTGAGTTCCTCATTGAGGATATCTTTGGGATCGAACTTAGGTTTCAACTTCCTATCGGTTTCCTTAGTATGGTACGACCTTTCGAACATTTCTCCATCCGGATCATACAAAGTCATTCTCATGTGCCATGATCCATCTCCTTCTTTAGGTGGCTTGTCCCACCTCTATTTATACTTATCTCCATCTCTTTTCCATTTATTCAACTCTATATTAATAGGCATTACGCTCAAGAACTCAATCATCTTTCTAAAGACTAAGGGGTCCTCAAAGGGATCTAGCTCCTCATCTCTAGCTATGAGTTGTTCTACCGAATGTGTCTTCTCAACGAAATCCTTTTCTAGATAAAATGGGCATTGAGGTCCTATGAAGTTCCTTTCTATCCAAGGTCCATATCTAGATGGTCTCCTATTCATCTCTACCCAATGCGGTGTCGGTTCATCATCACAATCATAACTATGTTTCTTTACATCGTACACCGACCAAGTATCACCTTCACCTACCGCTATCTTAGACTCCTTACAATCTATCATGGCGCTAGCGGTTGCTAAAAATCCTCTTCCTACCAATAATGGGCATGTAGTGTCACTAACCATGTCTAGGACGTGAAAATCCGCTAATATAGTTAACTTTCCTACGTGAACAACTACATCCTTAATCATTCCAACCGGGTGGGCTATACTCCCATCTGCTAACCCTATCAATACCTCCGTTTCCTCTAACTTTCCTAGCTTAAGAGTGGTGAATAAGGATAAGGGAATCAAGTTGAGGCTTGACCCTAAATCGGCTAGTGTGTCGAAAGCTTTAGATCTTCCTATCTTACAAGGCAAAACAAATATACCCGGATCATCGAGCTTTTTAGGCAACTTGTTTTGAACGAAGGCGGTCCCATTTTTACCTAGCTTACACTTCTCATATTTTTCTAGGAGGGCACTATAGTAAGGAGCACGCGCTAAGACATCAATGACAGGGCGTTCAAGGTGAAGTTCTTTGAATTCATCGTCATGGTCTTGCGTAAGAGGTGTTTCAACTATATTTTTGACCGGTTCTATATTGGGTGTCTTGTTTGATTGGTCCTTTGGTAGAACTTGGTTTTGTTTGAAACATGTGCTCGTTGATTTGACCGAGTAGTATTGTGGACATGAAGTGGGTGACGAAACTGAAGATATGGAATTAACATTTAGTTTCGGATTCTTGATTGTGTCGCTTGGGAGTGCTCCTATTTCTCGGTCATTGAGAACTTTCAACAATGCGTCAATTCTAGTGGTCATCTCGCTTTGATTTTGTTTGAAATCGGCTTCAAACTTAGCTATGCGGCCTCTTGAGATGCCTTGAACTTTGACATCAATCCTTCAAGATTGTTGGTACTACCATAGTTGTTAGAAGGATTGTTGTTGAAAGTACGGTTGGATGGTGGACCGTTTGGTGGGTAACGATTAGGCGGATTAGAGGAATTGGGTTGATTTTGTTTCCACCTAAGGTTTGGGTGATTTTTCCATGAGGGGTTGTATGAATCACCATATGTGTTTGGCTCGGGCTTGAAAGTGTACCACTTATCTCCTGCTTCGTCGGTACGCGTGGATGCGTAGACCGCAAAAGCTGTTCCGGGGAGTTCCACACAATCACGAGTGTCATGGGGACCACTACATAATTCGCATGAAGAAGTGATTTTGTTCACTTGGCTTGAAGGCTTAGGAGCATCGTAAGATTTCATGAGAAACTTGACTTGGTCCTCAAGTTCCATGATCCTACGGTCGGGAGTGCTAGAATTGTGGATATTGCCTTGACCGTTTTGTTCAGGTCACGGGGATCGTTCCAACTTTCGTTGTCATAGAGAGCAAGATCTTCTATGAGTTCCCATGATTGTTCCGCACTAAGATCACGTAGCTTGCCACCGGCCGATTGGTCAATGGTTCGCCTCGTGGAGATGTCGATATGGTCATAAAAAATTTGGACTTGGAGCCAAAGATCTATGCCATGATGAGGGACTTTTTGGAGTAAGTCCTTGAAACGAGTCCATGCTTCATAAAGAGATTCATTTTGACGTTGTTGGAACATCAATATGTCACTCCTAAGCTTAGTAGTTCTCCCCGGTGGGAAAAATTGAGCAAGGAAACGAGTGGTGAGATCATCCCATGTGGTGATGGATCCCGCGGGTAAACGCTCAAGCCATTGACTAGCTTGATCCCGTAGAGAGAATTGGAATAGGCGTAAACGGGTAGTCTCTCTAGTTTCAACACCTAGGTCTATGGAATCTACGATTTTGAGAAAGTCCTTAAGATGTTGGTTTGGATCTTCGGAACGAAGTCCATGGAATGCACATCCGCTTTGCACCAACCGGATGGTGTCGGATCGCAAGGGGGTCACATTGGCTCCGGTGAGCTCAATGGTGTTTTGGTAGCCTTGGTGGCTAGGTCGGGAATACTCTCCTAAGGTTCGGGGCCTAAGGGGTTCTAGTGGTGGGTTTTGTTGTGGTGGGATGACGGGTTCAAAGATGTTACCACCTTCCATGATGTCGGATGGTAAAGATTATGAACAAAGACACGAAGAAATTAAGATAGACTAAAGAAGACCTAAAAAAATAAAAATAAAATCTTACTAGAAAGGAATCTAGCAAGTAGACCTAATAAAAAGAAATTCTAACCTAGACAATAACTATTCCCCGGGCTGCGGCGCCAAAAACTTGATGCGTGGGAATCGCAACAGGCTTTACCTCTCGAGGGATCTCGAGAAGCTTACAACCCCCACCAGGCAGTGTACCTGATCGTTGTAGTATAGTATAGTGACAAGTACCGGGGGATTGATCGTTCAGCTTAGGAATAGTGTCGCTAGGATTAGAAAACCTAATTAATAGTTCTAAAGGTGAGGGATGATTATTTTTGTGTTTTTATATTTTATGGAAAGCAATTAAAATCTCGGGGTTTTGGAAGAGTGGGCGGAATTAGTTGCTATTCAACTAACCCAAAACTAAGATGCAATCAAAATAAAATACTAAAAATGAAAATAAACTAAATTACACTAAGGTTGTGAGCAGTAATTGGAGAAAATGTGTTTACTTAGATTTCACTACTCCCTAGATATCTTTTACACGTTAATTACTTGTTATAATTGCATGGATGACGGATTGTATTCCTTAATACCATTCATGGGGTGGCATACATAACTCCCCAATTCTATGAGCTCTTATCTCCTCCTACACCATGCCCAGCACAACTATAGGGATTGTAAACAGTGGCTCATGCATTAAATACAACCAATAAAGACCTAGTACACCTCGGTTCATGTTTCTTAAGACGTTCAAGCATGTTACCATTTGGAGATCTGCCAGTTTTCTTAAGCCTAACATATAAATCATTCATCCAAAACAAGAATAAACAAGTAATCAACACATAATCAATATCTAGGTTTCATTAGATCTAAGCAAACACAAAAGAGATCTAGCCTAGCATGATAGAATTAAGACAAGAACAAGATATAGACAACCAACACATAGACATATTGATTGAATTAGAAGAACACTTATCTTAATTAATCATGCAAGGTATCAAGGGGTTGGAACCCTTGAAAAACCTGTAAAGTTACACCAAAATCATCTTTAGGGTTTCTCCCAAAACTTCTCTCTCTTAATGTGAAAAACTAGAAAACTATATATAGGAAAATCGGGGTGACGGCGTCAAGAACAAAGGTGTGACGCCGTCATCTCGCCGCCAAATACTTCCTCGGACGGCCTTGATTTACTTCTGACGCCCTGTGTGACGCCGTCATGAGCTACGGATTTTAATTCTTGGGGTTTGACGCCGTCATGAATTTACTCTTGACGCCTTCATGTACTGTTCCCAGCATGGAAAATTGAGACTTTGCCGTTTTCTTCACTTTTATGCTCCAAAAACGTCCAAAATGGCTTCTTTTCCAGAATTCACTCTCCAAGTACCTAAAATCACAAAAGGAACGATTTAGGGCAATATTTGATCAAATAAATTCGGATTCGGGCTTAAATGACCCCCTAAAAATGGATCTTTTTCGCCTCATCAACAACATAACTCAATAATAGGGAGCTTTGTGTGAGGAGTATTAACTTCTGAATTATGATGGCCCGAACGGTATTATGTTGATAACATAATACAATAGTAGGGAGCTTCATGTGAGGAGTCATATACTTCTGAATTTCAATGGCCTGAACGGTGTTATGTTATATCTAAAACATTAACAAATCTAAAAACAATAACTTAAGAAACATAAACAAGATAACTAAAGCTTGACATACATCCAAAACCAACAACACACTAGGATACGTGAGTAAGGCGGTTTAGTTTCCGAGTCACTATTTGCATCACTTAGATTACTCTAAGCCCAGGTGAGTTCGTAGCCTCATACTTTTTAAAAATGCTTTCACTTTAAATGCTTTACAAACCCTGTGAGGGGGATACAAGCAAAATGCTTTACTTAAAACCGAATACAAGTCTTTTTCTTTCGTTGTTGCACGAGTAAACTAACTGCCATCACTACATAACTAAAATTCATGAATCTAATCATTTGAGATATTTTACCCATGCGAACGTGAATATAGATCTATTGGAGTTTGACAACTCCCGTTGGTATTAACACCCCACTAGGTAGTACCAATATGTACTATATTTGAATCCACTGAAGGAATAACTTTGGAAAGTTATCCTTCCCATCCCCTCATATTGGGTCTGCAGCCCACATGACCCGGATTGTTATGGTGTGATTCATGAGCTTAGTGCAACATACCCCACTCCTGATAATTGTGCATGCATCACAATTATCACATAACCTACACTTTCCCAGATGGGTGTAACAACTGAACCCAGGGAACTTGTATTCACTAACCCCTAAACCTATGATTCTCACTCAACACCTAGTGTTGACTTTTTAAGCATGTATTCTAGGTATATTACTTCTATGGAGCCATGGCAGAAGGAGGTACTGAACTCGGAGGACTTTTCATGGTTATCATTCAAACATAAACTAACTCCTAGATTTTTGGGACCTGATCAAAAATAAAAGTATATCTTTTATAATTAAAACTCTGATAATTATGAATGATAACTAAATTTCCAAAACGTCTCTTTTCGAGTCGTTTTCTATTACTGTAATTGTGATTCTATGAAGTAATACCCCAAACACTTAATCCTCTGCGATCAGTGAAAAATCGGGGTGTTACAAGGCGCATTGCTAGATTGTTGAAAAAACAAAAGGAAATGTATAGGCACTAAGAATGGAAAGGTATGTTGAAATTCCAGACTCATTTAGATCATAAAAAAGAATGGAATGCAAACAGAGTGATACAAACAATCTAGAAATGTTGAGTAAAGAATAGAGTCTAAGTAACATCACTCATCTTGAATGCGATAATGAAGGAGTATGGCCTATCATGAACAATAAACACTATATCATTATCGCATTGAAGACGTCTCAATGATCAGGCCAGATCTATCTAACGTTGCAGAAATGTTTCATTGATTTGTTTTTTGGACACCATCTAATAACGTTTGTGTGCGCTTGATCACTAGCTTTGGAACTTTCAAGAATGTATCTTCATTGTTGGGACAAAAGTTTTAATCAAGGTACATTATTGAAAGAGCCAAAGCTTGTGATCAAGATCAACCACACAAATGGTAGTAGACGTTTTCCAAATTAAGCAACAGAACCATCTACAACGCTAGATAGATCTGCCCTAATTATTGAGCTTTAAGTTATTAGAAAACAGATTTTTACTATCGTTTATATTGCTCCCTTAGATGTGATGAACATACATATTAATTATGTAGATTCTACGACATTAGAGAGCTAATCATGCATGAATGAAATCATATTAAATTTATATTAACAATCCAATGAACTACCATCCTTTCTACCCTAGCTAACAACAACATATTATTCAGCCTTGAATCTCTAACCTATCAACATGCTGGAATACGAAGACACTAAATTCAAGCATCGAACCTACAAATTATACTTGATAATTGTTTCTGTATTTTGACAAAGAGCAAATATGAATCAACAATGGATGAACAACACCAAAGAAGTTTATGTTCATACTCGAAAGTGGTGTCGGTTGATCCATCGTTGATACTTCTTCCATCTTTGATACTTGGATATTTTAGCCTAAATATTCGCACACACATCCGCCACTTTTCTTCCTTATTCTCTCAAAACAAATGCAACATAATTCTTATACCAGATAGTCAACCTAAGCCTAAGATAAAATAAGCTAATCCAAGCAAACCTTAATATCTCTTTTGCTCTAATTATTCGCAAAAACAACACGACATGTTCTTCCTTATTCTATCAATACAAATGCAACATACTTCTTATAACAGATAGTCAATCTAAGCCTAAGAATAAATAGCTCTAAGGGGGTATTTGGATTATATTAATTTATGATCTTATCAGCTTTTTGAGATTTGGGGATGCCAATAAGCCTATGTTATTTTAAGTGGATAGCTAGTAAGCCAACAAACAGTGAGCTTATTAACTTTCCCAAAACTCAATAAGCCGATAACCACACAAAATAAGCTAATCTAAACACACCTTAATATATCTTTTGCTCTAATTATTCGCAAAAACAACACAACATAAATCTAATACATAAAGTAACAAGTCTCTAACAAATGTAAGACAAAACTGAGAATAAAGGATCAAAACCCTAGATCCGTTTACTTGGTCAATTGTAACCAAGTGAGTTTTATAACTGTGAGAGAGAAAGAGAGGATTATGTGGAAGTATGTGAAGCGTATTTGATAAACTTTGTATACTGTATATTATAAGTTTAAAAGTGAAGTGTGTTTGATACTCTTTTATATATTATAAGTTTAAAAATTATTAAAAGTATTAAAAGTTTAAAAACTAAAAGTAAAAAGTAGTAAAAGTTTTAAAACTAATAAGTATTAAAGCTACATTTGTATTTGAGGGCATGCTTGGTAGGGGTGTTCACGGGGCAGTTTGGTTCGGTTAGTTGTAAGATTTTAACTATCCATCGCGGGGCGGGTAATTTATTTATATTATATACGGTTCGTTCGGTTAAACATGGATATCTAAAAGTAAAAACCGAAACTGAACCGTGATAAACGGTTTTTCCGGTTTTGGTTTTTTTGGTTTCGGTTTCTTCGGTTTCGGGTTTTTTTTGGTTACGGATTGAGCGGTTTGTCAGTTTCTCGGGTTTTTTGAACACCCATAATGCTTGGTAAGGGGTTATAGGGGGTCAATTAAAGAAAAAATGTGGAAAACTAGAAGGGGGTTGAATAGTTTTCCCCTCTTTTTGATTTTATAAAAACTTGGTTTCGAAATGTTGATTAGAATTTATTCAATTGTTTGTTTGAAAAACCTTCAATTAGAGTTTAGTATGAAAACAATATATAATCAATATTGTTGACATAAATAGTCTTAAAACATTGTTAGCATATTAACAATGTCTCTATGTTTTGATAATTACAAAGCATAAACTCATTAATCTAAAACTTATGACGTAAAAAAGTTTTTAGTGCTTAATATTTGTCTTTGCTTCCATATCACTTAAGGTATGAATAAACAAAGTGTTTATTGCATTTCATGATCAAAGGAAAATTTTCTAATCACTAGAATTTTTATAAAATGTATTAAACATTCTATATCTTTTACAAAATTACTTTTGGAATTAAAAGATATATGTTTAATTCATTATAAATATATGATTTCAAATTTCCAACCAAAAATGGCAAATCCTATACAGAAAAATATTCCCCACTAAAAGACAAGAAAAACTAACGTTCTGAAGGGGCGGCCCCCTTAATTCCTTAGGCGGCCCCCTTAATCATTAAGGGGATCGGCCATTAATTAAGGGGACCGGCCACGCTCCAGAACAATATTTTTCTCCCCTATAAATACTGGTTCATCCCTCAGAATTTTCTTACCTTTTGCACTTCTAAACTTTTTGATCTAGATCCATATTTCTATTCTCTTATCCTTTGATCATAAGTGTATAATTCTTTGTTTCAAAGTGATCCAAACTTCATCCTCTCAAGTGCAAGAGAAGAATACTTCTATCCCTCAAGACAAGAAGTATTACAACTTGTTGTGATCTCCACATTCAAGTTGTTGGTGCATCATCAAAGATCATTTACATTATTCTTTGTGAAGATCGTTGTGAATATTTGATTGTAGATAGTTGTGCTAGATATATAGATTGTGTGATTAGTTAGTAGCTTGGTGTGAAGAAGAAAGGTTAGGAATTATATTGGTGTGAAGAAGATAGGTGTGGAGTAGTTAGTTGTGAAGTAGATTGATTTAAAGAAGTTGTGACTTAGGTGTGAAGAAGTTGTGGTGTGAAAATTGGTGTGTAAATTGGTGTGTAAGGTTTTCTCCGCCATAAGGGAGCTTGTTGATATAGTGAAGAAAACTCTCGAGTTAGGTGCTCGGGGAGTGGAGTAGGGCAAGGAAGGCGTCCTTGTACCGAACCACTATAAATCTCTCGTCTCGCGGTTCGATCTTTCCATCTCTTACTTATTTCATTACTTATCATTGTTATATATTACTTATTGATAGTTGTTTATATTGTGCAAGACTTGAGATCACATATTATCGAATCTAAGTTTTTAAAAGCTAAGAAAACACTAAAACTATCTTTTACAACGAATTAAAAAGACGTAAAACTATTCAACCCCCCTTATAGTTTTCCACAATTGGTATCAAGAGCCATGTCGAGCAAGATTTTTAAAATATATTGTATTTTAAAACTTGTAACGATCTATGGAATCTGAAAAATATTTAGAAGGGCAATCTATGCAAAGACCACCACTATTTGAAAGTGATGGATTTTTATATTGGAAAAATAGATTCGAAACGTATGTGAAATCAAAAGATCTTGATCTTTGGCATATTATTACCTTTGGTGATTTTCCTCCTATTCAATATAATGTTGAAACTAAAATGGATGAAATTGTATCTTTTGAAGAACAAAATGATGATTTGAAAAAGAAACTAGCAAAAAATAATGAGGCTAAAATGGTCATTTATAATGCGTTACCACGCAAAGAATATGAAAGAATTTTTATGTGTAAAACCGCCAAAGAAATTTGGGATTCTTTACTAATTACTCACCAAGGTAATAGCCAAGTCAAAGATAATAAAATAGATCTTCTTGTACAACAATATGAACAATTTACAATTCCGGAAGAGGAATCAATTGATAATGCTTTTGCTAAATTTAACACTATTATCACAAGTTTAAAAGCACTTGATGAGACATTTTCTAGTAAAAATTGTGTTAGGAAATTTCTTAGGGCATTGCATCCGAAATGGCGAGCTAAGGTCATGGCAATTGAAGAATCAAAGAACTTGATGACGTTATCACTAGATGAACTAATTGGCAACTTGAAGGTTCATGAAGAAATTATAAGAAGAGATTCGGAAACGGTCAAAGTCAAGAAAGAACAAACTAAATCCATTTCTCTAAAAGCCAAAAAGGAACTTAGTGATGATGATGATTCAAGTGACGAAAGTGAAGACGAAGAATATGCAATGGCCGTAAGAGAATTCAAGAAATTCTTCAAGAGACGAGGAAGATTCACTAGATCATCACGAGACGAAAGAAAATCATTCCAAAGAAATAGAAGTGACAACTACGGGAAAAGAAAGTGCTTTAGATGTGGAAGTCCAAATCATCTCATTGGCGAATGTCTAAAGTCACCGGGTTATGAAAATCAAGACGCATTTATTAGTGGAACATGGAGTGATAGTGACAAAGAAGAAGTTGAAAAGCCAAGAGACGAAAAGTGTTTTATGGCAAAAGAAACCGACGAAATATGTTTAGGAATTGACTTGGAGCCTGACGAATGGATCAAAGATAGCGGATGTTCGAGGCACATGACGGGTAACCGCAAGCTATTCTCTACATACAAGGCATACAATGGAGGTAACGTTATTTTCGGTAGTGACTTACGTGGAAAAATCATTGGCAAAGGTACAATTTCTCAAGAGTCACTTACTATTGAAAATGTAGAGCATGTAGATAATTTAACATATAACTTGCTTAGCATAGGACAAATATGTGATAATAAATGTAGAGTCACATTTACCGAAGAGGATAGCGAAATAGTTAAGAATGGAAAAATTATAGGTAGAGGAATTAGGAAAGGTGGCATATATGTTATGAAACTAGGAAACAAGCCTGAGGATAGGATATGTCTAACGACCCTAGATGAAAACTCTACATTGTGGCATAGGAGATTAGGACATGCTAACATGCAACAAATACAATCTTTGGCCTCTAAGGAATTAGTTAGAAATTTGCCTAATCTAAAATATGACAAGCATTTTTGTGATGCATGTAAAATTGGAAAACAAGCTCATGCTAGTCACAAAGCTAAGAATATAGTATCCACTACTAGGTGCCTAGAATTATTACATACGGATCTTTTCGGTCCATCCGCTGTGCGGAGCTATGGAGGAAACAAATATACCTTAGTAATAGTAGATGACTACTCACGATACACGTGGACTAGGTTTTTAAGTGACAAAACCCAAGCCTTTGAAAAATTTGAAATATTTAGTAAAATGATTCAAAATAAATTAGGATGCTCAATAGTTGCCATTAGGACGGACCATGGTAGGGAATTTGATAACGAAGTACAATTCGGAAAATATTGTGAGTTAAATGGAATATCTCACAATTTCTCCGCTCCTCGTACTCCTCAATCAAATGGCGTAGTAGAAAGAAAAAATAGATCACTACAAGAAATGAGTAGAACAATGTTAAATGAACAATCCATCCCACAAAAATTTTGGTGTCACGCCGTAGATACATCGACTTATATTTTAAATAGGGTATCAATTAGGAGAATTCTAGGAAAAACTCCTTATGAGTTACTAAGAGGTAGAAAACCAAACTTAAGCTACTTTAGGGTATTTGGAAGCAAATGTTATATTCTAAACACTAAGGATTACCTCACTAAGTTTGATCCAAAATCATATGAAGGATTATTTTTAGGATACTCACAAAATAGTAAAGCATATATAATACTCAACAAACACTCCATGAAAGTAGAAGAATCACTAAATGTACAATTTGATGAAACACCACCACCTCCTAAAAATTACCTTTAGAAGATGATGACTTAGTCGAAGATGAAGCTATTGAGGTTAGTAAAACAAAACCCATAGGAAATGATAATGAAGACATTCATTTAGAAAATAACGAAATTGTTAATATTAAAGAATCTAGATCACATCCATTAGATAATATAATAGGACATCTTAACCAAAGAACCCTTAGGTCACAAGCCCAAGATAAAAACAATTTCTTTTGTTTCTTCTCAGCAATAGAACCTAAGAATATTAATGAGGCTTTAAAAGATGAAAGTTGGGTTGCAGCTATGCAAGAAGAATTAAATCAATTTAAGGCAAATGATGTTTGGGAATTAGTCCCAAATCCAAAGAATATGACCATCATAGGAACTAAATGGGTATATAGGAATAAGTTAGATGAGAATGGAATAGTTACTAGGAATAAAGCTAGGTTAGTTGCCCAAGGTTATAATCAACAAGAAGGAATTGATTATGACGAAACTTATGCCCCCGTAGCTAGACTAGAATCGATTAGGATATTACTTGCCTATGCTTGCGCCCTAGATTTTAAGTTATTCCAAATGGACGTGAAAAGTGCATTCCTTAACGGTTTTATCAATGAGGAGGTATATGTGGCACAACCTCCAGGATTCATTGACTTCGCAAAACCTGATTATGTTTATAAGTTAAAGAAAGCTTTGTATGGACTCAAACAAGCTCCCAAAGCCTGGTATGATCGATTAAAAGCTTTTCTTATTAAACATGATTATTCCATGGGATTGGTAGATAACACTCTTTTCACTAAAAGGAAAGACCCAAATCTCATCATTGTCCAAATATATGTTGATGACATTATATTTGGATCGACTTGTCAAGATATGTGTGATGAATTTGCCAAAATCATGCATGATGAGTTTGAGATGAGTATGATAGGTGAACTTAACTTCTTCCTAGGATTACAAATAAAACAATTAGAAGATGGAATATTTTTTAACCAATCTAAGTACATTAAGGAAATGCTTAAGAAATTTGGCCTAGAAGACTCAAAACCCATGAAAACTCCCATGTCTACGGAAGTAAAGCTCACAAAGGATGATGAAGGTGAGTCCGTAGATAACACCAAGTATAGAGGAATGATAGGTAGTTTACTATACTTGACGGCAAGTAGACCCGATATCATGTTTAGTGTTTGCCTTTGTGCCCGTTTTCAAGAGGATCCCAAAACCTCTCACCTTGAAGCGGTTAAGCGTATCTTCCGATACATTAAAGGCACTATACACTTAGGATTATGGTATCCTAAGGGATCCGGCATAGAAACCATCGTCTATGCGGATTCGGATCATGCGGGAGACTACGTAGATAGAAAAAGCACTAGCGGTATTTGCACGTTTATGGGATGTTGTCTAACATCTTGGTTTTCGAAGAAGCAAACCGCTCTTGCTATTTCTACCACTGAAGCCGAATATGTAAGCGCTGGAAAGGCATGTCAACAAGCACTATGGATGAAACAAGCTCTCATAGACTATGGCATTAGGTTAGAAAACGTCCCCATTATGTGCGATAACAAAGGTGCGATAGATTTAAGTAAAAATCCGGTGCAACACTCTAGGACTAAACACATAGAAATACGCCACCATTTTCTTAGGGATAATGTACAAAAAGGAAATATATCTATAGAAAAAGTTGCATCGGAAGACAACATTGCGGATATATTCACAAAACCTCTTAAGCGTGAATTATTCAACCACTTGCGTTTAGGATTAGGAATGATGGAACAAGTTGACTAAATTATATTGAATTAATACAAATGTATACTTGCATAAAATTTATTTTTCTTCCATTTCATCTTTTCTGAGTCTAGGAATCTATTTCGCACAAAAATAAAGATTGGCAAAATTTATCTTCTTTGCATAAACTCCTTTGTAAAACCCAATCAATTCTCTTTAAAAATTATTCTCACATCTAGGAATCACATGAAGATCATTTTCCTTGCATTGTTGACTAATACTAAAAACATTGTTTTTCAAAATCATGCATAAACTCTCACATAAATTGTCAAGGTATATAATCTAATATATGTCTTTGACATTCATGATCGAGCAAAAATTGAATCAAGGAGATCATTTGGATTGTTTCTTGGGATCGTTATTTCTTTTTGCATTTAGGAGTCGAAACAATCACAACTCCACATTTGTTGCATATAGACACACACTAGGACAAATTCACTAATAATGTTGTCATCTTGATCCATCACTAGTTTTTCACTCACTAGTTGCCTTTGTCTTTAATCTAAGATAGGTGCCTTAGGAAGTTTAAGTGATCTTGCCTTTACTTACCTCCTCTTGCTTATTATGTGTTGATTATTTGCTCTTTTGCCTATGTGTTCCTACATGCATGCTATATCTTGATTAGATTAGATTCTATATTGCCTAAGGGAATTGAACTTGCTTGAACTCTAATCCAAACACACAACCTTTCTACAAATTTTCTGCCAAAAACCCAATTCTGGCATCCTGGAAATCACCAGATGGGCGGCCCCCTTAATTTTGTAAGGCCGCCCCCTTAATCATTAAGGGGACCGCCCCCTAATTAAGGGGACCGGCCATCTGATGGTCGGGTTTACAGAATCTTTTCTGCTTTTTAGCCCATTTCAACCTACATTTCCAAATTTTCACAAACACATTTTGTCCTAATCTCCCAAACAAACTTTATCCATCCATAAACACACAAATCTTACACTATAAATACCCCCAATCCTTAAAACTCTTCACTCATCCCTTCATGGCTTCTCCAAACAAACCAAAACCAAAAGCCTCAAGGCTTGCAAGAATGACGGAAAAACCCGTTTGGCGAAGAAAAAGCCCTCGAAACAAATCCATCATAACAAATGAAGTTGGAAGTCACTCAACACCACCAACCACTTACTTCGCAAACTTTCCACCAAATTCACAAGGACATTCATTTGATCCTCTTTACAAACCATACAACATTGGCCAAACATCTTCCCTCATGCCAAACCACTCATCTCATCCTCCAATCACTTGTAATGATCCATACAAGTTTGATCAACCATCTCACTACAACTCCAACTACACAAACCCAATTCATCCATATCAACACAATGACTTTCTCCGCATTACCACGGAAAAGCAAAAGTTCCGTGATGAAATATCACAAATCCATGATCTTTGTGATCTCAATGCCATGCATCTTGCACAACGCAACAAAGGGCAACCTCCATCATAACCCTACAACAATTGCCTTCCTCACTCTCTCAACTTGGATCAAGTTACAAACCACACTCACTATTGCCCTTGTTGCATCTTTCTTCAAAAACAAATCCTTTACTTGAGTGAAGATATTTCTTGGATTGAATATCTCCTCACTCGACCTCATCCCATTCCACCCTTAACACGATACAATATCGTAAGGGCCACCTCTTCCGCTCCATACCCCACTCCATATCCTTCTCCATCTAACAACTAAGCCTTATGCTTATGTTATCCTTCAAGCAAATAAAACAATCAACCATGAGTTGCAAGCAAGTCCAAGTGCTCTTTTAGGCAATATAGGACTATGTCTTTTCTTTTGTTTTATTATGATTAATATGCCTTAAGCATATTAAATGTTGTAATGCTTTCCATGATGCTTGAATGAATCTATTTTTATAATTATTGCTTTGCATGTATATGTGCCTTGTTCTCTTCTAATATTTTGTGTAGCCAAGATTTCCATAGCTCATTCCCTTGGTGCTCTCAAATGAGGGGGAGCATGCATCAAGGGGGAGCATTTATCTTTTTGATTCTACAAAAAGGGGGAGAAGAGAATGTTAAACTCTAAATTCTTGTCTAAAAATTATTTTTTAGACCTAATGAGTTTAAGGTTTTGTAATCATCAAAAAGGGGGAGATTGTTGACATAAATAATGTCTTAAATCATTGTTAGCATATTAACAATGTCTCTATGTTTTGATAATTACAAAGCATAAACTCATTAATCTAAAACTTATGACGTAAACAAGTTTTTAGTGCTTAATATTTGTCTTTGCTTCCATATCACTTAAGGTATGAATAAACAAAGTGTTTATTGCATTTCATGATCAAAGGAAATTTTTCTAATCACTAGAATTTTTATAAAATGTATTAAACATTCTATATCTTTTACAAAATTACTTTTGGAATTAAAAGATATATGTTTAATTCATTATAAATATATGATTTCAAATTTCCAACCAAAAATGGCAAATCCTATCCAGAAAAACATTCCCCACTAAAAGACAAGAAAAACCAACGTTCTGAAGGGGCGGCCCCCTTAATTCCTTAGGAGGCCCCCTTAATCATTAAGGGGACCGGCCATTAATTAAGGGGACCGGCCACGCTCCAGAACAGTATTTTTCTCCCCTATAAATACTGGTTCATCCCTCAGAATTTTCTTACCTTTTGCACTTCTAAACTTTCTGATCTAGATCCATATTTCTATTCTCTTATCCTTTGATCATAAGTGTATAATTCTTTGTTTCAAAGTGATCCAAACTTCATCCTCTAAAGTGCAAGAGAAGAATACTTCTATCCCTCAAGACAAGAAGTATTACAACTTGTTGTGATCTCCACATTCAAGTTGTTGGTGCATCATCAAAGATCATTTACATTATTCTTTGTGAAGATCGTTGTGAATATTTGATTGTAGATAGTTGTGCTAGATATATAGATTGTGTGATTAGTTAGTAGCTTGGTGTGAAGAAGAAAGGTTAGGAATTATATTGGTGTGAAGAAGATAGGTGTGGAGTAGTTAGTTGTGAAGTAGATTGATTTGAAGAAGTTGTGTAGAAGTTGTGACTTAGGTGTGAAGAAGTTGTGGTGTGAAAATTGGTGTGTAAATTGGTGTGTAAGGTTTTCTCCGCCATAAGGGAGCTTGTTGATATAGTGAAGAAAACTCTCGAGTTAGGTGCTCGGGGAGTGGAGTAGGGCAAGGAAGGTGTCCTTTTAGCCGAACCACTATAAATCTCTCGTCTCGCGGTTCGATCTTTCCATCTCTTACTTATTTCATTACTTATCATTGTTATATATTACTTATTGATAGTTGTTTATATTGTGCAAGACTTGAGATCACATATTATCGAATCTAAGTTTTTAAAAGCTAAGAAAACACTAAAACTATCTTTTACAACGAATTAAAAAGACGTAAAACTATTCAACCCCCCTTCTAGTTTTCCACAAATATGATCAATTATATATGTGAACTTTGGTCGATCATTATGTGAATACGTTTTCCTTTTAAATCTTAAAACGTTTTGTATCAAATTATCTATCAAATTAAACTTAATATGAGAAGTGTGAATAATAATCTATTTGACAATATCATATAATTATACACACAATCACAATATTAACTTCTATGTACAACACAATCAATCATCAAAACTATATAAGCAACAACTAAGACATATAGGCAAGCATAGATGTAAAGTGATAAATGCAAGAATAAATGAAAAGAGATAAGAGAAAGGAAATGCAAACCGGACACGATGATTTATAGTGGTTCGGCTACAAGGACACCTTCCTTGCCCTACTCCACTCCCCGAGTCACCTACTCGAGAGTTTTCTTCACTACTCAACAAGCTCCCTTTTGGCGGAGAAAACCGTACACAACTTTTGGTTATACCAATTTATGACACTAAGCTAAATGTCGAGTTCTAATAGTAGCTAGAACCAATCTCACAACACGACTTCAATCACTACACAACTTCTACACGACTTCACAACTTCTTCATGACTTCACGACTACTTCACCACTACTTATTCACACACCTACTTCTTCACAACTACATGAGTTCTCCACACTACTACTTCCTCCCACTACTTCTTACTCACTCATTGACTCAATACTAAGTAAGATCATCTTGATCTACTTATTACATATACATACATAACTCACAACCTAACATCAACACTAACTAGACTCTAATACATCTTTGGCTTTATGATGGGGAGGATTCTTCTCTTGCACTTTGAGTGATGAGGGATTGAATCACTTGAAACAAAAACTAATAAGTTTATGATCAAAGGTTTTAGGAAGATGATTTGAGAGGATTTGGACAGAAAGTTTTAGTGAAAAAGGTGAGGAAAAATTACAGATTTGAACCAGTATTTATAGGCAAAAGTTTCTGACACAGGAGCGTATGTCGCCCCCATTAATTGTGTGCCGGCCCCCTTAAAATTAAGGGGGCCGCCTAGACGAAAACAGCAGTTTTTCTTGTCTTTTCTAGGGAAGGTTTATCTAGTGAAATTTTAACTGTTTTTGGCTAAAAATTTGAATTCATATATTTATTATGAATTAAACATTTTCTTTTATATACCAAAAGTATTTTTCAAAATATATAAGATGTTTATAACATTTTATAAAATTTGTAGTGTCTAAATAAAATCCCTTTGATCATAAAATGTATTAGACATTTGTTTGTACATACCTTAAGTGATTGTTGAAGCATACTTGAGACGTTGAGATGTCGAGGCTTGTTGACGTATGAATGCATAGATGAATTGTGATCACAAGTAACTTAAGCACTTTACGTTATATGTTGTAGCTTATATCTTTGTCATCATCAAAACATGAAGAGGATGTTTAGATTAAATATCGTAATATTCATGCCAACAATCTCCCCCTTTTTGATGATGACAAACTATGTAAACTATAACTTATAGTAAAATGTATAAGTTACTTGTTTACACTTCTTCTCCCCCTTTTGTCGAAGCAAAAAGGTGGACTCCTAGACGAGACTTCAACTGAACTTAAATTCTTGAAATAAAGAGGCGGGCTTGCATCATCGTAATTGAAGCCTTGATCATATCAACCTCTAAAATATGACTCTAGCGAATCCATGGATCAAAAAAATTGCAAACTTATAACCTGCATCAAGGGTTAGTTTCCTGCAACAAAAATATATATAGATAGGGATGTAATGCACATCACCAATGCTCCCCCTTGGTATATGCTCCCCCTTAATTGAGGCATCAAGAAAACAAGCAACGGAAGAGTGCTACAAGGCAAATTTAGTTGAAAAAGAATGCACATATACATAATGATGATGATAGATCTATGCATGACATTTATTGGGGAACAAAATATGGATGTCTAAGGTATATGGACTAAAAATATGACACATGCAATTATTGTTTTAAAAACAACAACCTAAATTCCCCAAAAAAATAATATGACCAATGCTTACAACATGACAATGATTAGGACCTAATGCAAAGATTCGACCGAAAGATGCCAATATATATATATATATATATATATATATATATATATATATATATATATATATATATATATATATACTCTAAAAGAGTTAAAGAAAAATGAAGATAAGAATGATATGTTCTTTAAAAAAAACGTAGAAAAATGAGGAGGGATGAGCGTGAATGTAAAGGGAAGGTGATGACAAAGGGTTGACAATTATGGTTTAGATTAATATATCGTTTGACAAGGGTGGATGATAGGGAATCATGGGATTTTTAGGTGTTTTGTTGGTTGACGACCGAAGGTGGATATGTGAAATGAGGTGGTGATGACTCGACAACACTTGAAGCTTGGATTTCTTCATTGTGTTCTTCACTTGCTAGAAAGTGGAAATGACGCATTTCGTAATGAAATTCACTTGGATGAGGTGGTGATAACTTGACAACACTTGAAGCTTGGATTTCTTCATTGTGTTCTTCACTTGCTAGAAAGTGGAAATGACGCATTTCGTAATGAAATTCACTTGGATGAGGTGGTGATAAATTGACAATACTTGAAGCTTGGATATCTTCTTTGTGTTCTTCACTTGCTAGAAAGTGGAAAGGAGACGCATTTCATAAAGAAATTCACTTGACTTTTAGGGATTTAAGTTTTGGTGGTGATGACGCACTTAGTAGAATGTAGGAATGGTTACATGGTTGAATCTTCTTGTGAAGATGGGAAATGAGGATCAAGTGGAGATGACTAGGTGGAAGCGAAAGAGTGATGTTCAAGGAAGGAATTTCTTGGGTAGGAGGTGGTGGTGATACTTTTGGTGGTGGAGACAATTGTGAGTTGATATATCCATTGATGGATGGAGTGGTGTCATCTTCATTAGTAAGGTCAATGAAGAGTTGTTTTGGTGGTATGATGACAAGTTTTTGTTGGAGATGGTGGTTCTTGGTGGAAGTGAGAAGTGGGTGTTGATATAGTCTTTGATTGATGATGATGATGGTATGGAGGAAGTAGAGGTTCCATGAGTTGATGGTGTTTTGGAAGGTGCATTAGGAGCACTACGAGATGAGCATTGAGGTGGTGGTGATAAACTGTGTCACACCCCCAAAATCGGGTCCAGCGGAAGCATACATGTTGCTGGGGTGTAACTCAATCGGTATCACAACACAAGTACAAAAATGGTTTTCACTTTAATCATTTAGAATAAAATCGTTTAATCAAAAATGTTGAATTTACATCATTAAAAGTAGTGCGGAAGTAGGCCCTTAAAATTATTTAAAACGGTCCCCAAACGAATAATCAGAGTCTTCTATGACCATGCCATGCCCTGCCAAAACCTCCAGTAGCGTGCCATTGGTTAAAACCTGAGAATACATGCTAAAGTGTCAACACGAGGTTGGTGAGTTCATAGAGTCTTGTGAAAAAGAATGTAATTCATAAAAATGAAGATTTCCCAGCAAAGGCATCGTAAATCCACTCAGTTCCAAGTCCCGCCATAAGAGACTTGTAACCTGTGTGTTTACAACCCACTGCCAAATAGTTGCATGTTTAGTAGTCAAGTACACGTGGTCAATATAATTCACAATATGGGCACATAGTATATAATAAAGAATGTGGCAAGGCTCCTAAAATAAATAATATGCATTCCATAGACAGGGGAACGAGAGGTTGGCCGACCTCTAATAGCGCTATCCATACTACCTACTGCCCCACACAAGGAGGCCGCACGAACGGTACGTATAAACTGGAGTGCGAACGGCAAATCAGCAGGAGACTAACAATTGCTGATGCACGTACGGTACATCTTTCACAAACTATTATATAGTAATAAGTCAAAGTTACTCCGTAGACAGGGGAGATTTTATGTTGCTCCGTACATGGGAGACTTTATAATGCTGCTCCGTAGACAGGGGAGACTTTGCACTGCTCCGTACATGGGAGACTTTAGGTTGCTCCGAACAAGGGAGGCTTTATAATGCTGCTCCGTAGACAGGGGAGACTTTGCACTGCTCCGTACATGGGAGACTTTAGGTTATAGCATGTACGGTGCATTAAGTTCAAAAGTTTAAGTCAAGTTCAAAAGGTCAAGACAAGTTAAAAAAAAAATGTTCATAATAGTCCAAGGTTCAAAACAATGTTCAAAGAGTCAAGTAGTAATTCATGTAAAAACGAGCATGTATTCTCCCCCAAAAAGTTAACAAAACAATTTAAAAGAGTAGGGGCTATGACTCACCTCGAAGCGATAGCAATGATGACAAAAGTGGATACACTGAAATGAGCACGATCACTAACCGCAACCTAATATGAATGATGTGATCTACTTAGATCATGAAAGGATGTAGAGAATATGCATGCACATGATACATATACCACTCATAACTTGGAAATACTAGTTATTGTCAAAATAAAATATTTTCCATACTTAGGAAAAATAAGTCCAACTAGGCTTATAAAAACTTGTCGTAATATATCGTATATAAAATGTTAGTGTTATATTCCTTTCTTTGGAAAACCTTAGAATAACGTCTAATCGCCGTAAAGATAAACTTATAATCATTAGTACTTCATTAGTTATGAATTTGGCACTTTGGTAGTATTCTTAGAAAATCTAGAATTTAGTACGTAGAAGTATTATTATTATTATTTCTAGTTAAAAGCTGTCAATTTATATAAGGTTTTGCCTATATAGAAACGTGAATATCTTTGTCGTTATAAGTCTATTTTACTCGTTCTTTATATCCACGGATTCGTCTTAACATGTATTAATATATTTTTGATAGTTCGGCTCCTCTAGGTTACGTCTAACACCTCTATTTGTCCGTCGAAAATCGTCCAACAGCATAAACATTTTCAGAAAATAGTTTTCGTCGTTAAACTTACAAAAATCATATCTCCTTCGTTATAAGCTCGTTTTAGTCCGTTCTTTCGCCAAAAGTTTCGTTTTTGAAAGTATTTTCTAAATCTTTGGTCAAAAATTACCCTTGAGTTCCTGAGTTTCCCACGTTTTCAAAATAAGGACAGTAGGTATATATATATAGTTTCAAAAATCATTTTCCTAGTTTCAAACTTGTTTCAAATCTAACCAAATCAATTTCAATCACCACCAATCTAGTCTAATCTTACCATACACCTTCTTAGGGTGTCATGGGTTCCTAAACATCATCAATCAAGTGGATCTAACAAGGATCTAACTATAATCTACTTCTATGGCTCAAAAGTTAGATATGTATAAAATGGATTGGTATAAATAACATATACATGTAGATCTTGTATATAAATCATATGAGTATTATAAAAGCTTGGTAAAATTATAAAAATAAGTTTCATACACTTACTTGAAAGATTAATGAGCTTTTGATGATGATTATGTAAGAAACCTTGGGATTTTTATTTCAAAATCCTAACTAGGAGTACAAATGAGAATTAATTAACACTTGATCTTCAAAATTTTATGGTTTCTTCTTGTTTCTTGATCTTTGGCCGAACCATATAGAGAGTGGGAAAGATGAGAGAATTTTTGCTAGTTGATTTTTGTTATGGAAGTATGAATGAAAGAATGAGAAGCAAAAATAATATAAGTAGCTAGTTAATAATTTTGTCAAATTCATTGATTAACTTGGACTTTTTGGGGGGAGGAAAAGTTTTGCAAGACTTCACGACTACTTCACAACATCTTCTATACACCACTACTTATTCACACACCTACTTCTTCACAACTACATGAGTTCTCCACACTACTACTTCTTCCCACTACTTCTTACTCACTCATTGACTCACTACTAAGTAAAATCATCTTGATCTACTTATTACATATACAAACATAACTCACAACCTAACATCAACACTAACTAGACTCTCATACATCTTTGGCTTTATGATGGGGAGGATTCTTCTCTTGCACTTTGAGTGATGAGGGATTGAATCACTTGAAACAAAAACTAATAAGTTTATGATCAAAGGTTTTAGGAAGATGATTTGAGAGGATTTGGACAGAAAGTTTTAGTGAAAAAGGTGAGGAAAAATTACAGATTTAAACCAGTATTTATAGGCAAAAGTTTCTGACACAGGAGCGTATGCCGCCCCCCTTAATTGTGTGACGGCCCCCTTAAAATTAAGGGGGCCGCCCAGACAAAAACGGCAGTTTTTCTTGTCTTTTCTGGGGAAGGTTTATCTAATGAAATTTTAACTGTTTTTGGCTAAAAATTTGAATTCATATATTTATTATGAATTAAACATTTTCCTTTATATACCAAAGTGTTTTTCAAAATATATAAGATGTTTATAACATTTTATAAAATTTGTAGTGTCTAAATAAAATCCCTTTGATCATAAAATGTATTAGACATTTGTTTGTACATACCTTAAGTGATTGTTGAAGCATACTTGAGACGTTGAGATGTCGAGGCTTGTTGACGTATGAATGCATAGATGAATTGTGATCACAAGTAACTTAAGCACTTTACGTTATTTGTTGTAGCTTATATCTTTGTCATCATCAAAACATGAAGAGGATGTTTAGATTAAATATCGTAATATTCTTGCCAACAAAAAATATGCTTGGTAAAGCATAATGCAATGACCCATTACCCAATAGTGGGGAATGGATCATTACCCAATAAATTAGGGGGATTGATTTTCTTTACCTTTCCCTTTGCCGACCATTATCTTTCCCTTTCCCTTTCCCTTTCCCAAGTTTGAACCAAGCGCACCCTTTAGTGTATTTTGTATTTAAAAAGTCACCCATATGAATTAGCCATTATCACCGGTCATGCATGGTTTCCATTACACTATAAGCGACTACAACCCAATGCACATGACCCATGACCCATGTTAATTACCCATTGTCGATCACCAGTAATGTATTGGTCGATAACATGACACTATAAGCCACTATAACCCAATGCACATGACCCATTACCTATGTTAATTACATATTGTCGATCACCAGGAATGTATTGGTTGATAACATGACACGTACTATAAGCTACTACAACCCAATGCACATGACCCATTACCCATGTTATTTACCAATTGTCAACAGTCATGGATGTTTCGTAACATGACACTCTAAGCAACTATAACCCAATGCATATGACCCATATGATGTCAAATACCCATATTAATGAATGTGACCAGTGATAACCTAATGCACATGTCCCATGACCCATGTGAATTAGCCATTATCACTAGTCATGCATGGGTTGCACCGGCTTGGTAGGCATATACCGTTTGTCATATACACTAAGAAGTAAGCCACCATCACCCTCTCGATCATGTTATCCGGGATCGAGAAAGTTTGAACTCGGCTTGAGCTTGACTCGAAAAGCTCGATTTATTTGTAAAGATGTGTTTTCTTACACAAATTAAAATTGAAATATAACCTAAGAATTGAATTCGGTTCGACTTCAGCTCAAAAAGCTTGATGCATTCATAAATAACTATTTACACTTAGTACACTCACATATTTAAAAAAATAAAAAATAAATAAAAAAGAAAAAAAACATACTTTATATCACTTACAAGCTCGAGAACTCAACAATAACTCGAATCCAACTTATATAAGGTTGAGCTCAACTCATTAAACATTTGGAGCTCACCTTTTTCCCCAAAATTTCAATCTCTGGCTCAAGATCCCGCCTCTTTTTTCCCTAAAATTTCAATCTCTGCCCCAAGATCCCGCCCCTTTTTCACCCAAAATCAAAACACTAAAACTAGTCAGATATATCTTCTCTCTATTATTCATCTTTTCTCCTTCTCTCTAGAACCGACTCACACACCACCGCTACACTTCACCACTTTATCTCGCCGTCGTTCCACCAACCATCGCTCCTCCACGCCATCACCATCATCAAGACAAGGGAGGCAATGGGTGAGTTTGTTTGCTTCGGTTGTTTGGTTCGAGATAACCACCACATCCACCACTATCACAGTCAAGCCACCATTACCCTCATCTCACCTATCCTACTCTGTTCAAGGGTAAGCTCAAACACATATTTAATTTATATTTTCTTGAATGTGTAATCGAATATAAAACGATTTATATTGATTTTCGTGGATTAAAACTAGCCTAAAACATGTTTTTGATTATAAATTTGTGTGGTTATAATCATTGCAAGTAGACTTATTAAGACGACATAGTTTTCCTGTTTATTGGAATGGAGACAATCGACGTGTTCTAAGAGGCCACTGTTTTGCTCGTAAAGGGAGTCTTACTTGGTTTCCACTCCGGGAGGATTTGCTGAACAGTTGGAGTTTGCTTATCGCAGTTGCGTAAGTTATCTATCAAAAGATTAACATAACATCATTTATATAGGAAATTAACTCAAATATGGTTGCTTTTTGTGAAACTATTTCATTTGTACCAAATATGAGTGATTTGCTTGCTCGGTAATGTGTTTGACATTTATCCGTTCCAGGTTTGGCACTGCAGAACATTTCAACAAATTGTATATTATTTGTTGCCCGAGTTGATATGCAATTTTCACAGGTGAGGATGATACATGGGATGCCTGGCTAAAAATTCCCTCATCTGGATTTTCTGGCACAGTTCATTTTCGAGGGACTAGAATTAAATTGAGGCGCGGGTATGCTCCATCTCAGTCACCAAAGCCAACCCATGTATATTTTTACTGTTTCATGGTTGGCAGATCTTATATTATGCAACATTATTAGTGCCTTGGTTTCTTACATTTCCTATATTTTTTTGCAGAAAGAAACTGCCATTAGACTCAGATGTAAGCCATTTTTTATTTTGTTAACAATTTCATTTTCTAATGCTAACACCATTGTATTTCTTAATTTATATTGCAGGTGACGACTCCAATGGCCATTGAAACTTTGGAAAACGTACCAGTAATGGAAACAGTGGTAAGTAATAAAACATCCACCTTTGATTTTTTTAGTTTTACATACATGACTAATGTACCGTGTTTTATATATACATATAGGAACCTGTTAAAACTATCGGACATACGAAAATGCTTAAGCTACGATAAACCGGTTCTACAGGTTACACCACCAACTACGATACCAAATATTAGTGAACAAAATACTAGACTAAAATTAGTACCAACGAAGCGAAAACATTTGGTCTCTAGTGAAACCTTGCAAAAGCAAGCTAAGGCGGCGAAGAGTCAGCAGGTTTTAACTTATGATAGTTGAGAATTTGATTATATACGACATTACAATTGTATATATATTTTCTTCATTTATATGCATTCGAGTTTTATTCAATTTGAAATACAATTGTATATATATTTGCTTCATTTATATACATTATGTTTTATATATATACTAGCAGTAGTAACTCTGCTCCAGCAGTACTAACGTGGTACTAGTAGTAACTCTCCTATCATGTTTGTGCATATACTTGAACCAGTGGCGCATCAAGCGACTCAAAACCACCAAAGCAGATAGTTGAATCAGTGGCGAGTCAAGCGACTCAAAACCGCCAAAATAGTAGATAGTTGAACTAGTGGCGCTTAACAAACTAGATGCACCTGACAAAAGATAAGGAAATAGTGTCTCTATGTCAAATGTCAAGAAATAGATGCACCCGTCAACAATATATATATATAGCACATACTTTTTAGAGAGGAAGGTTTTCTAGCATCTAATCAAGAACTTTATTCCAGTATACTCATCTAGTTCTGTTATGTTGTGAGCTTTGACATGTTCTAGTTCTGCTCTCATCCTGATGTGTTGATATGCAGCAGCCTACATTTTCAAGGCTTTTATATCTAGATGATGAGATTAGATCAATGGGAGAAAAACTTGTAAGTTTAACTGCAAATTTTATTATTATGTTCATTGTTTTAGATTAAAAGTCTTCGTGATGTTGTTTGAATTACTGCTGATCATATTCGTGTTAATATTGCTTAGATGGATTTAGTGCAGCTCATGAACTTCAAAGAAAATGTACCCAGTATTTACTACTGCTAATACAAAAGTTACTATTGCTAGTGAAAGTTGGTACTGCTCAGAGATTAAGACCACTCGAAGTTGCTAGTTACATATGGAAAAGATTATAGATACTTAGGAAACTATTGTAAGCCGACTAGGACTCCTTGGTGTACAAAAGGATGTCCAATTTTATATTTGGTTCAGTTATATACATTCCAATTTTATTGTATATAAATTTGTTTTGATATATATTTGAATTGTTTTGATATATATTGATTTTTTAAATGTGACTAAAAGATGCATACAGTCACACTTTATAACACTTTTGGTCACTGTTTGCTTAATTCGTTGTGTGACTAAATATTACAAAAGGCCACACAAACATAAAATTCATGTGGCTATTGGATGATCAATAGTCACACAAAATACACATTTCTTCATTTTAAACAGCATATGGTCACACTTATTAACACTTTTGGCCACTTGATGCTTAATTGTAAGTCACACCCCCAAAATCGAGTCCAGCGGAAGCTTACATGTAGCTGGGGTGTAACACAATTGGTATCACAACATAAGTGGAAAATGGTTTTTACTTCAATCATTTAAAATAAAATCGCTTAACCAAAAGTGTTGAATTTACATTGTTAAAAGTAGAGCGGAATTAGGCCCTTAAAATAGTTTAAAACGGTCCCCAAATGAATATCAGAGTCTTCTATGACCATGCCATGCCCTGCCAAAACCTCCAGTAGCGTGCCATTGCTTAATACCTGAAAATACATGCTAAAGCGTCAACACGAGATTGGTGAGTTCATAGATTTTAGTGAAAAATAATGTAATGTAAAATATTTGAATGAGGTTTCCCAGCAAAGGCATTGTAAATCCACTCAGTTCCAAGCCCCGCCCATACAAGACTTGCAACCTGTGTGTTTACAACCCACTGCCAAATATGATCTGGTTTATGTGAACAAAAGTAATACTTGTATCTAGATTCAAAAATAAGTGTAGCAATACCGCTATATAAACATTTTTTGGCAATGAGGCCATATAAACAATGATGACAATGAGGCCATATAAACGATGATGACAATGAGGTCATATAAACGATTATGACAATGAGGCCATATAAACAATGATGACAATAAGGCCATATAAATAAATAATAATGTTTAAGAGACAAGTCACATTACAAGTAAAACAAGCATGGTGTTTGATTGTAAAACGAACAGTGAGTTTAAATGTAAAACGAGCATAAAGTTGAAAACATGTAATTGAGCATGTATCTCCCCTAAAACATTTATAAAACGGTAAAAGAGGTGTGCTATGAAACTCACCTGGTGCGATAGCTACGATGACAAAAGTGGATACACTGAAATAAGGCACGATCTCTAACCGCAACCTAATATGAATGATAGGTTCTAAGGTGAGCAATGAAATGATGCTACACATGCAAATACGTATGTTATCGATACCACTCATGAAATTTGAAAATAATGTTTATCGTCGAAAAATACATTTTTGACGTCTCGTTAAGTTAATAAACACTTTTCATGTAAATATGTTGAAACGGTACTCCACGATCCTTGTTTGGTGTTCTATCGGCAAATATTATGTTTTCGTCGCAAAAATAACATTTTCATTACTTGAAAGTATGCCCAAAATGGCTTCGCAAAACTAGTCGCGAAATATTGCATGTTAAGTGTTAAAACATAAGCTTGGCGTTTTTGAAAACCTTGCAACAATGTCTAGAAGTCGTGTCATTTAACTTTTGTCCGTACGGGTCTCGATCAATGAGAAAATGGCTCTCAACATGACGTATTACAAAAACTGTTTTAGACTTAGAATTATTTTGCTAATAGAAGCTGTCAAAATAAATAGAGTTCGTCGGGTTTCAAACGTGTATATCTTGGTCGTTATGAGCTCGTTTTCTACGTTTTTTATATCCACGGTTTCGTATTAATATAAACTTATATATTTTCAGTAGGTCGGCTCCTATAGATCATGTCTAACGCCTCATTTTGTCCGTTGAAATTCGTGCAACAGCACGTATATTTTCAGAAAATAGTTTTTCGTCGTTAAACTTTGAAAAATCACATCTCCTTCGTTATAAGCTCGTTTTTATCCGTTCTTTCGCTCATAGCTTTGTTTTTGAAAGTATTTTCTGAATCTTTAAGCCAAAATTACCCAGGAACCCCTGATGTTTCCACGTTTTGCAAAAATGGACAGTAACTTTCTAATAGTGTTTAAAACTCATTTTTCTAGTTTATAACTTGTTCAAGACTTAACCAAACTACTTCAACTCAACTCCACAAGTACTCAATCCTACCATACACCTTCTTAGGATGTCATGGGGTCCTAAACATCACCAACCTTAGTGGGTTTCATGGGAATAATCATAGAAAAATCAAAAACCCATTATATGTAGTAAAAATCAAATATAGTGGTATGGATCATAATATACTTGCATGTTTTGTTACTAGCTCATAAAAATACATCAAGTAATAGTTTGAAAGAGTAGAAAAAGGATTAGTAACTTACTTGTGATGATTATTAAGAGATGGTGATGAAAACCCAATTAATCTTTGTTGTTTTTATTTCAAAACCCAAACTAGATCACTACTAAGACTTCATAAATACTTGGATCTTGAAAAATTTATGATTTCTTGTTAGTGTTCTTATGATGGCCGAACCTTGGAATGAAGATGAGAGAATATGTAGCTTTTATTTTGTAAAATTTGATGTTATGTGTAAAAATCTTGAGTTTACTTGCAAATATCTAAAGGTAAGGGTAATTTAGTAATTAAAATGTCAAATTTTTAGTCAAAGGTGATGACATGCGGGGCATTAGGCGTGAAAATGGGGAAAGGGGGAAAAGGTGGTGGCTAATTAAGGCCTTTGTCTCCCAAAGTGCAAGTATTAGCTAGTTTAAGTGTACATTGGGTGTTACCGGGTACCGAGTTAACTGAAAATAAATCGTGACGAGTTGAAATAAAATATGACGAAGTTCTAAAAATTATAAAATCACATTCCTTGCAAGAATTGGGTGCTAGAATAATTATCGGGTTGAAATATCGCAAACCGACGGAGTTTTAAGCTCCGACCGGAAAACGTAGCAGTTGATTTGAAAACACCGGGTAAATTAATAATATAATTTTTATATCATTATAATGAGTACGAAAATGTGTTAGGATCATAGTCGGGAGTATCGGGTATACGTTAGTAGGAAAAACTGAGTGGTAACATTAATTACAAATTAAGCATACGTAAATTGAAATAATGCGTATCCATGCATGGTCTAATGTGCTGATGATGTTACTGATGATATGTAGACTACTCTAGTCTATATGACGTGTCTTTACTGATGATGCATGAATTCGCAGCTAAACCAAACTGGTTACGCGAATTTGAATACCCGTAAACTAGGTTTACGAGAAGATGCATGATGAATGTGAATAGTGTTTTACTTTCAGGAATGAATAGTGTCACATGAATAGTAAATTTTTTGAACGTTTCTCAAAATCTCAAACTGACTCCGAAAACGTTGAATAGTAAAATGATGAATAGTGATTGGTGAATAGTAAATGATGAATAGTAAATTGTCGAGGTTTAGAAAAATGACCTGAAATTGTGAGTTGTGACATTCGCCCACCCAAAAAAGAATTCAGTCCTTGAATTCAGCTGGTGTTGGTCTCTGGAGTGGACTCGGTGAATAGATGTGGGTATTTGAGTCGCATTGCGGTGATAAAAGATAGAACATTCATTAGATCGGAATTCGTTAATAGTACATGAAACTTATACGATAGAACGTAGAATAAAACACAAAAGAAATACAACACTGGAGGGTTTAGGTTTCCGTTTATTTATTTTTTTTTTTAGGCAGAAGTTCTTGGTTCTTGAACATTGTTGTCGTCCTCAACGTTGTTGATGTGTGGACCATTTCCTCCTCCGATGACCTAGGCTCTACCACGAGCCATTCCACCTTGGTTCCCATTCTCTTGGTTTCCTTGTTTTGGGCATTCATTCCTGTAATGTCCTATTTCTCCACAGCCAAAACATGTCACTGGAGGTTTCTGATCTCCGACAATGATTGGAAACTGGCATTCCCAAGTCGCATGACCAATCTTCTTACAGTTGCCACATGGATTAAGACAATGTCCATGGTTATGATGGTTCTGACACTTGTTGCATTTGGGTAGGGTACCCTGGTAGCCTCTCTTTTCAACTGAACCTGCAGCATAGATCTTGGCGACTTCTTGCCTCTTTGGTTGTGGTTGAGTAGCATTGCCACTCTGATTGTCGTCCCAACTCCTCTTGTTGTCGTTGCTGTTATTGTTGACAGTAGTTTCTTTCTTTACTATCTGAGCCATGAGCTTCTGAGATATCCTAACAGCCTCGTCTAGTGTTTGTGGGTCGAAGGAAATCACATCTCCACGGATGCTGTGTGGTAGTCCATTGATGAAATTTTCTAGCAGCTTTTCATTATCTGGTACCATAGTTGGACATAGCACAGCCAAATCTTGAAACCTTCTGATGTATGCCTCGATATCATTGCCTACTGTCACTAGCTCATAAAACTCTATTTCCAACTTCTTTATCTCAGTGCGTGGACAGAACTTCTTAGTCAGCAACTTCTTGAATTCATCCCACGTAAGCTTGTGAGCATTTTCCATTCCCATGGGTTTTGCATACGAATTCCACCACGACATAGCTTCATCAATAAGTGTATTTGCAGCAAACTTCACTTTGTACTCCTCTGGGCAGTTGCATAGATGAAACACAGATTCTGTATGTTCAAACCAACGGATCATAGCAGTGGCTCCTTCAGTACCTTTAAATTTTATGGGATCACCACGCTTGAAGTCCTTCCATGTACACTTACGAACTCCAGACCCTCCTGCAGCCCCTGCAGCCGCAGCATCAGCAGGCCTGGCATTTTCAGCAGTAGCAGCAGCCGCCTCGACAGCAGCAGCCACAACCGCTCGTTCTGTCACTAGTGCCTCGGCTATACTATCCTTAACAAGTTTTCGAATAGCAGCTGGTGTCATAGTTGGAGTAGCTTTAGCTTTCCTTGGCGGCATAGCTCTTCAAAACAAGAAAAGAAGGGTGAAACATAAATAAGACGTTTCCTAGTAGTAGGTGTCCTAATGTGGATTGCCATAGAATGAAAGCTTGAGGTTGGGATATGATCAGTTGACGTGGTTCTAGGTGGTGGTTCACGAGGTGATGAAGGTGTGAATGTTCTTGCAACGATTGAGTATGCACACATGAATGAAACCTTTAAAAATCAAGTAGAAATGCAACTCGGACATAATTTTATTATAACTATTCCCATTATTGTAAAATTCATCTCTGAGTCAGATATAGGTGGTCAGCCCATATCCTACTATCACGGGTCGAATGTAGATGACCAGTCTACATTCCACCGAGGTTCCATGAATTTTGAAATACTCAGCTCAGTTATACTAATTCTATGTCCTTCACATGTGAAAAGACGTTCTGAAAGACTAAGGCAAGTGACCAAACTCGAGGTTGAATGATGAAACTACGCAAGGAAAAGGCGTGACGTGGTGACATATACTATACGTGAGCATGCTTATATGGAAGACAATTATAGTAATCAACTAGAATAAGTGAGTATAATATATCTGATAATGAGATACAAATCTCATCAAATATGTCAGCAAGAAACTACAAATGAGGCATCAGCTTGGCAGGCAGGCACGTGGCGGTCATAGGGTTAAGTTTTAGTGAAAGTAGATATAGTCTAGGTTTTAAAATCACCCAGTTCCCTATAGCCAAGGCTCTGATACCAATCTGTCACAACCCCAAAATCGGGTCCAGCGGAAGCTTACATGTAGCTGGGGTGTAACACAATTGGTATCACAACATAAGTGCAAAAATGGTTTTCACTTTAATCATTTAGAATAAAATCGTTTAACCAAAAGTGTTGAATTTACATTGTTAAAAGTAGTGCGGAATTAGGCCCTTAAAATAGTTTAAAACGGTTCCCAAATGAATATCAGGGTCTTCTATGACCATGCCATGTTCTGCCAAAACCTCCAGTAGCGTGCCATTGCTTAATACCTGAAAACACATGCTAAAGCTTCAACACGAGGTTGGTGAGTTCATAGAGTTTAGTGAAAAAGAATGTAATATAAAACATTTGAATGAGGATTTTCCAGCAAAGGCATCGTAAATCCACTCAGTTCCAAGCCCCGCCCATACAAGACTTGCAACCTGTGTGTTTACAACCCACTGCCAAGTATGATCTGGTTTATGTGAACAAAAGTAATACTTGTATCTAGATTCAAAGATAAGTGTATCAATACCGCTATATAAACAATTTTTGGCAATGAGGCCATATAAACAATGATGACAATGAGGCCATATAAACGATGATGACAATGAGGTCATATAAACGATTATGACAATGAGGCCACATAAACAATTATGACAATGAGGTCATATAAATAAATAATAATGTTTAAGAGACAAGTCACATTACAAGTAAAACAAGCATGGTGTTTGATTGTAAAACGAACAGTGAGTTTAAATGTAAAACGCGCATAAAGTTGAAAACATGTAATTGAGCATGTATCTCCCCTAAAACATTTATAAAACGGTAAAAGAGGTGTGCTATGAAACTCACCTGGTGCGATAGCTACGATGAAAAAGTGGATACACTGAAATGAGGCACGATCTCTAACCGCAAACTAATATGAATGATAGGTTCTAAGGTGAGCAATGAAATGATGCTACACATGCAAATACGTATGTTATTGATACCACTCGTGAAATTTGAAAATAATGTTTATCGTCAAAAAATACATTTTTGACGTCTCGTTAAGTTAATAAACACTTTTCATGTAAATATGTTGAAACGGTACTCCACGATCCTTGTTTGGTGTTCTATCGGAAAATATAATATTTTCATCGCAAAAATAACGTTTTCATTACTTGAAAATATGCCCAAAATGACCTCGCAAAACTAGTCGCGAAATATTGTACGTTAAGTGTTAAAACATAAGCTTGACGTTTTTGAAAACCTTGCAACAATGTCTAGAAGTCGTGTCATTTAACTTTTGTCCGTACGTGTCTCGATCAATGAGAAAATGACTCTCAACATGACGTATTACAAAAACTGTTTTAGACTTAGAATTATTTTGCTAATAGAAGCTGTCAAAATAAATAGAGTTCGTCGGGTTTCAAACGTGTATATCTTGGTCGTTATGAGCTCGTTTTCTACGTTCTTTATATCCACGGTTTCGTATTAATATAAACTAATATATTTTCAGTAGGTCGGATCCTATAGATCACGTCTAACGCCTCATTTTGTCCGTTGAAATTCATGCAACAGCACGTATATTTTCAGAAAATAGTTTTTCGTCGTTAAACTTTGAAAAATCATATCTCCTTCGTTATAAGCTCGTTTTTATCCGTTCTTTCGCTCATAGCTTTGTTTTTGAAAGTATTTTCTGAATCTTTAAGCCAAAATTACCCAGGAACCCCTGATGTTTCCACGTTTTGCAAAAATGGACAGCAACTTTCTAATAGTGTTTAAAACTCATTTTTCTAGTTTATAACTTGTTCAAGACTTAACCAAACTACTTCAACTCAACTCCACAAGTACTCAATCCTACCATACACCTTCTTAGGGTGTCATGGGGTCCTAAACATCACCAATCTTGGTGGGTTTCATGGGAATAATCATAGGAAAATCAAAAACCCATTATATGTAGTAAAAATCAAATAAAGTGGTATGAATCATAATATACTTACATGTTTTGTTACTAGCTCATAAAAATACATCAAGTAATAGTTTGAAAGAGTAGATAAAGGATTAGTAACTTACTTGTGATGATTATTAAGAGATGGTGACGAAAACCCAATTAATCTTTGTTGTTTTTATTTCAAAACCCAAACTAGATCACTACTAAGACTTGATAAATACTTGGATCTTGAAAAATTTATGATTTCTTGTTGGTGTTCTTATGATGGCCGAACCTTGGAATGAAGATGAGAGAATATGTAGCTTTTATTTTGTAAAATTTGATGTTATGTGTAAAAATCTTGAGTTTACTTGCAAATATCTTAAGGTAAGGGTAGTTTGGTAATTAAAAGGTCAAATTTTTAGTCAAAAGTGATTACATGGGGGGCATTAGGCGTGAAAATGGGGAAAGGGGGAAAAGGTGGTGGCAAATTAAGGCCTTTGTCTCCCAAAGTGCAAGTATTAGCTAGTTTAAGTGTACATTGGGTGTTACTGGGTACCGAGTTAACTGAAAATAAATCGTGACGAGTTGAAATAAAATATGACGAAGTTCTAAAAATTATAAAATCACATTCCTTGCAAGAATTGGGTGCTAGAATAATTATCGGGTTGAAATATCGCAAACCGACGGAGTTTTAAGCTCCGACCGGAAAACGTAGCAGTTGATTTGAAAATACCGGGTAAATTAATAATATAATTTTTATATCATTATAATGAGTACGAAAATGTGTTAGGATCATAGTCGGGAGTATCGGGTATACGTTAGTAGGAAAAACTGAGTGGTAACATTAATTACAAATTAAGCATACATAAATTGAAATAATGCGTATCCGTGCATGGTCTAATGTGCTGATGATGTTACTGATGATATGTAGACTACTCTAGTCTATATGACGTGTCCTTACTGATGATGCATGAATTCGCAGCTAAACCAAACTGGTTACGCGAATTTGAATACCCGTAAACTAGGTTTACGAGAAGATGCATGATGAATGTGAATAGTGTTTTCCTTCCGGGAATGAATAGTGTCACATGAATAGTGAAATTTCTGAACGTTTCTCAAAATCTCAAACTGACTCCGAAAACAATGAATAGTAAAATGATGAATAGTGATTGGTGAATAGTAAATGATGAATAGTAACTTGTGAATAGTAAATTGTCGAGGTTTGGAAAAATGACCTGAAATTGTGAGTTGTGACATTGTATGTGAATAAATACCCAAAACAAAGATACTTTGTGTGACTAAATATTAAAAAAGGCCACACAAACATAAAATTAATGTGGCTATTAGATGATCAATAGTTACACAAAATATACATTTCTTCACTTTAAACAACATATGGTCACACTTATTAACATTTTTAGCCACTTGATGCTTAATTGTATGTGACTAAATACCCAAAACATAGATACTTTGTATGACTCAATATTACAAAAAGCCACACAAACATAAAATTCAAGTGGCTATTGGACGAACAATAGTCACACAAAATACACATTTCTTCACTTTAAACAGTATATGGTCACACTTATTCACACTTTTGGCCACTTTTTTAAAAAATTGTATGTGACTAACTCAAAAAAAACAATACCTGTTGTGTGATTAAATCATCACAAACGTCACATTTATTATATATTCATGTGGCCATAGGACGGGAAATAGTCACACATAATACACATTTACTAGAAAGAATCATCTCAAATGTCACATATATTATATATTTATGTTGCCAAAGGACGAACAATAGTTACTCTCAAAAAACATTCGTGTGACTATAAAGTGTCTACGGTCACTCATACTGACTAATCCAACAAAACTTGTGCCTAATTTGTCATACATATTCGGGGTTTTGGTCACTCTTTTTTGATGAAAAAGGCTACGCACTCAACAATATGACCATATGCTACCTATGGTGGCGGGACCTTTGGTGACACACAACGAAAAAAACGTATGTGACTATATGCATATCGTCACACATTTCTGGCGTGACCAATACAACTTTTTGTACCAGTGATCCGTTAAAGGATTCTAATTGGTTTGATTAATCCAGAAATAAGAAAGGATCAATGAAATTGCAATTAGTTATCAAAGGCGGGAAAAGTTGTTATTTGATATGTGAATGATTACAGAGAAGAGAAGAAGTGAAATGACAATTACAAGCTAAACTAGAAATGAAGAACATAAAAACTATTTAAAGACTAGTTTTCCCGCCAAAGTTAGTTATTGGCTGTTGGAGTGTGTCACGTGCACCTCACACGCCTGGTTATAAACCATTTGTGTGCCCCTCACGTGCCAAACAACTTATCTAACTTGTTGACTTATTGACCATCACTTGTTAGCTTATCAAACTTGCGCATCATGATAAGGAAAAATAATCAGGTGATTTAATGTCGTAATTTTTGTATAATAAAAACTTAATGTATTTAACATTTGGTCATAAATAATAGATTATTCATTAAGTGAATAATCACTAATTCACTATGTTTGGTATCGTCTGTTTTGTCGATATGTTTATGGCGGATATGGATGGATGTTGGTGTTGTTGTTTGAATATTCATGACTGTCTGGTGGTGATTTTCTGGTGTTGATTTTTCGGCCATGGTAACTGGGTGTGGGAATAAGTGAAAAGATGTATTGAGAGTGGGAAATAGTGGCGTGTGTGTGAGTAGACTGATGGGTAAAATAGGAGAGTAATGGTTGTGCCACATTGACTATGTATACCTTCATGTGATGGTGGTGATGGTGATTGGTGAGTGGAGATGAAAAAGAAAGGATGGTGTTAATTTTATGAGTAAATTACACAAGGGGGAGTTAACGGATGTTGTCCGGCAGCAGTTAGTCAAAAGGACCTTGAATGATGCAATAAGTGTATCAAAATCAAACAAAGTATGGTTAGGTTTCCTCATAAAATAAGAAATGACAACGTTGGTGGGTCAACCTGACCCATTTTAACACGTATTAAAAAAATACCCATTTTGACTATCCTACTCGCCTATTCTGACTCACACCTTTGATACACCATAATGAATTGTAATTACATGCAGCCTGACAGGGTTACAGACTTCTGTAAAAGAAATACACTTCAGATTATAAGAGCACACGAATGCGTAATGGATGGATTTGAGAGATTTGCTCAAGGGCAGTTGATTACCCTTTTCTCAGCAACAAACTATTGTGGTAACTATTAGCTATTCTTGGCTTCTTTAGACTGCTTTGGTTGTTTCTGGCTAGATGAATTTTTAAATTGGGCTAATTGTGTACAGGAACTGCCAAAAATGCCAGAGCTATAATAGTAATTGGAAGAGGATTAGTAGTTGTTCCAAAACTTATTCACCCGTTGCCCCCACCACTTGAACCAAAAACATCTCCAGAATATGTCGAAGAACGCCACTGGATGCAGGTAATCATAATTAGCACATTTAAATCAATAATAAAATTTTGAAAATAAACAAAAAAAGACCTGGTAGGGAGAACATGCGCGGCCCATTTCAACCTTTGCTAACAATACTTAGGGGGTGTTTCTTTTTATTTCTACATTAAGAGGTTTATAAATTTATGTGGGGGCCACCTCTATTCGAGCCACTTAATGGGGAGGAGTTAACATTTTATGCCTTAGGGATATAGAAGAAGTAAGAGAAATAAGTGGGTCCTATTTAAAAAAGAAATACTATTAAATATTTTGTGGACCCAATTCTTTAGCTAAGGGTAAAAAGAAACAATTGTTTGCTGTGATTGTAACATGATCATGATTGATGTATGTAGGAGCTAAATAATCAAAGACCACCTACTCATACACGGGGCCGGCCCCAGCCTGATCACGATAGGAGCTTGCTTGCATATATCTAACAACACAAGTCCATATTTTCGAATTCACTTTAATATATAACGGAACTTTTTCTGCCGAAAAGATCAGATTATCAGTCTAGTTTGCAGATATGCTACAACTACAAGCTGCATAGGTCGCTTGTTGTTCAAAAGCTGTCATTGTACACGAGAGACAATGTTTTTTAACGACGACAAAATCGTTGCGTAGTTTTGTATCCATTTCAAGACAAATGTAAGGAAGTGTTTGTACTTTTTGTTGATCTTCTGAGAATATTATTTTTCTCCGTGACAGATAAACATTACTATCTTAGGCGGCAATTAATTTTTTGAGACTGTTCCAATGACAACTTGATTTAATTCAGTTATCTGACGGTATTAAAAACCAACAGATAACTGAATTTGTTAGCGAACAGCCCCTTTACTGATGTGTAATGCTTTAGCAAAGTTCAATAAATGATAGCAAGCATGTCAAATACAGAGTGCTAAACAGTTATGATATATATGACCCGGTTACTTACCAAATAAGTGATACCCAATGTATCGATACAAAGAAAGCATACCAACTAGCTGGTCCTCATCCCTAACTGAAACAATGGACTTTCTTGTTGATCTTTGAAAATTATAGCAAATGCATAGCAGTGTGTAATCCTTCTATCTTAATACTGTGGATTGTGCTGATTGCAGACTACAGACCTATAGTGCTCAACTGAATAACAACATACAGTAACATAACCATATGCAGCATGTTTATTTTTAATTTTTTCTTAAGAAAAAGCAATAACTTAGTGTCTTTAAAGTAGTACTACGTACTTCGTTATTTTCATGAGACAGATAATTAAAAATTGAGTTCGACAACTACGATCTATATTTTTTATTATAGAAGGTCAGATCGGAAATATTAGCAGTGATAGTACCACTAATTAGAGTGTCTGATAGATCCAACTATAAGTAAATTCAACAATAAAGGTATCACTGACAGTTAAATCTAATCAGTTTGATACCATAGCTTAATACAATAGCTTTTGTTCAAATCAACCCATTTAATTTGTTGCTATGTTTTTATAACACATAATTGCATCAGCACTACAGAAAGTGTAACAAAAGTAAATAGCTTTTTCGTCATACCGAGTATTATTCACATGAGACAATACAAACTGTTTGAGTAGCCTTCTGTTTAGGCATTAGAGATTCATATATCCAAGTTTCTCATGACACAACTCTGCTGAATTTGAGTACAGAAATGAGAGCTCGACGCAGCTACATGCTAGAATTCAAACTGCAGTAACATAAACATGGGCAAAAACAAAACAATCAGAACAGATATAATAGCTTACCGTGTTGAAATATAATCTGTTAATTGCTACATTTATAAAACATTGCAGCAACAATACACACTGTAGCATCGCAATATCTAAAGGTCAAGGGTGTTAACTAAAAGTGCTTTGTGACATTAAGATTCTTAAACTAAATCAAGTAGTTAGATCCAAATGAAAACATATATTTCTATCTTAAAGTGTTCCTAAAATTGGTCAAACCAGAGTATAAAATAGATCATCTCAAAGCATCATTTAAACACGAGATTTTCTACATAATCATAGACTAGATCGAACATATACAAGAATATAGAACATGAGTGGCATTGGACTTTAATCAAACTCCTGGAAGGTTTTACAATTCGACTGATAAACGCTTTCTAATATGATAGACTAAAAAGCAAATAAATCGAAATCCAAAAGTTTAAGTAAACCATAACAAAAGTATGGGTCAAAACTGGCCGGATTGGTTTGATTCGCAAGCAATTTTTTCCTCAGATTTCTTTATACAAACACCTGAACACCCAAATATTAATCTATTAGTATTGTCATTGGATATTCATCAAACACCTTGTGGGCCTTTTGTTTGAACACCCCACAATAGCAAATCATAAACGCCTTTTATTACCAATCAAATTAACACGAGATGGTTCTTTCATCTTCCTTGATTCCAATGTTTCTTGAAGTAACTTACTAAACCTGTAAACCTTTATAATAAAAGATAAAATTTGGAATTAAGATACCATGGGGAAAACGTCATAATAGGTGTATTCTTCATCCTGGATGGGGAAGGAGCATACGTCTTCATCATTTAACAGACTGTAATACTACCATTCATGATCTCTGATGATAAGAGTGTGGGCTATCTAGCATCTTTTAAAAGTAATCTTGAATCTAGCACATCATCCTCGTATATCAAACGCAACCCACCACTCTTAACACTGCCTTCATTATCAAATTGAAGTCCCACAGTGTCACCCGCTTCAACCACTAGTGTTGTATCATTAAGTGTATAAAAAATGACAATCATGGAATCCCTACCATACCTCCACTCACGGAATCGATGACTTGTTCCTTTCGTTTTATTATAAATTACTGGATAAACCCGCGGATGACATTTGCCTCTGATAGCACATAAAAACAGACCACATATATTTTTATCAAAATTGTTAGGTACCACAAAAGAAATAACATTTCCACTGTTTCGATAAGTACACCACTCAGGTAACTCCTCCCCCGAGGGACCGATGTATAATCCTTTGGTACACATGAATGATTCCTGTATAGCATTCAAGCATATTATTTAATAATACGTGAAAAAGGCCTCTTCATTGCAAAATATATATGCGCATCAAATGGAGAGGTTGCTTACCTCGAAAAATTTAAAAAGGGCCTTTTGCATTGAATCAAATGGCATCATTAATGGAAAGGTACTCCAGTTGGTTGCTTCTATGTTTTTCCATTGCAATGGAAGAGTTGGAAGTAACTGTAACCGAGAACAATCATTAATGGAAAGGTGCTCCAGTTTTGAAAGGTTGCTGAAGCTCTCCGGTAGACTAGAAAATGTGTTTCCCGAAAGGTTGAGACGCCATAATGACATCAAATTTCCAATTCTACATGATACTTGCGAAACATTGCAATTTCTCATGTGTAAAGATTGTAGGTTCCTTAGTCCTGTAACTTGAGTGAAACCTTCAGATCCAAGTTTTGAGCAATTATCAATTGAAGATACGTTAGAAATTGTAGCTCAGAACAGTTTGAAGGAAGATTTACTAGGTTTATACAATCATTCGCTACAAACTTTTCAATGCTTGGAGGAAGATCTGGAATCGACTTTAAGTTGGTGCATTCAGATAATGTTATTTCAGTCAGTTGATGGAGTTGGCAGAGGCTATTAGGAAGGCTGTTGAATCTGGTATTCGTTAAATCCCAGTGTTTTAGTGAAATTAGACTACCAACCTCATGTGAGATCTCATGTAGGTTGGAACAATTTCCGAGGAATAGATTTTGAAGAGACGTTAACTTGCTTATCATTTTCCATGGGAGCCTCTTCAAGCGTGTGCAACAACTTAGATTTAATTCAACAAGTTTTTGGAGGCAACCAATAGAGCTATCCAATTCTTCCAAATTTTCACATTCTCTTAATCGAAGTTCCTCAAGATTCTCGAGCCCAATGAAGTTTCCGGTCTTGGTCAATGAGTTTGAATTGTTTGCTACCAGAATCTTCAGCTTTTTAAAATTCTAAAAACACAAATATAATAAGCTATAATTAATTTTAGCAATAGTAAGAAATGGGATTAGATGATGGGACCCCACCACATTCCAACTTTAAGGGCCCGTTTGGTTTGTATGTTTTGCTTGGGTTTGGGTTAGAAAACTGGACCCCACCTCATTTTCAACCATTTAGCATAGCTTGTGTTTGGAGTTAGTTTCAAATATTAAGCTTTGTGTTAAAGTTGGGTGAGGTAGGTTTAATGACAAATGATGGTACCCACCTTATTTTCTTTATATCTCTCTCATTTTTATTTATTTTTATTTTATTTTATATATATATAAATAATTTATAAATCATATTTTAAAATATAAAACAATTTTAAAATATTTTTCCCTCTTCTACATTAAATCCAAATCCAAATCATAATCCTAAACTCACTTATAAACCAAACGGACCCTAAACTTTTTAGTTTTATAGCTGCAATTTCCTTTTTTTTAGTTAAAGGGATTATTACATGATAATATATATAAATCAATCAATGAAGTTCAGACAATATGTCATAACATCATATTCATTTTACAAACAAACGCACTGCTATTGCTTCCAACCACTAAAGTCATAAGATTGACACACCAATCTCATGAACCACTAAGTCTAGCCGTTACATAAAAAATAAACTACGAGTTGACCACGACTAGACTCAAACTAAACAATTACTCCATATGTCGCTTTATCCATAATCAGTACGTTAGGAAGCTTCCCATCAGCTAGAACCCTTTCAATACGACTCATCTTCTTAAAATGAAACGGTAGAAGCTTGAGACGAACGATAAAGACAACATTTTTTTTTTTCTATTATTATTTCAAAATGACATAACACATCTCTGCTGTGCATTAAAGTTTCATCAAAATACTTTATACACCATTCGTCTCAAAATAACTATTCACTTGGAAAATACATAAAAATTTTAAGAAATTTCACTAACTATACTCTCCATCAATCAAATATCGTATATATCATTATAAGAATGTGAATGACTATTTTTAAAAGATTAACCAATCTTCCCTTTTGTTTAAAAGATGATTCAAAGCTAGCAAGAAGCTAAGAAATAACTTTCATTAACTAGATTGTTTAATTTTACATACATCAATAATAAAACATATTTTAAAATTCTATTTGTTAATTATATGTTGGTGATTTTAGTATCATCAACTATTTTTGGTAATTGCAATTTACTAAAGACCAATAAGATTTCATATGCAATTCTCCGTATGCTCGAATACGAGTTAGGGGAGTGTCGTGTGCACACTCGTTGAGCTAATATATTTCTGACCACGACAAAGATGCGAGGGTCAAGGGGGTCGCGCCCCCTTACAAGGTCAAGGGGCAGATTTTCTTCCCAAAAATCCAACCAATATGTTTGTTGGTGAAAAGTTGTGTCTCTTGGAATTTTACTGATTTTAACTGCTTGTAGCTGTTAAATATGTCTGTTACATAACATATATTTTTGTCTCATTCTAACATACAAAAATTCACACAATTCCTCTTTGTTTTATTTAGTTTTCTTGGACCTAGATACTAAGTGTTCTTCTTGAATTATCCTAATAAGGATTCGCGATACCAATGCATTAAAGGATCGAAATACTTTATTCAAAAGTGAACAAACACGATTTGAGAAGATATCCAAGATTATCATCATAATCCTTACCAAATTTCTAACATTATATGCCTTACTTTTGTTTAGTCAGTGATTCAAAAATGTATATCTAATTTATTTTTAAAATACTAACAAATATGCATGTACATGAATGCTCATGTTTTAAATTTCAGTACCTTTATACATTAGTGAAAATTTTCTAGTTTGGAACCATCTTTTAGATATTATATAATTTACAGGAACTGTACTGCTTATCAAATGGAAACTTTTTGCTTTTTCAACAATTTTCACAAAGAGCCCTTACAATTTAACTGTCGTTGCAAAAGAGGTCCAGAGGACTAATGATGTAACATAAATTAGTTATTAGAGACCAAACATATAACAACAAATGTTTGTCTTTTTATAAAATTTACAAAAATAGTTCATAAGATTTAACCGTTGTTGCAAAATAGGTTCCTGAGAACTAAAGATGTAAACATAAATAATTTCTTCGAGATCAAACATTTAATTAGCATAAACCATCCCTTTAGATCATAGTTGGCAGGATCCCGATCCTGATCTTAGGATTTTACGATTTTACGATACTGCAAAGCAAAAACAATCCAGATCCTACATAGGATCTTTGCAAGCTTAAGATCTTATAGGATCCCGATCTTGACCATACGATCTTAAGATCTAATCCGATCCGATCTTACTTTTCTCGGATTACAAACTAAAGAGCTATAAATTTACGAGTTGTTTTTTTTTTTTTGTAAAATTCAAAAAACAACATGTTAATCTTTTTAAACATTTCATAATAATAATTTAAGACAATATTTCTATGAAACATTCATAATATTTTGTGTTTATAATGTATAATAATTTGTAGATTTGTATAATATTACAAAAACTATTAAGAAATAACATTAGAGTATGATTTTAAGATCCCGATCCGATCTTACGATCACGATATTGCAACTACAAAAACGATCCTGGGTAGGATCCCAATCTTGAAACCTTGCTTTAGACTCCCTTCCATTGCAAAATCATCCATATGAAAATTACAAAATAGTTCCTGTCGTTTAAAGGCTGTTACTAAAACCATCCTAAAAAACAAGCATGTTACAAAAATTTACTTAATTGGTCCTTGTAGTTTACCTAATCTTGCAAAAATCATCCCTAAACTTTTATTTTTTATGAAAATAAATCTAAGCAATCCTCACATTATAGCACGAAATGTAATTCTTCCCTAAAGACTACCTTCAGTCGTTTCTGACATTTTGAAAATCACCTGTAAATTTAAAATTTTAGACATTATTTGTCTATGTCTAAAACATGTTATGATTAAAAGGTAATAACCGATATAAATGAGATGCTTATACATAAAACTATGGTGACAACCGATGTGGAGATCGGTCGAACGAAGTGAGGGATCGATATATATATATATTTCAGCCCACTGTGGGCAGCCTTACAAATGTGGCGATGTTACATTCATATAATTTTGAGAAGCTTAATGTATGGTATAGTTTTGCATAAATCTTTAAGATGTTGGTGCAACGATAAATAAAGTTAAATTCATGTCTATAGTTTATAACTTTTTTCATCTCCATAGTACTCCATCATACTAGAAATACTGAGACGGTTTTTATTTCTAAACATCATAATGATACATATATAAACCAAGGTTGTAAAAATCGCTAGGCGCTAGTGAGGCGGTCAGGTAGGGCCTAGCGATTAATCGGTTAGGCGGGGATTAATCGGGGATTAATCAGATTGGAATTTTTATGCACAAAATTGTAATTTTAAATATTATATTATATTATATGTATGAGATAACCATAATGCATCAAAGTTCAAATATTTCAAGTGTTCAAATATAAACATAATACATAATTCTTCAAAGTTTAAAATCAAACATAGATATTACTCGGTTTGTTGACTATTTTAAGCGATCTTTGACTGATTTTGTCCGACTAATCGGTTTGATGACTGATTTTTAAGCGATTTTGACTGAATTTTAAGTGATTTTGTTGACCAATTTTTAAGCGATTTTGTCCGATTAGACCGATTTTTTTTCCGAATAATCGGTTTGTTGACCGATTTTTAAGCGATCTTTGACCAAAGCGATTAATTAGGCCGATTATGATAAATCAAGGCGCTTAGTGAGCGATCAGCGATTATGCGAGGATTAATTGGCCGCTGGACCGATTTTTACAACAGAGATATAAACTATAAAGGCCTCCTTATGATTAATTTTTCTTGTTCTCATTAAAAATGCATTTTTTTTTTTTTTTTTTTTTTTGATAAACTTAAGTGTTTTTCAAACTTTTTTTATGGCATTAAATATAATTTAGAAGGTAAGTAGGATAAGCAATTTAGACAAGATTTAAATGAGATATTTTTTAACATTTAAATTCTTATTTGAATGAATCGCAGAATTTTTAAAAATTGTTTCGGAATAACAATCTCGATTGAGTGAAAAGGTATGGTGATTTACTCACTAACTTAAACACTAACCAAAGTAGGTGCTGAGTATAAACTTATCAATCTCTCTAAATGGATTCAAACTAAATTTCATGAGGAGTGAATGCTCTCTTGAATGTGTTTCATCTTAATTGAAAGAGATAAGTATTTACTCCTTTGAAACATTCTATTTTATAGGCAAAGTACGAGGTTGATACCTGCGAGTTAATAGGGACATGTCGAGCATTTAACTGTGTAGTACACTTGTGGCAACCCGCACTTTCAAAGGTCAATACTTACTTTATAACCCGAGTTTACTCATTTTGAAAGTTTACGTGTTCGTTTAACTCACAACGAGGAAGTTATCCCACATACAACGTATAATATTATAGAACATATACCGATGCTAGAGTAAGTATAGCTTACTCACAATAAACATACCACGATCATTTCATAAGTATTACATTCATGCATTACCATTTTTACGTAAACTGCTCATGTAACAACGTCTTAACTAATTCGTCATGCATGTAAGTATACTAGTCATTATAGTTACAATATATACCCTCAAACTACACTTACTTTTACAAAATTTAACACTACCCACTTTCCATTACATAAACCATCCTATGTTATCCTAAACCTACTAAACATGGACTTTAATATCAAAAATTCTAAAGCCTTATCTTTAAACCACAACAATTCAAGTAAAATTCCATCAACTACAAAAACATGTGATTTTTCCCTCCCCTAGGCCCTTGGCCGGTGACACACATCTCTCTCTCTCACACACACATTTTATTTCAAAATTTTTACCTAAAAAGTTTATACATAAAGTTAGGTACAAGAATTTCATGTTTTGCATTCTTCTTTGGTCCATTAACTAGCTAGAATCACACACACTTTTCTCATACAAGAAAATCAAAAACATATCTCTCCTCTCCATCATAGTGTTTGGTCACACAACAAATCACACACCAAGTCATTTAAAAAATTCTCTCAAAGTGTTTTCAAGAAGGTTTAGGTTAGTACTTAAGGTTCTTGGGTAATTGGAAGCAACAAGGGTTTTGTAGAGGTGATTACTTGGTTGGGGTAATTAGTGCAAGTGTTTGGGTTGGTAATAATCTTGGAAGCATTTGGGTATTAGTGTTCTATTAGTGTTCATATCACCACTTTCATCTCATCCTTGTAAGAAAACTTTCATTACCCTTCCTTTTCACTAATTACATACATACATTATTTACATACAAGAATTATCACCATGATATATAGTGAAAAATATTGTGTTTGAAGTATACTATGCAAAAATATGATTTCCTATGTTAAAAACATGATTTTATTTGTTAAAACTGAGTTATTGTGATTTTCGCTCTTGATAATTGATGGATTAGGATTAGGTTATTTGAAGTTGTTGTTGAGAATAAAAGATGGTGAAAATAGGTGGAAGAGATTTGAGAAGTTGGAGTTGTGATTTGTAGTTATTAAAGTAGTCAAAATGTGTTAAAAACGGTTTTCACGAAAAATATTTGTTGGCTGTCTCAAATTGGTTTTTACAGAAAAATCAACACTAAAACAGTAGGTTAGGAGTATGACAATAGAAAATAGACTCAATAACGTAAACGTGTCCGCTTGAACCACTAAAAACGGACTAATAACGAAGAAGATACGTTTATTTGAAGTTACGATATGAAAAAAATTGTACCAACTGTCCTAAAATGTGTTTTATAGAAAATTGAGTTTAAACACCGAGTTTAAAAACAGTAGCAAATAACTAAAGTAATAGAAAATACACTTTTGGCTAAATCACATACTTTCCTCTTTAAGAGTTTCATTCAAGAACGCGGTCTTGATACAATAATGTTCTTGTGAGCTGCATAGGCTAAGAAAATCATAACTGCCTCAAGTCTTGCTACCGGCGCGAATGATTCTTTGAAGTCTATCCCTTATTCCTGTCTGTATCCTTTAGCCACGAGACGAGCTTTGTTGCGAATTACAGTCATTTCTTCATCCTTTTTATTCTTCCATAACCATTTGAGAGCAATGACAAGTTTATCAATTGGTTTTGGAACTAGTTCCCAAGTATCATGTAAATGGTATTGAAGAAGTTCCTCCTGCATCGCTTCTATCCATGTGTTTTTTGCCATCGCCTCCAGAATGTTTTTTGGTTCTTTGATGCTTATGGAGCAAATGTAAATGCACATTTCGGGGTCTATGGCGAGTTATTTTCTCGTCTGAACTGGCCTTGAAGGTTCACCAATGACTTGTTCAATTGGACAGTCTTTAGTCCATTTAAGTGTATAAGGATACTGTGGGTTTAATGTAGGCATGTTAGATGGTTCTTGTAACCTTGAAGATGATTCAGCAGAGTCCGTAGCAAATGGGTTTTCGAACACTTCTTCTTCTAATGTTGCATCGTTTTGGTTCTGTGTTGGCTCTTCTTGAAATGTTGTGCTTTGGTTTTGCTCATCAACTCTTGTAGAACGATTTCAAGTACTGGAGTTTCATGAGTAGATGTGTATGAGTCTGTTGGAGTTGATGCCTCAGCTTCGACTGTTGTTGATGCATCTTGTGTTGTTGGTGGTGGTTGATGGTTTTGAGCGGGTGCAGCGGAATGACGTTTTGATGTATTTGTCAAAGGTCCAATATAGTATTCATCAAATATTAACTCTAAGAAATTCTCCCATTCTTGTTCTGAAGGTTTTTCAATAGTTTTTTATGGAGCTTCTTGAGGTACGAGTCCTGAACTGATGTGTTCAGAAGTCACAGGGTGCGGGTCCTAATCTGTTTTGATTAGAAGCCATTGGGTTAAGCGCGGGTTCTCGAGCGAGTCTCTCAAAAGCCATTAGGTTAAGCGCGGGTTCTAGAGCGAGTCTCTCAGAAGCCATTGGGTTAAGTGATGCGTGGGAATTGCACCAGGCTTTACCTCTCGAGGGATCTCGAGAAGCTTACAACCCCCACCAGGCAGTGTACCTGATCGATGTAGTATAGTATAGTGACAAGTACCGGGGGATTGATCGTTCAACTCAGGAATAGTGTCGCTAGGATTAGAAAACCTAAGAACTAGGTCTAGAGGTGAGAGATGATTCTTTTTGTATTTTTTATATTTTATGAAAAGCAATTAAAAATCTTGGGTTTTGGAAGGATAGGCGGAATTAGTTGTTAGTCAACTAACCCAATAACTAAGATGCAATCAAAATAAAATAACAGAAATAAAAATAAACTAAATTAAGATAATGTGCAGTGAACAATATATGGGAGAATTGTGTTTACTTAGATTTCACTACTCCCTAGATATCTTTTACAGGTTAATTACTTTTTACAGTTGCGTGGATGACGGGTTGTATTCCTTAATACCATTCATGGGGTGGCGTACTTACTTCCCCAATCCTATAATCTCCTACTTCACTCCTATGTCGAGCCGGCTAAGAAGCTCCTAACATGGGATCACTAGAATTCGCACATGCATTAAATACAACCAATAAAACCTAGTACAAATCGGTTCATGTTTCTTAAGACGTTCAAGCAAGTTACACAATGGAGATCTGCCAGTTTTCTTAAGCCTAACATTGAAATCATTCATCCATCACAACTATAAACAAGCAATCAACCTATAATCAACATCTAGGTTTCATTACATCTAAGCAAACACATAAAAGATCTAGCCTAGCATGTTATAATCAAGACAAGCATAAGATATATTCAAACAACACATAGACATATTGAATGAATTGAAAGGAGACTTATCTCAATTGAACGTGAAAGGTTTCAAGGGGTGAAAACCCTTGAAAATACTGTTACAAACGACCTAGGGTTTATTAGGTTCGACCCTAGAATTCTCCACACAAGTTCCTCTCTTAATGAATGAAAAATAGAAAAGTATTTATAGATTTTGTGAGGTGACGGCGTCAAGAGTAAAGATTTGACGCCGTCATCTCGCCGCCAATAAAGTTCTCGGACTGCCTAGATCCAAAGTTGACGCCGTCATGTGTAATCTTTCTTCAGGCCGTCACCAAATTTTACTCTTGACGCCTTTGGCTTGACGCCGTCACATTTCTACTGGACCGTCATCCATTTTGCTCTTGACGCCGTCATGAAATCCTTCTTGACGCCGTCAGGTACTGTTCACAGCAAGGAAAATTAAGACTTTGCCGTTTTCTTCACTTTTATGCTCCAAAAACGTCCAAAATGCTTCCTTTTCCAGAATTCACTCCAAAAGTACCTAAAATCATAAAAGGAACGATTTAGGGCAATATTTGATCAAATAAATTCAATTCCGGGCTTAAATGACCTCCTAAAAATGGTTCATTTTTCGCCTCATCATATACCCTTACACTTGAGATTTGCTTGTCCTCAAGCAAATGCACTTTTATTCTAATCAAAATACAAGTTAGGGGTCATTTAACACTAATATAAAAGTAATTACAACAAATAATCGTTCCACTAAAGACCAAAGACAAGCACGGAGGTTATATACTAGCACCTCACAAATAGTGTTTAGATACTCTCATCTCTCGGGTGTAATAAAGTATATATCACAAAATGGAAATGGAAAACATCTCTCACTACCTGTGATAGCAAAATAGATTACCATAGGCTTGGGAAAAGATCAAACCTCCACCACATGGCGTAAGCACCTACGATAAACTATCAAAGAGGTCTTTTAAAAGGGTTGTAACGTTAGGTGTAGGGATATGGAATACACGGTTTTGTTGGATAAAGGCAATCTTTACTGGTGGCGAGCTAATCATCTTGGTTAATTACATGTACAATATGGCGTCGCTAAGCCAAGACTAGACTCGACTTAAGCTAATAAATCAAAAAATAACAAGAACTTAAAATAAACATAGAATGAAACGGGATGGTAGTCCGTTTTTTTATTTTTTTATTTTTTTATTTATTATTTTTTTTTGCATACACTCTTACCCTACCATCCAAAATAATACATCATAGGGAATGAGCATTCCCCTTACACTTGAATTTTTACATACTTTACAATCAACTATTCCAATGACTCGAATTAAGATAATCAAACCACTTGGAGTACTTTTAAGATTAATGCACATATGGGGGTAATAATATGATGTTCTTCCCCATTACTCCATAAAACAAGTACTTTACCCAATCGTCCCAATCGTCCCAAAACAATATGTACAAGGATATGACTCGACTTAGCAACCATGTAATCAATTAGATAATTAACTAAGTGTTTAAACATCAAACAATAATGCACTAAAGATGAGTGTATACATGGAAGGCTAAGGCGATTTAGGTGTAATATTAAGTGGGGTGTAACAAATTCTTCCTTTAAGTAAGATGCTTAAAGTTAGAAACGAAAAGATAGGCTCGGAGGGGTGTACTAGGGGTTTCGTGTACTAAAAATGAGTACAACGCTAAAGTGTGGGAAAAATTAATTGACTTAACTAGCCAAGTAATATGACTTAAATGGTCAAGAAATTATGATACGGGTTTAACACAAGGGTGATCCTAATGCCTCTTATCATGTAGTAAATCCTACTACACGAATGTAGTCTCACTAGCGGTCTCGGGATGCATCACTAACGCAAGTTCTAGAATCTAAATGCTACCGGTACACACATAAGCACTAATAATGAGTGCTTCTCCTATCAAATCTAAAGGCGAACCTCACATATTTGGGTGGAAAATTTTTTAAGTGGTACGGTTTTGTGCTAGTCATACAACCTCCTATCCATGAGACGCTTGCTAACGCTAAAGTTTCACTCCTAAATGTTGTAAAAAAAATTTAAATTTGGCGCTAAAATTACACTAACAAGTATTTCTCATAGTTTTATTACACATCTACCATCAAACAAACAAACTCAAGCGAAAGTGTATACTATAAGATATCATCATTTTACCCTCCCCTTACACTTAGGATGAACATTGTCCCCAATGTTCAATTAAAGAATGTAAAAGTAAAATAGGTAAAAGAATGAAATCAAATACTCCCCTGATTCACTCGGTATGGATAGTATGGTAACAATGTTAGATCTTCCTCCAAGAAAATGAACAATCAAAGCTTCCCTTCCAGAATATAAATCATCTTCTTGTCAAAAATAACCTGTTAAACCTGAGAAAACAAACAAGGCAACCTCGCGTAAAATCGGCGGCAATCTATATATACTAACAAATCCTAGAAAACAAAGTAAGATATAATGCTTGTGGAATGATGTTTACAGATTTTCTGGAGATTATAAAACTAAAGATTCAACAAAAACTTTAAGACTCCGTTAGAAAAACAAAACTAGCAAAATTTCCAGATTTTTACACGTGACGCAGTCAGGAATTTCTTCCTGACGCCGTCAGAAGTGGCCTACAGAAATTCTTTTGTTAAGTTTCCGGAAAATTTCTGGAAAAAACTTTGTCCTACTTCCAGGAAAATCCTGCAAAACATCATTATGACTCGATACAAGCATTTGACTTTAACAAATATGAATATACATGTTCACTTAATATTGTGGAGAATCATGATCAAGTTTGTTTCTTAAAAACATATTTGGGGTTTCCCCTTACACTTATCTTTTGCGAAATACTTTTATATGTACTTAAGACGAAGTTAAAAACAAAATAAAGCATTTTCACAATTTACTTTGAAACATGATCTACCAACAATACAAATAAAGCATGCATACGGAAACAAATAACAATCAAACAAAATAAAAATCACAAAAATCATGGGTTGCCTCCCAAGAAGCGCTTTTCTTTATTTACGAGTCTTGTAGCTAGACTCAAGGTCATGGGCTACTACGTGACATGGGTGAGTTCCTCATTGAGGACATCTTTGGGATCAAACTTAGGTTTCAACTTCCTATCGATTTCCTTAGTATGGTATGACCTTTCAAACTTTTCTCCATCCGGATCATATAAGATCATCTTCATATGCCATGATCCGTCACCTTCTTTCGGTGGCTTGTCCCACCTCCATTTACATTTATTCCCCTCTCTCTTCCACTTGTTCATCTCTATGTTAATAGGCATTACGCTTAAGAACTCAATCATTTTCCTAAAGACTAGGGGGTCCTCAAAAGGATCTAGCTCTACATCTCTAGCTAAGAGTTGTTCCATCGAGTGTGTTTTGTCTATGAAATCTTTCTCTAGGTAGAATGGACGTTGAGATCCTATAAAGTTTCTTTCTACCCACGGTCCATATCTCGATGGTCTCCTATTCATCTCTACCCAATGTGGTGTCGGCTCATCCTCACAATTGTAGCTATGTTTCTTAACATCATATACCGACCAAGTATCACCCTCACCTACCGCTATCTTAGACTCCTTACAATCTATCATGGCACTAGCGGTTGCTAAGAATCCTCTTCCTATTAGTAATGGACATGTAGTGTCACTAACCATATATAGGACGTGGAAATCCGCTAAAATAGTCAACTTCCCTATGTGAACAACTACATCCTTAATCATCCCAACCGGGTGGGCAATACTCCCATCCGCTAGACCAATTAATACCTCCGTCTCCTCTAACTTTCCTAGCTTGAGAGTGACAAAAAGGGATAAAGGAATCAAGTTGAGGCTTGATCCTAAATCGGCTAGTGTGTCGAAAGCTTCGGATCTTCCTATCTTACAAGGCAATACAAATATACCCGGATCATTAAGCTTTTTAGGCAACTTGTTTTGAACGAAGGCGGTCCCATTTTTACCTAGTTTAAATTTCTCATACTTTTCTAGGAGGGCACTATAGTAGGGAGCACGGGCTAAGACATCAATGACGGGGCGTTCAAGGTGGAGCTCATTGAATTCATCGTCAAGGTCATGCGTAGGAGGTGTTTCAACTATGTTTTTGACCGGTTTGATATCGGGTGTTTTATTTGATTGGTCCTTTTGAAGAATTTGGTTTTGTTTGAAACACGTGCTTGTTGATTTAACCGAGTAGTATTGCGGACAAGAAGGGGGTGACGAAACTGATGATATGGAATTAACGTTTAGTTTTGGGTTCTTGGCCGTGTCACTTGGTAATGCTCCCATTTCTCGGTCATTGAGAACTTTCAACAATGTGTCAATTTTGGTGGTCATCTCGCTTTGCTTTTGTTTGAAATCGGCTTCAAACTTAGATATGCGAGCTTCTTGAGATGCAATAAACTTGGACATCAACCCTTCAAGATTGTTGGTACTACCACAGTTGTTAGAAGGATTGTTGTTGAAAGTACGGTTGGAGGGTGGACTGTTTGGTTGGTAACGATTAGGTGGGTTGGAAGAATTATTTTGGTTTTGTTTCCACCTAAGGTTTGGGTGATTTTTCCAAGAAGGGTTGTAGGAATCACCGTAAGGGTTTGGCTCGGGTTTGAAAGTGTACCACTTATTTCCCGCTTCGTCGGTACGCGAGGATGCGTAGTCCGCAAAAGCTGTTCCGGGGAGTTCCACGCAATCACGAGTGTCATGGGGACCACTACATAATTCGCATGAAGAAGTGATTTTGTTCACTTGGCTTGAAGGCTTAGGAGCTTCGTAAGGCTGCATGAGAAACTTGACTTGGTCCTCAAGTTCCATGATCCTACGGTCGGGAGTGCTAGAATTGCTCGAAGGCAAAGATATTGCCTTGACCATTTTGTTCAAATCACGGGGATCATTCCAACTTTCGTTGTCATAGAGAGCAAGATCTTCTATGAGTTCCCATGATTCTTCCGCACTTAGATCACGTAGCTTGCCACCGGCCGATTGGTCAATGGTTCGCCTTGTGGAGAGATTGATATGGTCATAGAAGATTTGGACTTGGAGCCAAAGATCTATGCCATGATGAGGGACTTTTTGGAGTAAGTCCTTGAAACGAGTCCATGCTTCATATAGAGTTTCACCTTGACGTTGTTGGAACATCAAGATATCATTTCTAAGCTTGGTAGTTCTCCCCAGTGGGAAAAATTGAGCAAGGAAACGAGTAGTGAGATCATCCCATGAGGTGATGGATCCTGCGGGTAAACGTTCAAGCCATTGACTAGCTTGATCACGTAGAGAGAATTAGAATAGGCGTAATCGGGTCGTCTCTCTAGTTGCAACATCTAGGTCTATGGAATCTATGATTTTAAGGAAGTCCTTGAGATGTTGATTTGGATCTTCGGAACAAAGTCCAAGGAATGCACATCCGCTTTGCACCAACCGGATGGTGTCGGATTGCAAGGGAGACACATTGGCTCCTTCGGTGAGCTCAATGGTGTTTCGATAGCCTTGGTGGCTAGGACGGGAATACTCTCCTAAGGTTCGGGGACTAGGAGGTTGGTTTGCTAGTGGTGGGTTTTGTGGGTGGTTTTGAATTGGTGGGTTGATGGGTTCAAAGATGTTACCACCTTCCATGATGTCGGATGGTAAGAAGTTACGAACAAAGGCACGAAGAAATAAGATAGACTAAAGAAAACCAAAAAATAAAAATAAAATCTTACTAGAAAGGAATCTAGCAAGTAGACCTAATAAAAAGAAATCCTAACCTAGACAATAACTATTCCCCGGGCTGCGGCGCCAAAAACTTGATGCGTGGGAATTGCACCAGGCTTTACCTCTCGAGGGATCTCGAGAAGCTTACAACCCCCACAAGGCAGTGTACCTGATCGATGTAGTATAGTATAGTGACAAGTACCGGGGGATTGATAGTTCAACTAAGGAATAGTGTCGCTAGGATTAGAAAACCTAAGAACTAGGTCTAGAGGTGAGGAATGATTCTTTTTGTATTTTTTATATTTTATGAAAAGCAATTAAAAATCTCGGGTTTTGGAAGGATAGGCGGAATTAGTTGCTAGTCAACTAACCCAATAACTAAGATGTAATCAAAATAAAATAACAGAAATAAAAATAAACTAAATTAAGATAATGTGGAGTGAACAATATATGGGAGAATTGTGTTTACTTAGATTTCACTACTCCCTAGATATCTTTTACAGGTTAATTACTTGTTACAGTTGCGTGGATGACGGGTTGTATTCCTTAATACCATTCATGGGGTGGCGTACTTACTTCCCCAATCCTATAAGCTCCTACTTCACTCCTATGTCGAGCCGGCTAAGAAGCTCCTAACATGGGATCACTAGAATTCGCTCATGCATTAAATACAACCAATAAAACCTAGTACACATCGGTTCATGTTTCTTAAGACGTTCAAGCAAGTTACACAATGGAGATCTGCCAGTTTTCTTAAGCCTAACATTGAAATCATTCATCCATTACAACTATAAACAAGCAATCAACCTATAATCAACATCTAGGTTTCATTACATCTAAGCAAACACATAAAAGATCTAGCCTAGCATGTTATAATCAAGACAAGCATAAGATATATTCAAACAACACATAGACATATTGAATGAATTGAAAGGAGACTTATCTCAATTGAACGTGAAAGGTTTCAAGGGGTGAAAACCCTTGAAAATACTGTTACAAACGACCTAGGGTTTATTAGGTTCGACCCTAGAATTCTCCACACAAGTTCCTCTCTTAATGAATGAAAAATAGAAAAGTATTTATAGATTTTGTGAGGTGACGGCGTCAAGAGTAAAGATTTGACGCCGTCATCTCGCCGCCAATAAAGTTCTCGGACTGCCTAGATCCAAAGTTGACGCCGTCATGTGTAATCTTTCTTCAGGCCGTCACCAAATTTTACTCTTGACGCCCTTGGCTTGACGCCGTCACATTTCTACTGGACCGTCATCCATTTTGCTCTTGACGCCATCATGAAATCCTTCTTGACGTCGTCAGGTACTGTTCACCGCAAGGGAAATTAAGACTTTGCCGTTTTCTTCACTTTTATGCTCCAAAAACGTCCAAAATGCTTCCTTTTCCAGAATTCACTCCCAAAGTACCTAAAATCACAAAAGGAACGATTTAGGGCAATATTTGATCAAATAAATTCAATTTCGGGTTTAAATGACCCCCTAAAAACGGTTCATTTTTCACCTCATCATTAAGCGCGGGTTTTAAAGTGAGTCTCTCAGAAGCCATTGGGTTAAGCGCGTGATCTAGAGTCTTTCTTACTTAGGGTAAGAATACATGCTTACTTTTACGATTGAACACATGTACAAATTTCCCGTTACGTACTAGCCTAAGTCTCGATAACCCAGATTTCTTTATTTTCCCACTTTATCATGAACCGTTAATTACAATTGGTGAGCACGAATGTTATGAATAGATCTATTAGGGTTGACACCCCCGTCCATGGTAGTTAAGCTCTACCAACCCTAGTAAGAGTCAGACGGACGCATTTCATTTGGGAACTCACGGGTGGTCTTGGGTTAGACACCTGCATTTGGCACTCTTATTATATTTGTTAACGCTTCAGTGTGATGAACTTAGGCAGTGGTAATCGCATTTTGGGTATCATTGTATCTGTTATAATGGTCACGCACGTTAAAATCTTGTGTTTCAATAATTACAATTTACTTTAAACATATGAACTCACCAACATATTTGTTGGCAAATTTTAGTATGTTTTCTTAGGTAATTAACATGGATGTTTACGTGGCACCTATCACCGAGTCCATCTGCATGGCATCCTTTTTCGAAGACTTTGTCATGTTTGAGTACATTTAGTGGTCTTATTTAGTAATTGTTATTGTGTGTGATGTGTAACTTAATTGAATTTGATGTTGAACATATGAATTTCCTAAACCTGAATGTACGATTTTTAAAACGTCTCCTATAGAGTACGTTCTCTATTATCTTGTACTGTGTGCTATGAACGTAACGCCCCCGGTTACCTTTCCGTTGTGATATTTTGGGGGTGTTACAACACTGCTACCAATTTACATTAAATGTTTCTATTTTCGAAATGCGTCAAATCTCACTTTATGAAGCATTGTTAACTAATGTTCCTCCTTTTATACCAACTCTTGTACCTTTTTTTTAACATTTTTTGATAATTGTGTTTCTACTTATCTTCCTGAAAAAGTTCCCGCCTAAATATTTTCAGATTTTTAGATATTTTCTTAAGTATCTTATGTTTTGAATAATATTTACAAATTTCCTTGTATGATTTAGTTTTCTAAACTAAAACAAATTTATGTTTTGAATAAGAGGATTGTATATCTTCTTACCAAATTTTCTTCCTAATCATCCTCTTATTCACACAACAATACAACATGTGTTATGCACTGATTTTCTATTTTAATTTAATTTATTAATTTATCTATTTATCACAATCATAAAAGTAGAAGGATAAGTAGAAATAAATATTATTTTTCTTTGAATAAAGTGAACTTTTATAAATGACACAAGTCAATTATCTAATAGACAATATTTTTATTATTTAATTTTCATTTTGCTTAATGATCACAAAAAGTACAATGATGTTAGAATTCAAACTTTGAAAAACTAGGTGCAGTTTGGTTTGACACTTTACTTTAGGTTTTCATTTGATGTGACAGTTAAGAGACGTTTGTTTAAAGCTTTCGGATTAAAATTAGGGAGTCAATGCTAAAAATGCTGAGCTATCTGAATCCTAGCTTCATATTAAGTATTGGAAAAAGATATGGGCCTTCTTTAGTGATCTCTTTGTCTCTCTCGTCGTTGCTTTCTATAAAATAATAAAATATGTCTAAATTTCATCTACTACTTATTAAAATATTATTTTATTAATTTTTTTATATTATTTTATCTTACCTCATTTTCTTTCCTATCATATCAAATTAAAATCTTAATTCAAACCCACTTATAAACCAAACGGACCCAAATGGATAGTAGAGAATCATGTCTCGTGTATATAGTATAAATTTTATCAACTAATTGGTACACTAGATCATGGGTGATTGGGTGTTTGGCAAAAATAGCAGTAGCAGTGAGCAGTAGCTATAAGCATTAGTTGTTTTTTCTTATCAAAATATTTGGTAACGTAGCAATAGTTGTAATTATAATGTGTAAAACAGCTCCCAAATGCTCAATGCTTCTAAATGCTACTTCATTGAGCATTGGAAAAGGAGCACTCATAAAAAATAGATAAAGCTACTTGCTATTTGCCAAACAAGCAAAAACAATTACAACGCTCAACGCTCATTGTTCACCGCTCTTAAATGCTCCTAAAAGCTCTGCGCCAAATACACTTATAATTAGGGGTGAGCAAACAAAACCGAAAAAACCAAAACCGAACCGAAAACCAAAAAAACCGAACCGAAAAAATCGACCGAAACTAAAAACTGATGGTTCGGTTTTTAAATTTCCAAAAACCGAAAAATCCGGTTCGGTTTCGATTTTCGTCCAAAAACCGAACCGAATCGATTTTATTATATATAATTAATATAATATGAATAAATAACTAAATACATCAAATTTATAAATTCATAATCATTTTTGTGGGTAGATTTATAATATATTTATCTTAACGTTTATGTTTATATGTGTTTTTTGTCGTGTCGTGTGTTTACTTGAGAATATATCAATAAACATATGACGATGATCATACTATATGTATGTTCACTTGCATGTGTGTCTCATATATATGTGTGTAATTATAGAATTATGCAATAAACATTATTATGCTTAGATTGACAAAAAAAAAAAACAAAAAGAAAAACAAAAACAAAAACAAAACAAAAAAAAAAAAAAAAAAAAACAAAAAAAAAAGTAAATAAACTGTTATAAACCAAAAAACTGAACCGAAACCGATAAAAAACCGAACTGCCAAAAACCGAACGGTTTCGGTTTTGAGTTCTATAAAAACCGAACATTTCGGTTCGGTTTCGATTTTAGCCAAAAACCGACCGAAACCGAACCGTGCACACCCCTACTTATAGTTATAGTAGTGAGTGGCCGGGTTCTATTTCTATACACCCCAAGGCCCCCAATGAAACATATGAAGCTGGATCTTTTAGAAAGTGGAATGATTTTGCAAAGATCATAATACAAGATTTGATCAAATTAAAAAGCTACATATACACATAGGGGCATATTTGTTATCTTACTTCTTTATCTCTCATCTTCCTTGCTCTCTTTATTTCTCATCCAATTCTCCATCTCAAATCCAATTCTGAAAGAGATCTACGATCTGTCAAAAACACAACCACCACCATTGTACCGTCACCATCACCGTAAAAATCACAACCACTACACAACCTTTTTTTCCGATCTGTCATCATCTTCACTCCGATGGTAATCCGTAAGTATGTTTTTGCATCAACAAATTAAAACCCAGCAATAAACTTCTGAGTTTGAAGTTTGATTGCTTTCGAGTATATATTATTATAAGGAGTAGAATGTTTTGAGCGGTGACTTCTTGTCATGCCACGTTTGCCGTGACTAATTTCATATGACAAATAGAAATGCACTTTTTTGAGACACATGATATACCTTTCTTTCAGATGTGATTAGTTTATAGTTTTTGTAAGTGGTAACATACCGTTAAGTTTGTTTCTATATTATATATATTTTTTGAGATGTGATTAGTTTATAGTTTTTGTAAGTGCTCGTTGTTGTTTTCGTTGATACTTTTTTGCGTAGGATGAAAATATAATTGACATCTTTTTTAGTTAGATTTCGTCGATTATAGATGATATTAGTTTTCTTTGATATGTATCAACATGTTCATCAGTTAGATCGCGTTATGGATTGACTTAGAAATGATACATATGTTGCTTGTATACTCAATTTAAATTATTGTAGTTGTTTTCTTTATTTTTTATTCATCAGTTACACAACAATGTCCATCAGTTAGCCATGTTTGTTCATCAGTTTTGTAACAAAAAAATATCATTCATCAATAAAAAGTGTTGTTCATTAATAAAAAAACTATTCATTTGTTTATCAATAAAAAATATTGTTCATCAGTTCTTTTAATTTTTGTTCATCAATTACATCACACAATATTCATCAATAAAAAATATTGTTCATCAATTCTCTTAATTTTTGTTCATCAATTAAATCACAATGTTCATCAATAAAAAATAACGTTCATCAGTTATTTTTTATAATGTTCAGCAGTTTTCGAAAAAATAACGTTCATCAGTTATTTTTTATATTGTTCAGCAGTTATTTTTGATAACGTTCATCAGTTATTTTTTATATCGTTCATCAGTTATTTTTTATAACGTTCATCAGTTATTTTTTATAATGTTCAGCAATTTTCGAAAAAATAGCGTTCATCAGTTATTTTTTATAACATTCATCAGTTATCTTTTTATAGCATTCATCAGTTATTTTTGATACCGTTCATCAGTTATTATTCATCTTTAACATGCGATATCTCACTCATATCATATCGGATTTGAGTGATTCAAATTTCTGACTAAAGAATAGCCAAAAAGCTACAACTTTCGTGTTTCAAGTTTTGCAAAATCTTGTAACACCCCCATTTTCACAGATCGCAGTGGAATTTGGATCTGTGGTATTACTTCATGGATCACAGATACAGTAATAGAAAACGTCTCGAAAAGAGACGTTTTATAAAATTGAGTTATCATTCATTAAAATTATCAGAGTTTTATAAAGGGAGGTCCCCAAAATCTAAGTGTGTTATGAAGCTTGAATGATAACCAAATGGATAGTTTTTCAATTCTCGTGCCACTCCATGCCATAATTTCCACAGAGCTCTATTACCTAGGATACATGCTTAAAGAGTCAACACTAGGTGTTGAGTGAGAGTCATAGGTTTAAGTGATAGTGAATACAAGTTCCTCAGGGTTCAGTTGTTACACCCTTCAAGAAAAATGTAGTGTGTGTGATAATTGTAATGCATGTACAATTATCAAGAGTTGGTATATTGCACGAAGCTCATGAACCACACGTTAACAGTCCAGATCATGGGGTCTGCAGACCAAACCATGATGGGACGGGAAGGATAACTTGCCAAAGTTAATCCTTTAGAGGGTTCAAATATAATACTTATTGGTACCCTCCAGTGAGAGGTAGTACCAACGGGAGTTGTCAAACTCAATAGATCTATCAGTTATATTCATGTTCACTTGTGTAAAATATCACAAGCGATTAGATTCATGAATTTTGTTGTGTAGGGGTGGCAGATAGTTTACTCGTGCAACAACTAAAGAAAAATACTTGTATTCGATTTAAAGCAAGTAAGCATGTAACCCCCTCCCATGGTTTGTAAAGCATTTAAAAGAGTGAGGCTATGAAAACTCACCTGGGCTTAGGGAAATCTAATTGATGTGAAAAGTAACTCGGAAACTAGACTGTCTACTCACGTATCCTGGTGGTATTGTGGGTGTGGATGTATGTCAAGCTTTAGTTATCTTGTTTAAGTTTCTTAAGTAATCATTCTTAGGGTTTTTAGTGTTTTAGATATAACATAACACTGTTCGGGCCATCACAATCCAGAAGTATAAGACTCCTCACATGAAGCTCCTTACTATTGTATTATGTTATCAACATAATACCGTTCAGGCCATCATAATTCAGAAGTTAATACTCCTCACATGAAGCTCCCTACTATTGAGTCATGTTGTTTTTAGAGTTTAATTATAAAATAACACCGTTCAGACCATCATAATTCAGAGGTCATGCAATAATTGTTTGAGGAGCCAGGGCACTTTAATTCGTAAACCCAGCAAACTCGTCAAAACAAAATATCCACATGATACCTCTCACATAAAGCTCCCTAGTATTGTGTTATGCTTCTAACCTAAAATAGGTTTTTATATTTATATGAAAGTACTTTCACTTTATACCCTTATAGTTTATATATTTACAAAATCTACCCTAGACTTATAAACTTATATTATTAACTATCTAAACTTAGCAAAATTAGTCCCTATATTTCTATATTTTAAGAAAATGTCAGAAATGACCCTTGGACTTATAAGTTTTCAAAATTTACCATTTATACCCTTTACTTTATAATTTTTGCAAAACTAGTCCTTATATGTTTATAACTATTTATCTTTTTATCCTAAGGTTATATAACTTTGCAAAAAGGGTCCTTATACTTATAACTTCTAAGAAATGTCAAAAACAGTCCCTAGACTTAATATTTTCAGAAAGTTACCATATATACACCTATGCATGGAAAACTTTGCAAAACTAGTCCTAATTCCATGCAAATCATATGTTTAGGAAACAAAAAGGTTTCCTAGCTTATGGTTAACTAATATTAGCTTAACTAAGTTACCTAAACTAGCTTATAGCTTAAAACAAGGGCTTATAGTATGAAATTAGCATTTAGTGTATAATTAGGGTTTTAAAATGAAATTTTCTAAAGGAAAATGATCAAGGCTTAGGCAAGGGTTCTAAGGCATCCTAATACTATCCTAGTACTGTAATATAATGATTAGAAGCAAAAATTAAGCTTACTTGGGTCAGTTTAGGGTTAACATGGGTAATTCTAGGGTTTTAGGGTTTCTCGATGGAAAAAGGATTCGACAAGGCCTCAAGGATCACACTAATAGACTCCTAGGACTTCTAAGGCTCTTATACTACTGCTAGGTCTAATATAAGTGAGGTGGTGAAGAAAAGGAAGGGATGGTTTTGAAAGGGAGGGGGTACGAGGGTATTTATAGCCTCGTTAGGATTGGAGACCAAGAAAAGAAGGGTGTAGTGGCATGTAACGTGGAGGGGGAGGTGTAAGGAGGAGGGGGGATGACCAGGATAAGCTAGCGGCTGAGTAAGATGAGCTACAAAACTAGCTAGGGGGCTTGTGGTGCAAAATGTTGTCGTGTGGTGGTTTTGGTCAAAGGTGGTGACAATGTGGTGATGGAGGTGTGTGCTTGGATGTTTGGTGGTAACAAGGAGCTTCCTTCTAGGTTTCTAGGGATAGTGGTGCTAGGTTGGTAGCTTAGTTTTAGGTTTTAAGTTAAGTTTTGACCTAGTTTTGTCTTAAGGAGAGATTAAGGTCTAGCCTAGGGTTTAGTGCCTATATTAGGGTTCTATGAGTGTTTAGTGACTAATCTTAAGTCTTAAAGGCTTATACTAAGTGATGGTAGCTTATGGTGAAGTTTTGGGATAGTTTAGACCTAATTCAGGGAAGTTATGACCTAGTTTTGGTTTTGTGCTTAAGAGACTTGTACCTAAGCTATAAGGGGTTGTACTAGGGTCTAAGGGTGCTAAGATATCCTATTGTTCCTAAGGTAACTCATACATAACCCTTGAACACTTTCAAACTAGTTTAGATAAGCAATTTTGGTTTTGTAAACACATAGGCCTGATTAGGGCTTAATTGGGGTTAGATTAGGGTTTTGTGATATGTTTAGTGTGTTAGGTTGGTAGATTACTTATTGTGGAGTTGTTGTGATCTTATGCTTGACATACAGAGGTTTATAGGATATGTGGGTAGAGATATTTGGCTTGTGTGGATACGTGAGCAAGTCTAGAGAGTCATGTAGGTAATGAATGAACATAAAGAGCAAAAATTTACCTGTGAAATACCTGACATAGGTATTTATAGTGGGAATGATAGTGGTGAGATTTTGTGGGTTGTTATAAATTTGGCCTTTAAACTAGACAAAATTAGAACTGAAAATGCCGAAAATTTCAAGAAAATCAATACCAATTAAAAATTTGAAAAAAAAAATTACGATTTATATATCATAATATATACCAAATTGACTCCTCCCGAACCAACCAGTCAACCGGGTGCGGTCAATTGGCTCACCCAGGAGGGAGTGCAAAGGTATATAATCCGTGGAAGTATAGGGAAATCCCCGGGTAGTTATGTCCCAGCGAGATTGAAATTATATTTGAGAACGTTTAAGTGATCGGGTGATTTAACAGAAAGATCGGGATTTTGATTATTATGATTACACTAAGAGAATATGAATGAGAATGATTTAAAAACACTATATAAACAATTACTGAGAATCAGATAACCTAAAAACGTAATTTAAATCTAAAAACGCGCGTTTAAATTTAAAACAAACGCAAGCGCAAAATAAAAAGTGAAATGGGAGCAAATAAAGTCCTACGGTTATGAAAATTATATTTTCACAAACCTGATGAAAAAAGAAAATTTTAAGAAAAAGAAAAATAATTTTTAGACTATTTAATTAATTACTAATTATTAATTACTTTAAACTATTTTAAATTATACTAAAATACAATTAAATATTATTTTAAGCTAGAAAAATAAAAATTAAATCTTGAAAATTCTAAAATAACTTAAAACTAATCTTAATACTGAAAATGTATTTTTCCTACTTTTTAAATAATTATTATTAATAAAAAAACTAATTATTAATTAATTTAAACTTAATTAAATTATAAAAACTACTAAATGAAATGGGAAAAATCTGAAAAAATTCCTAAAAATACTACAAGCTAACAGGAACTTAAGAAAAATATAAAATTAGAAAGTTCTTATAAATAAGCAGAAAAATAAGCCAAATTGGCTTAAATAAAAGCTATCACTTTTTTACTTTTGAATTTTTCTTATTTTTCTTTTACAAACTTACTTAACTACAGAATGTAAGAAACTTTTACAAAGACACTTTAAGTAGAGCTTATTAATAAGCAGTAAGCAAGCCACAAATTTGGACAGAAAAGTCCTAATAAACTTTTGAAATTGGATTTTTAAAAGCAATAAGCTACAAATAAGCTATAAGTTAATAAATAAGCTACAAACAACTAAATGGCATACAAATAAGCTGAAATGAACAGAATAAGCACAAGGAATAAGCCAGAAATAACAAATAAGCACTTATGTGAATTACAAAGGCCAAACAAGCCAAAATCAAGGACTTTTAGCCCTCTGTGGGGTCCACAGAAGTGAATGGAGGTCCAAAACAAGACTTGACCTACAAAGTTGGCCTGGTGAACTTTCAAATAAGCCAATAAGCAGGGATTATGGCTTCCAATTAAGCAATTGGTGGGTCTATGAACTTGGGCTCTTATACTGAGTGACTCAGTATACTTGGTGTGATCAGGGTAGGATTAAAGCACAAATAAGCTATGGTCCAATGAAGTGAAGCCCAAAATAAGCCAAGGTCTAGAAAGCCCTACTGATAAGCTTTCCAAAAAGCCAATGGTGAGTGCTGGGGCCCACAGATAAGCTCCGAATGAGCCTATGAAAATTGGCCAATGAACCTGGTGCAGGGGAGGGTGCACTCCCTGCTGCCTCAAATAAGCTCTTGCGTAAGCAACAGAAAAAATCTTAAAAATAAGCCAATGATTGATTCCTGTAGTTTAACTGGTATATTTCAACCTCCAAAAATTTCAAAGCTTAATTTGTAACACTAAATTCAGGAAAAATCTTGCAAAATCTGACTTTCTACATAACCATGCAATTTTGACTTTTCTTAATTAACATCTAAGTTGACTTTTATGAGTTTTGATTTGATCTAGCTTACTAAAAATGATAATTGAAGTTAAAATGAACCTATATTAAGTTAGCTAAACAACTTGTGAAAGGATTTGAGTGATCTTGGGTCTTAAAAACTTAACATTTATGAAACTTATGGAGATTCAAATCAACTTTGACTTTTTACCACATGACAACTGATTTTTATGGTTTACAGGTCGTATTACCAACTATGGTCACTTGTTTCAACCACTACTATCAACAGAAAACAACAAGAACATAGGTAAACAGACAAATCCAAACACTCCTTCAGTTCCACTGATTTGTGATTTTCAAAACAATAGACTGATTAAGACCATAAGATTGATTCCAACAGTTGAGATATGCTAAAATAAACTGAATTAAACACTAAAAGACCACTAGTAACATCAAATACCCAAGGATCACTAAAATACTATTTTAGTAGTTAAACTAATAAAGGTGACCATAGTGAAATCTGATGAACAAATACCACATATTAAGCAATAATATTACTAAAATATACCTAAAAAGCATAAAAACACAAAGTTAAGCAGATGTAAGCACATGAACAGTGTTATGCAAAAATGTGAAAAATTCCTTACAAATGCCTTCCTGCCAATATAACATGAACCAAGGACCAAGTAACAATTCCTATTGCTTCCCAAGAAGCTCTAACCCATGGCCATCCAGTATGAACCATGCTCCATGCTTTGTCTTCTTTCTTTTTGTGATTTTTGATTTTTTTACTAATTTTTTTTTAATATTTTCTGTTTTTTTAGTAAACTTAAATTTTATGCTTAATAAGCTTAAGAAAGCTTACAAGTGAACTAAATTGAGCTTAATGGAACATTAAATAGCAACTTTTAACCATAATCAACTTAATACGAAATATCTAATAAAAATGGCACAAATGGAACTTGAACAAAACAACTTGTTTTTCTTATTGAAATAACTTCAAAACATTCTGAAAGACTTGGAAATACAATTTAGGGCTAAGCTTTGCAACTAGAAAAGAGAATTTAACATAAACGACATAAAAATTAAACTAAGTGACTACTCTTTCTCCACACTGCTTCTTTTTCTTCTTATAGTCCTCAATTAGGGTTTTTAGTACCCTCTGTCTCTTTCCCAGCAATAAAAACGACCCTTGGATGAGTGCAATTTAATCTTGGCCGTTTATGCGTTTTGGCGCCAAAATCTATTTTGGCATTTTATCACTAATAACGTATGCCAGTGATATTAGTTTGGATTGAGGTGTTTGTTTGGAGTGCTAGGGGAGGGTTGAGTGTGTAGGGGAGATAGCAGGAGGGTGATGATGGTGAAGTTTGGAGGGTAGCAGTGAGTGGGGTGTGAGGTGGAAGATGGAGTTGGTCAACGCGGGAGTTTGACCCCCATTTTATTTAAAACGTTGGAGGTGGGCTGAGGGGTGTTTTGGGCCTGGAGATGGAGTGGGCTGGGTGAGGGTATTGGATTGTGTTGTGTTTGGATTTGGTTTTGGTATAATAATAAAAGAAGGGTCCGTTTAGTTTGTGAAATTATTACAAGGACCATTCATGTAATTTCCTGAAAATTGAGGGGCTGGATTTGTAAATCTTCCCAAGTTCACAAGGGTACCTTTCTTGCCAAGGTTGAAAAGTACAAGGACCATTTTGATATTTTCCAAATTTGAATATCCTCGGGACTAATTATGCCAAAACTGAAACTTTAGGGACCAAACTTGTACATTCCTCAAACTTTCACCCAGGGACTAAAATTGATAACTTGTGAACTCCAAGGACCATTATTGACTTTTTCTTCCAAAATCCAATGCTCAGGGGCCGTTTCTGCCAAATTCCAAACTTGAGGGACCATTTCTGCCAATTTTGCAAACTTTTGCTCCAAGGATTATTTTTGGCATTTAATGATTCCCCAAGGTTGATTTAGAAAATTTGAGCTCCAAAATGGTAATTTGCTTCCCCGGCTCCGGCTTTTGACACGTTTTCCAAACTCGTGCTCGTTTTTGTCATTTTTGGCCTGATTTCTGCTAGTTTATGAAATATCCGTTCCTGCACGATCAGAAACACAAAAATACAATATCTTTGGCAATTATGGTTAGTTTGTGTCTGTTTTGGTCTTAAAATGGCTAGAAAATGGTGTGTGAATAAGCACACACCAAAATCCCCCAGACTAAGGTATTGTCGTGTCCTCACGCAATGGGATCAATTCACGCCCTACGAGATAAATACTTTTATAACTCTTTCTACTAACATTGAAGAAGTAGCAAAATGTTCAATAGAGAGTACAAAATCATTTATTTCAAAGAACGCTCCATTTTTCAGCTTTTATTTCCTACACTACTATTTACGTACTTTTTACACTTATTAGATGACGGGATGTTTGACTTTCATTATTTTTCAATAACGTTCAGGGTCACGGAGTAAGAAACGCATCTCAGGGAAAAGTGTCCATACGGATAGAATTCGTCGTCCCTGATTTTTCACGAGTTCTCAAGCTAAGCATAAAAACGAAATCATAGTCAAAAATGTCATTAAGATGCTAACACTACTCATAAATGCTAATTGTAATTCCTGCTACCAAGTCTTATTGTATCTAGACTTTTTTAAAGAAATGATTGCTCATTTTCGTTCCGATAAGTTTAAAGTCTAATAGATTTAGGCGGATTTAAAAATCGTATAAATTCAAACTCAAAAGGCTCACACATTCACACCATATTTATTATATTTTTTCATTTTTCATTTTTTCATCATTTTTTTTTCATTTCGATTTATATATATAACTTGTACCTCAAACATACGGAGCTTCACGGTTAATCTCCCAGACCTAAGCACCTTTTAGAACAAAGGATGCAAGGATCCGCTTGTCGAACCGCAATTATTTTTGGTACTTATGACTTTATTTCAATTTACTTTGCTTCAAGCATACGGAGCTTCACGGTGAAACTCCCAGACCTAAGCGCCTTTCAGAACAAAGGGTGCAAGGATCCGCTTGTCGAACCGTAGGCTATTTTTGGCATTTATTTCATATTAATGGTGTTATTTGTGAACCTCATGTGGCATACAACAAAACGGGGAGTTCCAAGACCTAAACGCCTTTCAGAATAAAGGATCCAAGGCCCGTTTAATGCTTATGCCATCACGTAAAGTGAGCGGAAATTTAGACAATTTTTGAAAACGCGAAATTCTAATTATTTTATTTTTGGGTTTTTCAATCTTGCTGGAGCAAGGACTACAAGTAACCGTTATGAGCTCTAAAGAAATCCAACTATTCCACGTTTAGCATCTAATCATACTAATGACTTTACTATCATTTCTCGTTCTCCGCAAATTTAAAATCTCAAGTAATGAGATCCGCGAATGCTTAGCCTTAAAAGTTAAGGAAACAAGCTAGGGCTCAACACGCCTGGTCAGGTCAAAATTTATATTCTTACTCTACCCAGCGGAAAGTCAAAACAAAATGTTAAAACTTATTATATTTTTGATGAAAATTTTCAAATTTTCTCATTTTTTTTGTACTTTTCTGATGAAAATTTTTCAATTTGTTTTTTTTGGATTTTTCGAGAAAAACAGAGTTGCATGAGTAAACGACACATGAAAGGTGCAAGATAAATCGAAGATACCCCCCCCCCCCCAAACTAAAGTTAAACATTGTCCTCAATGTTTCCAGGGCGAGGGTCATCCTACTTGTATCTAAGGCTGTTTATTAATTAATGCCAAAAGATAACGTTAGTAAAGGATATCAGATTTCTTGAACGATGAAGCTTTTATGAAGTAAGGACAAAAATACGAGCACGAGAGCCATCATACTACGGGAAAGTTACCTGTACAAACACAACAACCAACAACACATGCAGACGAGGTTGCCCTCCTCTCGTCACTTATTAGAAAATAGGAGGAAATCATAAACATGGGTGAAAACCCATGTGCATGCTAATGTTTTTGTTTACCGAGTCACTAGCTTGACTCGATCCCCGAATTCATTGGTTCATGGGGAAAGTTTGGAGATCCGGGACAACCATGGATGGTATGTCCCCTCCAAAGTATTGCTTCAATCGATGGCCATTCACTTTGAAGTTGGGACTGTCGGGTTGAGACAACTCAACGGTTCCATAAAGGAATACTTTTGCAACAGTGAATGGCCCAGACCAAGGGGTTTTTAACTTTCCCGAGAAAATCTTCAATCTTGAATTGAAAAGAAGGACTCTGTCACCAACGTTGAAAACTCGGTTCTTTATTTTTGAGTCATGAATCTTCTTAGTCTTTTCTTTGTAGATTAAAGAATTTTCATAAGCTTGATCACGAAGTTCATTTAATTCCTCTAGTTGAACCTTGCGGTGATCACCCGTTGTCTGAAGATCAAAATTGGCATGCTTCAAGGCCCAATAGGCTTTGTGCTTGAGCTCGATCGGTAAATTACATGCCTTTACATATACAAGCTTGTATGGAGTGCACCCAATGGGTGTTTTGTATGCTGTACGGAAGGCCCATAATGCATCATCTAATTTGTCCGACCAAGAGGCACGGTTTTCACCTATTGTCCTCTCCAGAATTCTTTTTATACCCCAATTTGAAACCTCCACTTGGCCACTCGTTTGGGGGTGATATACGGTGGAAAGACGGTGAGTTACACCATATTTGAGCATGACTTTTGCAAATTGATCATTGCAAAAGTGCGTACCGCGATCACTGATTATGGCACGTGGAGTTCCAAATCTAGCAAAAAGGGATTTCAAGAACTTTACAACAACTCGGGCATCGTTAGTGGGTAAAGCTTTTGCTTCAACCCATTTTGACAAGTAGTCAACAGCCACGAGTATGTATTTGTTTCCTCGAGATGATGGGAATGGCCCCATAAAGTCAATGCCCCAAATGTCAAATATTTCACAGACTTGGATAGCGTTTTGAGGCATCTTATCCTTCTTAGAAATATTCCCATGACGTTGACAAGCGTCACAAGATTTGACTAAGTTGTGGGCATCTTTATAGATCGAGGGCCAGTAGAATCCAGTAGCAAACACCTTTTTGGCGGTATAATTGGGGCTATGATGTCCCCCAGTAGGTCCAGCATGGCAAGCCATGAGAATATCAATGGCTTCCTGACCATAAACACATTGCCGGATGACTTGATCCGCACAGATTTTGAATAGGTAGGGGTCATCCCAGAAGTAATGTTTGACATATTTGAAGAACTTATTCTTCTGCTGGGTCGACATCCCTTTTACCACAAAATTACCCGCATGGTAGTTTGCAAAATCGGCAAACAATGGGGTAGTAGAATCGCCACGAAAGGAAACTGCATTGAGTGTCTCGAGAGGGAAGGTTTCATTAATTTCCTTCTTCTCAAAAACATCTTGGTGGGGGTTTTCTAGACGGGCGAGATGATCAGCAGCTAGGTTCTCAGCTCCTTTTTTATCACGTATTATGATATCAAATTCTTGCAGTAGGAGAACCCAACGGAGTAATCTCGGCTTTGCATCTTGTTTTGTAAAGAGGTACTTTAAAGCCGAGTGGTCCGTATACACTATGCATTTTGTCAATATCAAGTATGGCCGAAACTTTTCAAAGGCATACACCACTGCTAATAGTTCTTTTTCTGTAGTAGTGTAATGGCTTTGAGCCTTGGTCATTGTTTTGCTCGCATAGTGTATCGGCTGAAAATGTTTGGTTTTGTGTTGCCCCAGGACCGCACCTATTGCAAAGTCACTAGCATCACACATAAGTTCAAAGGGCAAGTCCCAATCGAGGGCAACAAGAATCGGTGCCTCAGTAAGCTTTTTCTTCGAAGTTTCAAAAGCTTCAATGCACTCGGGCGAGAAGATAAAAGGAGCATCCTTCTTGAGGAGATGGGTCATAGGCCGGGCGATTTTGGAAAAATCTTGAATGAATCTACGATAAAAACCAGCATGACCCAAAAAACTCCTAATACCTTTGACGGTAGTGGGATGAGGTAATTTTGCGATGACATCAACTTTGGCTTTGTCAACCTTAATCCGGTTTTTTGAAATTTTATGGCCAAGGACAATGCCCTCTTTGACCATAAAATGGCTCTTCTCCTAATTGAGACACAAATTTGTGTCTTCACAACGTTTAAGCATATTTTCCAAGTGGGAGAGACAAGATTGGAACGAATCCCCAATGACCAAGAAGTCATCCATAAACACCTCCATGGTTTTTCCGATCATGTCGGAAAATATGGACATCATGCACCTTTGGAACGTGCCAGGAGCGTTGCATAAGCCAAATGGCATACGACGGTAGGCAAAGGTCCCATAAGGGTAGGTGAAGGTAGTTTTTTCTTGATCCTGCGGATCAATGGGGATCTGAAAATAACCCGAGAAACCGTCGAGGAAGCAGTAATATTCATTCCCCGCTAATCTCTCGAGCATTTGGTCCATGAAGGGTAGAGGAAAATGGTCTTTACGGGCGGCTTCGTTAAGCTTTCTATAATCTTTACACACACGCTAGCCCGTAACCAATCGAGTTAGAATTAACTCGTTTTCTTCATTTGTGACAACATTTATGCCACCCTTCTTAGGAACACAATGAATGGGACTCACCCAAGGACTATCAAAGATAGGGTAAATCAATCCAGCATCAAGAAGTTTAAGAACCTCTTGTTTGATACCTTCGTGGATTTTTGGATTGACCCTTCTTTGATGTTGGACTGCGGGTTTAAAGTCATCCTCCATTAAGATTTTGTGTGTACAAAATTATGGGTTAATACCCTTTATGTCAGAGAGTTTCCAAGCAATTGCTTGCTTGTGTGACTTTAGAACCTTTATGAGCATAGTTTTCTCCTCATCACTTAAATCTTTTGCAATTATGACGGGTAATTTGTCGTTACCCTCCAAAAATGCGTATTTGAGATGAGGTGGTAAGTATTTGAGTTCGACCTCACGAAATTCATTAGTTTTATCAATATATTTGATTTCCTCTTTATGAAGTGTTTATGGTAGAACAGGAGGAGGAAAGGGATCTTCATTCAACAACTTCTCAAGGAGAAGGATATCCCTTTCCGGGTCAATCTCTTGGTTATCAATTCCATCGGGAATTGAATCACTTTTGAGAAAGGCCTCTTTTTTCTCAAGGATGAAGTCACTTCCCTCAAACGGAGTAAGGGAAGGAGAAGAATTGGCGATGATAGGTTGAGAGGATGGAGTGGGATTACCACTCAGATAATCATCAGAATAACCAAGAACTTCTTGAGCGTACTCCTCAGAGGCAACATTAATGACATCAATTCGGTTAACCGATTTAGAGTCATAATTTGAGGAGTACCTCGAAGTTTGAACTAGGTTAAAAGTGATTGCTTCATTACCCACACGTAATGTGATCTCTTGCTCAAAAACATCGATGAGAGCATGACCAGTTCTAAGGAATCCCCTTCTAAGAATTAGAGGAACCCTCGAATCGGCATCAAAGTCAACAATCACAGAATCAGCCGGAAAATGGAACTTTCCCACTTTAACGAATACGTCCTCAGCAATGCAAAGTGGACGAGATATTGAACGATCGGCAAGCTCAAGAGTCATGCACGTAGGAGTAAGTTCGGGAAGAGAAAGTTTCTTCCACACAGAATATGGCATCAGGTTAATGCTAGCACCAAGATCGGCCAAGGCGAAGCATTTAACCATACCCGGAAAAACACAAGGAATGAGAAATTTTCCGGGATCTCCAAGCTTCTTAGGACGCTTTTTCAAAAGAACTGCTGAGCAGTTCTCATTCAGTGGAGTTCTAGCCATTTCAAACAGCTTTTCCTTGTTACTCAACAGATTTTTGATTGTTGATGCAAATTTGGGCATCAAGATGATAGCGTCCGCGAAGCTTATGTCAAAGTGCAAATCTTGAAAGATTTGAAAGAATTTATCCATTTGATGACTAGCCTTTTCGCGGAGCTTTTGTTCATTCAAGCGTGATGGGTAAGGAATAGAAGTTTTGGATTTAGAGTTTTCAACTGGAGTTTCTGGTGGTTCAAAGACAACTCCAGGTTTGCATCTGGTTTCTGGAATAACTTGAGGATGGACGTGTGCGGTGCTTTGTGGGCTAGTAGATTGCACCTTGTCCTTTGTCACCTCAGGTTCACGTTCCACTACCTTGGGAGGAGAGGAAGAAGAGGTAGTAGGAATTGCAGGTTCATTATATGAAGCCCCACTTCGGGTTGTGATTGCTTTAGCATCGCCCCTCAGTCATCATCACTTAAAGACTTCTTGAGGTCTGCGATCTGAGTCATCATCACCCTGTTCATTTCTTCCTGTGATTTCATGAATTGTTTCAACAACTCATCAGATGATGGTCCAGTTGGAACAATTGCTTGAGTTTGGTTATGAAGAGCTTGGTTAGGGAAATTCTGAGTAGTTGGAACAACGGCCTGAGTTTGATTGGGAAAATTCTGGACCCGGTTGTTTTGATGGGAACCGTGGTTTTGAAAATTTCCCTGATGTTGGTTGACATGTCCATGAGAGTTGTTTCCCTGAAAGTTGTTTTGACCTTGGTTTCGGTTATAGTTTCCTTGATTTTGGAAACCTTGGTTTTGGTTATGATTGAAATTCCCTTGGTTTTGGTAACCTTGGTTCATTCGATTCTTGTTTTGGTTCTGGTTACGGTTTTGGACATTATGGTTTTGATTGAAACCGGGTGGTCCAAGGAAATTGTTAGAACGATAGCTGAGAAGATTACAGTCCCCTTGCGGTTGGTAGCCATTACCTCCCGAATTATAGGAACCTTGAGCAGCGTATACGTTCTCTTGAGTGTAGCCACCGGTGGCTGGACACTCAAAATATGGATGTCGACCTCCACAAGTTTCACAACTTTGATTAACAGCTTTAACTTGTTGATTTTGGATTGTTTGGTTCATCCTCAACATAGCCGTAGAGAAATCATCCATTTTTTTTAGTAAGGGACACTATTTCAGAGGATGATGGGGTGATAGAATTACATGACTCATCCCTCTCGGCTGAGGAATCCCAAAAGTTATGGTGGGCAGTCATGTTTTCAATGAGGTCGTAGCACTCTTCGGGACGCCTTTTCATAAAGGTCCCCCCAGCAGCAGCATTGAGGATATCTCGGTGTCTTAATGTCAAACCATTATAGAAGGTATCTATTATGGTGACTTGTAACATATTGTGGTTAGGGCACCGATCAATCGCAAGCTTATAGCGTTCCCAAGCTTCGAATAAAGACTCGTTGGGAAGCTGACGAAAGTTGCTAATGTCATTACGCAACTTGGTAACCATGGATTGTGGAAAGTATTTGGCTAAAAATTTAGTGACCATCTCATCGAAAGTGTGAATCGAATTTTTGGGAAGTCGATCAAACCATGCAGTGGCATGATGAGTCAGAGAATAGGGGAAGAGGTATAGACGAAGGGCATCATCGGTGACACCGTTTTGTTTCATGCTTTGGGTGACGGTAAGAAATTTATCAAGATGCTTGTTTGCATCGTCACCAGGTAAACCGTGGAATTGGCATGAATTCTGGACTTGTTGTATCATATGATGCTTAAGTCCAAAATCAGTAGCCGCAATGTTAAGGGGGCAATGGGTCCACCCCTTCCTTGCATCGTGGGTTGACACAACTCCTCCATCGTTCGGAGATCAGGAGCTGCATCATCCTTGGCAGGTTCTTGGTTTTCGTCCATTCTCGGAACTGGATCTTCAACAATAGTACGTAACTCAGTTACGTTTCTTAGTTGACGATTTTGTTTCGATTGTGAACGAGTACGCATGCACTAAAAACAAAATTCAATAAAACAAGATCGAGGCAAAACAACAGAGAACTTAAACCAATAATCACAAATGAACGGATTCTTTGAAAAAGGTACACCACTTACAAGGATACAATGACAAGTTTAAATCTTTAGTTTGGAAACTTATTAATGTTCATAGCCCCAGTTTGGTAGTATTCTGCCTTAGTTTGCGAAAATGTATTTTATGTATTTATTATTAACAAGAAAAAGAAGAATGTTTTTGGGTTTTTGTGTATAGGTGAAAAACTTTTGGAAATATTTTTGGTATCGTTTCGTTAACCAAAATCGTACTCCTTTTAGAATCACCTAAAAGAAATCCGAGATAGAAAACGTAACGATTAGTTTTTTTTTTTTTTTTTTTTTTTTTTTTTTTTTTTTTTTGGTGTTGTTAACACTTTAGGAAAAGTGTTAATGACTTTTTTTGTGTTTTGATTAAAATTTACAAAAGGTGGTGGGGTTTATACAATGACGAATGAAAAACCACTAATCTCTAAAAAACGTTTTCAGATACGCAGCAACCTCCCCGGCAACGGCGCCAAAATTTGACTCCTCCCGAACCAACCAGTCAACCGGGTGCGGTCAATAGGCTCACCCAGGAGGGAGTGCAAAGGCATATAATCCGTGGAAGTATAGGGAAATCCCCGGGTCGTTATGTCCCAGCGAGATTGAAATTGTATTTGAGAACGTTTAAGTGATCGGGTGATTTAACAGAAAGATCGGGATTTTGATTATTATGATTACACTAAGAGAATATGAATGAGAATGATTTAAAAACACTATATAAACAATTACTGAGAATCAGATAACCTAAAAACGTAATTTAAATCTAAAAACGCGCGTTTGAATTTAAAATAAACGCAAACGCGCAAAATAAAAAGTGAAACGGGAGCAAATAAAGTCCTACGGTTATGAAAATTATATTTTTACAAACCTGATGACAAAAGAAAATTTTAAGAAAAAGAAAAATAATTTTTAAACAATTTAATTAATTACTATTAATTAATTACTAATTATTAATTACTTTAAACTATTTTAAATTATACTAAAATACAATTAAATATTATTTTAAGCTAGAAAAATAAAAATTAAATCTTGAAAATTCTAAAATAACTTAAAACTAATTTTAATACTGAAAATGTATTTTTCCTACTTTTTAAATAATTATTATTAATTAAAAAACTAATTATTAATTAATTTAAACTAAATTAAATTATAAAAACTACTAATGAAATGGGAAAAATCTGAAAAAAATCCTAAAAATACTACAAGCTAACAGGAACTTAAGAAAAATATAAAATTAGAAAGTGCTTATAAATAAGCAGAAAAATAATCCAAATTGGCTTAAATAGAAGCTATCACTTTTTTACTTTTGGATTTTTCTTATTTTTCTTTTACAAACTTACTTAACTACTGAATGTAAGAAACTTTTACAAAGACACTTTAAGTAGAGCTTATTAATAAGCAGTAAGCAAGCCACAAATTTGGACAGAAAAGTCCTAATAAGCTTTGAAATTGGATTTTTGAAAGCAATAAGCTACAAATAAGCTACAAACAACTAAATGGCATACAAATAAGCTGAAATGAATAGAATAAGCACAAGGAATAATCCAGAAATAACAAATAAGCACTTATGTGAATTAGAAATGCCAAACAGGCCAAAATCAAGGACTTTTAGCCCTCTGTGGGGTCCACAGAAGTGATTGGAGGTCCAAAACAAGACTTGACCTACAAAGTTGGCCTGGTGAACTTTCAAATAAGCCAATAAGCAGGGCTTATGGCTTCCAAAAAAGCAATTGGTGGGTCTATGAACTTGGGCTCTTATATTGAGTGACTCAGTATACCTGGTGTTATCAGGATAGGATTAAGGCACAAATAAGCTATGGTCCAATGAGGTGAAGCCCAAAATAAGCCATGGTCTAGAAAGCCCTACTGATAAGCTTTCCAAAAAGCCAATGGTGAGGGCTGGGGCCTACAGATAAGCTTAGAATGAGCCTATGAAAATTGGTCAATGGCCCTGGTGCAGGGGAGGGTGCACTCCCTGCAGCCTCAAATAAGCTCTTGCATAAGCCACATAAAAAATCTTAAAAATAAGCCAATGATTGATTCCTATAGTTTAGCTGGTATATTTCAACCTCCAAAAATTTCAAAGCTTAATTTGTAACACTAAATTCAGGAAAAATCTTGCAAAATCTGACTTTCTTCATAACCATGCAATTTTGACTTTTCTTAATTAACACCTAAGTTGACTTTTATGAGTTTTGATTTGATCTAGCTTACTGAAAATGATAATTGAAGTTAAAATGAACCTATATTAAGTTAGCTAAACAACTTGTGAAAACATTTGAGTGATCTTGGGTATTAAAAACTTAACATTTATGAAACTTATGGAGATTCAAACCAACTTTGACTTTTTACCACATGACAACTGATTTTTATGGTTTACAGGTCCTATTACGAACTATGGTCACTTGTTTCAACCACTACTATCAACAGAAAACAACAAGAACCTAGGTAAATGTAACACCCCCAATTCATGGTTGCAGCGGAATTCAAACTGGGTGTTACTCGACGGCACAATAGTCACAATAATAGAAAACGAACTCCAATTGAGGCGTTTTAAAAGATGTATTATTCAAAATATATAAATATCAGAGATTACAAAATGAGGTCCCAATTGGTTCCATGTTTACAAATCACATTAAGTGAGTTTTTGAACGATAATAAAATTTATAGCCCTCTTGAGTATCCGTGACCTTCCGTGCCATCCTTGATCGTCATGAACCTGAAATATATGCTTGAGAGGTCAACACAAAGGTTGAGTGATATTCATAGAGTTTGTTTAATGTTTGAACACAATATGTTGGTAGTGTGAGTTATAGGCTCACACCAATGTTTGGAAAACAAAACAGGTAGGCTACGTTATTATACGCCCATAAAATGTATTATACACTAAGCTTATGACACCAAAACGTTAACGTGTACCAATATCGATCGGCAGATTTATCCCGGTAGGTACTTTGCTAACATACCTAAATCTCAAATATTAATGCATTTGTTTGAACTTAGTCAATACAAATGGGATTCGTCAATCCCAATAGGCCTATTCACAATATTTGCGCTCACTATTGCTAGTGATTAAATGGTTCATAATAAGGGATCTCGGTTTAGCAAGGTTGGTACTTAGTGATAATAAAACAATCAGGAAAGCATACAATTTAAAAACATTGTGCTCGGTTAAAATAGCATGTATTCCCCCCAAGGGTTTGTAAAACAATTAAGTAATGGAAAATGGGGCTATGAACTCACCTTAAGTAAGATAGCAAGTAATGAAGGTAACGGTTGGATCGTGAAGGTTTCTATGAGCAACCTATAATAGAATGTTGCAACTTAGGATTTGAGTAAAGAATATGAAGTAGTGCCTATATATATATCTTGCATTTAGTCCATGATGTGGTATGATGTATAATGTAAGTCTTTGAAAGAAAAGATTTATGAAACATGTATGTTTTATATATCGTTTACTACCGTTCGGGCCGACATAATTCAGAAGTCATGTTAGTAAGCGTTCGAGGAGCCAGGACACTTTAATTCGTAAATCCACAACTTAACTCGACGGCTTACATAATGAACTCCTCACATGAGGCTCCCTACTATTGTAGTAGTTGATAAATATATAGATATAAGTTTTGATCTGAAAAGTTACATGTTCGATATTTGAATAAACTTAGGAAAGTTTATTAGTACATGAAGATTGTTATTAGGGGAAGTTTCATAAGTCTTGTATGACTATTTTTCCTTGTAATATCTCATGGTTCCTTTTTAAGTGAAGTAGATCCAAATTGCTTGTTCAAATTATCGCCAATTCCTTGTTTCATGTTTTCGCCTTAGTAAGCTTCTATGGTTATTTCGTCATGGCCTAGCCATGATCTTTGGTCCTTGTTCCAAGGTCATGAGACTCAACCTTGGCTCTAGCCATGGTGGTGGTCTTGATTATAGGTCATAAGACCTCTTGTTCCTTTTAAAGTATAACCATAATATAGTGACTTATATATATATGTAAATTGCTGTTAAGAAACTGAGAAATATCTCACTCAGAAAGCGTTTTCAAGGCTCGAGCTTCTTTATTCCTGAACGAAAACGTGATTCCGGAGAACTTTCGTGTTTTAACTTTTTCATGAAACGGACCAGAAATGCCTCTTTTTGCGTGTTTAAAGTTTCTGTAACAGAAAGTTTTGGCAGCTTTGCCGCAAAGTTTTGGTAATTTCAAATCGTCATAACTTTTGACTCGTATACTTGTTTTAGGTGGTTCAAATTGCTACAGTTTCCTTGTTAGGTCCTCTACTACAATATGTAATTATCCAATATCATATTCTTACCACTTTGATCAGGTCTTACCAAGAAAGTTACTAGTTTACTTGTTTTAATAACTTATCTTAACAATCAATTACAATAACTTGATTTGTTCATTTTTATACATCATGGACATGCATACAAGACATAATATAGCATGAATAATAGGTAAATAAAATGAACATGATTATTTAACAAGAAGCATGTTAGGGTTTGGCTTACAACTTTTGGCTTTCAAAGATGAAAGGAAGTTAACATGTAAGGATAGGACTTTGATAGACTTGCTTCAACCCACTTCACTTCATGCAATCTTTCTACTCTTGTAATCTTGAAAGATGGATGATGAAGGTTGAGGTGACTTGAGTGGATTCAAACTCAAGAGAAATCACCAAAGTTTCTAAGGATTTGAAGTAGTTTTGATGAATCAAAACTAAACTAGGGTTTCTATGTTGATGTTGCACTTGATTTCTTGAGATAATACTTGAAGTATAAGATCAAATGAAGAGAGCATGTGTTGTTTAAGGTGGTGAACGACTTAGAGAGATGGGGAGGGCTTTTATAGTGAGTTGAGGAGGTTAGGAAGGTGCTAGGAAGTTGCCTAAACTTGGAGACCAAGTTGTACACTTGTAATGATCTAATGAACCCTTGGTGACCAAGTTTGCTTAATATACAAGTATCCTAAAGTCCAAGGCTTATCACCAAGCCACCAAGGCTTGGTGAATCATCATATACACGTTCATATGATGGGAGGAGTGACTAGGTACTTAAACTTGGTATTATCTAGCTTACGGAGTGAGTTTTGGTCCCGGTAATCGCTAACGGTAAGTCATTAAGTCATGAAACTTAAAATCGGGTATCCTAAAAATATGAAACTTATAAATATGTTATAACTTATCAATATAACCTATCTTAGCATATTTAATGAGTGACAAGTTCTATTGGGTTGCTTAAACGCTGCTAAAACTGGAAACGCGGGTCTAAAACGCGTAATTCGCGTAAAACGCTGAACTAAAAAAGGTAAAATTCCAAAACTTTTGGAATTGTCCTAAAATGAGAGAAAATCATATTTCTATTGTTTATAATGTTTTATGGACATATCGGGATGCTGGAATGACGTTTAAACCTAAAAGTAAATCTCGGACACGGCTTCGTGATTTTTGCAGAAATGATCCGACGAGTGTCAAATTCTCGGATTATCGTTAAAATAGTTTAACTTACGAGAATATGAAATAAAAATTTCTGAGATGAATAGTGAAAGTGAATAGTAAAAAGTGAATAGTAAAAAGTGAATAGTGAAATTTTCGGGAATAGTAATTAACCTGAAATTGTGAATTGTTACAGTCTCTACCCCTTACGGGGAACTTCGTCCCGAAGTTTTATGTGTGTTATATGTTGGAGTGGTGTCGATGAACAGGTGTGGTTACTTATGAGGACTAAAGTCTGGGATTACCGGTGATGTAATTTGTTTTGTCATTTTAGTGTATGGCGTAGGATGAGGCTTACTTTTATGTAGGAAAGGTATGGTAATAGTCGAATATCAAAGGAAATTGATATAGCAGTCGAATATTAATAGGAATTGAGATAGTAATTGCAATCATAGCCTAGTAGGTAATCAGTTGTTGTACCCAGTGTTTATTGACTTCATACTTATGTTATTTCGGATACAAATAAGCCCACTTGTTAATAATTCTTTATTTACATAGAGAGGCATCACAAACAATGTAAATAGGGGAATATAAACTTATGGTTCGGTGATTTACAATGTCTTTATTTAAATGAAAAGGCATCCCAATCCATTCAAATAATTACAAATCATCCTACTTAAGAATTCCCAACACAACATTCACAATTAGCCGGTGAGTTACAAGGTAGGGTATTACGAGATGATACCGGTGTGTCCAAAAGTACGAGATGAATATTCAATCTTGTAAAGCTGATGAGGGTGCTTGTGATGTAACTATGGATGATTTGAGCTTTAAAAGTGCATCAAGATCTGTTAATGAGCTTGTGTTTGTAACGGTTGTGAAGATAATGATGTGATAAAAGTGTGTAGTGTATGCTTAACATTAATACTCTTAGGTATAGATGTTGAGTTTGCTTTAAAAATCTTAAGAGATTTTAAAAGTTTATGATGGAATGGTATCCTTAGGACCTAAACAGGATAGTACTTCTACGGGATGAAGAGAATAATTGATAACCATCCCAAGATAGTAGTTCGGATTATCTCATAAATGAAAATTTCAAGAATGAATTTAGATCATACAAATAAAGTGTTAAGATTTCGCTGAGTGGTAAGGCACTATCGTGTCTCTAGATTGTTTTAATGTATTCTGGTGGTTTATCGTGTTCATGTAGGAAATCAATCTAAACATAACCCTAGTACAACTACTCTCAGTATTTGAAAATTTTAAGTCGAATATAGTTAGTCAGACTATATTCCACTGTCCCTAGGTTAAATATAGGTGACTAGTCTATATTTAGCCAAGGTTCGATAAAATTTTCAAATACCTAAATTAGGTATACTTGTGATATCTCCGTTGCTTTTGGGAAACTGTCCACTAAACAAAGGCGATGTCAACACTTAAGTTGCAAGTCCCGCCCATACAAGACTTGTAACGTATGTTTTCATATTCCATTGCATAGAAGATAGTAAGGGTAGGTACGTGTGGAAAGGAAGTTTTAAGTAGTTCTAAAATAGAACATACTTGGCCAGGATCACGAACTTTTAACAATGAAGATTTCAGAAGAAAACTTTGATAAATGTAGGGCTGAACTTCAGCTTTTGTAGGTGATGGATTTGTTTGTCCTTTAAAAATCTCATATTTCTATTTCGATATCGATAGGTTGTGACGGGTTTTTGATATCATATGAAATGATATTGATGATGTGATGGAATAATTCTAGAGACCATTGCACAAAACACAATATCTCGGAAGTAGGTTAGACCATTGTGCAATTCACAATGTCTGGGAAGTAGGTTAGACCATTGTGTGACTCAAAACATTTGAGAAATGGTTAAGACCATTGTATAATACAATGTCTTGGAAAATAGGAAAGACCATTGCAATCAGTTACAATGTCTTGGACATAAAATGTTGGAGTAGGAACATGATTGGGAGAATGTGATTGTGTCGAAATGCCCTATAATAGGCATACACAGATATGTTTAGTCCATTGTTTAGATAAATGATTGAAAATAAACCGAGTTTATATATCAATATACTAATGCTTACGGGGAAATGCTCAATTATGTTTAGGGTACATATATTAATATGCAATTATGTTTGTGTAGCACAAAAATGTCTACGGGGAAATGCTCAAAATGGGTATATATGAATATACTAACATGTTTGTGCATCATAACATGCTTACTAAATCAATAATCATCTGGAGGATGGAAGACACGGAGAGCGGAAGGCTATAAAAATATTTTTGCTTGTATGTGCGGTTATAGTTTAGGTCTCAATTAGACCCGTTTCTCTATAACCATGGCTCTGGTACCAATCTGTAACACCCCCAATTCATGGTTGCAGCGGAATTCAAACTGGGTGTTACTCGACGGCACAATAGTCACAATAATAGAAAACGAACTCCAATTGAGGCGTTTTAAAAGATGTATTATTCAAAATATATAAATATCAGAGATTACAAAATGAGGTCCCAATTGGTTCCATGTTTACAAATCACATTAAGTGAGTTTTCGAACGATAATAAAATTTATAGCCCTCTTGAGTATCCGTGTCCTTCCGTGCCATCCTTGATTGTCATGAACCTGAAATATATGCTTGAGAGGTCAACACAAAGGTTGAGTGATATTCATAGAGTTTGTTTAATGTTTGAACACAATATGTTGGTAGTGTGAGTTATAGGCTCACACCAATGTTTGGAAAACAAAACAGGTAGGCTACGTTATTATACGCCCATAAAATGTATTATACACTAAGCTTATGACACCAAAACGTTAACGTGTACCAATATCGATCGACAGATTTATCCCGGTAGGTACTTTGCTAACATACCTAAATCTCAAATATTAATGCATTTGTTTGAACTTAGTCAATACAAATGGGATTCGTGAATCCCAATAGGCCTATTCACAATATTTGCGCTCACTATTGCTAGTGATTAAATGGTTCATAATAAGGGATCTCGGTTTAGCAAGGTTGGTACTTAGTGATAATAAAACAATCAGGAAAGCATACAATTTAAAAACATTGTGCTCGGTTAAAATAGCATGTATTCCCCCCAAGGGTTTGTAAAACAATTAAGTAATGGAAAATGGGGCTATGAACTCACCTTAAGTAAGATAGCAAGTAATGAAGGTAACGGTTGGATCGTGAAGGTTTCTATGAGCAACCTATAATAGAATGTTGCAACTTAGGATTTGAGTAAAGAATATGAAGTAGTGCCTATATATATATCTTGCATTTAGTCCATGATGTGGTATGATGTATAATGTAAGTCTTTGAAAGAAAAGATTTATGAAACATGTATGTTTTATATATCGTTTACTACCGTTCGGGCCGACATAATTCAGAAGTCATGTTAGTAAGCGTTCGAGGAGCCAGGACACTTTAATTCGTAAATCCACAACTTAACTCGACGGCTTACATAATGAACTCCTCACATGAGGCTCCCTACTATTGTAGTAGTTGATAAATATATAGATATAAGTTTTGATCTGAAAAGTTACATGTCCGATATTTGAATAAACTTAGGAAAGTTTATTAGTACATGAAGATTGTTATTAGGGGAAGTTTCATAAGTCTTGTATGACCATTTTTCCTTGTAATATCTCATGGTTCCTTTTTAAGTGAAGTAGATCCAAATTGCTTGTTCAAATTATCGCCAATTCCTTGTTTCATGTTTTCGCCTTAGTAAGCTTCTATGGTCATTTCGTCATGGCCTAGCCATGATCTTTGGTCCTTGTTCCAAGGTCATGAGACTCAACCTTGGCTCTAGCCATGGTGGTGGTCTTGATTATAGGTCATAAGACCTCTTGTTCCTTTTAAAGTATAACCATAATATAGTGACTTATATATATGTAAATTGCTGTTAAGAAACTGAGAAATATCTCACTCAGAAAGCGTTTTCAAGGCTCGAGCTTCTTTATTCCTGAACGAAAACGTGATTCCGGAGAACTTTCGTGTTTTAACTTTTTCATGAAACGGACCAGAAATGCCTCTTTTTGCGTGTTTAAAGTTTCTGTAACAGAAAGTTTTGGCAGCTTTGCCGCAAAGTTTTGGTAATTTCAAATCGTCATAACTTTTGACTCGTATACTCGTTTTAGGTGGTTCAAATTGCTACGGTTTCCTTGTTAGGTCCTCTACTACAATATGTAATTATCCAATATCATATTCTTACCACTTTGATCAGGTCTTACCAAGAAAGTTACTAGTTTACTTGTTTTAATAACTTATCTTAACAATCAATTACAATAACTTGTTTTGTTCATTTTTATACATCATGGACATGCATACAAGACATAATATAGCATGAATAATAGGTAAATAAAATGAACATGATTATTTAACAAGAAGCATGTTAGGGTTTGGCTTACAACTTTTGGCTTTCAAAGATGAAAGGAAGTTAACATGTAAGGATAGGACTTTGATAGACTTGCTTCAACCCACTTCACTTCATGCAATCTTTCTACTCTTGTAATCTTGAAAGATGGATGATGAAGGTTGAGGTGACTTGAGTGGATTCAAACTCAAGAGAAATCACCAAAGTTTCTAAGGATTTGAAGTAGTTTTGATGAATCAAAACTAAACTAGGGTTTCTATGTTGATGTTGCACTTGATTTCTTGAGATAATACTTGAAGTATAAGATCAAATGAAGAGAGCATGTGTTGTTTAAGGTGGTGAACGACTTAGAGAGATGGGGAGGGCTTTTATAGTGAGTTGAGGAGGTTAGGAAGGTGCTAGGAAGTTGCCTAAACTTGGAGACCAAGTTGTACACTTGTAATGATCTAATGAACCCTTGGTGACCAAGTTTGCTTAATATACAAGTATCCTAAAGTCCAAGGCTTATCACCAAGCCACCAAGGCTTGGTGAATCATCATATACACGTTCATATGATGGGAGGAGTGACTAGGTACTTAAACTTGGTATTATCTAGCTTACGGAGTGAGTTTTGGTCCCGGTAATCGCTAACGGTAAGTCATTAAGTCATGAAACTTAAAATCGGGTATCCTAAAAATATGAAACTTATAAATATGTTATAACTTATCAATATAACCTATCTTAGCATATTTAATGAGTGACAAGTTCTATTGGGTTGCTTAAACACTGCTAAAACTGGAAACGCGGGTCTAAAACGCGTAATTCGCGTAAAACGCTGAACTGAAAAACGTAAAATTCCAAAACTTTTGGAATTGTCCTAAAATGAGAGAAAATCATATTTCTATTTTTTATAATGTTTTATGGACATATCGGGATGCTGGAATGACGTTTAAACCTAAAAGTAAATCTCGGACACGGCTTCGTGATTTTTGCAGAAATGATTCGACGAGTGTCAAATTCTCGGATTATCGTTAAAATAGTTTAACTTACGAGAATATGAAATAAAAATTTCTGAGATGAATAGTGAAAGTGAATAGTAAAAAGTGAATAGTAAAAAGTGAATAGTGAAATTTTTGGGAATAGTAATTAACCTGAAATTGTGAATTGTCACAGTAAACAGACAAATCCAAACACTCCTTCAGTTCCACTGATTTGTGATTTTCAAAACAATATACTGATTAAGACCATAAGATTGATTCCAACAGTTGTGATATGCTAAAATAAACTGAATTAAACACTAAAAGACCACTAGTAACATTAAATACCCAAGGATCACTAAAATACTATTTTAGCAGTTAAACTAACAAAAGTGAACCTAGTGAAATCTGATGAACAAATACCACATATTAAGCAATAATATTACTAAAATATACCTAAAAAGCATAAAAACACAAAGTTAAGCAGATGTAAGCACATGAACAGTGTTATGCAAAATGTGAAAAATTCCTTACAAATGCCTTCCTGCCAATATAACATGAACCAAGGACCAAGTAACAATTTCTATTGCTTCCCAATAAGCTCTAACCCATGGCCATCCAGTATGAACCATGCTCCATGCTTTGTCTTCTTTCTTTTTGTGATTTTTGATTTTTTTACTAATTTTTTTTTAATATTTTCTGTTTTTTTAGTAAACTTAAATTTTATGCTTAATAAGCTTAAGAAAGCTTACAAGTGAACTAAATTGAGCTTAATGGAACATTAAATAGCAACTTTTAACCATAATCAACTTAATACGAAATTTCTAATAAAAATGGCACAAATGGAACTTGAACAAAATAACTTGCTTTTCTTATTGAAATAACTTCAAAACATTCTGAAAGACATGGAAATACAATTTAGGGCTAAGCTTTGCAACTAGAAAAGAGAATTTAACATAAACGACATAAAAATTAAACTAAGTGACTACTCTTTCTCCACACTGCTTCTTTTTCTTCTTATAGTCCTCAATTAGGGTTTTTAGTACCCTCTGTCTCTTTCCCAGCAATAAAACGACCCTTGGATGAGTGCAATTTAATCTTGGCCGTTTATGCGTTGTGGCGCCAAAATCCATTTTGGCATTTTATCACTAATAATGTATGCCAGTGATATTAGTTTGGACTGAGGTGTTTGTATGGAGTGCTAGGGGGAGGGTTGAGTGTGTAGGGGAGATAGCAGGAGGGTAATGATGGTGAAGTTTGGAGGGTAGCAGTGAGTGGGGTGTGAGGTGGAAGATGGAGTTGGTCAACGTGGGAGTTTGACCCCCGTTTTATTTAAAACGTTGGAGGTGGGCTGAGGGGTGTTTTGGGCTAGGAGATGGAGTGGGCTGGGTGAGGGTATTGGATTGTGTTGTGTTTGGATTTGGTTTTGGCATAATAATAAAAGAAGGGTCCGTTTGGTTTGTGAAATTATTACAAGGACCATTCATGTAATTTCCTGAAAATTGAGGGGCTGGATTTGAAAAAATCTTCCTAAGTTCACAAGGGTACCTTTCTTGCCAAGGTTGAAAAGTAAAAGGACCATTTTGATATTTTCCAAATTTGAATATCCCAGGGACTAATTAGGCCAAAACTGAAACTTCAGGGACCAAACTTGTACATTCCTCAAACTTTCATCCAGGGACTAAACTTGATAACTTGTGAACTCCAAGAACTATTATTGACTTTTTCTTCCAAAATCCAATGCTTAGGGGCCGTTTCTGCCAAAATTCCAAACTTGGGGGATCATTTCTGCCAATTTTGCAAACTTTTGCTCCAAGGATTATTTTTGTCATTTAATGATTCACCAAGGTTAATTTAGAAAATTTGAGCTCCAAAATGGTAATTTGCTTCCCCGGCTCTGGCTTTTGACACGTTTTCCAAACTCGTGCTCGTTTTTGTCCTTTTTGGCCTGATTTCTGCTAGTTTCTGAAATATCCGTTCCTGCACGATCACAAACACAAAAATACAATATCTTTGGCAATTATGGTTAGTTTGTGTCTGTTTTGGTCTTAAAATGGCCAGAAAAAGGTGTATGAATAAGCACACACCACAAATTAAATAGAATTAAATTTAAAAAATTATGGTGAAATCAGTTTTACATAAAAATTTGTCGTTTGAAAGTTATTTACATTTGAGGTTTTGGGGTGGAATAAAAAAAGGGGTTAAAAGGACTAAAATGCCCCCTAACCAAATTCAATAAGAAAAAAAGGGATGGAGTAGGTGATGGACACTTGTCACATTATGAGTGGCTTTCTAACCTTTTTAATTTACTCTACTTTGGATCGCATCTCTGAAACAAATAGCAAGATCTCAACCATCCATCTATTTTAAATCTAAAGGTCTAGATTAACCCTTATTTTAATATAATTAATTATTGAGGGGTATTTTTGTAATATCATTCCAAAGTAACAACCACCACCATATCCACCACCTCCCTCTCTTCTTCCACCATATCCACCTCCATCACCTCCACATCCACCACCTCCTTCACGACGTCCACCGCCACCACCACCACCTCCGCTCCTCGACTGAGCCTCGTTCACGGTGATGTTCCTTCCGTCAAGGCTCTGGCCATTCATTCCTTCAATAGCAGCACGTAGACCTTCCTCTTCCTTGAAGGTAACGAATCCGAACCTCTGGATCTACCAGTCTCACGGTCATTGATGATTTGTTCATAAAATACAAAAATCAATACCACACAGTAAACATGGAGCTCTTTAAATCTAAATAAATGGTAGTATATGTGAATTGAATGAGGTTGAAGAAAAATAATATAGATCTTGACATGCAAGTCAAAAGGAAGTGTAGATGGTCCACCAAAATTATGCCACTTTAAAATGAATAATAAGGAAAAGCAATAGATACGTCTCTACATAAAAAGACCACACAAATGTTAGCAACTACAGTAAAAAGCATCCAATGAAATAATCTTTTCAATAATATATTCACTATTGAATTAAATACTTCATCAAGTTTTGATGGGTTTTAAAAAAAAAAGTTAATTTGAGGGATTGAAGTATTGAACTACTTCTGTTTTTAAAACCCCATTACAGATATGTCTTCTTCTTCTCACTTAAAATGGGTGTTTGGATTACGTTTTTAGAGTTTTGAACCCCTTTTACTTTGACTTTGTTAACACTGTTTGGGTTTGACTTGGTCCAAGTGTTGAGTGACTTATACTGTACTATGTTTCAATTGGACTTATTTATTTATTTTTAACCACATTCATTTCCATATGTTTGACTTATTTATTTATTTTCAATTGGACTTATTTATTCGAATCGACGATTTAACCATACTGAGAGAAAGCTTCTTCGAGGGAACGGTCAGTTGTGGCCCAAGCGAGCCCACCGACAAAGCATCTGTATTCAACGTCAGCTGAAGCCATTGATTTGATTTGATTAATTGGTTGGGGAGATAAAGGAGATCGGTTTTGTGTATATTTTTTTGCACAATTTGTCATATACTAAAATATTAAAAAAATCCCACGCGATGCACCAAAGAATCACATAGGATTCACAATAAATCCTTTGAGATTAATACTGAATCCCATGGGATTCACAATGAATCACTTGAGATTCATACCGAAGCCCATGGGATTCATAATGAATCCCTTGTGATTTCATACAGAATCCCATGGGATGCACCAAAGAATCACATGGGATTCATACTGAATCCCATGTGATTTCACACAGAATCCTTTGTGATTTATCGACAAGATAAATCATACAGAATCCCATATGATTTCATATAGAATCCCTTGAGATTCATATAGAATCTCATGTGTTTTTGTACTTACAGTTTATATAAAGAAAAATGAAAATCCCATGAGATTTATACAGAATCCCATGGATCCATACAGAATCCCATGAGATTCTTTGATGAATCACATGTAATTCATAAAGATTACCAATGTGATTCATACAGAATCTCATGGGATTCTATATGAATCACATAAAAAATACTCGTCAAGTATCGTTATTAAATCCCATGAGATTTTTTTGAGAGTAGGTAAAAATGAGGGAGTATTTTTTTTTTTTTATGAATAAAGCAATTTTAAGTTAGGTGAAAGTCTATTGTCTAGCATAGGGAATCAAACTATTAGTAACTGTTAGTATGTTGATTTATGTCTGTTGATCATTGCTCAATAATTTTCATATAAACCCCTAGTTATCATAAGTACACTTAGCTTTATTAGTTTTCAGTGTATCATTAAAGATATGTTATCATCTCATCTGATTCACATAACTCATTGAACTTTTGATGGGACATCCCATGGGATTTTGTATAAATCCCATGGGATTCTGTATGAATCTCAAGGGATTCATTGTGAATCCCATGTGATGCAGCAAAAAATCCTATGGGATTCACAATGAATCCCTTGAGATTCATACTGAATCCCATGTGATTCATAATGAATCCCTTGTGATTTCATACAGAATCCCATGGGATTCACAATAAATCCCATGGGATGCACCAAAGAATCCCATGTGATTCATACTGAATCTTTTGTGATTTATCGACAAGATAAATCATACAGAATCCCGTGGGATTTTTTTACGAACCCCGTGGGATTTTTCTGGACGAAAATTAAAAAAAAAAATCGTCTTTTTACGAATCCCGTGGGATTTTTCTGGACGGAAATTTTGAAATTTTTTTTTGTCTTTTTACGAATCCCATGAGATTTCTATATGAATCCTGTGGGATTTTTCTGGACGGAAATTTTGAGAAAAAAAAATCTTGTGTTTACGAATCCCATGGGATTTTTCTGGACGGAAATTTTGAAAAAAAAGTTCGTCGAAAATATATAACAATGCATATCTATAGAAAGATGATTTAATTCTCTTCGCGATGGTGTATTTTTCGTAGCTTAAAGATTTACCGTTTGCAAGATATGTTGTTTTTAAAAAAAAGTGAAAAGTGGGTTTTTATATTAGATGAGCTAAAATGCCAATTTTGCCCTCACTTTGTTATTTTTTGGTTTGATCTTAGCCATTAGATGAAAGGGGAATGGATGGTTGAGATTGGCTTATTTGTTTTTTAAAGGATACATGTTTTGCATAGATCTCACCTCCATATCCAAGTAAATCTCATTGACGTAAATAATAATAATAATAATAATAATAATAATAATAATAATAATAATAATAATAATAATAATAATAATAAGCTACGTAATAAAAATGATCATACCTTTACTACATCCCAAAGTTTTTCCAATTTGCTATATTCCAATTTAATAACCACCGCATTGCCCATATCAAAGTTGTCAAGACTTTTGCAAGGAAACCCTTCCCATACCAAGTATTTCAAATGTTTGAAAGCGAACCAAGAAATGCTTTTGCAAGGGACCTTATTCCGTTTCCGTACCAAGTATTTCAAATGTTTGAAAGAGAAGCAAGACCTTGCCTTATAATTGTCATCTTTAGAAGAAAAAGACCATTGTAGTTTTCGGTCCCTATCAATTAGCTGAATGAACCTGAGATTACTCATCTTTTTAAAGGCCTCTATTTGTACAGTTACATGTCGTTCTTCTATATGAACGCGGTCCAAATTAATGCTTCTAACTGTATCCGACCCCTGGTGAACTGTTAGAATTTATCAATCAAAGTACACATAATACGCGGAAGCAAGGATCATAACATGCAAAGATAACTAAAACATAAATCGGAACGTACATTGGTGATTCTAGCCCGAACAAGAATCAAATAAGCAAATCTTGAATTAAAGTATGAACCCTAATTAGGGTTTATGAATCAATGATCAATCCCTTACCGTTTTATTGATCGATTCCTTGATAACAACTATAGTGAGTTGTTACCTCGTTCTTGTACACACAAACTAATACCGAATTAAATTAATTGCAAGATTAAACACGAGTAAATTTTCTTTATGAAAATTTCGACCCAAAACCCTATGGGGTTGTTGTGCCGATCGGCCAAGAAGAAAAGAGGGGAATAGAAAACACTTAGGGTATTGTGTGTGCACAAAAGGATGTGAATGAATGACCCTAAGGTTTGCTTATATACTAGACAAAACTTGGAGACCAAGTTAGGGCAATGGATTGCCCTCCCTTGGGCTATGTTCGACTGGCCACACACCCAAGAGGGTGTTCCGGATCCTTCTTGCCTTCAAGTTTCACTCTAGTCCCTTTTCCTTCTAATTCGTGATAGTTAGTCCATACATTTAATAACTAACGATCACTAATCCTTAAACTTGTGTTATTAATAAATATACACAACTATTTAATATTTATTAATCTTTAATTCTCGTTTGTATTGTGTGCAATCCCGAGGTCTCGGGTTCGATACTAGACATTTACACATTAATATATATACGTATATTTAACAGCTCCCACTCGTATATCTATTAATAGTAAAATGACATTGGTAAGCGTCTTGTAACACTCCAATGCCCCCAGCACGACTCGAGCTAGGTTTCCTGGAAAACCCTTAATGATTCATCATTATAATCATCCTTTTGTTTCTAATACTACATTAATAAAGATGTGAGATTCTTTATTAAATTTCTGTTTCTCGTTTCTTTATGATTGAACAAAATTACCAAAATATCTGAACGTATTCTAGATAGACTTTAGGCGTGGCCACGCAAACATTTTGTCAACCCTACGAGGGGCCCAGCAGTATTAAACTTCTGAACAAATCAGAAGGAACAAATTCTTTATTGACTATAAGGATAACCCATGAACTTTGCAACACTTCTGAAAACAACCCTTATGACTCCCTATTACGGTGAGCGGTAGATTGCTTCACAAAAATGCACTACATTCATGACTGTTATCTGGTATCTCAAGTCTGAGGATAATTTTAAATATGATTCTCACATATATTAAATCATATTGTTGGGATAAGTCCTATATTCAATTCATTGAATATCATGTGAAATTGGTATGACTACGCATCAATATACTTTCAAGCATATCCTTCACCAATACTCAAATATTGTCTTAGTTTAATGATATTCACATATCATTAATTGACAACGGACAAATTTAGAATAATAAGTTATTCACGGATATTAAACATACAAATATAGGATATATTATTAAGACAATGATAAATAAACATAACCATACTTTTTTTCATTAAAATTAATAATTGTACATTACATCCTTTATCCAAATGCTAATAAAAAATGGGCATGAAACTTTCAGCTAAACGAAGCCCTATGCCTTCAGCTTGTTTATAAAGCTTAGTTCCGGGAAGAGGCTTTGTTAACTGATCTGCTAAGTTGTCATCTGTGTGAACTTTGAGTAATTCGATTTCACCTATTTCGACTTGTTCTCGAACATAGTGATGCTTAATCGGGAAATGTCTGGTGCCTCTCATGATTCCAGGTTCATTGGCAAATGTAATTGCAGCTGAATTATCGCAATACATTTTTATAGGTCTTTGAATCGATGGCATAACCCCAAGCCCCGAAACAAACTTCCTAATCCAAACAGCTTCCATAGTAGCTTCTGATGCAGCTATATACTCACTTTCTGTTGCAGACATCGCCAGTGTACTCTGCTTTCTGCTCCTCCAATCCACAGCTCCTCCATTAATGACAAAGACATAACCCGTCTGAGACTTCGTATCATCCTTATCACCTTTCCAAGAAGCATCGCAATAACCTGTAACACCAAGTTCTGCAGATGGAGTACCCCCATAAACTAAGAACATCTCTTTAGTAGCCCTAAGGTACTTAAGAATATTCTTAACAGCAGTCCAGTGAGCTTCACCTGGATTTTGCTGATATCGACTGGTTAAATTCTGAGCAAATGCCACATCAGGCCTTGTACTTTTCACCGCATACATAATAGATCCCACAGCTGAAGCATAAGGGACTCTCTTCATGCGTTCCACCTCTGCAGGTGTTGAAGCACAAACTTTGCTACTTAAGCCATGTTGTTCTTGCATTGGCAAATATCCCTTCTTGGAATTTTGCATATTGAATCTCTTTAATATTTTATCAATGTAAGCACTTTGGCTTAATCCAATTAATCGCTGAGATCTATCTCTATATATCTTGATTCCCAAAATAAATGCAGCTTCCCCTAAGTCTTTCATAGAAAAACATTTTCCAAGATATGCCTTAACCTTTTGCAAACTTGGAATGTCGTTTCCCATGATCAATATATCATCGACATATAAAATAAGGAAAACTACATTACTCCCACTAGCTTTGTGATATACACATGGCTCATCAAGATTTTGAGTGAATCCATACTTTTTAATCTCACTATCAAATCTCTTATTCCATTGTCGTGATGCTTGCTTCAATCCATAAATGGATCTTTGAAGTTTGCATACACGATTTGGGAATTTTGGATTCACAAACCCTTCAGGCTGCGCCATATAGATGTCCTCATCTAGGCGACCATTTAAGAAGGCGGTTTTGACATCCATCTGCCAAATCTCATAGTCATAGTATGCGGCTATGGCTATAAGAATCCTAATAGCCCTAATGTCAGCTACAGGAGAAAAGGTCTCCTCATAGTCAACACCAAATGTTTGAGTATAGCTTTTAGCTACCAAACGGGCCTTATAGGTGTGTACAATGCCATCCATATCAGTCTTTTTCTTGTAGAGCCATTTACTCCCAACTACTTTGGCACCAGGAGGTAGGTCTACTTCTTCCCAGACTTTATTGTCTTTCATGGATTGCATTTCCCCATTCATAGCAACCTGCCATTTTTCCTTTTCAGGACCATTTATGGCAGCCTTATAACTTGTAGGTTCATCAAGATCCCCTAGCAAGTTATCATCACACTCTACATTAAGACATAGACGTTTAGGAGCTTTTATAGGTCTAGTTGACCTACGAATGGGAACCACTTCAACTTCAGGTGGAGGACCTAAACTTTCAGGTTCCACAGGAAGTTGGCTAGTGTTTTCAGAAGGTGTTACATCTTCTTGATCCTCTTCAAGATCATACACTCTCCCACTGAATTCTTGAGATATGAGCTCCTTTTCCAAGAAGTTTCCATACCTTGCAACAAAATTTTTGTTTTCAGGTGGGTAATAAAAGTAGTAACCCATAGTTTCCTTAGGGTATCCTACGAAGGTGCACTTTACAGATCTTTGTTGGAGTTTGTCTGCTGAGTCATGCTTTACATACGCCTCACAACCCCAGACCTTAAGATAAGACAAGTTAGGAGCTTTTCGAGTCCATAACTCATATGGTGTCTTATCCACCTTCTTAGTTGGAACCATATTAAGAATGCGAACCGCAGATTCTAAGGCATAATCCCAAAACGAAAAAGGAAGAGTTGTTAGATTAAACATAGATCGTATCATATCTTGCAATGTATGATTCCTTCTCTCAGATACACCATTTTGTTGTGGAGTATATGGAGAAGTAAGGTGTTGGACAATTCCCTCCTTAGCTAAGTAATCTATAAACTCTTGACTCAGGTATTCACCACTCCTATCGGATCGAAGAGCTTTAATCTTCTTTCCCAGTTGCAACTCTACTTCTGCTTTAAACATTTTGAATGTTTCAAACACCTCATGCTTATGTTTAAGTAAATAAACATAACCATAACGGCTGTAATCAACCGTAAATGTTAAGAAGTGGCTAGCACCTCTTCTTGACACATGTCTAAGTGGTCCACACACATCTGTGTGAATTAGAACAAGTAGATCAGAAGCCCTTTCAATCCTATTCTTAAAGGGTTTCTTTGTCATCTTCCCAGCAATACAAGATTCGCACTTATCAAATGATTCATCATTGATCTTTTCTAAAAGCCCATCATGTTGCAGCTTTTCCATGCGAGCCTTGCCAATGTGAGCAAGTCGACAATGCCAAAGATAAGATGAATCCAGACCTTTCTTGATTCTCTTATGATTGATGCTATACATTGAATTATTTTTAACGAAAGCATTATCATTATCATTCATATCAACTTCAAAAATACCATTCATAGCAATAGCATTAAAATAAAAAACACCATTATAAGAAACATAAATTACATTGCTAGAAACAGTATGATCAAAACCAAGGTTCAACTGTTAGCATTAAAAAATGTATTTAGAAGTGATGGTCATTCTCATTTAATGTAACGTTGTAATATGTCGTAGTTTTGGTTAATAGAATAGTCAAAAGGGCTCATGGATTGGGCTAAGCTAATAGGTTAATATTTATAGTAAGCTAGTCCATGTATGCTAAGATGATATGAATGTAAAAAGCCCAATCCATCTCCAAGCCCATGAGAAAGCCTTAGGGCAACATCTTGTATCTTACTATAAATACACCTCAAAGCTCATTTGAGGTGTGTGCTTGTGTGTGTATTGTGTGTGTTTCTATTGAATAAAGCTCTCCATTTCCATCTCATTCTTGTTTATACGAAATACATTCATATACATCAAGTCACCATCTTTCCTCATATTGTTCTTACATTGTTTAGAATTTATTACAAGTGGTATCATTCGCCTAACAATGATTTAGGAGTGTGTAAAAATCGTGTTTATCAAGTTTTTCTTCAGAAAGTTGCGTTTTTTTTTTATCACAAAACGTGTACTTTTTCTTTAAAAGTCTTGATCTTTAAGTGTTTTTGTGTTAAAGTTGTTGTTTTTATTGAAGTTTTAGTGATTCTAAGTGTTTTGGGAAAGATTTGATCAAAAGAAACAAGTGGAAAAAGTGTTTTGGTTGAAGAAAATCGGATTTTTTCATGTTTTGGTCATTTTACGCGTAAAAGGACACCACTAACCTTGATTTTCGCTGAAAAAGTACTGTTTACGCGTAAGTTTTAAGTCAAAACCCCTTTCCTACGCTTAAGTTTAGTCAAAACCCTCTTCTTACGCATAAGATCAAATCCTACGCATAAGTTGATATCCTACGCATAAGATCCTACGCCTAAGTTGAGTTTCTATGCCTAAGATTTAATTTTACGCATAAGATCTTACGCATAAGTTCTTACGCATAATATTTACGCATAAATTCCTACGCATAAGTTTTCTTCAACAATCAGAGGTTACTCAGTACTTTCCTAGCTTGGACAAGTTAGTGAAATACTTCGACACGGTATATCTTTCAAGCTTGGACAAGTTTGAGAGATCAGTTTGGTTGAACAAACCTTACGCGTAACATTCTTACGCATAAACTCTAAGTTTACGCGTAAAAATCAAAGCTTACGCATAAACATTCTGTTTACGCATAACCTTAATTTTTACGCATAACCTAAAAGTTTACGCATAACTTTTCTTACGCGTAAGATTTGAAGTTAACCATAGGATTCACTGTCTACGCTTAAGTTCCAGGTTACGCATAAGTTCTGGGTTTACGCATAAGATTACATCTTACACTAAACACAACTCCTACTTCGTTGGAACGATCCAAGATCAACTTTATCATTCATCTTTAATTCCAAATAAAAAAAAAAAAATTACAGGAGACTAAACGTTCAATTTTTACGCGAGATTCAAATTTTGGTGTAACGTTGAAAATTTTGGCCCGAAATTCAAATTTTAGGCCAAAATTCAAAAATTTTTCGGTAAAATTTGGCGTCAAAATTTTTTAAACTCAACTTTTTCTTGGAACCTTAGGATTGTATTATATAGTAATTTTCAAAATTCCGGGAGAGAAAATTTTTCAAATTAATTTTTGGAGGGGAACGTAGATCTCAATCGGAAAATTAGAAAATTGTTTTTTTTTTCATGCTCAAAATGTCTTTCCTCAAAAACTTCTTTCCATCAATGGACATGGAACCTCTTGTTCAATTCTTCGCTCCATATCCTAAGACTGAGGAGACAGTGACTGAGACTGAGGAAATCTTGACTGAGACTGAGAAGCAGATGACTGATAATGAACACGACGTTGATGAAAATGAGCTTCCAGATTACGTAAAATATCTTGATCTGAGATTTCCTTTCACACTCGTTGAGCATATGAAGCGACCACCATTGACAGAAAAGGCACAGAATGGTGAAGAATCATGTGAAAATAAGTCAGATAAATCTGAAAATGCAGAACCTTCATATGACTCCGACTCACCAAAAGAGAAGTTGACGATGCAAGCTGAGACTGTTGAACCAACTGACTTTACTCGGAATCAAGGTACACTGGCAAATGCACACGTTATTGGGAATCAACATAGATATGCTACGAGTACACAGATGGGGATTCAGATAAGGGAATATGTTGGAGATCCAATGGATCAGTTTGTGAGTCAGAATGTGGTTAATCAAAATAGGAATGATTCTTGTTTCATGACTTCGATTCAGAAACCTACATCAGAAATTCACAGCAGTGTTATTGGTAGAAATTTCGACAAGGTTGAAAAGGTCCAGTACTTGTTGATACTAGCCACTAAAGAAAAATTGGGAATACCATTGACTGCTGAGGAACATGAGTTTAGAGCTACGACAAGAATTAATGACAACTCAGCAGATCTCAATGCAACTTACAACTTTATGGTAAATCATCAGGTAACAACATCAAGCAGTGATTCTGATCTTCCTCCTACTTATGATTCAGATCCATTCCATGAGGTACCAAATTATGGTAATGATGCTAATCTGTTTGCTCATGAGAAGCCACATTATGTGCCACCTGAACCTAATTATTATACATATGTGGGGGAACAAGTTAATAGCAATGTTAACTATGAAACTCCATACATGGATCCTAATGGAGTTCAAGTTGCACAAAATGGTGCTAATGATGAGGAAACCCGTGCTTTGTTTGAATCATTATTGAATAATTGTCGTAATGAAATTGAGAATGTGCAAAAGGTCAATCGCGATGTTAAGGCCGCGGACGTTAAATTGACCGCTGAGCTTGAGAGTTACAAGAAAAACGTTAAAGCTTTTGAGTTTCATACCGAAAGATTGTCTGAATTAGAAACTGGTTATCAAAATTCCGTTTCAAGGGAAAAACTTTTGCAAATCAAGTTTGATACACTTGATGTTAATTCTTTCAAGAAGATAAAAGCTTTAAACACGGAAATTTCTGATTTGCAAAACCAACTTTCTAAACAAAAATCAGCTTATTCTAATCTTGAAAAAGAAATGGATGAGTTGAAAAAGGAATTTGCAAAGAAAGAAGACAAACTTTTGGATGAAATCGTAGAGTCAGAACACATGATTGCACATCTAGAGGAACTAGTGGTTAAGTCGGGTCAGTCAAGTCAAACAATGAAAATGATTTCAAATCAAACTAATCCGATTTACCATACGAAACATAAAGTGGCTCTTGGTAACACAACTCCTCGTAATCTCAAGAAAGCTCAGCAAGAACAGAATGTTTTGTATAATGGTAATGTGCTTTACACCAAACATGATCCTCCCGTCGTTTGGGATTCTGTGGAAACGATGGAACTTGCCAAAGAGAGCATTACTATAATGAAACAAAAGGATTTGAAACCCATTAATTACAACAAATTGAACAAACTTTCGGGTATTACTTTTGTTCCGCAAAAAGAACCATCAGTGTTTTCAATAAAACGACCATTCTCAAAAATGTTTTCTAAGAAAGTAATTGCTTCCAAATCTCTTTCTAAAATGGAACAAATGTCTTCGAACAACACTTTTAATACAAGTGAGGCTAGAGACATTCTGGATGATGTTAAAAAGTGAATTCAAGAACTTCAAAATATTGTTGCTTCTAAAACTACAATCAGTATTAGCAACTGGCATTCCAGTTTTCATATTGAACAGAAAAAGGTTTTTGAAAATGAAATTACTATCCCACTGAATAACATCAGTGCGAGGGTAATCCACTTTGAGCGAGAATTTTTGAAAGAAACAGCCGACTTTGTCAAGGACCACAAATCCCTGGTAAACGAAGCTAATGTAACTCGTGAAAACATGAATGTTTTGGAAAGGTTAAATGATTCTCTCTTCGAAGCAGTTATGACTACTGATATTATGTCCATCATCATACAAACATATTCGCTTCAAGACGATGAAAGACTGCGAGCTGAGACATCTGAAATTGTTTCAAAATACGAAAATGCTCTTGTAAAACTTGAAAAAGAAAACATGTCATTTTTCAAACAACTTGATCGAAAATCTGAGGAATGCAAGTATGACAAATTGTCGTATGAGCATGCCTACAAGAACATGAAAGAGCAAAATGATCTTTTGAGAGCTCAGCTTGTAAGTATAAAAGGGAAGGGTGTGGATACTAAGTTTGCAAAACCATCGACTTCGGAGACATCAAATGTTTCAAAAACGGTTGAAAAACCAAAAATGTCAATTTCTCGGTTTGCTCCAAAAGTCGATGAGATAAAGGATTTGACAAAACCAGTCACTCCACAACCCTTGCTCAAGAAAAAGGAAATTGAAAAGATTGTTGAAAAACAAAAATTGGTTGTTGAAAGAAACACAAATGTCAGTGCACCTGGCTCTTCTAGGAATAGTACACCAAATGTGACTACTAAAACTGTTAAAGAGTCTGTTAGTTCTAATGACATGGTCCACAATCTCCATCTAGAAGAAGCTAGGAAAAAGGCACAACTTCGAAAAGACGGAATTTTAGGTGCAAAACCTAATGTGATGAATTCTACAAAATTCCACAGCACTGCTAGTAGTAGTAAACCATTACCTAGGAACAATCAGCAAAATACTAGGGATTGGCTTGCTTCTAAGAGTAGTGGCACAAAAGAGAATGCTAGGAAAGTAGAATGCAACACAAAGAATTCCAAGGTCTCATCGAACAACATACAATGTCCAAAAGACTGTAGTGACAAAGTTAAAATTGCTGTGTTAAATAACGATGTTGAATCTGTCTGTCCTACATGTCAAAAATGTGTTTTTTCAGCTAATCACGATGCATGTATTGCCCAATTTATCAAGAAAAGAAAGTCAAGTGTCAAGACACAATCCACTAAGACATCAAATAGAAACAAACCCGTTGATAAGAAGCAAGAGGTTAAGAAACCTAATAGGTGGATACCGAAAGGATGTAGTTTTTCCAAGACTGAGACTTCCGCTGCATCTGATAAGAAAACTACGTCTAGATCTTACCTTAGGTGGATTCCCATGGGAAATTTTTTTACAACAGTTGGTCTTAGATAGATTCCCACAAGGAAGATTTTTGAAAGTTGCACAAAGACAAATAATAGTGAAAATCATCATGATAAGGAAGTAGAAACCACTACAACCATTGAAAGTGAACACCCTCAATGTGAGGAAACATGTACTTCTAACACAGTTATTTGTGCAAATTCTTCTTCTGTGGATGCAGGTACTTGTGAAAGTGATGAGAGTTCATACACCCATTGTGAAAAAGAAGAATTTTATGCCAACTTCGCATGTGGAAATCCTTTTCTAACTCCGCTCTTAACTCCACTTTTACTTGTCACATCTTAATTTTTTTCTCTCTTCAAATCTTCTTTGTAAATATTTTTTGAAAAACAAAATACAAAATTTGAAAAACCAACAAAAACAAAATATAAAAATATAAAATTTCAAAAATCCAAAAACAATATAAAATCAAAAAATCCAAAAATATTCTTCTTACGACATGTCTCTCGTATAAATCAATATTTTGTACGTTTCTAGAAATGTCATTCAAAAATGATACGGACATGTACAGATGCTTGAGCGGGAGTTCTTTTTATGTTTTTCTAAAACATGTCGTTTCTCAAAAGTTTCTTCACAATGACTTCTTAGTACTTTAGCTAAGGACTCGTTTTTCAAAGAAAGGAAAGTGCTTAAATCAAAACACTGGGTTTCAATATCTTTTGCGCACTTATCCTAAAAACTTTATGGCTTTCGTATACTTCAGTACGAAACCCGGGCTTAAATGATGACTTCTGATTATTTTCAAATCAAGGACTCGGACGTTCAACGACGAAATCTATTTCAAATAGTTCGAGTATAAACAAACGAAAAAGATTTCAAACAAAAACTCGTTTTCAAAATAGAATTCTTGAGCATTTTTTCAAGATTGTTCAAAAGATTTATCAAAATCTCTCAAAATTAGTGCTTAAGAAAACTCCCTCAAACCCTTAAATGATTTTAAATGAGCTATCATTAAGGGGGAGTTCAAAAACAAAAATGTTCCAAACTCATGCAAAATAAAATCTGTCTTTCTCTCCAAAAGCTTTTTCTTAATCAGTTGATATAAAAAATATCACGATATGCTATTTTTGAAGGGGAGAAGACATGATTAAAAATGTGATCAATGATGTTTAACGATTGTGATTGAATCTCAAAAGAGATCGACTCAGATATAACCCTCGAATTGACGAAATTTAAATGTCAGTAATCGAAAAGACTTGTCCTGGACGGGTAATAATTTCAAGCTGGTCTAACCAGTGATGTAAATGTGTCTCGAATAGGACTTGTCTAAGTAGAATGTACCAATTCGAGAAACTTTCTTTGGACTTGACCAGGCCGTGTAATAATTTCAAGCTAGTCTAACTAGTGATGTAAACGTGTCTCGAAGTGGTCTTGTTCACTAAAAGTGGATCTATTCAAAAGTGCAAACTCCTCCCGCATGTGCAAATTTCTTAAAAAATTCATGAGCACATGTGTAGGGGGAGTCCTTCAAAAGAAATGCAAAACTCTCGAAGTGTCAAAAATGTGTTTTATTATCATAAACACTTTGAGAGATTTTCTAAATGGTTTCAATGGCAATTATAGGATAGTCATGGAGTTATAAGGTGACTAAGGTTAGGTTTATGTCCAATGATCCGCCAGAGCCGGAGGGATCTACCCAAGGACAAATCCAATAGAATAGAATTAGAAGTCCTTAGGTATGATTGAAAAAAGGAGAAAATGAGAAAGGAGAAAGAAGGGGTTGAAGAATTAAAAAGAAAAGTTATGAAAAAGGGTGAAAAGAAATAGCCCTCCATATGTTCAACCTTAGGGCAGACACCGGGTTCAATTCATATGCTACTGGTTGTTGCTAAGGTGACACCGGTATTGAAGAAAAAGACATCATGGACCCAGTGACGCACTGCACTTAAACTTCTAGCCACTCAAGTTCTCTTAAAAGAGCTTGTTTCATTCTCACGGGGAACCGGTGTAATCTAGAAACTGGAGACCTCTCCCTAATCTCCGCATAGGAAACCAAATGTGCACTTATCGAGTCTAGAGCCCCGAGATTCATCAAAAGATCTCATAGGAACACATGATATTTCTACACTGGTTGTTCAACATTAAGGACGCCAGATGTAAACTTAAGAGTCCTACGCAGATCTTAGCAATCTGCCGAGAACGTTTATGAGAGAAGTTACACAAGTATTTCTCAATGATTGAACAGAAATCCTACCAGGGTCAACATCTAACAGCCCTGACAGGTCACTTCGGTAATCTCTTGTGGGTTACGCTTAGTGTTCGCGGTGGTTTCAAACGGTCTACAGTCGTGGAGTGATCCCCAGCGACTCACCCAGTCATTGAGCTACTAAGTAGGTCTCGTAAGCTCTCTCGAGAGTATCTGACATGGGAACGGCCTTGGTAAGGGTTAGAAGGAGTCTTCACACTATGCTGTTGACGATCTCTAATTCGAACCTGTAAGTACCGGTTGATTTATTGCTAACTGTTTACCCGCAGGTACACATCATCTCCATGGCGAAGGATTCCACATGCTCATACATGCATCTCAAAGTCAAAGGAAAGTTCTCATTAAAGATCAAAGCAAAGAAAAGATCAAAGAAAGATTCTACGTAATGTGAAAGAATCTACAGAAGTAAAGTGACAAAGATCGAGGTGAAAGAACAGGAATAGCAAAAGCATGTATCACAAAGACTAAAGACGTATGAGCATGTTGGAATGGCAGACAACCACCACAGACACAGAAGTGACGAAAGGCAGATTGATCCACATCACAAAAAGAACAAAGAAACTATGAAAAGTTAGTCATCAAAGATCACAAAGCATGAAGGAACAAAGACTAAAGACTATTCTACTACGACACACAATGGTCAACAACAAAGAACAAAGAAGACCTAATCACGTGAAGCATCATTCGAATGACCACCCCTTAGGGGGAGATTGTTAGCATTAAAAAATGTATTTAGAAGTGATGGTCATTCTAATTTAATGTAACGTTGTAATATGTCGTAGTTTTGGTTAATAGAATAGTCAAAAGGGCTCATGGATTGGGCTAAGCTAATAGGTTAATATTTATAGTAAGCTAGTCCATGTATGCTAAGATGATATGAATGTAAAAAGCCCAATCCATCTCCAAGCCCATGAGAAAGCCTTAGGGCAACATCTTGTATCTTACTATAAATACACCTCAAAGCTCATTTGAGGTGTGTGCTTGTGTGTGTATTGTGTGTGTTTCTATTGAATAAAGCTCTCCATTTCCATCTCATTCTTGTTTATACGAAATACATTCATATACATCAAGTCACCATCTTTCCTCATATTGTTCTTACATTGTTTAGTGATAAAGTTGATAGTTTTAAGGTCCAACATCAACAAACATGAAAATGAAATAACATCTCTAACAATTGACGGTGCATAATGACAATTATTTAAAGATAGTTCAAGGCCCGAAGGCAACACTAAATTAAAAACGCCTATAGCTTCAACTTCTGCATGTGCTCCGTTACACTCATCGTTGTAAAATGAAATCAGTATTTATTTCACTAAGCTCATGATAACCAAAGCATAAACCCCATCGTACCAATAGAAATTGGCTAAATCCTTTCAGTCTCACCCAAGTAGGTAAACTTGCCAATTTACCTAGTGTTCCAAATATAGTGCGTTCGATTTCCCCTATCTCGGCCAATAGGAACGGGATTGTTAATTCCAATAGTACTATTCACAATATTCACGCTCACTCCGAAAGTGATTAATGGTTCATGATATAGGGACTTCAGACATGGCAAATAGTTACTTAGTGACAATAAAACATGCGAACCAGTTTACAGTTTAAAACATTGTGTTCGAGTAGTAGTGGTAGTATCGTAATCTCAACGATGCAAGGCAACGGCTTCACACACAACCTAAAAGATATGGCATGTTTTAGTTGATTGTCTAAGTCTAGTTTTTATCGCGAATATTAGTCATTCAATTGTGATCAAAACTCGTGTTTGTTTAAATGCCTTAAGTTCAAGAACAAAGCTATATATACGTATAACTTGTGAGTACAATGATCGATGATTGATGGAAAATTATCAAGAATAAGTCGAAGTGTGTAGACGATGTGTTATGATGTCAGTTTTAGAAGAAAGGAATAACGTATCGTTATATCATTAAAAATTAATTATAGTTACGCGAATATTTATATATATATATATATATATATATATATAGAGAGAGAGAGAGAGAGAGAGAGTAAGGATCAAATAAGAAGAATAATAAAAATAGGAAGGATAGGAAGTAACCACAACCACACATTCAAGATGCACCTACAAAAATGGATGCATTTTCATTCAAATTTTCCCACCCACATTAAAATGTGTGGCTAGAATTACTTCTTACCCTTCTTATTTTAATTATTTTTCTTATTAGATCCCTTCCCTATATATATATATATATATATATATATATATATATATATATATATATATATAAGTTGAATTTATCAAGTTTTACATCAAATATATGTACATATATGTATACAACATTATTATAATTTATATAAAATAATATTACAGAAAATCTCCTTAAGTTTCACAAAAGTTACAATTTTAACCTTAACGATATAAACTTTTCACCGTTAGTCCAAAGTTATATATATTTACATTTTAGGTCCAAAAGTATCCTTATCAACATTATATACCCAAAAGTTTCAATAATTACAGTTTATAACCCATAAATTTAGAATTTACAGTTTTGACCCTAAGTTTCCAAATTTTACACTTTTAGTCCCTCAATTATAAAATTTTGCAAATTTAGTCCAAATATCACCAAATTAAAAGTTTAACATTTTTATTTTCTAAATAAGCTCAAAACATTCTTAATAGCTTATTGGACCAGCTTATTAACTTAAAATCACTTATTTTCACTAATTGGGCTTAACGAGTACACTTTTAAAGGCCCATTAACATTTTACGATCCAAAGGGTTTGGGGGAACATTGGGCTTACCTTAGTGCTTATTTTTATGTTATAAAAACGTTACAAAAGAGCTTACATAATCAGCTTATTTGAATTGCTTAAAAACAGCTTATTGGGCTTACAAGGCCCAAAGTTAACTTATTCTCTTTTGAAAATTCTGTCAAAAGTTCGATTACTTTGGCTTTTGAAAATGACTCATATGAGCTTATTAGATCGAATCATTTACGTGTCCTGTTTGCTAGCAATGTCGACAATGAGGTCAAGTTTTAAAATTGATATGTCATGTGTCAAGATTTCAAATTAACGAGGCCAAGTACATGACTCATTTTATACCGAAACAGTTTGGAGACTTAGAAATATTCTATGTGTTTTTAACTCAAAATAGTATAAGTCCAAAGGATATAGAAACGTGTGATTTAAGTTCTTATACGTTAGTATAGGTTCCAAATCATTATAGGAGCTCATTTATAGCCTGGCTAGTAAATAGTATGATGAATAAAATGTACATGTCGTGTTTAGAATTTACGAGATATTTATAGTAAGTGTTTGAGCAAAAATCATGTTAACAAATAGCTAAAAATAGAAATGTGATACAAGGGTCTTACCTCACCTCTAGGGGTGGGGTACAAACGTTACCTAGGGATCGAGCTGGAATAAATGGTTAACGTAGCTTGATACACGACCCACCAAGGATGCAAGACGAGCAAGACTTGAACCTTGAACTTGTTTCTAACCCCTCGAACTAGATGCAAACTTTCTGTCCCAATTTACTTGTATATCTTAAATAAAATTTGTAATATTGATGTGTCTTCGTGTGTTTTTACAACTAAGCTCACAAGGGGTGATTATATAGTGTATTTAGAGTCTAAGAGTCACAAGAAGTTGAGTGTTAGCTCGAAGAATTTGCATGTCACCTCTTTCTTGCCCAATCGAGTAACTTGAGTGAGAATATAGCTAAAGGAATGTATAAGATCATTCCTGACACTCCTGATAGCTGACAAGATGCACGTAGTTGGTTTGTATTGATTGGGAAGCTTGGGTGGTGACTTGAAGGTTTGTGACACGTTTTACAAGTTTTACACCAAGTGATTTTCATGGTTTACTTAGGTTGTATCTGAGGCAGTAAACGAGTGAGTGAGGTCACGAAATTTTTCATTCTCGATTCTCGGTAACAAGATGAAACGAGGTGGGTAAAAATATTGGGGTGTTGTTTGTCGAATTTGCAAGAAAATGGGGTGGTTTTGGTGCTCAGTCGCGACAGGAAACAAGAAAAGAAACAAAGAAATTAAAATTGCCCCATGCTGGGCTTGGCCTGGTGGGCTGGGTATTTGGCAATTCAGGCCCAAGACGAAAAAAAGAAATAAAAACTAGTCTGGTTGGTGTTGCTTGGGTTAATTTCAGCCCGTTAGGTGCTGTGGGCCCACATAACATGTTTCGGGTATCGTGTCGGTGTCCAAAAATATTAGTGAGTAATATCGGGAATTTTCGTAGGCTCTGGAATTATAAAAATTGTGTACGGTAATTAAATGAAACGTATAATTTTAATTATTAACGTTTTAAAAAAAATATCCGCGATATATAGACTATCGAGGTTCGTGTGTAAGCATCGTTCCTAGGTAGATGGTCAATCACAAATGTCGTAGTGATTCACATAACATGTCATGCATAAAAAAAAATTGTTCCCCTTAAAAATGGTATTTAATTTACGTAATATCCTTTATTCCAAATATGATATTTATTAATCGTACAGGAAAATTACGGGAGGCTACAGTACCTACCACTTACAGTGAATTCCGTCCCGGAATTCTAGTCTAAGATAGTTTCCAATGGTGTCTATGAGAAAAGATGTGGGTACTTGGTGCGAATCTGATCCTTGTGTTCCCTAGAAATCCCATATCTCAAGCATAACTTACTTACACCTCAGAGACCATTGTTCCCTTCATTGCATGATTCTTCCTAAATTAGACATAGGTGATCAGGCTATGTATAATTTACGAGTAGTAATGCAATGCTTGGACCAATCGACTCATATGATGTTCGGTCTAGTTGTTAGTTCATAGAGTTTATAAGTTAAACGGTTGATTTACAAAATCAAAGAGTTTGTGAGTCCATAGTAGTTATAAATAAATAGTTGATTATCAAAATCGAAAGTTGGATGATTGCCCTAATTTGGTCAACACCAAAATAGTTCATTGGTTTGGTGTTGAAATGGATTTTGGCCATGCCACAAATAAAATGATAGCTAGAGTAGAAGGAGTGGATAATATGGAATTCAGGAAGAACTAGATAGTACAATAGATGAGGAAATATCACAGCGAGTCACTTATTGAACAGAAAGTAGACCTAAGTCGTGAAAAAGACGAACACTTAAAGGTGACATCACTTAGTACAACAAAGTGCTTAAGGAATTCTGACGGTTAAATTCTAATCTTCATCAGTCTGCTGTGTTGTTGAGACCCTGGTGAGCTTCTCCAGCTTCTAGCATATACACTCTCCCACGAGCGACTTCAATTTGTTGACCTTGGTTTTGGGGACATTGGTTCCTGTAGTGTCCTCGCTCCCCACATCAAAAACATGTAATCATAGTTTGGCCTCTACAGTCCTTGGCAAGGTGCCCCGGTTTTTGACAGTTGTAGTACTTAGTAGGGCAAGGATCCGAGTGATGATACTTACATCGATTACATAGTGGTTTGGTCCCCGCATAACCTTTGCCTTGTGCTTATGTTGCCACATATCCCATTGCAGCCCCTTGTTTCCTATTCTGTTGTTGATGGTGATTAGCGTTATGGTTTTGGTTGTTATTATAACCTCCCTGGTTATTTTCCCATTTTCAGTTGTTGTTGTTGCGAGGATTGTTGTTATTGTTGTTGTTGCTGCGGTGATTGCTGGTTTGCCATGATGGTTGTTGTCGTGGTGATGGGTGGTTCTTTTATCATCGAGTTTCCTCTTGAGCTCATTGCATTTGACCTCTCGGTCCAATAGCCTCTGAGCAAGTTCCATTGCTGCTTCCAGGGTTGGTGGGTTTGATGAGGTGACATCCCCTTCAATGCTCCTAGGGAGTCCTTCGACATACTTCTCCAAGGTTTTCTCAAGGTCAGGGACCATCGATGGGCATAGTACCTTAAGTTCCTGAAACCCTCTATTGTATGCTCTTAAATCAACACCTCTCACTACCAACACATGAAATTCATCTTCAAGCTTCCTCAATTCCGAACGAGGACAATACTTCTTTACTATCTTGGTCTTGAATTCAGTCCACGAGAGTTGATATGCTGTCGCTGCTCCTAGAGTCTGAGCAGTAGCATTCTACCAAGATAGGGCATCTTGCATTAGAGTTCCCGTTGCGAAGCTAACTTTGTTGTTTTCTGAGCATCCACTTCTCTGGAAAACCATTTCACATCGTTCAAACCATTGAGCTAGTTCAGATACCCCTTCGGTACCTTTGAAGTATGTTGGTTGGCATGCTATAAAGTCCTTATAGGTGCAGTAACGGGGTGTAGGTGCATTTCCTGCCATTTGTACACCGGCACCTCCATTGCGGGCTTGCTCCGCTAGAACTGCATTGACACCATCAGCAATTGCTTGTTGTATCGCTGCTGGGATCATAGCTTTGGGGTTTGTTGGCGTAGCGGTTGTGGTTGTTCTTCTAGTTCTAGCCATGTTGCTATTATCAACGGAAGAAAGACGTATGTTTAGAATTTCATAATGACCATGTTAAGTTAGAATACTCAAGTAAAGATACAACCAAGAATAAGTTATAGTCATAATAACTTAGTCAATGAGAAATTTAAGTTAAGATGTGGCACAGCATGTCGGAAGGAAAACATAAACCGATGTCATTACAACATTTATTAATACTTGCTTGAATGTTTATAAAACATCATATGACAAGATTCCTTATTAATAGAACATTGGTTTGTTAAGCTGACAAGTCTCAGATTCATGGTTTTCCTGGTGCCTTGTCCATACGGTATTAAAGTTCTCGGATTGCAGCGGACATGGCTTCAATAGCTTGATCTCTCGCTTTTTTTTTCCAGCTTGGGATTCCTGTAATGCATGCCTAAGATGCATATTCTGAGTGCTGATCCTATCAAGTTCACGATCCATGGCCCCTACCATTATCTCCATTGAAGTATTGGCTCCACACAATGCTCCTATAAACTCTATTGATTCCCAAAACTGAGTATCCATCTGTTCAAATACAGCCTTCATAGCTAACTGGCCAATTACGAAGTTCTCAATCTCATATGTAAGAGTCTCGACGTGTTCACGAAGAAAGTCGTTGAGGGTGTCGGTAATAGCATCGAGTCGATCCTCATGTCGGACAAGTCTAGCTGCCAACAAGGGTATAGTGTGATGAAGGGGTGAATAAATAGTCATTCCTAATGATCTAATGTTGAGTGGTTTAATCGTTCTTTCTGGCTTAACGTATCTGCTACTACATTAGCTTTTCTTGGATGATAGCGGATTTCACAGCCATAATCGCTGTTGTCCTGACTTGAGAAACAATTCCATTTTGAATGAAGATTGTTATTCTATCGTGTTTTGGAAAATAATTATTGTTCACATTCTATTGTTCCGTGAAAATCTATGGGGTAACCTACCCGTGTAGACAAAAGTTTGTCTGTAACAGATATTTAACAAGGAGGGTTTCGGATAAAAGTGATAGACATAGAGAAAGTTGCTGAACTTCAGCTTTTGTATGGTGGGAGGTCTAAAGTCTTTCAGTTTATGCACGCTCCTCGACAAGTTGTCAAAAGAAGACTCCGATACTAAGAGAACTATTTGGGGTTTTTCTACGCAATTAACTCCTATGCAGATGTAAAGTCGAACCGCTGAAGGAACCTCTTTCTGTTGTTAAAGCAAGAATGATTTTCAAGCTTTTTCCTTACTCTTACTAAAGCAGGCACACGCAAAACTCTCTATTTGGCTTTTTAATGGAACCAGTATGTCTAAACATAAGGTAGGTGCTTTCACGACTCACTAAACGGGGAATCAAAATCTTTGCGCAGTAGCGGAGGGCGAAGCGAATGTAGGGGACACAACATATTCAGGGAAAGAAGATGGACTGGACTCGCTCTCATTCATGGCATGGGTAAAAGCAGCCCTAATGATTTTTAGTGAAGATATGCTTATATGGCACGAAATGCCGATCAAATTCGTTGAACAAAAGACGTGCATTCAAACATTCAAAAATGCCTATAGTACTGCTCCAGTAAGAAGTTCATGGATCTATCGGTAGAAGATAGTAGGTGGTGGTGGCACAGCTGATTCTGGTGGTGGTATGACAGGAGCTGATGGTGGAGCACGTACCTTTTTCGAGCGATATACTTATAACTATCTTTCCCCTAGAATAACGGAAAGCTTTTCCCGTAGGGGCTGGTTCATAAGGTTGGAGTTGTCAAACTCGCCTGCTTTGGCAAATTGGACCAGGTGATGCCGGAGGTGAAGCCTTGGAGTCAGATGCAGGTAGCCATTGTTGGCTTTGCATGTACCTATTAGTAGTGGGTGACGTAGGTATGACAGCATGGAGCAAAGGCTGAAGTGAGAGGCGTGGTATCCTCAGCCTCTGAATCCGATGACAAGACAATAGGGTGGGAGTATGAAGACATGGTACTTGTAATAATCCCGATTAGTAAATATAAGTAATTAGCATAATCATAACATGTTAACATATATCAGTAGTCATATGAAAAGTAACATCTCTACCAGATGTTGGAAACGCGTGGGCACGGAGGGCATAAGGTGGTATTTTGTAAAAGTGGTCCGTTTTAAAAGTGTAGTTATAGTCCAATGTTCAAAACACTTGGTTCTCTATAACTGTAGCTCTGATGCCAATCTATAACACCCCCAAAATATGAACATTACAGCGGAAGACTCATGGGGTATTATATCGAGGATCTTTGTTACAATCATAGAAAACGACACAAAAGTGATGTTTTAAAGTTTAAATTTATTCAAAATACCAAATATTCCAGACACAAAGATGTTTCATAGTTTAAACAACAAGTTTATTTGAGATGTGTCAAAACATTTATTTAAGCCCATGTCGGGTTTCATGCCCACTCCGTGCCTTCAAGTTCCTTCTTGTTTAGTTACCTGAGATAAAATATGCTTAAAACAGTCAACACAAAGGTTGAGTGAAATCCATAGGTTTAGTTTACGTTGTTGAACACAATAATCATAGTGTGAGTTACACTGTTGTACACTCATCGTTGTAAAACGAAATCTGTATTTATTTCACTAAGCTCATGATAACCAAAGCGTAAACCCCATCGTACCAATAGAAATTGGCTAAATCGTTTCAGTGTCGCCCTAGTAGGTAAACTTGCCAATTTACCTAGTGTTCCAAATATAGTGCGTTCGATTTCCCCTATCTGGGTCAATAGGAACGAGATTGTTAATTCCAATAGTACTATTCACAATATTCGCGCTCACTCCGCAAGTGATTAATGGTTCATGATATAGGGACTTCAGACATGGCAAATAGTTACTTAGTGACAATAAAACATGCGAACCAGTTTACAGTTTAAAACATTGTGTTCGAGTATAAAAGCAGTAGCACCTTAGTAGTACAGTAGTAGTGGTAGTATCGTAATCTCAACGATGCAAGGCAATGGCTTCACACACAACCTAAAAGATATGACATGTTTTAGTTGATAGTCTAAGTCTAGTTTTTATCGCGAATATTAGTCATTCAGTTGTGATCAAAACTCGTGTTTGTTTAAATGCCTTAAGTTCAAGAACAAAGTTATATATACATATAACTTGTGAGTACAATGATCGATGATCGATGGAAAATCATCAAGAATAAGTCGAAGTGTGTAGACGATGTGTTATGATGTCAGTTTTAAAAGAAAAGAATAACGTATCATTATATCGTTAAAAATTAATTATAGTTACGCGAATATTTATATCATCTATATATATATATATATATATATATATATATATATATATATATATATAGAGAGAGAGAGAGAGAGAGAGAGAGAGAGTTAGGATCAAATAAGAAGATTACTTAGAATAAGAAGAAATAAGAAGAACTATAACTAGAAATCCGAAATGCACCGACCTAAATTAGATGCATCCCTATAATCTTAGATGCATTATAACGCACCATATTGTGTTTTCTAGCTTTTAATCAGATGCATATACGTATATTAGATGCATTTATTGATTTCTCTTATTTTTTGTTCATCTGCACGTGCTAAAATCATGAAAATCAATTTGCACCATCTGTACATCAAATTAACTTTCGAAACTCAAGATGTTGCATCTATATGAATAGAAATGCATCTAATGCAAGTCGTTGCATCTCAAATGCGTGATTTTGGTCACTTCTTACCACTTCTTATTTTAATTTACTTCTAATTGGATCACTACTATATATATATATATATATATATATATATATATATATATATATATATATATATATATATATATAGGGAAGGGATCGGGTGCGTTTCAGATTTTAAGTGCGGATTGTACGGATGAATGTGGACCACACGATCATCCGTCCATCTCATCTAAAATTAAAAAAAATGCGGAGGCATTTTCGTAAATACTCCAAAACGTTTACACTACTAAGATAATATCGGTATAGATCTTGCTTAAAAAAAACAAAAATTCAAAAAAGAAAATCAGATTTATCGATAATGAATTTAAGGAAAGTAAGTTTTGCAGAAATTAAAGAAGGTATTCTTAATTATTTCATATTGTTATTATACGATTTAACTATATGTATTCTGATAACAGTACATCAGTATGATTGCTACTACGATACAAATATTTTTATTATTAAAAAACGAGTAATTCTCATTATGAACTGTTAATTTAATCTTTTTTGTTTTTCAGAATTACAAATATGTATTCTGCATTTCAAAAAAGTTATTCTGAAATTAATAGTCTTTAAGATAAATACTGTGATATTAATTGCATTTCTATGATAAATATTCTGATATTAATCGCATTTCTATGATAGCTATTCTGAAATGTTATATATTCTGAAAAAACATATTTTGATAGAAAAGATTAATATCATGCCTATTCTGATAGAAAAAATATTAATATCTATTGACGATACCTAATCCGATATTGATATAATTATGATACCTTGTGTGATATTAATTCACATTCAAGAATAGGTATTTTGATATTAATATTTTTTCTTTTATCTGCATTTACAATGGACAATTTCATACCTATTAATTGATTATATTATTATTATGTTAGTAATCAATATGATACTGTGAAATTATAACTGCTAACGACATATAAGGTTATATATTCCGATATTAACATTTTTTTCTTATTTTAAATACAGATGATGAAGATGATTCTGATAACAGTACATCAGTATGATTGCTACTTTGATACAAATATTTTTATTATTAAAAAATGAGTAATTCTCATTATGAACTGTTAATTTAATCTTTTTTGTTTTTCAGAATTACAAATATGTATTCTGCATTTCAAAAAAGTTATTCTGAAATTAATAGTCTTAAAGATAAATACTATGATATTAATTGCATTTCTATGATAAATATTCTGATATTAATCGTATTTCTATGATAGCTATTCTGAAATGTTATATATTCTGAAAAAACATATTTTGATAGAAAAGATTAATATCATGCCTATTCTGATAGAAAAAATATTAATATCTATTGACGATACCTAATCCGATATTGATATAATTATGATACCTTGTGTGATATTAATTCACATTCAAGAATAGGTATTTTGATATTAATATTTTTTCTTTTATCTGCATTTACAATGGACAATTTCATACCTATTAATTGATTATATTATTATTATGTTAGTAATCAATATGATACTGTGAAATTATAACTGCTAACGACATATAAGGTTATATATTCCGATATTAACATTTTTTTCTTATTTTAAATACAGATGATGAAGATGATTCTGATAACAGTACATCAGTATGATTGCTACTACGATACACATATTTTTATTATTAAAAAACGAGTAATTCTCATTATGAACTGTTAATTTAATCTTTTTTGTTTTTCAGAATTACAAATATGTATTCTGCATTTCAAAAAAGTTATTCTGAAATTAATAGTCTTTAAGATAAATACTATGATATTAATTGCATTTCTATGATAAATATTCTGATATTAATCGTATTTCTATGATAGCTATTCTGAAATGTTATATATTCTGAAAAAACATATTTTGATAGAAAAGATTAATATCATGCCTATTCTGATAGAAAAAATATTAATATCTATTGACGATACCTAATCCGATATTGATATAATTATGATACCTTGTGTGATATTAATTCACATTCAAGAATAGGTATTTTGATATTAATATTTTTTCTTTTATCTGCATTTACAATGGACAATTTCATACCTATTAATTGATTATATCATTATTATGTTAGTAATCAATATGACACGTACTGTGAAATTATAACTGCTAACGACATATAAGGTTATATATTCCGATATTAACATTTTTTCTTATTTTAAATACAGATGATGAAGATGATTCTGAAAATGAATACATGTTACTTTATAAGATGCAAATGGAAAAATGTATGACTAAAGTCAAAGAAGAGACAAAGTCTGTAATATCTTTGATATCTGAGACAATTTGTTACTTAACATGTGGAGCTAATTCATTTGACACAACAAATATTTGTCTCTTGTTGAACAATCTTAGAAATTTAGAAGAAGAGATGCAAGATGTTAAAGATGCAATTATTTGGTAAACTACAATAAGATTTGATATCTTAAATGAAGATAAACAACAGGTATTGTTGAATTATATCTTTTCTTTTTTGAGCAGATACATGAATATTTGATTATTGTTGTTAATTTTTTGATTGTTATTGTTAAATATTCGATATTTAACTACATTTTTGAACAGTTACATGAAACTTGCCTCGACAAGGTTAAACAAATTGTTGATAAAGCTGCTGGAAATCTTCAAGACACTATTTGTTTTTTTGATTTGAAGCCTAAATATGGGGAACTGTATCCGAAAGTTAGCGATACTCTTTCAAAGATAAGTAACAAAATTTCAGATATTAGAGATCCATATTTCATGACATTTGAAGAGATAGATATACTTGACAAGGCTGCATCAGAATTCGAAGAAAGAAATAAAAAAGCAAAAATTATTTGACTGATGGAACAATTAGAAGTTATTGAAATTTTGTTGTGTTATTGAAATTCAGTTATCTGTTATTAAACTATTATGTTATTTTATATATTTTTTAATGTTAATGTTACTATGTTATTGTTAATTTGAAATGTTTACTATGTTATTGTTACTATTATAATGTTGAAGTTACTTTATAATCTGTTAATTTTATAATTGTTGTAAACTAACATTTTTTTCTGCCATTAATAATTGATTTTTGAAACTTCTAATGTATAATAAAAATTAATAAACTTATTCCGATACTAAAAAATTAATGAACTTATTCCGATACTAAAAAATTAATAAACTTATTCCGATACTAAAAATTAATAAACTTATAATTGTTGTAAACTAAGATTTTTTTCTGACATTAATAAATTGATTTTTGAAACTTCTGATGTATAATAAAAATTAATAAACTTATTCCGATACTAAAAAACTAATAAACTTATTCCGATACTAAAAAATTTATAAACTTATTCCGATACTAAAAATTAATAAACTTATTCCGATAATAAAATATTAATAAACTTGTTCCGATACTAAAAAATTTATACCCACATAAGGATAAGGTTCTAGTCAGATGGACAGGTGTCTATTAAGAAATACTATTTTATTTAATATTATTAATATAAATAAGTAAAACGTATAGAATAAGATAGTGCAAAGTTAGTGCGATATTAAAAAAAAATTACTGCGATATTTAATAAATAAAAAATTAACAATATAAGATATATAGCATAAACTATATTCTTACTGTGATATTTAATAAATAAAAATTAATAAACTTATTCCGATAGTAAAAAATTAATAAACTTATTCCGATACAATAAACTTATTCTGATACTAAAAAATTAATAAACTTATTTTCATACTAAAAAATTTATACCCTCATAAGGATAAGCTTCTTGTCAGATTATCAGATTGACAGGTGTCAGAAGTGAAAATAAATTAACTTTTAATTTTTTTTTCTTTTTTTTCACAAATGAAATGGACTTGAAACTTATTCAAAATTATTCAAAATTATTCCAATACTAAGATTTTTTTCTGACATTAATAATTGATTTTTGAAACTTCTGATGTATAATAAAAATTGATAAACTTATTCTGATACTAAAAAAATTATAAACTTATTCCGATACTAAAAATTAATAAACTTATTCCGATAATAAAATATTAATAAACTTGTTCCGATACTAAAAAATTTATACCCACATAAGGATAAGGTTCTAGTCAGATGGACAGGTGTCTATTAAGAAATACTATTTTATTTAATATTATTAATATAAATAAGTAAAACGTATAGAATAAGATAGTGCAAAGTTAGTGCGATATTAAAAAAAAAAATACTGCGATATTTAATAAATAAAAAATTAACAATATAAGATATATAGCATAAACTATATTCCGATAGTAAAAAATTAATAAACTTATTCCGATACTAAAAAATTAATAAACTTATTTCGATACTAAAAAATTTATACCCACATAAGGATAAGCTTCTTGTCAGATTATCAGATTGACAGGTGTCAGAAGTGAAAATAAATTAACTTTTAATTATTTTTTTTTGTTTTTCACAAGTGAAAAAAACATTAGATTTTTTTCTGTCAAATACTTTATTGCTATTTAATGTAACGGTTGAAAAGTAATTAATTGTATGGGAAGTGTAACCAAAAATTAACTGTACGCGTTTGGTTAACAAAACGTTTATTTATTTTTTGTCTATATATATGTCTATGTAAATCCACTTTCATCATAATTCTTATTTTCTTTCACTTCTTTTCTATTTTTCTCACATCCAAACAACAAAGAAAATGGAAAAATATTTTAGAACCCCTAATCTAGAAAGGTTGAAAGACTCCGCTTGTTCTGACGAGCTGCTAAAGGCTTTTAAGTTTTTTTTTAAGCAACAGATGTTGAAGTTACAGGGTTTCATTAAAAAGCTTGAGGAAGATTGTGAACAAATGAGAATGCAGATTGAAAAGCAAGAAGAGTATCTTGGTGAATTGGAGATCTCCGATGAAGATGCTACCTTGATTATAAAAATAATCAATGATACTTTGAAGAAGGAGCGTTTTAGGCTTGACGATTTGGAAAAACTTTTGGTTAAGGCGCGTAATGATATGTTTGATAAGAAGCGAGAGGTCGCCTATATTAAGCAGGAGATGAAGGATCAACACTTGTCCCTTTAGGCTTTTAATAGTTTTGTCTTATTTTAATTATCTCAGTTTATGTATGTCCAAATTTTGAATTATAAAATATGTAATGGACTTGTATTGAAATGAAGTTAAGTTGTTATCATCTATATATTTTAAACTAATATGTTATTTTATATATTTTAATGTTAATGTTACTATCTTATTGTTAATTTGAAATGTTAATTTTATTATTGTTGTAAACTCAGATTTTCTTCTGACATTAATAATTGTTTTTTGAAACTTCTGATGTATAATAAAAATTAAAAAACTTATTCCGATAGTAAAAAATTTGACAAATTATAAATACACAGGTTACGATACTAAAAATTAATAAACTTATTGTGATACTAAAATAATATTCTTTGACAAACATTCTGACAAATTAATAAACTTATTCCGATACTAAAATATTAATAAACTTATTCCGACTCTAAAAATTTATAAACTTATTTCGATACTAAAATATTAATAAACTTATTCCGATATTAAAAAATTTATACCCACATAAGGATAAGGTTCTTGTCAGATTGACAGGTGTCTATTAAGAAATACTAGTTTATTTAATATTATTAATATAAGTTAGTAAAACGTATAGAATAAGATACTGAAAAGTTACTGCGATATTAAAAAAAAATTACTGCGATATTTAATAAAATAAAAAATTAACAACATAAGATATAGAGCATAAACTATATTCTTACTGTGATATTTAATAATTAAAAATTAATCAAATTATTACGAAACTAAAAAATTAATAAACTTATTACGATACTAAAAAATTTATACCCACATAAGGATAAGGTTCTTGTCTATTAGGAAATACTAGTTTATTATACATCAGATAAGGTTCTTAATATCACACAAGGTGTCATAATTATATCAATATCGGATTAGGTATCATCAATAGATATTAATATTTTTTCTATCAGAATAGGCATGATAATAATCTTTTCTATCAAAATATGTTTTTTCAGAATATATAACATTTCAGAATAGCTATCATAGAAATGCGATTAATATCAGAATATTTATCATACAAATGCAATTAATATCACAGTATTTATCTTAAAGACTATTAATTTCAGAATAACTTTTTTGAAATGCTGAATACATATTTGTAATTCTGAAAAACAAAAAAGATTAAATTAACAGTTCATAATGAGAATTACTCGTTTTTTAATAATAAAAATATTTGTATCGTAGTAGCAATCATACTGATGTACTGTTATCAGAATACGTATAGTTAAATCGTATAATAACAATATGAAATAATTAAGAATACCTTCTTTAATTTCTGAAAAACTTACTTTCCTTAAATTCATTATCGATATAAATAAGTAAAACGTATAGAATAAGATACTGCAAAGTTACTGCCATATTAAAAAAAATTACTGCGATTAAATAAAAAATTAACAATATAAGATATAGAGCATAAACTATATTCTTACTGTGAAATTTAATAAATAAGAGCTTATATTGAACGTATTCATAAAATAAAAAAAATTATATATTGAATAAGTTTATATATTGCAGAATAAAAAAAATTACAATTTTAATGATTCAGCTATAATGTCTTTTTTATATTTGTTAGCATCACTTAACAAAATTTTAACAGCATATAACTTTCTCAGAGTTGCCAATTCATTCTTGCTTCCATTTTCTCTGAAAGTTGATCTCCATTGTTTGTCTTCAATTCCAGAATAGAACTCAAGATGCCTCATAGTAAAAATGCCACAATCTGTTTTATTTTTAGATGTTTGCCATTCCATTTGAAGTCTTTGAGGAGCACACTTTGATATTTGTTGAGCCTTTGGATGTTTTGAAACTTTTAAATAGTGACAACAATTTAAACTGAAAAAAAAGAAAAGATATATATATATATATATATATATATATATATATATATATATATATATATATATATATATATATATATATATATATAAATAATAATATTACCAAAAAAAACAAAAAAATATAGTTAAAAAAAAACAAAACAAAAGAAAATGTAAAAAATAATAATAATATTACCAGATTTTCAGTTGTATTGCCATATATACCAGCACTTTCCTTCAAATTGTCGATAATTACAAACGACAGATTCAAGAGATTGAAGCAATAAACATAGAAATGGTTTTGCCTACAAACTGGGAAGAAAACCTGTAAAAAGTAAATAATAGTTAAGATTTACACAATATTATCTTAATTTTACATAGTAATATTAACAACCATAAAATTTAAATGATAAAAAAAAAAAAAAAAAAAAAAAAAAAAACTTACTAGATTAACTGCAGATAAATCATTAGAGTTCAGATATTTTTTGCAAGCAAAATTAATTGCATTCAAAAATTCTTCTTGTTTCTTCTTAGTGGAAAGTGTAATTTTTTCTCTTCGAGATGACTAAATAAAATAATAAAATAAACATTAGTTTTAAATTTAATATACAAAAATTAATAATAATAGTTAAAAAATAAAATAACATACCATTGCTTGGCTTGTTAAAAATAATCTTAAACCAGATCCAGGTCTTCTATATTTTTCTTGAAAATTCAAAACAATGGCCCAAATGTCTATGATGTTTGATGTTACAAGTTTTGTTTTATTAACAAAATCTTTAAAAAAGCTACGATTAGTAGCACAAAACAAATCTGAGCCAAAAAAATGATCCCTGCAAAAAAAAAAAAAAATAATAATGATAAATTAAAAAAATAATGATAATTGGATTCAATGCAAATATATTACGAAAATTTTAATAAAATTATAAAAAAGAAAACTTACGCAAGATTGCTGTTATTCTTTTTTTTTATTAACTCTAACACAGACTTTTCGATCTTATTAAATTTGGTTAGAATATCAACTTTTCGAACATTGAATGGCGACTTCAAAACATAAGTGGGATTCCTTTCTCTATTTACTCTATGCCTCAAGTCTTCATTGGTTTCTTTACAAACATTTACCTGGAAAAAAGAAATTTAAAAAAAAATAAAAAAATATTTTTGAATTATTTCAAAAAGTACAACTAATTTACTAACATCTTTGCTTAAATTTTGAAGAGTTTCAGCTCCATTCCTCATCTGTAATTCAAAATAACATTTATTGTATGAAAAAAATCTGAATTAAATTGTAGAATCAAAAATTAAACTTTCATTATTTTGATAATATTATTAGTGTATGTTAATACCTTGTTTAGATCTTCTTCAGTCTCTTCTTCAATATATTGAATATCTTCTGATTCATAAGCATCGTCTTCTTCAAAAACATCTTCTTCACTTGACATACTCCCAGGAACAAAATTTATAGGCTCCGGACACTGAATTAAATCCTATAAGAATAACAAATAAGATAAACTCACATATTAATTTAAAATGCATACTAAGGATTATATGAAACACTTACTTGAGGATTACTTAATTCATTTAATGCTGCTGCTGCAAGCATTAGCTGAAAATATAGGTATAAAATTCTTATTTAGAAAAAGTTTTAACATTGTAATTAAAATTTCATACGATGTGACACAATAATTAAATACCGTTTTATTCTGGTCTTGAGGAGATTCGGCAAAATTGTTTAGATCTGCAAGCTCATCATCTATCATGTCGTTCCCATCTGTCAGATAAAGTAACTTGACATTATTCCCATCTCTTTCTGAACTTTGGTGTTTCTGAAAATTTAAAACCACGTCTGGAAAATATATTAAAAAAATAATAATAATAGAAAAAAAAATACCAATCAGAAAAAACATAATTACCTCCGAATTATTGATTTTATAATTCATTGCATCTCTCATGACCTTGTAAAACTCTGGATGTTTAGACAGAGCTTTTTTTTGAAAATGTAACGCTCTCAAAACTCTTTCTTTGAATGGTGCGTTTTGTTCGGTAACACAAAGCTTATAAAACACAACCATATTGAGTAGCCGCAGATTAGTCACATGAGAAGAAGACTGAAAACTTGGTTTTCCATCTTTTGTCAAGAAACAAAGACCTTCAGTTGGTTCTTTGCAATACTTAAGATCTTCAAAAATGACTCCATCCGACACTTGCTCATCTCCATGTAATACCTCTTTGCAAATCTGAAAAAAAAACTTTTGGTTTTCTGGGTCTTTGAATGCCATTAAACCGATATAACTCTGGTATGCTTCATCCACTGAGATCTCGTTCATTATTTTGGCTTTTTTAACAGTTTTTGAACTGCATTAATGGCCTTCCTCTTCATTTCAGCATTTAAACTTCTGCATTTATAAATACAAAGCATAAACTCTTTCCATTTTTCAAATCCTAAGTTTTGAAGTTCATGAGGTAAAAGTTTATGCTTCGTTCCGTCATCTAGTGTTACTAAGAATGATGTTTGTATCTGATCAACTTCTTCACAATAAACACTGCAGATTTTTTTATAAGCATACTTCCTTCGATACTTGCATTCCTTCAAATAATGACCCATTTTATTTATTTCTGATAAAAGCATGTTATTGTACAATTCATCCTTTTGTCTTTCTTTTATTTCAGAAACAGGAAGATTATATTTCAAAGAATCTTCTTCATAAATTCTGCTTTTTTTGGCTTCTGTACCTTCTTCTTCAAACTCATCTGGGTATTCTGAAATCCAATCTTCCGCAGACTCAAACATCTTTCGTTGGTGTTTGTTGATTTCATGAAGAAGGATCTTAGTTATGTATCTATTCCTTAAAACATCCATCTGAATTCGATGACCTGGATCTTTTTCATCAAAAATTCTGTAACACCTAAAATCTAAATGCATGGGAAATGACTAAAATGCCCCTACAAGTTAAAAATTATTTAAAAGCTTATTAAAGTATCCAAATAAATCCCAAACTCCTAACAATGTATAAGTTATGTATCCAAATAATTTTAACAACTTCATTTAACATTTATACAAGTTGCAAAATTACCAAATTACCCTTAAAGGGCCGAATGTCACATAAATAATATTATTTTGATTTAAAAATGATTTAGATCTTTTAAATAAGGAAGATAATCACAAAATATGTTCCCTAACCTATATGGCCGAAATTTTGGCCCAAAGCCCTCCCCTAGGATCGGTTCTCACCATTTAAAAGTCAACCCATGCATTTTATTCTCCCAAAACCCTAGCCGATCCAAGAAAACACACACAAAGAATTTCCTTAGCCTCCATTCGACTCTCCCATGACTCCTAAGCAATTTTCTGTGATCATACAACATCCTAAGAAGCCAAGAAAAATTCCTTTTTATTTGTGGAAGCCTTACACGATCGTGGTGACTTTTTCTCTTTGTCGAATCCTAAAAACAAGGTAATTCGCTTGTGCTTCATTCGACCTCTACAAAATTTGTTTCTTATTTTTCTGATGTTCCTTACACTTATTAAGACCCACGAAAATTGGTTTCAAGGTTAGAAGATCGTTTTTGAAGTCGTGGTGATTTTTGGATCGTTTTGGCTCTATGCGTGTGCTATAATTCGTCCAGCCTATTCTATTTGTTCCAAACCTGGTCTGGTATTTTTCTCACGTCTCTTACATCATATAAGTCTCAAATAAAATGCTAAAGTCGAACCATGCATGCTCTATGAATTATTTGTGAATTAAAACCCTAAAAACGTGTTTAATTGTGAAATATATGATCCGATCCAGAATAATTATTAATAAAATTATTATACGCTTTTTATGATGTAATATAACCTGGAAAAATATTGTTAAGAATTATGGAAGCTTAAATCTTGTGTTATTAATTATTTTACAAATCGGCTAATTAAGAAAATGAAGAAGAAAATAAAAAGAAACCCTAATCGAGCTAGGGTTAGGGTTTGGTACTTGAGATCTGATCATTATTGATGTTTTAAGGTTAAATTAATGATGGAGTAATGATTGGGAATTAGTTTAGGGCTTGTAACATTTTTTGGGTTAATTTTAATAGGAATCCGATTGGTTTTAAAAGTATAAGGGGGTGTTTTGCCAACTTTGAAACTTCTGGGATATTTTTGTAATGTCATATAAATCAGTAGGAATATGGGAAAAATATAACTTGAGGGTTCTAAGTGTAAATATTACAAGAAAATGAATTAATTGTATTTAATTGGTGTGATTTGTAATTAATTAAAGTAGAGGGACTAAAAGTGTAATTTCTGGGGACTTGGGACTGATTTGAGTAATAAAATATATTCAGGGGGTTTTGTGCTATTTTGATAATTTAATGGATTGATATATAATTATGGATAATTAAAAGTTGAAATTATAAGTTAAGGGTTAAATATGTAACTTTGATAACTTGAAGGACTTAAAGTGTAAATTGTGAATACTTGAAGGTATATTCGAATAACTTAATAAAATAAGTGATCATTATGTAAAATGGATAAGTTAAGGGTTTAAAATGTAACTTTGAGAACTAAAAGGGTTAAAGTGTAATTTTGGAAAGTAAAGGGTATAAAATGTAGAGTTATGAAACCCTAAGGACCAAATATGTAAATATGTTAAAAGATACTTATTTCCATTAATAATGATTCAACTTACTAAATATGGAAACTTTCTAAAAGTGGAAACCTTCTAATTATGGAAACCTTCTAAAAGTGGAAACTTACTATTTATGGAAACCTGCTAAAAATAGAAAGTTACTTAAAATGGAAAGTTACTAAAAATGGAAAGTTACTTAAAATGGAGAGTTACTTAAAATGGAAAGATATGTAATTAAGAATGAATTATGATTCCCCCTCTTCTCCTCTAGGTGTGAAGAATGAGAGATCTTGAGTCCTTTCCGTTTCTGTGTTTGTTTCATTTGTGCTTTGCAATAAGGTACGGATACTCTGCCTTTTCAGTAAAGGCTCCTATATTCTTCTTATGACGTTGAGCTATGATTCAGTTAAGATTCCCCAAGCCATTGCTATGTTCCCTTCTGTTGTGAACTTCCTCTGATTCCTGTTAAGCTTTGATTTGTTAGCTTCTGATCTGATTTCGTTGCTATGATTTCTGACCCTTGAATATCCGATATCTCTGGTTCATCTTTTATGATAATCTGATATGAAAACCTTTTTAAAATATAACTTGATGTTATGGAAGGAAACTGTTTTGAAATGACATTCTATGATTTTGATACGAAACCATTTTTAAATGAAGGATTAATTGGCTTTTATGAAGAATGTTTTAAAAGGGAAACTTTTGTGATGAAATGGGTAAATGACTATTAAAGTTTTTAAATCTGTTTTATCTTAACCCTTTTCACATTTTATGAACTTATGAAACTTAATAATGAACCTTTTGTAATGAACCTTGGATATTCTGAACCATTGATATGACTTCTGATATTATGACTTTGAGATGACCTTGAGATATGACTTTGAGATGCACCTTTGCTATATGACCTTTTGCATGATTTTGAGACCTGACTCTTAGTTTGATACCCGAGCCATTTATGTTTCTTCTACCTATGGAGGTACCATAGGCATGTCTGTGATGCACCACTGGCATGACTCATGCGTGGGTGAGTGATTTCTCACGTCGTCCCTTTTTATGATTATTTGCCGGCTATGACTTTGAGTATATGACTTTGAGATTGACTTTGAGTAAGGGGCGTATGGATTGCAATCCTAGACATGTATGCTTAGTGGATTTAATTATGACTTTGAGTTGACTTTGAGGTGATTGGTACTGTGTGCTATACATGCCCTTCACAACCCCTGGGAGCTGATCACTCCACCTTTATGATACATGAGGACACCCCTCATATTATCTGGTTGCCTGAGAGGTATCCCCTCTGATTGTGAGATTATGAATTGACGGCTTATGACTTTGAGATTATGATGTTGAGTTATGACTTTGAGTATGGGCTCGTGGTGGATGACTATCCTTTCTTTTCTTTTCTATTACTCTCTTTTATATATTCCTTATTCTATTTCCCCAATGCACTCTACTTCTGTTTGTTTCATTATTATTGCTTTGTATATGTATCTGTTCACTGGGCTTTTTAAGCTCAGCCGCATTTCCTTTTCCTGCGGCAGGTTTAGTAGGAAGCTGGGTTATGGGAAGAGAGTGTGACTGGACTTAGAAGACTATGCTTTGGACTAGAGACGATTAGAAGAAGTTTCACTTTATTAGACGTAGTATTTATTTTTATAACTTTGTAGTATCAGATGTTCCATTTGTAAACCCTGAATATCTTTTGTATGTATGAATTATATGCTTGTGTTTGTTCTGATATGTCACTGTAATGTAATACTTCTACCCTTATCGGGTTGGGGTGTTACAAATTCCAATATCCCAGTTTTCGTCTTCAAACTCATAAAGCTCCATATGAAGCATGGCATATAAACCACAATTAATCTTGTCTTTATTTGTTCTCCATTTAAAATTAAGCACTTTTGCTTCACTTTGAAGAAACCAATTTTCTGGAATTGGATAATTACGCTTGAGCAAGAAGTCACAAAACAGACATTGCTGTTCACAAAAAATTACGTTAATAGGCTATAACATGATTGTTAAAAAGATATATATTATTTAAAAAATATCAAAAGATATACATAAAAAACAAAAAAACTTACCACAAAACCAAAAACTTTTTGGTATTTTCCTCCATATGGAGCACCTGATTCAAGGTTGTCCAAAATGACAGCAAAACCAGCCCTTATGTTGAAAACTATAACGTAAAAATGTTCGTATGCAAGTATTGGAAAGAACACCTATTTGATAAATATAAAGTTAGTGAAATTATGAATAGTAAAGTAATAAAATTTGGATAGAGTAGTAAATTTACCAATTCTATATATTTCAAACTAATTTCTTGTCCAAAAGCATTAAACTGATCTTTTACAGAATTATAAAACTCTGTTTCTTTTTTGGCACGATCTTTTTCATATTCATCCATGTCTTTTGGCTGTTAAAAAAGATATATATGTATATATATATATATATATATATATATATATATATATATATATATATATATATATATATATATATATAAGTACATAAATAATAAGAAAAAATAGAATAAAAATAAAAAATAACACACACACACACACACACACACACACACACACATATATATATATATATATTAAATTATTAAAATAAATTGAAGTTTAACTTACAATAACTATAGTTTTGAAGAAATATCTAATCGCTGAGCTATCCTCATGTGTTAATCTTTCTTCAAAATTTAGAATATTCACAAAGTTATCTATAATTTCAAGCTCAATATATTTTTCAGAGGCAAGTGATTGGATATGAACATTGAGAATAGGTTTGTCTTCTCCAAATTGGAATATCTTCTCCCTAACAATTAAAAAATGTAAAAGTATGATTAACAAAACAAAAATTGAAAATGATAAATAATTCAGCTTAATAGCAAAAAGTTATGATATCTTACATAACATTTTCTTCAGCAGCTTTTTGAAAAATGATTTTTGGAAATAAACACTCAGCTTGTGATTCATATTCTGCTTTTGTATCCACTCGCTTGTTCATATATGGAGATTCAAAATGAATGGATGTTTTCGCTTTCCTTTTTAGCATCTTTTCTTTTTGATCCTTGACGAAATCTTCTTTGTTTGAATGCTGGAAAGAATTTTAAAAAAAATATAAAGAATTTAACATGAATCTTATTACATAATTATAAAAATAAATATATGACTCAAACCTGGATCTCTGTAACATTTTCTTCTTTAACACATTCTGCAGTTTCAGATTCAACTTCAGTTAAAACATTCTCATTTATCTGATTCAAACCCTGAAAAAAACATAAACATAAGAAAATGAAAAAGTTTTATTTAATTTATTTAATTTCGCATAATGTATTAAGTAGGAATACAAAAAATATACCTCAGAAATATTTTCATCTTCATTTGAATAGCTTTTCTCTACTTCATTAACAGGAGAAAAATCTTTATGCTCAAACAGATACTGAAATTCACAATCATTACTGATAGGTAACTGATTGTCAAAATTAACATCTTTAAATGAACAATTATCCTTTGATAGATTCCTGTCCTTAACTTCTTCACAACCAGATGAGCCGGTTTTATACATTGTTTCAGCAGAATCTACAGCAGCCAAATGAGTAACACTAACAGAAGCAGAAATAGATTTTACATAAGTTTCATCCTCAAGTTTCTTCTCAGATACTTCATCTTGTGTATTTGAGATATCACTGCCGTCTTCATTTACTTGAATCTTTTCAAAGCCACTGGTTGCAGAAACTGTAGACAATTCTTCTAGAATGTTGACATTACTTTCTCTGTGATGATGTTCATCAATTTGCATATCAGACCTTTCAATAGACTGAGATTGTATTATCATATCATCAACTTTGTTACATTCTTTATCTGCAGTATCACAGATAATGTCACAGTCTTCATTTTCTCGAATTGCAACACGCGAACCATCTTGATAGACTGCAAATTCATTTCAACCTTGTTCAATCGCACATTCCATTGGCAGTTCATTGACATCTGGTTCATCCACAACTTCCTTTGCAGTTTCATTTCCTCCTTGTATATGGCAAAATTCAAAATTTGAAGGAGCAGAATCATCTTGAAACGCGCTAACAAGTTCTGCAATAACATCAAAGGGATTCTCTTTGTTATGATGTTCAAATCCTTGTAAATGAAATAAATTTGCCGAATCAACATTGCATTCAGTTTCTTTACCTTTGTACTCATTTGATTCACTGACTTCTTTTTCAGACAAAACACTTTCTTGAATTTCAATACAATCATCCTTTTCAGAATCTGTAGTCAATTCATCATGCATTGCAACATTACCTTCTGCAGTCAATTCAGCATTATTTAAGTTCGAATTGTCATCCTCAGATAATCGCATATTGCAAGATCCAACATTTGAAAGAGAAGAATCACGTTGAAACGGAATAACAAGTTCTGTAACATCATCATCAATCTTTGTATCAAGATCCATCTTCGTATCAGATCCTTCCAAATGAAATAAATTCGCTGAATCATCACTTGGTTGTACATATGGTATGTCAGTGTCAATGTTTTCATGCTCATTAAATCCTTTTGCTGACGCATCAATTTCTCGAAAGCACCCTGTTAGGAATACGAATATTCCTATAAAAGACTCGGTCACCTATATGATGTAATAGCATTATGATAGCTCGTAGTTAGTTTATTAGTTAGTTAGATATTATTTTAGTTTAGGTAACATCGTGGAAGAAGGACGGGTCTTTACCCACTGTATACCTGATCCACAGCCCGCAGGAGGGCGTATACTTGTAATTGTATATATAGCCTTTCCACCTCATTTGGAAAGGTTGGTTGTTTCTCATAATACACACACCTCATTAGGTGTTTCTCTCACTAGAAACCTCCCACTCTCTCAACTCTCTCTAACTTGTTAATCATGTTTATCATATACTTCCACAATCCAAGACCTCCCAATCCACATAATCAACATAATATTTCGATCTTACAATTGGTATCAAGAGCCATGGTTTCATCCTAGGATTGTTGGTGCTCAAATTTGTGGCTTGGTTTAGTTGGTTCGAAATATTTTTTATGAACACACCTCGAATTGATTTTTGGTTATGGTGTTTTTCATGATTTGGTGGTATTGTTGTGTTTTGAGGTGTTAGTAGTACTTAACTTTTCACTTGGGTAGGTTGAATTAGTTGATTAGTTTGATGTTTGATATGATTTAGTGCAAGATTCTTGGTTGAGATTAGCTTGTTTCTTGGTTGAGATTAGCTTGTTTCTTGGTTGAGATTAACTCAAAAATGGGAAAAAGACAAATTGGCAAGATAGTGACTTTCTTGTATTTTTGTGTAAAGACAAATTGGCAAGATAGTGATGTTTTTGTATTTTTGTGTCTTGAGATTAGCTCTGAGTTAGAGATTAGTTCAGAGTTAGAGATTAGCTCAGAGTTAGAGATTAGCTCTGAGTTAGAGATTAGCTCGAAGTTAGAGGTTATCTCCAGTTAGAGGTTATCTCCAGTTAGAGGTTAGCTCTAGTTAGAGGTTATCTCCAGTTAGAGGTTATCTCTAGTTAGAGGTTATCTCCAGTTAGAGATTAGCTCAAGTTAGAGGTTACCTCCAGTTAGAGGTTATCTCCAGTTAGAGGTTATCTCCATTTAGAGGTTATCTCTAGTTAGAGGTTATCTCCAGTTAGAGGTTATCTCAAGTTAGCGGTTATCTCAAGTTTGCGGTTATCTCAAGTTTGCGGTTATCTCACGTTTGCGGTTATCTCAAGTTTGCGGTTAGTTCAAGTTTGCGGTTAGCTCAAGTTTGTGGTTAGCTCAAGTTTGTGGTTAGTTCAAATTTGCGGTTAGCTCAAGTTTGTGGTTAGCTCAAGTCTGTGGTTAGCTCAAGTTTGTGGTTAGCTCAAGTTTGTGATTAGCTCAAGTTTGCGGTTAGTTCAAGTTTGCGGTTAGCTCGCATCCTTATATAAGTTGAACTACAACAAGAATTTGATCATTCAACCATCACGTTCATCAAACAATCATCTAACCATTTACCAATCCAATAGTTTCTCATTGTTTCAAGGCTAGGGTTTGGGTGTTAAAATGCATGAGTTGACCACGAATTTTATTTTGGTATCCCTTATTTGAACTTGAAGTGGGTTTCACGAAGGCGCATACTTATTTTATCTTGAAGTCGGGGTTGGTTGGATGCATGACTTTCAATGATAACTTGCTCGTGATTAAGATTTAAGTTGAAGACTTGGTTTATCTAGTTACCAGCAGTCGGGGTGGATAGTTGAAGACCTGGTTAACTATCACTTAAAGGAGTTACATTATTGTACTCAGTGTCACACGCAGAAGACGTTGTGGATAATCGCAAGAGGTGATAAAAGTCTCATACTTTGTTAGGATAGTATTGAGTACTTAGAGATTTGCATGGTGAAAAAAATTCTCTACACCGTTCTTTCAACAACAGTGCAAGCTTAAGTAACAAATTTGGGGACTTCTACTTCATTTTCAAATTGGGTATATCAGGTTTACCTCGCCAAGTGGTCACAAAAATAGCCGACAGAATACGAGGTTGGGTTGTTAGCCAAAGGGTTCAGAGGTTGAAATGTGATCAGCAATTTTCATGGGATAGTCGATGCTACAGAATGTCAATGATACTTCACGGTCTAAGCAAAATCTCTTAAGTTCCTTCAATGTCATTCATGTTTTTTTTCAAGATAGTTGCTTAAGACAAGAACTTCTCGTGCATATGGTCGTACACGTCAATGATGTTTCTGAAAGTTCGAAACCATCATGGGGGAGAAACGTGTACTTTGATGATATAAGGTCAACCTCCAAGGGGAAGTAGTTTATACTACTTGACTTAGCATGGTTTGTGAAGTATTTTACATATGGGAGAAGAATTGTTGCTGATCTCTTGCATGTTTTCCCAAACAGTTATTCACCAAATCCAACAGTTGTCATAACACATTCAATCGATCATTGTCTCACGGTTTCTTCTTGGTTTTGTAAAATCCCGCGAAAGAACCTATTTCTCGGTTTAAATCATAGATTTGTAAAATCCCGTGATGATTGAATTATCCTGGAGAAATAAAGTGCATTTCCGGATCTTAATTGAACTTGGTGCTACGGTTTCAACGTCAAAGAAGGGATAAGGTGTGTACTTCATGTATTGGATGACTTTTATGATATACTTCATGGCATTTTGGCTATAACAAAGTGTTACGGGGATATGCGCTTTTGACCATGATCGGGTGAAAAACCATTATCAAAGTTCATTCAAAACATCAATAAGGGCTAGATTTGGGTATTTAAACCACAATATGTGACTACGGCATTAATTCATTATTATTTATTTGAGGTTGAAGTGAAATTTCGTGGGTGCGTGTACTTAGTATCTGAAGATATCGGGGTGGTTGGATAAAGATTCTTCGAGATCCTTGTTCGAGCTTTTAACCTTTACAATGACAAAGACTTGGATATCTAGTTATTTTTGGGATTCTTCCTTTCTATTACCACAAAATAACTATCATTTTAAGGAGTTACGTTGTAGTACTCAGTGTCACACGAAGTTGTGGATATTCAAGAGGTGATGTACGTCTTATACTTGATGGTTGGTTGGTTGAAGAGTATAGAGTACTTAGGGATTCGATGTTGCACGAAATCTCTACACCGCTCTTTGTCATACATTAGTGCAAGCTTAATTCACAAGTTTGGGTTACTTTACTTCAGTCTCAAGTTCATCATATTGGGTTTTTCTCCATCAGTAGTCACGACAAAGAGCCGACTGAATGATAATGGGGTTGGTAATGAGTTAGCAGAGAGAAGAAGAAAAGAGAGAGATGACGTCTGAATACATCAGTTCAGGCCTCGTTCTTCAACATATGATGTTTGAACACCACAGTTCAAGCCTCGGTTCTCAATGACAACATAATGACGTCTGTTCGTATCATTTCAGTTCAAGACTATGACGTTTGAACACAACGGTTCAAGCCTCGTTCCTCAACGACAATGGCGTCTGCAGATAACACTTTAGGCCCCATTCTTCAAAGAAAAGAAAAGTGTACGTTTCAGTGCGCTTTATCTTCGGAAGAAGAGAAATCTTCTTATTAATGACCATTCTCATCAACAAGCTTCATGCTTTTACCTTGCTCCTTCAGTCAGCAAGTGGATCAACGTACATTGGATTATATTCTTATTCACTTGTTCAATCAAAAATGGCAGTCATATGCAATTTTTGAGGGGGAGAAGGGCGAATAAACTAAATGTCAGTCATCAAGTGGATCTACTTACCGTTGATTGTACTCTTATTCACTCATTCAGTCAAAAAAGGCAGTCATATGCAATTTTTGAGGGGGGGAAGGGTGAATAAACTAAAAGTGGATCTACTTACAGTTGATTGTATTCTTATTCACTCTTTTAGTCAAAAATGGCAGTCATATGCAATTTTTGAGGGGGAGAAGTGTGAAGAAACTTCTTGTTGATTGATTTTGGGTCTATCAACATCTTCTCACGGGCTGATATTATTAGTGATGATAGGCTTCCAGTTAATGCTTCATGTACACAACATGATGATTCTGATTAATCGCAACCATCAGGGGAGAGATATGTGTACATCAGGGACGCACAATAGGTTCATGTGATTGGGCTTAATCATTTATTCCGGAGTTGATATCCGTAGAGATGATCAGTGCTTCAACCTGCTACTTTGGTGTTATCGTCTCAACTTGTGTTGGGTACATGTGTACATCACAGGCTGATTAATCGTAACCATCAGGGGAGAGAAATGTGTACATCAAGGATGCACAACGAGTTCACGTGATCGGGCTTAATGTCTTATGAAACAAATTAAAGATGATCAGTGGTTCAACTTGTTACTTTGGTGTTATCATTTCATGTGTACGTCACGAGCTGATTTGGTATATGTAATATAACTGGAAGCGTTTGGTGAGATGGAGATGTTGATATTATGTTCCCCAAATGGACAATCTTGAAGAAGGTCGAGTCTACAGTCTATTCTACATTTTCCGCTGCGTGTTAGAAGACTAAAGACGGTATGCATTTAACTATCAAAAGACTTCTTCATATTCAGGGCATTCATTAGAAAGGTTGTCAGTTTGGGGGAGAGCACTAATTAGGGGAGAGTGAAAAGCCAGAATTAATCCCTAATTAGATTTGCTCACATTGTTCTTCAACAAGCAAAGTGATGGCAGTTGAGAAGAGTCAGGAAGTTGAAAGATGTAATGAAGTTTGAAGACCACTCTCGGAACTGCTGCATCAAGTGTTTCACCGTTTATGAAGATCTATGATATAATGTTTCAACCATTGGTTTGAATAATACTTTCAGCCTGTTCAAGTGTTGTATCTCCTATATTCCGTTGATGCACACATATCTGTTGATACAACCCATACTCCTTCATCAACCACAATGGTTCAAGAAGTACCATTTGTTAGTACTTCTCCAAAAATTCATGAAACTATATCTTTGGTCATTTATCAAGGTGTTGAAGAACAAATTCTTAGAATTCATGTTCCTGAGATCGATGATGAAACCCTCCTCCACAATCTTACTCCAGACCCGAGTTCTGGAGAATCATCTTCACAAAGGGTCATTCGATCAAATTCTCATCAGCTCAATCAATCGTTTGGTTATATCAGCAAGTGGTCAAAGGCTCATCCATTGGAGAACGGGATTGGCAGTCCTTCCCGACCTGTTTCGACGCCATATGGTGCTACTTTGATTCACATGGAAATCTGATGCTATTCGGCGAAAAACGATCTGATTGAACGCTTATCTATCTAAGGAAGAAAATACAAAAATAGAAAAATATAAAAGTTTCAAAAAGTGGTGCTACTTTGATTCACATGTATCCTATGTAAATATATAAAATCATAAAAACACAAAAATATTTTTTCAATTTCATAAAACTTTTATAAAAACAAATACAAAAATATAAAAGTTTCAAAAAGAAAATACAAAAATAGAAAATTTTCAAAAATCAAAAAATATTCTTCTCACGACATGTCTCTCGTGTAATCAATATTATGTACGTTTCTAGAAATGTCATTCAATAATGACACGGAAACATACATATGCTTGAGCGAGAGTTCTTTTATGTTTTTCAAAATAATGTTTTCTAAAACATGTCGTTTCTTAAAATCTTCTTTTAAAATGGCTTGCAGTCATTTCAGGCTGTAACCTGGACTTAACATAATGGCTTGCTATTACTTCAGATAGCAACCCGTTTTTCACAATGGGGAAAACACGTCGCCAAAAAGACGGTTGTTCCTTTTACCGGGTGATGTTCACCTGGGCACGGATTACTTTATATCCGTGTTTCTTCAATCTAATGTACGCCTCAGTGCATTATTTCTTGATAAGGAAGAGAAGTCTTCCTTTTATCGCAAATACTTTCCCTTCTATGATTTTTCCGAGAAGTATTTGTGAAAAACTTGGTGGTACCATGAAATTTTTAGAAATATAAATGATAACATTTCATAAAATTTCATCACTCAATCAATGCCAACAATTTTGTCTTCAAAATGTTTTAAATGGGTCATTGATTGAGGGGGAGAGTGATTTCAAAATTTTATGTATCATCAAACTCTCCACTTTGTACAAAACAAAAGCAACAAAACGATTTGTGATGGTTATGTGTCAGAATGAGTACATTTTCAAAGAGTTTTCGTTAAAACTTCGAATCTTTTGCAAACTCTTCAAATCTGACACATAACAACCTCCCTCACAGATTGAGGGGGAGCAAGAAAAAGTTCATTTTATCAGAAAATATTAAAATTGACCGCATTTCTCTCCCAAAAGCTTTCTAACTTATTTAAATCAATTGAGATCAAAAATCTCGAATGATTTGAAATTTTTGATCGGGGGAGAGAATGTGATTTAAATATGAAATCTGATAATCAAAAGTGATCTTTTGGACTCAATAAATAGGCTCCCACATATGTGCTAAACACTTTCGAATATCGATGCACATATTGAGGGGGAGAAAAAGGCGTTTGTGGAAGTTATACCAAAGACCGACCATTTATCTTTATGCATGGAGTTATAAGGTTGGTTAAGGTTAGGTATAAGTTCCCATGATCCACCAGAACTGGAAGGATCTTCCCAGGGACAATCCTCTAGTTAGATTAGAAGTCCTTAGGAATGATTAAGAAAAGGAGTAAAGTGAGAAAGGGAAGAGTGCGGACTGAGATAGAGCTAGGACTGGAACAAACCCAACAAGGTTCTAGTGATGAAGTCTCGGTAATCACTGAAGGGGTTGAAGAATGAAAAAGAAATGAAATGAGAAAGGGTGAAAAGAAATAGCCCTCCTTATATTCAACCTTAGGGCAGAAACCAGGTTCAACTTCATGAGCTACTAGCGGTTACTAAGATAACTCCGGTATTAAGGATAAGGCGTCATGAACCCAGTGACACACTGCACTAAACTTCCCAACCACTCAAGTTCTCTTAAAAGAGCTTGTTTCATTCTCACGGGGAACCCTGTGTAATGTATCGACCGCTCATTGCGAACTATGTTGATACCTAAAAACAAGAGACACCTCCCCAGTCTCCAGGAGCGGATCAAAACGCACTATTGAGTTTAGAGCCATGAGATCATCCATAAATCTCGATAGGACACATTCCAAATATGCTTATTGTTTCACACAATGTGGAAAATAAGATAAAATATTTAGAGTCCTACGCATTATCCTTGTGGTATTGCCAGAACATCCGAGTGATATGTAAATATTCACAATGAAGATGGAAATCCTTCTAGAGCGAACATCTTTCAAGCTCTTGGTAGGTGACATGTGAGATCCATCTTGGATCAATGATCAAGTGACAACTGGAAAGCAACGATGGTGCGATTCAACATTAAATCAAACTTGTTCCAGGATATGGATTGACGGATACTTTTGCAAAAACCTTTCGGTGTGCTCACAAACTAATTTTCGAGCACATTGATTGTGTACAATACTTCAAACAAAAGTATTTTTGATGGAAATATGATTCAAAGCTTAAAACTCTCGTCGTGTCTCAAAATGTTTATCATATGACACGCGAGTGATTTCTATAAATCAATTTCTCATCAATCCGTGAATATTTATTCACCGATTCACTCTATCGTGCTGTCTGCTTTGAGACGTTCCGGTATGAGAACATGCTAAGTATGAAGATTCCGAAGTGGATTCTTTGGAAAATTCATTACTACAAGCTGGAAATTCCTGTCAAGGAGAGTCTTCTTTAAAAGAGACTCTACCTGATCACAGGTCGGTTTTCACAAAACCGGAGGGTAGTCTGTCTTCGCAGAACGAATGACAAAGCCATATTCGTTCTCTATCTTTATTGCTAACTGTTTTATTTCAGGGACACATATAAAGATGGCGTTGATGGCTCCTATTTCCAGCCGAATCGGGTCAATCTATACCTCATGCTCACACATCCTCCTCACTATCAATGATGATGAGAGACTTACTACAACGAATGTTGAGAGACTACCAACAACGTTTCTGCAACTCTGATGAAAAGTCTCATGATCTGAAACTCTGATGTGAAGTCTCCTAATACTGAAGGGTGTGAGCATGACGGTCCTAAAGTCACTACATCACATGAAGGCGATACTACTATAGATGAGCTTGGAGATTTACTTTGGCTGATGATCTCAAAGGAAGCTCAAAGATCACACATCACAAAGGAACTCAAATCACAAGTTCATTACTGGATGTACAAAGTGTGCTGTAAAATGAAGAATCAGAACCTACGAGCTATAAAGTAAAGAATGCTTGAAGATCAAAGAGCTTAATTTCCAAGGTGACCTTGCTTAGGGGCAGATTGTTAGGAATACGAATATTCCTATAAAAGACTCGGTCACCTATATGATGTAATAGCATTATGATAGCTCGTAGTTAGTTTATTAGTTAGTTAGGTATTAGTTTAGTTTAGGTAACATCGTGGAAGAAGGACGGGTCTTTACCCACTGTATACCTGATCCACAGCCCGCAGGAGGGCGTATACTTGTAATTGTATATATAGCCTTTCCACTTCATTTGGAAAGGTTGGTTGTTTCTCATAATACACACACCTCATTAGGTGTTTCTCTCACTAGAAACCTCCCACTCTCTCAACTCTCTCTCTCTAACTTGTTAATCATGTTTATCATATACTTCCACAATCCAAGACCTCCCAATCCACATAATCAACATAATATTTCGATCTTACACACCCTGTATTTGGAGAAGCTACATCATTTTGAATAGACATAAAAGAATCTTGAACAATATCCTCCAATACATTAGATACAACTTTCATCACATCATTGTCTTGGCAAACATAATTTTCTGGCTTGTGAGCTTCTTCATTAACAACTATCTCAGAAGTATCTACACCACACGTATCAGAAACAGGATCATCTGAAACTACACAATCACTTTTCTCTACACAAACACTTTTGTCCTTCCTAATCAAAAGTGATAAAAGCTGTTTTTTTAAATGCAACAACTTCTTGGTCTTTCGAAAGAATATCATCATAGGATGAGAAGTTATGTATGCATCTTTTCAAATCACAAATAACTTCCTGCAAAAATTAATGAGATAATAAAAAATAGTTATTCATTTGTTAGTTACTACAACTTGGTTTATTAATTATTTTAATTACTAAAGACGTTTACCTTAACATTAGGTGATTGAGGTTGTTTATCTTTTGAATATTCAAAGTTGTTAACCTGAAGCTGATCAACTTTATGATTACTTGTAAACAACGAATATTCAACCGCACTAACTTGATTTTCTTTTGAAATTTCATCCTAGATTAAAAAACACAAGCAAGTAATTTAAAAAAAATATATATCTATATATATATAAATTAAATAAAAAAATGATAGAAATATTAATATATAAACTTGAATAAATTAAAACCTCTTGCACATGAACATCAGCCAACTCGTTCTCTTCAGATAATTCAGGCTCAACATACTGAAATTAAAAAATAAAAAATAAAAAAATATATTATTTCAAAAATCAATTGTTAACTTATAAAAATATAATAGATGTTTATAATTCATTTAATACCTCTTTTGTAGAAACAGACATCCAATTGTTGGTTTGATCATTATTTGAAAAATACTCATTCTGAGTTTCGTCAACCTGGTAATAAAAACATAAATTAGTTTTAGTAACAACTATTAAAATTTAAAATATTATACTAAACATAAAAAATTAAATACCTCATCAATATGATCATCAACCAAATTGTTGTCATCAACATTAATTGAATAATCAATTGGAAGATCATCAATCAAATTGTTATCAGCAGGAGAAAGATAATCAACCAAATTGTTATCAGCAGCAGAAAAATGATTTTTTTCAGATAATAATGAATTATCAAAATCATTTGATTCACTAACTCTTGAACTTTCACATATTTGATTCACTCCAGAATTCAAATATTGGCACTCATCTTCTGAAACTGTTGTGTTCTGTATTAGTAAAGGTTCAGGAGATTCAAGTATCGCTTCATCTACTTCCTCATTATTTTTTGTTCTGAAGAAGAACTGATCATCAGAAAAAAAACTCAGCAAAATTTTTTAGACGTAAATGTTCAGAGTCCACTTTTCTCAACAACTCTGTTGAGCAATATAGCAGGACATCTTCTTTTGATTTGCTTCTTCGGAAGAGCCATCTAATATACAGCAACTGTGGAAAAAATATTTAATTGTAATCAAAATAAGTATAAAATTTATTGAACTACAAAATGTTTAAAAATAGAAACATACCGTCAGAAAAGTTATAGGACCACAATACTGGTCGTTTCGAGAATTTTTCTTTACATCATGTTTGTTGAGAGCTAGAGAAACAAGCACTAAACCACACCAATCAACTCTATTAATGTTATCATAATGCTGAGCAAGAGATGGTAAAAATTTCATATTTGATTCTCCTCCCTTGCATGCTGATATCATTGTGCTGACCTATAAAATAATGAAATTTAACTTGAAAAGATCATTTACTTCATTAGTTGCAACAATGAAGTCCTTCAGATTTTTGGAAAAAGACCTATCTTTAGTTTTCACGTTAAGTTTTCCATCTGCATCATAGTATTGTTTCCAAAAACTTTGAAGATCCAATTTTATTTTCTTGTAAGATGTCCTTTTTGCAAAATTAATTCGTAAATCTCCTTTTGGAAAACCTAGAATATCATGCACTAAATCCCTTGTTATCTTAATCTCGTGTCCTTTAAAAACCAGTGATTGTTCTTCAACATTGTAGCACTCTAGGATTTTATATGCAAGATTTGACGGTATAAGAGAAATATTTAGATGCAAAATCTTCTCAAATCCCAATTCTTGTACATATTCTCTAAGACAAGGAACTGATACTATATGCTTCACCGCTTCGTACAAGCTAACAGGAGCACTTCTTATTCTCAGATCTGTTGAATCTAGACATTCTTCAGTTTCTAGGTAAACTTTACCCTTCTTTGTCAGTGTTTTCCTTTGTTTACGAACAACATCATTCCGAACAGAGACATTGTTATCCGGAGCTGTTGTACTTAATTCTCCTGAAAAATTTAGTGTTATTTAATAATTATCTGATTTTGAAAATAAGGTATGTTGTTCTTTGCAGCTACAAGATAGTCAAAAGCATGATTTTAATAATGCAGAGTTCAAAGTTTCTTAGTTATGAAAATAAATAACTTTAAAATATGTGTATTTTTGGAATGTGCAAACTAAAAACAAATCTATAATAATCACTAAAGATATAAGTAACTAAAAGTGATGGTTATAAAACACCAGTTAATTATTATGTTTTCAAAAATAATTTTTTGCCTACTTTGAGAATAAGCTCATTAAATCGGAAGAAATTTGAGTCAGACTACAATCCTATTAAATGTTGGAATCTCAAATTTGAGCTAGTTATTACACAAGTGCTTGAAAAAAAAAAATACGATGTACATAGATATTGGGGTTTAAAAGAAACTAAATAATGTTGAGGATGTGGGGTGTGTCTAGTTGTGTACATATAAAAGTAAAATAAGAAACTAAATCAGAACAATGCTAATTAAAAGTTATTTTTATTCAATAGATAATAAAAAAAATCTTTAAAAAATAAAATCTAATTATAAGTATATATGCAATGTAAAAATAACTTATTAAAACATACTCTTTTTCGATGATATATTTTTTTTTGACAACATTGACTTCCTTTTCTGTATCCAAATGAGTATTTTCAGAATCTTCATCATCACTAGACAAAATAAGCTCGTCTTCTTCATCACGTTCTTCTGTATAAGAAATTAAAAATAAAAAATAATAAATAAAAAAAACTAAGTAATTGTAGATTACTTAATTATAATGTAATTGTAGTTTACAGTTGTTTAAATTTTAGATTACTGATATCTAATATATGATATCAAAAAATGCAATAGAAAATCATTACCATACCTTCAACAGCATCATCCATCTCAGAATAGTTAACCTTAGACAATTTTCGTCTATCCTGCTTTAATAAATATTCTTCTTCACCTAATAAAAAAATAAGTAACAATTTATTAAAAATATAAATGTAATAATATAATGATTTAAAAAAAATATGTCAATGATTACCTTCATTTAGACGATCTATAAAACTTTTACGTTTCTTAGGTTTTTCAGATTGTACCATTTGAAGATAGTTCCTTCCATCTGAATTACCTTCCCCTTCCATAATACCATATAAGAATAAGATTAAATAGTAATAATAGTTCATTTAAAAAGTAAAAAGCTGACTTTATATTTTTACAGTTTTATCACAATACATCAGTTTTAGGGATATAAATTATTCACAATAGCTTATAATTAAAAAAATACCTATTGTTGCTCTATTTTTATAAGATAACATAATCCTTTTTGAAACTTCAGGCTGTTCTGAATTTTCAAAGTTGTATACGTCTGCGTTTACTTGATTTATCACTGTATCATCTACAAAAGTAAATAAATAAAATAATAAATAAATAAATAATAATAATAATAATAATAATAATAATAATAATAATAATAATAAAATTTAATCAACTAAAATAGTTAAATCATCTAAACATTTATCAAGTTATTATAAGAATGATTAACTAACTATCACTTAAAAATCATTAAAATATAATTAATATCAGAGTTCAAAATATTCAAATTAAAAAAATTTGAAAAATAATATAATATCAATTTCTTGAAAAATAAAGAACTCATTGCTAGTTATTTGCTTGAAATATGATCAAAACATTTTATCAAACACTTAACATGCATTCAATAAGATAAAAAGCGTAAGCAGAAAAAACATAACATCTACTTGTATATTCTAAAATAAAAATAAAAAAATAATAAGCTAAAACATATATTAACTAAAACTAACCTTGAGCTTTACTTTTACTAGATCCTGAAAAAAATATTCTAACTGAAAAAAATAATAATTAAAAAAGTGTTAGAAAATAATATAAGAAGTTAACAATTAAGATGAAAAAAAACTATATAATTCGCGCATTACGTTTTTTGGTTCCTTTGTTATCTGAAGAATTAAAAGAATCCACCGGATGACTCATTGTATCTAATTTGATTTTTAATTGAAGTTTATGATTTGTGATACTACGTGTTTGGTATATGAAACTATCACAATATTTCTCAATATATTAGTCACAACGATATTGGGCTAATTTTTGGGTTTAATAACAAGTGGGCTCTTATAACATATAAAAAGTTAATTGTTTAAATAGTCAAAAAGGCTAATAACTTTTTGGTCTAATAACAATTGGGCTTCTATCTTATGAAAAAAAAAAAAAAAAAAAAAAAAAAAAAAAAAAAAACGCTTACTTTTACTTTTTTTTTTTTTTTTTTGGAACGGTTCTTTCGGAGAAATCCTTGACCAATTCGAAACCCGATGGGGGGGAAAACCTTCAACTTAAGCCGCCCGAAGGCACGACGCTTAATTTGAAGTAAACCCTGCCTTCTCCAGATTCAAACCCTAGTGGGTTGAACCCTTCATTGAAGGACTTTGAAAGCCTAGTATCAACAGACCCTGTGATCAAAGAGGACTTCCCGGATGGTCACCCATCCGGTACTACTCTCTTAGTGGCACACTTAACAAGTTAAGTGATAACCACTAGACCACAAGGTTGTTGATAACATATTTTTATCTAGTTTTTTTTAATTAAAAAAAAAAAAAAAAAAAAAAAAAAAAAAAAAAAAAAAGGGCTAGAGGAATGTTTTTAAACTAATCAAATTTTGCAATCCTAATCATTCTTGAGTTTTGCTGTTAGCTTGTAGCGTGTACCTTCTTTTGAAGAATTGTTTCCGATTGAATATAGTATTTGTTTGTTGGCTGGTAATTTTGATAGTAGTAGAACTAAGTTAAAATACTTTCGATCAAATGTATTTGTAAAATGTCCATTCGGTCATATAATTTTTTTGTTTCTATACATACTTGGTCTGATAAAGAATCATTCAAGATACAGTGCACCAACATACAAACATTATAAGTTTATTCAATATTTTAATACAAACATCAACCAATTAAATTGAAAACTTGCGATACTCCTCGGTTTCAACTATTACAAAATCTTGAAAAATAACTAACAAAGTTTAGCTATGTACGATTTTTGTCTTTGGCATTTCTGGTGTGATTCTTTTTCCAGTAATTTTACTCCATACTTTAGTAATTCTTCGCAGCGAAAGCTATTGCTGACACCAACGGTAAAATCTGCCTCATGTTGTGCATGTCCAACAACGCTGAAATTCGAAGCCAATGGTGAATAAACGTTAAATTCTTTGTCTAATACATGGAAAAGTAATACTTATGGAAATGTAAACCAATTATTTTCTGAGTCAAAATTGTACCTTATCCTTACTGAATGAAAAATTCAAAAAGGCAGCTAAGCATATTGAGGATAGATGAGCTAGAGCTGACCAAGAAGGCACAGGAAATCCGATCTCGTGTTGCTGAGAGGGAGCTGCTACTCAGTGGTATGAAACCTGTGTTTAAAACAAAACACCCAGTGGTATGAAACCTGTGTTTAAAAAGTATGAAAACAAAACACCCAGTTGTATGAAACCTGTGTTTAAAAACTTGTGTCAACTACAATATATGTTATCTATATTGACAATAGAGGCTTTTACCAGACCAATATTTTAAGTTTTCCATTGCCTTCTGTCTAGTTTTCACTAAGATACGTTTCATAATAACAATACTTAAAAACAACTTGCTTAACCAACATTCCACTTTACAAATAGAAATCAGACAAATGTTCTATCAAATAAATAACAATAAAAATTAAAAAGAAGTTGGTTCATTAAACATTTCAACAACCAATTGAAGTTGACTATGTAAAAAAGAGACAAAAGGCATGGTATACAGAGCTCACCTTTTGTCTAAGAGGAAACAACTTTCCGATTTTCCATGTCCTCTCTTGTTTTCCCTTGTATATGAGGTAACAAACCTATTTTAGATTAAGCAGCCTAAAAACTCACAGAACACAACATCATGTTGGCCATAAACTGAAACATAAAACAAACGGATAAGACATGATGAAATGACTACAGGTATATGATAATTCTTTAAAAAAAATTAAACGAAAACGAAATTTCTTATGACGTTAAGTTCATTTTAGCTGGCATATCAAGAGCTACATTCCCACATACTACACCTGTATTGGATGTTCCCACCTTTTAACACAACCGTGCAATCAAAAAACAAGTTCCTGAATGCAACTATAATAATAACTAAATAGATTAGCACTGTCGTTTTTTCAGATGTACCTTACCATTGAAGTATTTGCGACGTCAGAACTTAAGTACCAGTGAACCACCAGAGGAGATGACATGGTTATTCGAGATAATATATTCAGATGCAAGCATGCTTTTGTAGTTGAACGGCATGTCAGATACTTGATAGATAACTGGATTTTTCCAACTTTGACATAACATTCAATCAGCAAAGCCGGATTGCCAGAATAGTTAAATGCTCTTCAGATAACTACACGTATGTTGTTTATGAATGAGGAGGAGAGGAAATGGTTTAATTTTTGTGGTTCAATGTTATTGGAAATACATATTTTTGTGGTTCATGTCAGATACTTGATAGATAACTAATCACCAAGCACCAACCTCATTGGCAAAACATGTCTCTAAGACTATTGTTACTCAATACTTATCGCAGCCACTCTATACTCAATAAACTTTATTACAAGCATATACTACTGTAGAAGTCTTAACACTGAACACTAAGCATCAATGAAATCTAAAACACATCAAAACAAATATCGATACATGTATTTTCCTCAAATTAGAAATGTACAGATCGAATAATGACTCATGGTGTATGCATTCTTTTGGTGTGAATAGAAAGCAGGACAAAAGATTAGGTATCTCAATAAACAAATAAAAAAAACTCATGTATTTTGTATTTCTGTGTACTTTACAACTCATATATTTGTATTTCTGTTCAAGTGACCTACAGTTTATCACATGTTAAATTTTCTTTAGATACAAAATCAGTCAGATGACTTAAAACATTTCACCATTGATTATTCTAACAAAACTTATTAAGAAATGAATATCTCAAAAGTTATCATAAAATAAAATATCTAATTATCATTTTACCTGACGGAAATAAAACATAACACACATTTCAAAATTAAAAAGTTGTTTGGACAACTTAATTTGTAACACCAACAGGAATTTCACCTTCGTCGCCTGCCACAGCCTCACCCACCATTCAAAAACACTAAAATCACAGAAACAAAACAGACAATTAGATTCAAACTTTACCATAAAACACAAATCAAAATCAAATACATACTTACCATGGTTACTTTCAGAAGAAGTCAAAAACACACAGACCAAACTCTTAAAACTCAGTGGCCGGTAACCAAAGCCGCTTCATAAACCTAATGAAACTAAAACAGACTAACTTTTCACTATGTTTCACATGCCATACAGTACTGAAATACAAAGACGAAAAAACAACAGATGATGCAGGAATCTAAGTATAAAACATCATTTCAAACTCTATTATCAAGTATAATTTTCAATAAAGCAAAGCAAAACTCTATTATCAAGTGATCACATTGACCTGTATTTTTTACATTGCATCTACAGCTATAGGTTTAGCACTGATTAACGACTGCCTTTGCTTTTTAGTGCAACTATTAGCTCTCTTATCGATTATATGTTTATTATACCAAAAATTAGAACAATATAAACAATGATACATATCAGAAAAAAAAAAGCTACGATCATTTAACATAACAAAAAGAATATACTAATAAACATAAACTTCAAATTATATTACCAAGCATCAATGTTTTTACATTCCAGTTATCATTCCCAAAAAAAAAAGTTCCATGATAACTAATCCATACACAAACTGAAATTTCCAAAGGCATTCCTAACCAACATACATACTTCTAATAAAAATACAAAAAGATAACCAATATATACCACATCAAGTGGACAGCCCATCACTCGATATAGTAAAGATTGAACTTCTTTTCTTTTGTTCCTTCACGCGCAAGATCAATAGCCTTGATCAACCCAGCAAGCACCTTCCTCTCTCTCTGCAAAGTCTCTTTCAGTCAGTCCAAACCAATGTCACCGTGCTCGTGCAACGCCAAGAAACCCTCCCCTTCTTCCACCAAGTTCTCTAACCACTTAACCTTTATAGCTAATTGATCTCGCTGCTCACCAAGCACCATTAACAACTGATCATTCTCGGCATTATCCTGGGCAAATGCTATATGCAAGCAATCCTCAATTTCGTTAGAACCAGCAGCAAACTTTAACTTTTGGAAGTTAGGGGTGCGCGCAAGTGCATAAGCAGAGGTTGTTGGTCGTGAAGCCATGATAGAAGAAACGAATTACAGAGATCGAAATTGAAATAGAGTGGAACAATTAGAGAGGTAGAGTTTGAATTACATATATTAGGGTTTGCGTTTGAATCAAAAGGGGGGAGAAATGCCCTTTTGTAAGCAAGCCAAAAAGACGTTGACCGGTTCTATAAAAAAAAAAAAAAAAAAAAAAAAAAAAAAAAAAAAAAAGCGTTGACCGGTACATACCATTTCACACAAAACGCAAAGAGTATAAAAAATAATATTAACTTTACTATCACATTACATTTAAAAATAAAATGAAAAATATTCTAACATTTTAATATCACAGTATATTAAAATATATATATATATATATATATATATATATATATATATATATATATATATATATATATATATATTAAGTCTGTTGGGTTTTTATGTTTGTTTAATGGGTCGGGTATCCACAATCAAATAAAAAATTATTAATTTTCTCTATCTTAGATTCAATTCAAATCCCTAAACACACATAAACCCTAAAAAAGAATATTAAATTGAATAAACAATTCTGAGAAAAGTTAATCAAATATCGTAGTGATATAAAACGAATTCTGTTCTTCAAATCATAATTCAACAACAAAATTCTGCTATTCAAATCGCAGAGTTATTAGGTATAATTTTCAAATCTTCGATTGTTGCAAGATGTTAATCGTAGTTTGAATAGACCCTATGCATTTGAAGAGATTCTTAAGCGTTAATCATTAAATTTCTTTTGAGTTGCATAATAGAAGTTAATAGGTGTTGTTGAATTATCAATCTCATATGATCTTGTAATTGTTATATTCCATATGTGTTTTTCTATCAATCATGTATTTTATATTTGTTTTTGATCAAATTTATTTTTAGAATTGTTATCATTTGTGGTATTGTGTTTGTTAATTGCTATTTGGGTTCAATTAAATCGTTCTGCATGTGTTCGTTCAGCGTTCGTTTATTCAGCAATGCACTTGACTGAACCAAGGCACTCAACTGAACTAAGGCACGAAACTGAACCTGTGCAGTTGACCACTCTGCACAGGCCCAAATCCGGGCCTGATACAAAGCACATCATCCTATTTGTTATTGTCAGAATTTGCTACATAAAATACTTAAACTAAACTTTTACATATGTTCCATGGCTTATCATAGCATGCCTAATTACAATAAAGTTTGTATCATGCTGATACACATGATCACAAAAACAGCTATCAAAAGTTGAAAGTTAAAGTGTCAAATGTTCAAAAGTACCAGGTTCTGAAACCATCACATGAGTTTCATTTAACAAACATCGAAAATAGGAACCAAGATGGGGATATCGTCGTTGTCATGCTCCACTTCGGCTAAAGGATCTATGGTAGTTCCAACCAGTTTGAATCGAATCATCTTGTATAACCTGAACTGCCAATCTTCTGCCAGTATCCTCCAGTTGGTTCGCAGGTTCATGTGGTTTGTCCTTGTGGGATTCTCTTTGTGAATTTCCTGGTACAGAACGACACGCCTCTCTTCACCCATTCTCCTTAGGATTGCATGATCATATGTGAATAGTTCATTATCAGTAACAAACTGTGCAGGTATTGTCTGCAACAAAATATAGTATCTCTTAACTTTGTTACTAAAAAGCATCTGCTCATATAAATTTTATTGTATCAAGTTTATATTTGTATTCAGCAAATAGATGTCAATGTTGTTACCAGTTTGCCATTGTCAACAACGTAAGGAAAAAATTTTGTGTAGAAAGTAGTATCTTCGTCCATGTGACCTTCATGATTTTCCCAGCTGCAACTATGGAGAAGCCTCTCATCTGTTATATCCCAATCACCAAAAGAAATTGTTCATTCCTTATCTATGCTGAACTTTTTTATAATATACATTTAACCTTTTTAAAAAACAAATAAAATCAAAACAAATACTCACCCGTTTCACCTTCAGCATGTCCTTGAAGAATTCTTAGGCGTGTTGGAAAATGGTTCTCATGGTTCATTTGAAATCCATTATGTCCAAACCTCATCAAGCTTAACCTATTCACCCCCGTTTTTGTCAAGACTACACGCTCGCCAACAAGTAACCCTGCCACTGCCACCACATCATCCCAATGACGGTAAATCTGATAACCATAAGTATGGTGAAACCCAGGTATGACTGCCCGTCTTAACCTTACACGAACTTCAAAGCCAGCATATGTCAAATAGAAATGATGGGGTAGATCACCGTGAATGAATTCTCCATCAAACCACTATTAAATAATTTAAGCTAAGTTATTATGTGCAAGTTGCTTGAATGAACAATAATGTTTGTTAAATACGGAGTATTAAATATTATTACCGGAGAAACGTTCTCATCTTCTCCAACTAGACCTGTGCATCTAACCATTCGATGCCTTGTATGTACAGATGCATACCCCCCACTCTCCCCTCCGTCTTCTTCATATGCAGTCACATAAAATGTATCAGCTCCTTCTTTTATGAAATGTAGAGTTCTGATGTTCATGTATCTGCTTTCATCTATAAAACGTCTCCATCCTAAACCAGACAACTCCCATTCATGCGTCTCTTCTCGGTAGTTTATGTCGACCTTTCTTTTAAGCCTCATGTTATTAACTAGGTATAGATGGTTCTTATTGTTGTAGTAATGAGTATGGAAATAATCCGGTAGAACCTACGGAAAAGTGCATGCAAAATTCAATATAAATTTAGTAAAAAAGTACAGTGACAAACAATACTTTTTCATTACAAATTCAATACAAACTTACCAAAGCTTGAATGTCTTCGTTTGGAATCAATTCCATTATGAATTGTGTTGTCATAGTTGCTGAAAGTTTATACACATTGATTTTATATTAGTTTATGTTTAAAAATTCATCTATGTTAACATATAAAACATTTTAGGTTTAACATGGTTTAAGTCAAATTGAGTTAATATATAATACTCCGTATTACAACTTTGCAAATACTTTAGAATGTCTATCTAACTACCGCCAGAAACATTATCCCAACAGTGTTATCAAGAGAGGAGTTAGCAATCAATCTGAAAGGCAGTGTGATTTTTTTTTTTTTTAATTTTTTTTAATGTAATCTATGTAAATGAGTGCGCTGTATAGTAAATTCATCAATGATCATCTTAAAATTGAAACTAACAAACAGTTTTTAGATAAAAAACATGTTCTATTTTTCAATAAAGAAATCAAAAATAGAATAAAACAAAATAATATACATTTACTTATGCTCATTTGTGGTTCTAAGGAACATTTGAAAATTAAATAATCACATGTATTTTTTAAGCTAAAAACCTCTTTATATTTCTCATTCAACATGATTTAAACTATTATTCGCAACATTCTTATACTATATGTACATTAATATAACTTATAATCTGCTTGAACAAGTATCTTTATCTATAAGAAAATTACTATATCACCATATATATATATATATATATATATATATATATATATATATATATATATATATATATATATATATATATATATATATATATATATATATATATATATATATATATTATAACTAAAGCATGCATGCAGAAAGTAAACATCAAATCAATTTTACACCATTCCAATGTCATTAGTCTAACACTTAACCGTTTAAAAAGCTGATTGATCATAAATATTAAGCTCCTAAAGATGCCCAGAAACAATAAAATATACACATTTATTATTTCAGATTGGGTAATATTACCTGATTGAGCAGAGAGAGATTTTATGAAGTTTGATTACTCCTTATTTTCTTTCAGCAGAGAGATTTTGTAATTTTTCTTCAGCATATGTATTATTTTGTTATAGTGGAGTATCTAAGAAGGATTTTATGGTTTAATGGTGTTTCAGGGATTTGATGGATGTGATGTTCAGGGGAAGTGTGTACGCCGCCTGTTTGTTTACTTGACCTGTACTTTTTTTTAATTTAATATATTACGTTTTACATGTAATTGTTTTATCGTCAGTTTTTTTCTATCTTTTTGTTTGTTTTTTTTATTTAATACTTATCACTTATATTTTTGTTTAGGAAATATATTAAAATCTTAATTCAAATATTATGATTAATAACATTATAACAGGTAATTAGTAAAATATGCATAATGTTAGCATGTAAAAATGGACGGATCCACATGTATGTCGGGTATGGTATCTACACCTAATTTTTGGTCATGAAGTGCAAAATGACATTCCAAAATGCTCTTTTTTAGTTGTATATGCAATCCCTAATTTGTTTTTCTACTTTCTTTCTTACGATGTAACTTTAGTTAGCCCAACATTTGTTTTGTGTAAAACGCTCTTAAAAAAAATAGGTCCTTCCTTGCATGTAAACTAAAATAATTAATGATATTGCTAAAACATCCATACTTTTAGATGGGACTCGGATATTTATATATTGATTTGTTATTTAATGATATATGACATAATTAAACACATGTTTCTAAAAGGCTTGCCATGGCTGTGCTAAGGTGTTGCAATGACATGAGGTGTTACCTCCACGCTATGCATTACCCCAATGTCTCGACTTAAGGAATGGCATCTGATGAGGTGTGAAAATGCTCGATTTGTGAATGGCATTTTTGAATTAAATCCAATTAAAAATATGTTTTTTAAGAAATTTATAAGGTTACATGCATTGATAACTTTTTTTGAATTTAAAACCGTTTAAAAAGGTTTTATCTTTCGTGATGGTTTAAAAGATGGTTAGAAAACACAATGATTTCTCTATATATTTCCTAACTTATGAGGCTTTCTTATGCCATTACAACAAATCTCACGTTGTTTAGATCATTGGTTTATAAGCAGTTGGTACGAACTTCATATTTTACCTAACCCATTGTGCTAATTTTACCTGACCCATTGTGCAAACTTTTATATTTAACATATTAAAGTTACTTTTTTAATTAAAAAATAATAATAATAATAATAATAATAATAATAATAATAATAATAATAATAAGAATAATAATAATAATAATAATAATAATAATAATAATAATAATAATAATAATAATAATAATAATAATAATAATAATACTAATAATAATAATAATAATAATAATAATAATAATAATAAAATAGTACTTTGAAATGAAATGTGACCCGGTCAACGTGTATGTAGCAAACCATACGGGTTTGGTTTTTTCCAAAGGTGTATTTTATAAAACCGGGTTGATCCATTATACTTTCAGATTATCTTTTTCAATTCAAACAACATTCACATTTTAACAAAACATTTTTCTAACATTAACAAAAGAATCATCAGTAAAACTTCAATGGATTCATCAAATCATGAAACCCAACCTCTTGCCCTAAGTGTCATTCATCAAAAAGATGCACAACAACTTCCAAAGGCGGTTGAAATGATTCATTCACTAAATGACATCAAGATTAAACCTAATAATTTCGTTGCCAACCTCAACCCAACGAAAAACAAATAATTCTTTAAAGATGTACTCACTTTTGTTGAAAAGTGTTGCCTTCGAAAGACATTCACCCTGAAACCTTCTTTCTAGTATGAGAGTTACCTAAAGGAATTCTGGTACACTGCCACTGTCACCGCATTAAACACAATCAAATTCACAGTTGAAAATGGTAGTACTAATCTTGAATTTGATTTGTCTTCCTTTCGAAAGGCTATAGGAGCAAATTACTTAAAACGCCATCAACAGTATGAAGCAAATCCTGATGGTAAGGTTACTAAACTTTTCTTTGGCCAAATTGGTTACTCTGATAAGTTAACTAGAACCCTTAGAAAGAGAGGACTTGCCCCAAATTGGAAACTCTTAATGACACTAATAATTCAGTGTATTGGAGGTAACACTGGTGGGTATGATCAAATTAATTCAATGCATGAGATTGTTATGTATGGTCTGGCTAATGGGGTGTCAATTGACTTTGGGAAAATCATATATGAAGATTTGGTAAAAAAGCTAAAGAAGAAGATCAGGGGTGATGTTATGAACTATACCAGGTTCATATCCTTGGTCATGGAATTCCAAATGGGCCCTTCATACCATACAAATAATTCTTCAATCATAGAAACACCCACGTTCAGCGATGACTACTTTTCAATTTCCCAACAAGAAACTGTAGGAGCTCCTTTGACCCAACATATGATGTCTGTTTGTGCTTCAGAAATTTCCACCGACCATATCGGTACACCTGCAAGCTCAGAATCTGAAGATGTGCAAAATGAAGTTTCAATAGTGCCTATAGTAAAGAAGAGTCATCGAAAGAGGAGAGTTAAAAAACGTTACCCTTCCAGTCAGCATAAACAAAATTCAATTCAAAATATTATGGACAAGGCCCAGGTTAGCCTCCCCAATTCTCATTCAGAATTTGAATAATTTTCTCAGCTAAAATTTATTAGTAGTGTTTGTCTGTTATCATCAGCCAACATATTAGTTTAGAATCTGAACTTTCTTCTCTAGGTATTCTCATTAGTAGTGTTTTTGCAATTTCATCATTCCAGTATAGTACTTGAGAATCTGAACTTTGTTCTAAGACCAAAGTCGTTAGTAGTTTTTGTCCTGTTTCACCATCCCAACTTACTATTTCAAAATCTGTTATTATGCAATCCGAATCTGAAGCTATTGATAAAGCTGTAGCAATAGTTGCAACTGAAAATAATATCAGTATATGTTGTCCTAATTATTTGATAACTTTTCATCAGGAACCTAAATTGAATTCTAAGGTACAGCCTGTTAGTCAAATGTGTGCATCATCATCATCCCAGCATATTACAAAAGCATTTGAACATCAGAACTCTGACTCTGAAGCAGTTGATAAAGCTGTTCCTATATTTGCATCCGAAGAAAATATTATCAAATGTGCTTCCATTGATTCACTGAATCTACATCAAGATGATGTGCACGGATTTGATTATTTTTCACTTTGTGACGGTTCTTTTGAAATTTCTGATGATAGCATGTCTGATTTTGATGAGATGGACTACAAAGAATTATTGTCTTTACTTCCAAATACAGCTGATCATAACAGTATTGGTAAATTTGATAATGAAGATGAACCTGTTATGATTTCACATGGAGGTAATCTTGATAATGAAAGTTACAAGTCTCCAGCTCATGGAGGTAAGCTTGATGATGAAAGTAAGCATTCTCTGGCACATGGAGTTAATAATGATGAGGATCATGTTTGTGTAACAGAACCTGAAATGTCTTGTGATCATCCCCTTTCACCAAAGTCTCAGCGTATAAGTGATCTATCCAATCAAGTTCTCAATCTTGAATCTAAGATTGAAATGCTGAAGAAAGAAAAGGAGTTTGCTGATCGAGAAATACTTTTGTTAAAATCTCGCCCATCTTATCCATCTGTTTCCGATATTTCTTCAAAGCTTTTGGAGTCTCTTAAACCTGAACTTGACAAATTAGTTACACGTGAAGATTTCAATTGTAAGTTTTCAACCGACGTCAATAATTTATCAGGCCAACAAAAAGAAACCAGTTGCAAAGTTGTGGAACTAACTGAAGCAGTTAGTAAGATAAAGTTTGAGCTGCCAAAGGATATGATAGATGTTCCTGCTATCATTAAAGGCCTAAGCATCATCATATCTGAAGTTAAAAAGAACGTTGATTCTATTGAGTCCAAGCATTTGGAGGTACCTGCATCTCTTTTGGGGCTCCCATTAAAAGTTGGAAACTTTATTGACGAGGTTTCTAATTACAAATCCTTGGAGTTTATACCTTTATCTCTTGAGAAAGTGGAAAATGCTATCTACGCTCTTAATGCTAGCCTCAAATCATCAACATCTATGCCAGCCGCTTCTACTGATGTTGTTATGGAGAATATGAAAAAAGAATCTGGTAAACAGCTTAAAGTCTCTGATTTTTTTGGTAAAGTTAACCTCAAGCAACAAGATAATGCAAGGCTGAAGGTAGCTCAGTCTAAGCAAGATATGATTTCTCCAATGATGGAAAATGAGGTGGTAGAAAGTGAAGTTCAAGAAGGTGATGCCACTGTTGGGGAAAAGTCAATGAATGAATCTAATGAGAAAGTATTTGTAGTTCAAGAAGGTGATGGCGTTGTGGTAGAAACTGAAGTTCAACAAGATGATGGCGTTGTGGGTAAAAAGCAAATGAATGAATTTAATGAGAAAGTAAATGTAGATAAAGAAAATGATGGCAAAGATGCAGTGATTGAAGATAATTTGGAAGAAACTGAAGTTCAACCAAATGATGGCAATGTTGGTAAAAAATCAATGAATGTGTCACAGCTGAAAGAAAATTTGCTTTAAGAACCTGATGCCACTGTTAATGAAGGCTCACTAATGATTGATACCTCCCCTGTTAAGGAAATCAAGTATAAAAATTTAAAAGGTGAAAATGTTCACATCGTTGATGAATCCCTTAACGAACAGAAGCGTCAGCTTGATAGAATGTATCAAGAAAACTTGAAACATGAAAAGTTAAGGAAGAAGGCTGAGATAATCAAGGGCCTTGATCCAGATGTTATTGATCTCTGGACGAAGAAGAAAGCATTATATGACAAGTTATGTCATATTGTTCTGAATAGGAGAGCCCCTGGCAAAATAACCAATGCTGACATTCTTTCAAGGAATAAAGGTCCAGCTACATTGAAAATCTGCAGAGATGATGGAGATGAAGAAATCATTGAAGAGTTCAAGGTGAAAGATCTTCATTGGGAAGAATGGAAAGAGTTTCTAGATTTCTGTGGGAAAAAGAAAGCCGCTCGCTGGGTAGAGTTATTTGTTTCAATGAGGAAACGTGTTGATGAAGTGATAAAAATGAAAACCAAACTGAATATTCAAGATCAAATTCCTTTGCAGGATCAAGATCCTTTTATTGAACTTAATAGAATTGCTAGGAAGAGGAAGAGAGTAGGTGATGATATGGAAGAATATTTCAGGTCAACAAAACATTTCAAAGATCAGGTTGCATATGAAGATCATCCACCTGGAACTGTGCTGAATGAGCCCACACTTGGCATGATTATTTTCAACAATTCAGATAGAAAAGACTTCATCAGCATCGAAGAACTTGACAATTTGAGCAATGTTATGTTGTATTTAGTTCAAACGATATTTGTAAGATTGAACAAAGGCCCTGGTACAACTGACATAGCTAAAACGTTTAGTGAATTTGTTGTTCGAGAAGCTGAAAAGAGGAACAAGGAGAGCCCTCACAAATGTTGCAGAATCATTCCACTCCTTCTAAATCAAGTTAGTTGATTAGATCATAATGCGTTGTTTTGAATGTAATGATATAATCTAATATTAGCTTTTGTTATATATGATCATGTATTTCTTCTTATGCTCTTATTTCATGCAATTATTATTAGTATCTTAATAAAAATATACCAATTGAAATTATATAATATTTAGTAACTTATATGAATAATTTTTTTAAAAATAGGCATGTGTATGGTTTCCTTACTATTGTATCGGTTGTAAATATATTGTACGTATAAACATGTAAAGAAATTTATGTTTGGTTCGTGTTTATATTATCTATTCAGCACGTATAAATTACAAACTGAAAACATGAAAGATCAATATACTCTGAATATATTGTACGAATATATAAATTAATAAAAAAAAAGATAAATAAAAAGTGCACAAATTGCTTGATACTGAAAAATATAAACCATTAATTCCATTAATAATTAGTTGGTTGATTGTAAAATACATTCTGATAAAAAAAAGAAAGAAATCAAAATAAAATAAAATTCTTTCTTTAATCCTAATACTTCAGTTTTCATAAAGCTTCCCAACAAAAATACAATATTGTTGAAATGTTCTTCACATTTCTACAATTTGTTTGAGAAATCCCATCTTCATTTCAATAATTGCCCTTATTTTGCTAATTATATCTTCGAGTTTTTTCATCATTTCAATGTCTTTTTCATTCAGCATCAGATTGTATATTAAACCTTGGTCATGTAGTTTTGACTTGGGTAGTTTGCTTATTTCCTCCATATTATCTTTTCTTTCATCTCCATCAGCAAGCATCGTCCTCATGAAGGATGTTATACGGTCTATTGTCTTCACATCAGCATCAATATCTAGGAATATCTGATCAATGATATATTGTTTTGGATCCATTGAGGTTTTGTTAAGAATGAAGTAGTTATGTTAGAGTTTGTTTATAACTTTATGTAATTTTTATTCAGTGTGTGGGAGTTTTATAATGTGTGAATAATGGAAGTTGGATGGTTGTGGTAGTTACGTGTTCAAAATTGTGTATAGGTTAAATGAATTTAAAGTTTCTATGTAAATATATGACAAACTGTTAATTTAATTTTTGTATAAGCATGTTTAGTTTTTTTATATTCCCAAATAAAGTCATTAAATTTGTAATCATGCTTCACACGCTCAATGCATGTAAGATTAAATTTAAAAAAAAAAAAAAAAAAACATCTTTTTAATCAAATATAATTCAAAAAAATCGAGCATTTACACACCCAAAATTATCAATATATAAATATCCGAGTCCCATCTCTTTTACGGTAGGTATTACGATAGTTATTATTTAAGGTTTGTAACTTTGTATTCTGATAGGTATTACGATATTAATTTATAAATTGTATTGTGATATTTAATATTTATTATGAGACATTTGTGTTCTTGACACATGGCCGTTATTTGTTTGACATAACAAATATATATATTAATATCATCTTAAACCTTTTGTTAAATAAAGATGAGTAAACAGGCGCCGTACACACTTCCCCTGAACATCACATCCATCAAATCTCTGAAAACACTATTAAACAATAAAATACTTCTTGAATACTCCACTATAACAAAATAATGCATATGCTGAAAAAAATTACAAAATCTTTCTGCTGAAAGAAAATAAGGAATAATCAAACTTCATAAGTCTCTCTCCGCTGAAAATTTATGGATTACAACTATCTTATTTCAGATTATACTATAAACTCTAATGGCTAAACTTAAACCAGTATGTGTAATCCACAAACTGAACCCAACATATTAAACCATGTGTTGGTTCGTTTGATATTTTCTATTCAGCATGTGTAATCTACAAACTGAAACCAGCATCTGAAACCACAAAAAGTTTATTGTTATTTACTAGTTTCTGAGTACTTTAAAGTAAGTGAACAAATTTATATCAGATTACAACATAAACATCAAAATAAAATTTTTATACATCATATCATCATATGATGCTGAATGAGATCCTGAACAATAATAATAATTGAATGTATAACATAACTCAGACAACTTAATATTATATTAATAAAATTCATATTGAGTTACATACCAAAATAAAATTACATTCATATTGAGTTACATATTCTTAATATTTTCAATAAACTTAACATTTAGATTCATATTTTCTGATTTGCCGTTTTCAATATCTCTAAGTTCGTTAAGCACTTCCATTTCTTTAGTACGAACTTTGATGAGGAAGTCTTCTGTCTTCTTATACAGATCCGAACCTACTAATTTTGGAAGAAATTGAATGAGATCCTGTCTTCCTTTTGCTGTTTTTATTATTTGTTCCAGAATCGTGTTTAGAGACTTTGCTTTCTCCAATTGTCGGTCTGTTTCTTGAATTGCTTGAATGCTCATCTTCAGTTTGAAAGCGTTGTTTTCTGCCATTTAGCTGTTGCAAAAGAAACCCCCTTTTTTGTTGTTTTTTTTTTTATGCTTTTTTTATGTGTGTGTTAATATTTTGTGTATGTTGATTTATATAGGAAAAAAAAGTTTCAGTTTTGTTAGGTCTAGAAGTTTAAAGGTTACTCATGCCTTTTTATGGATAATGGCATTATGGGCTTATGTTCAGGCCCAAACATAATAAAATTAGAAAAATACGTGTTCAACTGTCGATATATGTTAAGATATACGTTTTTTTCAGTTTATTTGTATTATTGGAGGTAGTAGTTATTTGGTGATTTAAATGTATTATTGGCGATATTAGTTATTTTAAGTTTATTTGTAAGTATACCTGAACCGCTATATATTATTTTAGACGTTGACCGGTTCTATCAAAAAAAAATGCGTTGACCGGTTCATACCATTTGACACAAAACACAAAGAGTATAAAAAAATATTAACTTTACTATCACATTACATTTTAAAAAAATAAATGAAAAATAGTTTATTATTTTAATATCACACTATATTAAAAAAAAGAAAAAAATTAAATCTGTTGGGTTTTTGTATTTGTTTAATGGGTCGGGTATCCACAATCAAATAAAAAAATATTAATTTTCTCTCTCTTAGATTCAATTCAAATCCCTAAAACACACATAAACCCTAAAAATAATTTAAATTGAATAAACAATTCTGAGAAAAGTTAATCAAATATCGTAGTGATAAAAAAAGAAAGTTAAATTAAAACTTGATGTCGAAGAAAAAAAGAAATCATAATTCAACAACAAATTCTGTTCTTCAAATCGCAGAGTTATTAGGTATAATTTTCTAATCTTCGATTAATTTATATTGTAATTATTTTTTTTTTAATTTTTTTTTTAATTTTGTTATTTTTATAGGTGTGCTGATTTCTTTAACAAAAACAAGAAGAAGATCAAAGACGAAGAAGATAAATTTTATTAATAAACTATTAAAGTCTGTTAATGAAAGTGAAGAGCCTCCAAGAAGAAGAGGAATAAGAAGAAGAAGAAGAATACAACGATTAGAAGAAGGTACTTTTGAAAAATACATATATTTGAATAAAACTTCTGATTAATTTTAAATAATCATCATTTCCCTTAATTGTTTGGCGTTAATTGGGTAAATGATGTTTGTGTTTAGATAATACAGATATTAATTGTTTAGTATAATTCAATTAAGTGTTTAGAGTCAATTGGACAAAATGATGTTTACGCTTACACGAACAGAATACCATTGTATCTACATCCTTTTTAGACTTCTGTTTTCTTTTGTTTTGCTTACTTGTACATCCTTTTGTTTAGCTTATTGTTACAAGAACAATTTGAATATGCTGTCATTATCATTTGCTCTTTTTGATAGTTCCTATCAATATGCACCAACCGTATCCTAGTAATATCTTTTTTCGATAGAGATAGGAATTCGATCTATGCTAATAGTTTAGTAACTAATTTGGTGAATGATTTCATACAGGTGTTAGAATGATAAACACACTGTTAATTTAGTGTGGTTTTGCTTATATCAGATCTTTAGAAGAAATATGAGCTAGGTGTAATTTGTATGGTAAATATCATATAGGCCCTAATTGGACATCGAATTGCGTCAATTTGAATTATACAGAGAATGCCTGAGCAAAAATAATCTATTAACTTTCATAGAAAATTGCTTAAAACTCTAAAAATAAACATTTTTTTTATGCCTGATCGTTCTTCACTAGTTTTCTTGTTTATGCATTCCATGCCTGCCAAGTTTGAGTTTATTTGTTTAGGAACTATTTCAGTTTTTAATTGTTGTTGATCTTTTCATGATTCATTGTCACCAGAACATTTGGATAAAAATAAAACACTTTTTTTTTTCATCAGAAGAATATAATGAAGATGATAATAGTAAATCTATTGATATTGAACACACTGATGATGAAGAAGATGATGAGCCTAACGAGTATGACCTTATTGATGATATTGAAGAAGAAGGAATTCAAGATGATGATGATGAAGATGAAGAGGAAGAATATAACTTTGATGACGAAAATGATAGTGATGAAGAAGATTCTGAGGATGATCAAGATAGTGAAGATTATGATTATGAAGAATTAGATGAACAAGAAGAAATAAATAATGAATATAATAAACGAATTGAAGAAATAGAAGATGAAGCAGAAAAGGGGATAGAAGGTGACGAATTTAATGTAACAGAAGAAGAAGAACAGAGAGAAATCACACAAGTACTATCGCAAAAGAGATGCTCTATAAATGATTCATCAAAGATTAATCAAGACAAGTTAAAGACACTTAAGTTGGATAGTATGAAGCATCAAGAAGTACCGTTTGAAGGTGAATGTTCTAATCCAAATTTGGTGAAGAGTAATGATGTGTTTAAAAACAGGGGTTCACCAACTCAGTTATTTAATGCTATTAGATTCTTAAAAACAGATACTAACTCGTGCAACGTATTAAAAAATATGGGATTTGGAAGTTTACTTGATTTAAAAATTAACATAATTCCAAGTAGATTGGGACAACATGTGGTTCAAAGCTTTGATGAATCGACAATGACCATCAAACATTGGAGAGGGGATATTAAAATTACAAAGGAATCAGTCGAAGAAATTTTCGGTTTCCCAAGTGGTGGTTTACAAATAAATCCACCAGAAAGAGTGAGAAGTGAGGATGCATGTATTAAAAATTGGAGAAAGCAATTTACTTTGTTGGAGAAGGATACAATCAAAGTTAAACCAAAATCTGTAGTGCAAAAACTAATAGATGCAAAGGACAGAGGAAAGTTGTTCAGAATTAACTTAGTTGTTTTGATAGCAACTGTCTTATTTGAAGCTATGAAAGATGGAACATCAAATCAGAGAATCTTATATTCTATTTCATCTGATTATGATAAGATTAATAAGATGGATTGGTGTGGTTATTTGATTGATTGTCTAAAGAAGTGTAAAAAGGATTGGAATCCTAACAACAAGAAATCATATTATTGTGGACCTTTGACATTTCTTACGGTAATTACACTTCTTTTTTTGTTTTATTTATTCTTCTTTTATACATACATATATCTCAATATTTCATAACAAAAAACCAATTACCTTTGCAGCTTTTTTATGTTCAAAAGATAGACTGCAATTTCATAAACGTAGATCATTCTCAACCTGCTTTGAAAACATGGAATACAGAATTGCTGAAGATGAGAGAAACAACAGAGTTTAGTTACTTGGTGGATAAAAGTCATTGTGAAACACCTGAGTCTGTTGAAGAGGTATTAAATGTTACACCAAAACCTATTGATTTAAAGGCATTCTTTATTCCTAAATCTGTTTGTTTAATCAAAACAAACACTTACTCCATATATTTTATAAGTTGTGTGATTGCTTTCAGGGGAAGCTGGAAAACGCAGAGAAATTAGATCCAATTCCAGTTAAACAAGTAAAACAAGCTTCTGCTGAAAAAGGTCAAAATGTGACATCAGAGTGCAACAAACTGGTATGTTTCTTTCACATTTAATCTGTTAATAGTATGAATTTGTTTTAAAAAGAAAAAAAAAATTATTAATGACTAGATTATATATCAGTTTAAACAATAATAATTTAAACAATAATATTATTGCTAATAATATAAAATAAGTCTGTTAAAGACATATTAAATGTTACAGCAAAACTTGTTGATTTAAAGCTATTCTTTCTTACCAAATTAGTTGGTTTAATCAAAATTAATCTTATTTCATATATTTAATTATTTTTCTGGTTGCTTTCAGGGGGAGCTGGAAAAGACATAAAAATTAGATGCAATTCAATTAAAACAAACAAAAAAGGCTTCTGGTGAAAAAGGTCAAAATGTTACATTAGAATGCAACAAACTGGTACGTTTGTTTATCATTTTATCTGATAATAGTATGAATTTGTTTTAAAAAAAGAAAATTATAAATGATTAGATTATCAATATAGGTAAACTTATGAATTTGTACTGATATGAATATTTGACTCGTTTTATAAAACTTACAGGTGTTTAAAGAAATAATCTCTGAAGAGAAAAAAGTTCTATTAAAGAAAGTTGATGATGAAAAGGCATAGCTTTTTTTTTTTTTTTTTTTTTTATTTATTTATAATATTTTATCTTGCAACTAAAATGAATTAAGAAAATCAAGTTAATATTTTAATGAAAATTAAACAGGGTTTCATTCGGAAAACGAAGAATAATTTGTTTATGTTGGAATCATTGATCAAAGAAATGAAGCATTCTATCAAAAAAGGATTGTTGAACTTTCCGAATTCTAAAGAAGTTGAAGCTTTAAAAGATGAATGGGATCGTGTAATAAACACCGCAAAACAAGTAAAGCTTAATCCAGAATGTTCAATAATCGAAAATTCTAGATCTGAATCACTTTTTTTGAAAAATGAGGGAAACTTAAAAAAAAAAAGTTAATTTGCGTCATCAAGAAAGGAAATTTGATTTTACAAAACGTGAATCAAATATTATTGAAAAAGAAAGGCAAACTTTTAACGAAATCCCCTCTTTTGATTTGGGTTTTGATTTCCCTTCACATCCTGTTGAAGAAGTAACACTATGTAAGTAGTTAGAAAAAGTGAGTTTGACTCCTCCAGAAGAAAAATCTAAACGCAATAAAATACAAATTGTTTCTCTTTTAACACCTCCTGAAGAAAATCAAACCATTAAAGAAACAAATGAAATTCAAGCATCGACAGAAGAATTTAATGCAGCCAATGCACTATTCAGTATGAGCAAAAATCCTATGTAAGTTTTAAACATTATTTTTATTTTATTTATTTATTTATTTATTTATTCTTATTGTAATTTAATACTTTTAATAAATATTTATAGGGACATAATTTTCCAGTTTCAATATGCTGGTTTTGGAGTAGAACGTACAAAGTTTGAATCGTTCTATTATGAACAATGGATATATTCTGATATAATAGATATGTGGTGTCTCTTACTTAATTATGAAGAATTCAGAAGATCTAACTCTAAACAATCAAAATTGTATTGCAATACGCAGGTTACGGTATGTTTTTTATGTTTTTTTAATAACAAAATAGTATTTAAAAATAAATATTTTGTATTAATTTTATTTTATGATATCAGCCTCTATCTATGACTGATGAAAATATAACAAGAGATGAAAGATTTGATAGTTTTCAAGAAGCTCTGTTTTTAGCTGCATGCCTTGAAGATGAATCTGTAGCTAATTTAGATAGTGTGGATTTGGTAAGTTACTTATTTAAAAATGTGCTTATAGTAGTTATAATAATATGGAATAACTGATTATGTATAAATATTAGTTTCAATGGCTTATTTTTTTGAATATCAACACAGGTCTTTTTCAATATTCTTCGGAATTCACATTACTACATAGTTTGTTTCGATCTAAAGAATCTGAAGATTGAGATTATCGATAACAGAATAACAGATATGGAAGTTTTTTATGAAGCTTCTAAAATTTCTGAAATTGATCTGATAAAGAGAATTTATGGAACTCTGCCGCTAGTTCTGGTAAGAATTCATGTTTACAATTTTTTCCAAAAACATTCAGTCATTTAAGTTCGTAACCTGGACCTTCGATACCCTGTAGTTCTGGTAATAATTCGTGTTTACAATTTTTCCCAGAACGTTAAATCATTTAATTTCAAAATTTCAATGAAGTAAAATTTAATATTCATTAACTTTGCTGTTTTAATTTTTTCAGACAAACTTTTTCTGTGAGTATTTGAAGAAGAGAGATCATCCAAAATTTCAAATCATGAGACTCTGTAAGCCTAGTATATTGAAAATGCCTTGGAGAACAAGAACAAATGAACATGATTGTGCAATTTTTGCAATGAGACATATGGAGACATTCTATGGACAAAAAGTTGAAGAATGGAACTCAGGATTCAAAAATGAAGGTGTAGAACAAGAAGGCCAAATCAAGACATTGAGGAAAAAATATGCAGCTAAAATTCTTCTTTCCGATTATAATATACATAGAAAAAAAATAATTTCTGAATCAATTGAATTTTTGAGTTTTAGTGCAGAAGAAAAACAACGCCGTTTAAAAGCAAAAACCCAAAAGGTTCATTGAGATGAGATTTATGACTTCTTGGAAAGATAAAGGAAAAGAAATGAAAAAGCCCTGAGAAAGTTCATTTCCATTTTAATCTGAAATTGTGTAATTTTGCAAATAAACATTAGTGCATTTTGATAATGTAAAAGAATTTGAGTTTTATTCAATGAATCTGTATCATGAATGATTTGCATATATTGTTTACTGTTTATTACTAAGATTTCTTTATTGAAAATTATACTTGTCTGAGAAGTTAATAACATACTGTATTACTTAATTTCATATTAGTTAATAGTTTAAAAATATAATAACAGTTGAAGTGTGTTTATGTATCTGAATTTGAATTACACAAGTACATATTAATCAATGTGGTTGATGTTTTATTTGAATAGAGAGTTGATTGATTCGGTATATGACTTAGAAAATGGTTATAAGGTATGTGTTTTATTCGTAACGATATTGTTTTAAAACATCACTAATTGTAGGATGTTGTGATTTACACATATCTACAGTTTACGAGCTGTTGTATTTCCACTTTTAAAACACAAGCATACATAAATAAATAAAAAAAAACAAACAAGGTTATTCAACTAACAGAAAACAAAATAAAAAGTTCAAATATTTTAAAACAACACAAAGCAACAATAAAAAATCATAAACTTATATGCAAAAATATATTCAAAAGTATATATTGAAAATAAAATTTTATATATTGAAAAGTATTCAAAGAAATTTACATTTCACATTGTTGGGCTAATAAAAATAATTGGGCTTGCATAAGTTCATATTCTATTGTGTATTTTTTTTAAGAAAATCTATTTTGGGCTTTAATTAATTAAAAAATAAATTTAATTTAAAAAGACTATTGATTAAATTTAATTTATATTAAAAAAATAATATTTTAAGAGATTGATATTTTGATAAAACTCAAAAAGTCAAAACAATCAACAAAAAAATCCCAATTTCATTCCACCTTCTTCATAGTATCAAAAAAAACCCTAAAAAAAAAAAATAAAAAAAAAAATAAAAAAAAAACACTTCAAAAATGTCAGACAACATCCCGATTGAAGTCCAAATGGAAATAATCAAAAAAGTTTATGAGGTTAAGATATTGATTGGATTCAAATCAGTTTCCAAACAATGGAAGTCTATTATTGAGAGCTCTGACTTTGTGATTGGTCATAGCAACCGCCATCCACAGCCGCTTAGTTGTTCTATCATAGGCTACAGAGAAGATACTTTTGTTTTTAATGAAAAGTACGTTTTTTTTTTCTAGATGATAGTAAGAATGAAACTCTTTTTAACGTTTCTCTATCTAATGTTATTTCTAAAAACATTGAACAAAAATTTTCTATATCAAAAATTATTGGTACAACTCATGGTTTAGTGTGTTTGTATGGTTTCCACAAAGTCTATAAACAGTGGATGGTTATTTTTTCGAATTCTTCAATTCGAAAATCAATTGGTATAGTTGCTCCTTATACTGAAAGTAATATTTGTCCTACTTTAGCTTTTGGAGTTCGCCCGGATACTTTAGATCCTACCGTACTGAAATTAACATATGCTAAGAATGCTATGTTTTGGGTTGTTGAAGTTTTTTCATTAAGTGCAGGTGTTTGGAACAATGTGATTCCAAATGGTAATTGTCCTCGAGAAACCATCAAATTTAATGACTCAACTTATGTTGTATTAGATAGATTTGTTTATTGGGTTGCATATGAATTGATTGTTGCTGATGATCGTGACTATAACAAAAACATGCTTATCTCATTTGATTTGATTACAAAAGAGTTCAAAGAGATACACTTACCAGATAGCTTAACAAATGAAATATTTGAACCTTTCCAATTGACCGTTTGTAAACTAAGGGAGTCTCTTGTTGTGTGTGGATTCATCATGATTGATGGAGCGCTACAATGTGGTCTATGGATAATGGAAGATGATTTTTCTTTCAGAAAGCTGTACACAATTGATGCAAACGTTTATAGAATATTGGGGTTTACAAAAAGTGGTGAAGCTATATTTGAACCTCGAGAAGACTATGGAAAATGTTCAACACTTCATGTTTACGACCCATGTTCACAACAAATCAAGAATCTTGGGATTATTGGAGTAGAGGGTTCATTCATCATGGGCTTGTACAATGAATCGATTCTGCTAAATGATCAGTAAGAATCATAAAAATATATTATGAATATGAATCTGAATGTTAAGTTTATTGAAAATATTAAGAATATGTAAAGAATTATGAATGTAATTTTATTTTGGTATGTAACTCAATATGAATTTTATTAATATAATATTAAGTTGTCTGAGTTATGTTATACATTCAATTATTATTATTATTGTTTAGGATCTCATTCAGCATCATATGATGATATGATGTATAAACATTTTATTTTGATGTTTATGTTGTAATCTGATATAAATTTGTTCACTTACTTTAAAAGTACTCAGAAACTAGTAAATAACAATAAACTTTTTATGGTTTCAGATGCTGGTTTCAATTTGTAGATTACATATGCTGAATAGATAATATCAAACGAACAAACACATGGTTTAATATGCTGGGTTCAGTTTGTGGATTACACATAGTGGTTTAAGTTTAGCCATTAGAGTTTATAGTATAATCTGAAATAAGATAGTTGTAATCCATAAATTTTGATGTTTATGTTGTAATCCATAAATAAGATAGTTGTAATCCATAAATTTTGATGTTTATGTTGTAATCTGATATAAATTTGTTCACTTACTTTAAAAGTACTCAGAAACTAGTAAATAACAATAAACTTTTTATGGTTTCAGATGCTGGTTTCAGTTTGTAGATTACACATGCTGAATAGATAATATCAAACGAACCAACACATGGTTTAATATGCTGGGTTCAGTTTGTGGATTACACATAGTGGTTTAAGTTTAGCCATTAGAGTTTATAGTATAATCTGAAATAAGATAGTTGTAATCAATAAATTTTCAGCGGAGAGAGACTTATGAAGTTTGATTATTCCTTATTTTCTTTCAGCAGAAAGATTTTGTAATTTTTTTCAGCATATGAATTATTTTGTTATAGTGGAGTATTCAAGAAATATTTTATTGTTTAATAGTGTTTTCATAGATTTGATGGATGTGATGTTCAGGGGAAGTGTGTACGCCACCTGTTTGCTTACTTGACCCCTACCTTTTTTTTTTTTTTTTTTTAATTTAATTACTCATCTTTATTTAACAAAAGGTTTAAGACGATATTAATATATATATTTGTTATGTCAAACAAATAACGGCCACGTGTCAAGAACACAAATGTCTCATAATAAATATTAAATATCACAATACAATTTATAAATTAATATCGTAATACCTATCAGAATACGAAGTTACAAACCTTAAATAATAACTATCGTAATACCTACCATAAAAGAGATATTAATATCGGAATAACAATTTATATCATAATAACAAATTATACAGTATAATAATACTTAAATCAGAACAACAATTTATATAATAATAACTATGTAGATATGCTTATGTAAAAAATAACAACTTTAATAAAAATATCTGTAATTAAGAACAATAAAATTAAATAACAAAAATTACTTTCAATTATTCAAACTTATCAATCAGTATCCTCCTCAGAATTAAAATTAAATACATCATCATCCTCCTGAGAGTTAGCTTTACTTGATTGTCCCTTAGTTTTCCTCCCTTTTCGATTCGCCTTCTTAATGCCTTTCTTAGGAGCCAGTTTTTTCCTATTTGGATTGTTGGGACAATTCCTGAAATCATGATCTGTTTTTTTTTTACAGATTCTGCAATTTCTTAAATTTTTTCCACCTTCTTTTGAAGGTTTAATTCTGACATCATTATTAGAAGGTTTATACCTATGACCACTAATTCCACCTTTGTTTTTCCCAAAATCAGGAGGAAGAACTTCAAGAACATCAGGTTTAGGAACTCCAATCATAGATGATATACTTTGCTGTTTACTTGCTGAAGTCTGAGGCACATTTGATGATTCTAAACCAGATTCATAAAGACTCAATTGATCAAGAAATTGACCTAGTTTATCTTCATCGTATCCACATTGATTGATTATAGCATTCACTTTTGAATAAATATTCGAAATAGAAGAACCAGAAGATCCACTTGATTTATAAGAAGAACCAATTGGAGGTAAAACAACAGCTTCTTTTCTCCAACGCCTTAACAGATATTGCTTTGGAATCTTCTTAACACCATTTGCTCTAAGAGTATAAAAGGCATGACGACATAACAAACCACGTCTTTCAAAATGCAGGCAACTGCATTTAACAGAATGAGTTTCTTCATCATAGTCAACCTGAAAAAAAAAAGTAAATAAAAAAACATAAAATATTTTTAACAGAACGAGTTTCTTGATCATATTTATTGAATTAAAAAAATTGAAATCTAATACCTTAAACTCTCCAAACCACTCTTTATCAGTGTCTTTAACATAACCCAAATTTCTCGTAGAACCAGTACAAGAATCAATAGAAGCAACGATCTCAATCTGAATAACATAGAATGCCTCAAGAGTGTAAAAATCTACAGCTTGTACTTCAACTATTTGTCTGGTTTTCAATGATGGCTTACCAGTTCTTGTATTATTATCAAGAACACGTTGAATATTTCTTTGTTGATCTAATGCACTTTCATACCGAAAAAGAAAATGAACTAGAGTAGAACTCCAATTAGAATTATGACCAAAAAAATAGTTTTCACTTTCAGATCTTGACGTAGTTTTCATTAAACCACTCATTGGAATATCTCTAAAATAAGCAGGAATCCAACTCTCTTTAATATTAAACATATCATTTAACCATTTATGCTCATCTAAATGATATTCAGCAAATAAAGAATTCTATTTTTCAACAAATTCATCAGGTTCCTCGCTTTCCCTCCATACAATACGACATAGACGCTTTTTGAATCCTTCTTCTTCACATATTTCAGATCCAATCTACAAAAAAAATAAAAGGAAAATAATTTATATGAAAAATAATTGTTTAATATTAAAAATAATTGTTACAACATATATATATATGTATATATATATATATATATATATATATATATATATATATATATATATATATATATATATATATATATATAGGGTAAAGTTAAAATAAAAAGACAAATATCCGTAAAAAGAATAAAAAGAATTTTTTTTTTAAAAAGTTCTCGAAAAATTCCAAAAAAATTCCACAAGATCGGGTATGTTGGTGCATAAAACTTTTGTGAAAGAAGTTTTTCTAATTTTGAGTTTTTATACGTTTTTTTTAATGCACAAAAAACGAATTTTAATGCGCAAAAAAAATTTTAATGCACAAAAAAAATTTTAATGCACAAAATTTTCAAGTTGTTTTAGTTAGATGCGCAATGTTATTTTAATGAAAAAAGTCAAAAGAAGTTGGGTCCAAAAACGATTTTTTGATGCACAAAAAAGCGATTTAATGCACAAACGTATTTTTTTTATAATTTTTTTCAGATAAAGTATCGACTTTTAGATAAACTTCCTTTACAACTTTTTCATGCACCAACATACCCGATCTTGTGGAATTTTTTTGGAATTTTTCGAGAACTTTAAAAAAAAATTCTTTTTATTCTTTTTACGGAAATTTGTCTTTTTATTTGATCTTTACCCTATATATATATATATATATATATATATATATATATATATATACCTTTGTAGGAAGTTTATTCATTATATGCCATATGCAAAGACGATGTTTAGCAGTTTTAAAAATATTAGGTATTGCAATTAACATTGAAGGATCTTGATCTGTTAAAATAAGATACGGCTCCTTAGTATAATATTTAACAAAAGCTTGTAGTAGCCACTCATATGAAACAACATCTTCTTTCGAAAGCAAACCAGCATCGAATATTACATATTTTTGATGATTATCAACACCCGTAAAAGGAACAAACACCATATTGTACCTACAAAAAAAATATACATATATAAATATATATATTTAAAAAATATATATATTTAAAAAAAAAAAAACTTACTTATTAGTTTTGAACGTAGCATCGAAAGACAGAACATCACCAAAAGCTTCATAATTCCTTTTACTTGTATCATCAGACCAAAACAAACAACTTAATTGACCCGCAGTATTAGTCTTAAACTCAAATGAAAAATTTTCATCTCTTTCCTTTAAAACACTAAACTTATCAATTATCATTTGGGCATCATATTTACCAATATAATTGTAAATATCACGACTCATATTCTTGAAATCAATCTTTGTTGCACCAACTTTCTCATATCCACCCAAAAGCTCAGCAATAAAATTGAACGACATACAAGGACCAATGTTCAAATTTGAAGCCTTAATAGCAAAATACTGATGCGCCAAACTCATAGACCTGTGAGACTTTTGCAAATGTCTATCTTCAGAAGTAAAAAAACCATGATTGTGCTCTTCAACAAAGTTTTTAACTTTATACTGTTCACCAGATTTAACAATATAAAGTCTAGCTTTGCAATTTGTCCTAAAATCAAATCTTTTTCTCTTAACTGACTTAGCGTTACAATCTTGTTTTAAACTATCAAATTCTTCAACTTTAACTTTTTTTAATCCCTTCTTTACTGCAAAGAAATTCCTTATTAAGAATAACAACTCCTGCTTTACTTTCATGCCCTCTACGAACAATAAAACCAGCTTCATCAGCATAATTTTTGTACACCCTGTAAGCATCTTCAACACTATTAAACAAAGTACCTTCTGCTGGTACAACTGCTTTAACAACAACAGGTTTAATTAACTTTGTAGTTAAGCTAAAAAAATCTGGCGAATTTACTTCCTCATTATCTTCTAAATTATCATCGGGTGATAAATTTACAGCTTCAACAACATCATTACTTGCAGAATTCTGCATCATAGAATAACCTAAAAAAAATAAAGTCAAAAAGTGACTTGATAATAAAATAATATTACACAATTAAGTAAAAAAAGTATAACAGTTCATATAACTTATAACTATAATAATATCAAAATTGATCTAACAATTCCATATCACAGTACATCCAGTTAATACCTACAGTACTATATAACGATATAAATGCCACAAATCAATTGCACAATTAACTCATAATAACTATTAAATATCACAATACCATTTATATATTAATATCGTAATAGCTATCAGAATACAAACCATACATCTCAATATCATAAATACCAACCATAAAAGAGATATTAATATTAAAATATATATTTGTTATGTCAAACAAATAACAGCCACGTGTCAAGAATACAAAAACTCATAATAAACAATAAATATCACAATAGCATTTAAAAATTAATATCGTAATATCTACCATAAAAGAAATACTAATATAAGAATAAAATTCGAAAATGCAGAATAACAAAACGACATTAATATATAAATTTGTTATGTCAAACAGATAACGGCCACGTGTCAAAAACACAATTATCTACAAAAAAACAATTAATATCACAATACAATACATATATTTTAATATCGTAATACATATCAAATAACAAAAACAATATCACAATAGATTAATATCACAATACCATACATATATTTTAATATCGTAATACATATCATATAAGAAAAACAATATCACAATACCATACTTATATTTTAATATCGTAATACATATCATATAAGAAAAACAATATCACAATACCATACTTATATTTTAATATCGTAATACATATCATATAACAAAAACAATATCAGAATAGATTAATATCACAATACCATACTTATATTTTAATATCGTAATACATATCATATAACAAAAACAATATCAGAATAGATTAATATCACAATACCATACTTATATTTTAATATTGTAATACATATCATATAACAAAAACAATATCACAATAGATTAATATCACAATACCATACTTATATTTTAATATCATAATACATATCATATAACAAAAACAATATCAGAATAGATTAATATCACAATACCATACTTATATTTTAATATCATAATACATATCATATAACAAAAACAATATCATAATAGATTAATATCACAATACCATACTTATATTTTAATATCGTAATACATATCATATATTAATATCAAAATATCATTCTTATATCTTAATATCACAATATCTACCATATAACGAAATTAATTTGAAAATGCAGAATAACAATCTGAAAATGCAGAATAACAAAACGATGAATCTGATTTTAATAATATCAAAAAGATAGCTTACAAAAAATACCTTCAACACGGTTTTTTGATAAAAAATGATCCGATAGATCAGGACCAATACCAGAATACTGATCAGGTAAATCCATTAGATAATAAAAATTAAATAAATATAGTTGCAAAAAATAAGGAAAGAAAATATTCAAATAATAATAAAAAAGATAAGGAGATATTAACGGGCGAAGATTTGACCCGTATTTTCTAAATAGAATAATTACGAAAATGCCACTCCGTGTTATATAATTATATCTAATCACAGCCGCTGATGGGAAAAGATCAACGGCCCATACGCATCCGTACGTCCGCACTAAAAATAACCATCCACACGTGATCCTTTGCCTATATATATATATATATATATATATATATATATATATATATATATATATATATATATATATATATACTAGATTTCGAAGCCCGCCCGATGGGCGGGCATGACTTATAATTATAATTTTTATGGTGTCAGTTAACGGAAAATTATTTTTAAGGACGTCGATTTTATTGATATCACCGTAAATATATAATTAGCTTAACCTCATGAAACAATGGTTAGTAACTTTGTGCTACAATAGAAGTCTATCATCATTTGACATTACATTGTTCTTTCTTATGGATTATGAATGTTTCAATTAAATATAGGAGGATCTTGGATTAACACGTTTCATAACGCGAAGCACATTTTCCCTCACAATAGCCCTTGGTCACATTCTTAAAGTCACATATGATTATAATAACCTGTCACAAGAAAGTATGTAAAGTATAAGCTTAATGTGCAAGGAAAAGAGTAAAAAATACTCATCGAAGAAATAACTTTGATCAAGCAATATATTTGATCGCAAATGAGGAACAATAGCATATGATAGTTTTCAATAAAAAACACACAAACTACGTCTATTAGTCTTTCCAGCAATTCAATTGTACAGTTTTCCTATAAAATAAAAAAGAAGCAATCGATATGTTGAAAAGAATTTTGCTTTCATTAAAAATATTGTGGGAAAAGAACCATCCTAATTGGTAATCAATTTTAACAGATCTCCTATTGACCTTTTTGAACTGGCTATTAAAATCACTACCCACAATTGAAACCATGTCTAGATACGCTAACTCTAAACTGATAATTAAATAAATGAGGTTAAGAAACCATACCTCTGTGTTAAAGGAGAATTTTTTGCAATAGTTGCTTGGTCAGCACAAGCTATTATACCAACGCCCTCACTTATCAAATTACATAGGATATATTATTAGTTGTATATATTTTTGTTACTGTCTTGCTATTAGCGATAGATAGGTTTTAGAGCTGGCAATTTCGACACGAAACACGAAAACACGACACGACACGAAGTTAACAGGTTTCGTGTCATGTTCGTGTTTGTGTAAGATGACACGATAAGATAACGTGTCGTGTTCGTGTCAAGACCTCGTGTAACCTGTTAAGACACGATAAGACCTGTTAAGACCTGTTAAAACCCGTTAAAGACCTGTTAAAACCTGTTAAGACCTGTTAAGACCTGTTAAAGACCTGTTAAGACCTGTTAAGACCTCTTATCGTGTCTTATCGTGTCGTGTTCGTGTGACCTGTTAATTTTCGTGTTCGTGTTCGTGTTTTAAGATCTGACACGATTAGCTTATCGTGTCGTGTTCGTGTCAGGGCTTAACAGATCCGTGTCTTATCTTGTTCGTGTCGTGTGCACCTGTTATGCCAGCTCTAATAGGTTTACCTACCATGAAACTCTTCAAATTTCCCAACGATACCATGCTTCATCAACATTTGGGGTGACGGTCATAACCAAATCTGTTGTTGTAACACCATCTTGCAATTTTCCTCTAGGCAATACCATGCTCATTGGTTGTAAATATGAAAGTAGAAAATATGTGAAGTTATAAGTTAATCTATCATATTAAAGAGTAACATGATCCACCAGGAAGAGCCCTATTTATAGGTTATTAGTCATATGAACTAAACATATTATACTTTGGGTGACTATTGACCTATATGACCCAATTGAACTACTATGAAATTAATGATTTGCATATTATAACCAAACTAAGTTACTAAAGATATATAGACAAAGTTGGAACAAATAAGTAACGAATGCTACAATTTAGCATTTAAAGCAAAGAGCTTAGCGGTGCTATGAGGTTATAACTGTTTAAAGCAAAGAGATCAGTGGTGATATGAGTTTGGCATTTAAAGCTACCCTATCAAATAAAGGTCAAAGAAGTTGAACCTGATTTGTCCATCATACGTATTTAGAGCTTGTACGTGTTTAAAGATAAATATTCAAATTAGGTAAGATAACATCATAGGAGGAATTAAACTTGAAGTTGGTGAACTTACTTATAATGCACATAAGTTACTTCATTGCATGCTTTGTTCGAATAAAAAAACATGAGATCTTTTTCCAATTCACCAGAATCATTGTCTATCTTTTCAGGTCTTTTCGTCAAAAAAAAATTGTCGCACGAACCTGGTGAAGAATGATTTTAAATATAGGCTGAAAAAAAAATACTAAAAAATAAAATTGGACGAAATATGGATTACTTACGTCTTCTTAAAATTGTTAATCTCAGTAATGTGGTGGATGTGAAGAAGTAAGCCATTATCTCGGCAATAATGAGCCAAGGTAGTATTTGCAGTGAATCCACTACATTGATGAACAAATTGGTAGCATTGAACATGTTGCTTACGTCTGGCTTTTTTGATATAGTTTTATTCTTACACTTTCAGTCAAATAATCCCTATACATATAAGATGGAATGCATATGAAAATAAGATTGACTATATGAGACACATCACCTCTGTAAATACCTACCTCACATCGCAATACCAGTTATTAACCTGCCACCACCACCAGTTGAAATCAAAACGTAAAACATTACTTGTTGATAGTTATATCTCACACATGACAATCTTTGTGTTATATATGATATTTAATGATTACATCTCAAAACTATAAGCATGATGTTTACCGAAAGCAAGATATATAAATTTATGAAAATACTTGATTATTACGTAATCAACTTGCAAAGTATCAAATTCTTGGACAAACATATAGTATTATATTATACTTCATGATATTTAAACTCAAAGACTAACTATTTGGTTGGTTTGATTCATTTTTTTACCCGATGCTCAGCCCTGATCGCATATGTGGTACTGTCAAAAAGTCAAACTTTAAGCCAACCTCAGAAAGAATTGGTACTCTTTAACCAATATCAAAGTAAAACAAAAATAGATTAAAACAATAAAAAAGACGTTGAACTTAAGTCGTAAAGAGCCTATATAGAGCACATTTGACGATTAACCTATTTTTCTTTTGGTTCAGATTCATTTCGATTTCACAGTCCTTTTGAACAGACCTAGTTTCAGCTTATTATATAATGGTCTTTTCAAATATGTATGATTTACTTTTTTTAGTGTAGAGGCCACTTGGCATAAATCTCCTAGATTGGTGTACCATAAAAATGTGGAGTGCTACCAGTGTCTAAAAGACAGGTTTACTTTTGTGATTTTGTCAAAATATCCAAACGTGTGTAAAAGTGGCAAGACATCTCTCACTTTTTAACAGCACAAATGAGCAAGAAGTGTAAAATTATACCTCAGCACCTTGTCCGTTATCCATCACCACAATTTTGTCTGCAGCTCTTGCTGTTGATAGCCTGAAAATGGGTTCAAAATCAAAATACACATCTCAAGGTTACAAATAAATAAACATGGGAAAAAATCACCTGTGTGCTATGAAAAGGATAGATCTTTTCATCTTCATGTTGTGTTTTAATCCAACTATTAATTCCTGTGCAAGAAAAAAGATGTCAGTTAACTGCTGATAATTGCAGCGAATGACATAATATAACATTTGTACACAATATTTGACTACAAGTTAAATCAAACAATTGGAAGCACTTGGATTTATTGTTTATGATATCATGAAATTGATTAAAGCTGTTATAAGATAACTGATTTGAGAAGAAAAATATTATCAAAATTATCACCAATAAATTATTAGGAATCTAGAAAAGAAACATGCAAACCCCCTTGAGAACTCGATACCTATAGATTTTAACCCACTAACCCGAATGTAATATTCACCTAACTATGGCCCTAGAAATTGCAATTCGTTGCTTCTGGCAACCACTTAGAAGCTCATCATCGACTATTGTTTCATAACCATTAGGAAGGGAGCAAATGAATTCATGAGCATAAGCCTGTTTTGCAGCCCATTCTATGTCTTCTTGCTTGATATTCCTTGAGCATCCATAGCTAATGTTCGACTTTATATCCATCCAGAATAAATGTGGTTCCTGAAATATAAAGCTATCAGAGTTTAGCCAATCCCATGATTTAGAACAGCAAAATTAGAACAATATAGGATAGTTACTTCACCAAAACAGGTTGAGACATACTTATGCCAACATTTGAACGTTGTTTTTGGTCATGCGTGATACAGGAAGTCCGAGAGGGATGAGAAACATGGTGAAGGTTAACAACATCTAACTCAAGAGATACACTTTCAAGAAGATGAGATGCAACAGCGTGCATGACGCGTTTGCAGCTGTTACCTCATAAGGTAACGACACAGCAGGTTGGCCAAACATATCAGCAGTAACAGCAGGACGGCACTCATTAAATAACCCACCCCGGCATGTTCCTACCCATACATAGGATTACCCAATTCAACCCGATTTGACCCATTACCCTACTTATCTATTTGCCATCTCCACACAACACTCTTCAGCCTAAGAACTGAGATCTATACATTCCCTCGCGTAAGCATTAAACTCTTTTTTTCTTCCTTCTCATTGTACCACACAAATGTTTCCTTTTGCTTTTTTACTATCAGAACTATATATTCACATAAAGAAAATGTAAAATATTTTAGTACCAAACACCTTCTTACATTCCCTTCGAGGTTTATAGTGAGAGGCCCGCTTATGGATTTATGATAACAACCTTCACTTTTTACAGAGAGAAAAATAACATATAGGACGATTCACAACTTATATGAGAGGTGTACCTCACGCCATTGGAGCTCACGTTGTAGTTGTAGTGCTGCGTATCTGTGGTACGGCTGAGTACATATAATGGTGCTAATCTTACAGCCAAATGCATCAGATTGTTCATGGAAGCTTATATTTGGCATCTCGAAATTATAGCTTATAAGCACACAACCCGCAAACTTACGTTTAATATTTACATATCCATAATAATAATAAAAAAAATTAAAATAGCAAAACCCAATCAGATAAGTTGCCCGTCCCGAAACTGAAACATCGCCTAATTACCCAGAATTATATAAAAAGGGGAGAATATGTTTTTTGTCATCGGCAGGATTAAATGCTTATGTGTAATAATATAAAACCTGATAGACAACGTTTGTCAGAAGAAATTGTATGACATCAAAATTAGGAAAAAGATGCTACCACTTAACATCTGGAAGAAATATACTCACTATCAGTCCCTGTTTTATCACCCCTTGCACCCAGTGACTTTTAAAAAATTTTAATTTATAGCTTAAAATGAGCATTAAAACCTGTTGGGAGGAGAGGGAGGTTGTCAGTCGCTTCACACGATGCTACAAAAAGGGTTTGATCACCGGGACATGTATGCGTCCGTTGATTACTGTAACAACAATAGTTTAGCAAAAATTAGTATAATTTAGAGTATTCACTGCATCATGCGAGCACCTATCCAATAATAAAGAAACTGATGACCACATTTACCTTGAGCAACTGAATAGTTGAATCTGTCATTAGTATGCTGTGAGACAGAGGAATCATATCTGGTGCCTTGTATGTTCCTATTACAATACATAAAAATGTTTATTGTATATGGTAATTAAGAATACATTGATACGATATTACCAATTGGATTGGTGCTTCAGATTGACTAAAACTCAATACCAAAAAGCTGTCCTCAAATTGTCCAACTGCTCACTGTCACTAATTTACATAAACCCCATTTTGACCCATACACGTAACATATTAAATAACTAAAGAGCAAAAGTTTGTATTGCACTAACCGCTTTCATAGTTGATGGAGCATCAACTATTTCCTCACCAGTTTGCATAAATCCGGAATTAAGCCTTGGCGACCAAAACATAGAATGATAGACATTAAAAAAAAAAAAAAAAAAAAAAAAAAAAAAAAACAACAACTAATAACTTACAATCAAATACGTACATGAACACTTATGATCCTTTTGCCATCAATCCACCTCATGAACATTCTGATCATTCCATATCATATAAGTACTTCAAAACAAAATGCCAAACACTCTTTAATTACGTTTCATTGCATTTCCAGGTTACCCACTTTCAACTTTGTTTAGATTAATCTTTAACCATAAATCTTCATGCAAATCCCTTTTTCTATTGAATTAGTACACACCCCTTTTTCTATTGAATTAGTACACACAAATAAATATAAATTTTCAATTCAAAATATAATTATTACATAAAAAAGGGAAAAATAGAAAAAATGATACCCGATCAAAACATAACTTCTGAATGTTGGTTGAATACATACCAACTTGCTACCTGAACCTTACTTTAATGTGCAAGTATATATGTAGTAATGCAGTTAATGATCTATAAGCTAACTAACTTTTCATAGTTGTCTGTTTGGATCTCAAGTGAGGCAGCATCATTGCTATATTACCTGCGTATACACAATACGACACCAAAACATAAAGAAACAAATATTTGTAGTAGCATATCTGAATTAATCACTAACATGTAATTAAAGTGGAAAAAAACCTTCCTAGAAAGTGGCTGGTGGGCTTCATCATTCCTTCGAAAGATAAACAAAAGGTATTAATTAACTACGGTCCATTATTATATCATAATAAGACCACTTAATGTAAATTCAATAAACTAACAGTTGTGAGTCATCGACCAGGATACAGTGGTGGCATCAATATCTTAACCTAAGAAGACCTGAAAAAATAATTCAATATTAGATATAATCAGAACTTTTTAAGCATACAATATGCATGTTTAGTCATAATTGATCAATAAGTTGCAAGGTAAACATATCATGCATCCAACAGAATCTATTACTAATATAATTTAGGGTTTGGAGATTGAATATGATGAATGATGGCTGTGGAAACAAATTAGGGTTTGGAAGAATAGATGAAACTTAACATGCCAAACTTATGAATCAGTCTATATTGGAAATCTAAGATATGTATAGCATTATATTTATGGCTTTGCTTGAATATTATATATTTGGTTTTGTAAGATATAACTCAAAAATTAAGTTGATCTAGTGGTAAGATTACTTATTAGTGTATCTACAAATCTAGGGTTCAAATCCTACATATTGAATTTTTTAAAAAATGAATATTCAGCCTAAATATTAAAAACGAATTTTAATTAAAAAATTGCTTAGGTGGCATCAAATTCGATTAGTACTGATGACATGGCTAATAATGAATTACTGGGCATTGACTAGGCAATGAGGTGGCATATTCTTCAAATGCCTCCTGTTATATATAATGTAGATATATATATATATATATATATATATATATATATATATATATATATATATATATATATATATATAAGTTGAATTTATCAAGTTTTACATCAAATATATATACATATATGTATACAACATTATTATAATTTATATAAAATAATATTACAGAAAATCTCCTTAAGTTTCACAAAAGTTACAATTTTAACCTTAACGATATAAACTTTTCACCATTAGTCCAAAGTTATATATATTTACATTTTAGGTCCAAAAGTATCCTTATCAACATTATATACCCGAAAGTTTCAATAATTACAGTTTATAACCCATAAATTTAGAATTTACAATTTTGACCCTAAGTTTCCAAATTTTACACTTTTAGTCCCTCAATTATAAAATTTTGCAAATTTATTCCAAATATCACCAAATTAAAAGTTTAACATTTTTATTTTCTAAATAAGCTCAAAACATTCCTAATAGCTTATTGGACCAGCTTATTAACTTAAAATCACTTATTTTCATTAATTGGGCTTAACGAGTACACTTTTAAAGGCCCATTAACATTTTACGATCCAAAGGGTTTGGGGGAACATTGGGCTTACCTTAGTGCTTGTTTTTATGTTATAAAAACGTTACAAAAGAGCTTATATAATCAGCTTATTTGAATTGCTTAAAAACAGCTTATTGGGCTTACAAGGCCGAAAGTTAACTTATTCTCTTTTGAAAATTCTGTCAAAAGTTCGATTACTTTGGCTTTTGAAAATGACTCATATGAGCTTATTAGATCGAATCATTTATGTGTCCTGTTTGCTAGCAATGTCAACAATGAGGTCAAGTTTTAAAATTGATATGTCATGTGTCATGATTTCAAATTAACGAGGCCAAGTACATGACTCATTTTATACCGAAACAATTTGGAGACTTAGAAATATTCTAAGTGTTTTTAACTCAAAATAGTATAAGTCCAAAGGATATAGAAACGTGTGATTTATGTTCTTATACGTTACTATGGTTTCCAAATCATTATAGGAGCTCATTTATAGCCTGGTTAATAAATAGTAAGATGAATAAAATGTACATGTCGTGTTTAGAATTTACGAGATATTTATAGTAAGTGTTTGTGCAAAAATCATGTTAACAAATAGCTAAAAATAGAAAGGTGATACAAGGGTCTTACCTCACCTCTAGGGGTGGGGTACAAACGTTACGTAGGGATCGAGCTGGAACAAATGGTTAACGTAGCTTGATACACGACCCACCAAGGATGCAAGACGAGCAATACTTGAACCTTGAACTTGTTTCTAACCCCTCGAACTAGATGCAAACTTTCTGTCCCAATTTACTTCTATATCTTAAATAAAATTTGTAATATTGATGTGTCTTCTTGTGTTTTTACAATTGAGCTCACAAGGGGTGATTATATAGTGTATTTAGAGTCTTGTTGAGTGTTAGCTTGAAGAATTTGCATGTCACCTCTTTCTTGCCCAATCGAGTAACTTGAGTGAGAATATAGCCAAAGGAATGTATAAGATCATTCCTGACACTCCTGACAGCTGACAAGATGTACATAGTTGGTTTGTATTGATTGGGAAGCTTGGGTGGTGACTTGAAGGTTTGTGACACGTTTTACAAGTTTTACACCAAGTGATTTTCATGGTTTACTTAGGTTGTATATGAGGCAGTAAACGAGTGAGTGAGGTCACGAAATTTGTCATTCTCGATACTCGGTAACAAGATGAAACGAGGTGGGTAAAAATATTGGGGTGTTGTTTGTCGAATTTGCAAGAAAACGGGGTGGTTTTGGTGCTCAGTCGCGACAGGAAACAAGAAAAGAAACAAAGAAATTAAAACTGCCCCACACTGGGCTTGGCCTGGTGGGCTGGGTATTTGGCAGTTCAGGCCCAAGACGAAAAAAAGAAATAAAAACTAGTCCGGTTGGTGTTGCTTGGGTTAATTTCAGCCCGTTAGGTGCTCTGGGCCCACGTAACATGCTTCGGGTATCGTGTCGAGGTCCAAAAATATTAGTGAGTAATCTCGAGAATTTTCGTAGGCTCCGGAATTATAAAAATTGTGTACGGTAATTAAATGAAACGTATAATTTTAATTATTAACGTTTTAAAAAAATATTCGCGATATATAGACCATCGAGGTTCGTGTGTAAGCATCGTTCCTAGGTAGATGGTCAATCACAAATGTCGTAGTGATTCACATAACATGTCATGCATAAAAAAAAATTGTTCCCCTTAAAAATGGTATTTAATTCACGTAATATCCTGTATTCCAAATATGATATTTATTAATCGTACAGGAAAATTACGGGAGGCTAGTATGTTTCACCGAAAAAGAATTATGAGAGTCTAAGAGCCACATCCAACCATCACAAGTGCCTTCATGAAGGCATAAACCGTTGATTAAGGTAGAAAGGTCTTGAAGCTCCGAGAGAGAACGCGATCAGGGAGAGATAAGCCAGTCCCACAAACTACCCCATTCATCACCATCTGTCACCCAACGTTCACTAATAACACAATCTTTGTTATTTTCTAGAGAAAAAAGAAGAGGGAATCGAACCATAAAAGCTGGTCCAGAGTCAAACCATCTGTCCTTCCAAAATAGAGTATTTTCTCCATTACCAACCTTTTTAATAAAAGAATCACAAAAATGAATGTCCATATTGTCAATGACAGGACCGATATCTATAATGACTGCCCACACATCTTTTTTGCAACCCAAACCATTACCATCACTGATAGACGAGAACTGTAACACCTAAAATCTGAGAACATGTGAAAAGACCAAATTGCCCTTACCAATTTGAAATTTAATTAAAAGCTTATTAAAGTACCAAATAAATCCCAAACTTCAAACAATGCACAAGTTATGTATCTAAATAATTTTAACAATTACATTTAACATTTATACAAGTAGTAAAATTACCAAAATACCCCTATAGGGCCGATTGACTTAATATGTGGTTTATTTTGATTTAAATTGAATTTAAATGGATCTAATTATGGTAAATGTACAAGATAATCATCAAGAGATTTTCTCCTAACCAAAATCTCGAAATTCCTGGCCCAAGGCCCCCATCACACGGCATTCCATCTTTTATAGTCAATCCATACCTTTTTTACACTAAACCCTAATTACCGATTGAAAAATAACACACCAAAGAAATCTCTTAGTCTCCATTCGACTCTCCCATCACTCTCAAGCATTTTTCTGTGATTCATCAACATCCTAAGAAGCCAAGAAAAATCCCATTCGAATTGTTGAAGCCTTACACGATCGTAGCATTGTTTTCTTTGTGTCGAGCCCTAAAACAAAGGTAAATTCGTTATGCTTCATACGACCTCTATAAAAATGATTTCTTATTTTTCTGATGTTTCTTACATCATATAAGACCCATGAAAATTGGTTTCAAGGTTGGAAGATCATTGGTGAAGTCATGGTGATTTTTGGATCGTTTTGGCTCTATGCGTATGCTATAATTCGTACAGCCCTCTCTACACGTTCCATTCTTGATTTGGTATTTTTCTCAAGTCCTTTATACCTTATAAACATCAAATAAAATGTTTGGTTCGATCCATGCATGATCTATATTGTTTTCGTGAATTAAACCCTAAAAACATGTGTAAAACGTAAAAGACACCATGCGATCCATAATAATTCTGAATATAATTTATTTACGTGTATTATAATCTATTATGACCTGGAAAATTATTGGAAAGAATTAACATGGCTTGAATCCTTGATTTCCAATTATTTTGGCTAATTGTGTTTTTGAATAAAACGTATAAAAAGAAAAGGAAGAAAAGCTTGCGATCTGATTTTTGATGAATTAGGGTTTGTTTGATGATTATTAATAACATTTAATGATAAGGTAATGATTACAAAAGGATTTGATTTGGGTAGGGTTCCTAATTCCATGATTTTATGTTATACGATTTGCATTTAAAAGTTTTGGGTGAGTTTTGTAAACTTTAAAAACTTCAAGGTTAATTCTGGAACTTATTTGGGCTGTATACTATTCGAAAAAAATATAACCTAAGGGTGCTAAGTGTAAGTTTTGCATTTAAATGGATTAAAATGTATTTAATGATTAATTAGGGTTTGTTTTGAAAATAATTAAAAGAGAGGGACTAAAAATGTAATTTTCAGAAACTTGGAGCTTTTTGGAGTATTTAAAAGTATTCAAGGGGTTTTGTGATAAATTGGTAAATAAATGGCTTAATATGTAATTATTAATAATTAAAAGTTGAAATTGTAAATTAAAGGGTTAAATATGTAACTTTGATAACTTGAAGGACTCAAAGTGTAAATTGTGAATACTTGAAGGTATATTCGTATAACATGATATAATAAGGGATCATTATGTAAAATGGATAAGCTAAGGGTTTAATGTGTAACTTTGAATACTAAAAGGTTTAAAGTGTAAATTTGGAAAGTAAAGGGTTAAAATGTAAAGTTATGAAACCCTAAGGACCAAATGTGTAAATATGTTAAAAGATACTTTGATTCCATTAATAATGATTCAACTTTCTAATTATGGAAACTTTCTAAAAGTGGAAACTTACTATTTATGGAAACCTGCTAAAAGTGGAAAGTCACTTTAAATGGAAAGTTACTAAAACTGGAAAGCCGACTAAAATGAGAAATCTGAATTGAATAAGTTATTAATAACAAGCCGACCATTAATTCGTGTAGATTCGCTGAAGAAGGAATTTTGCTTTCGACCTTTATGTTTCTGTCATGTGTGCACTTGCGGTTTAAGGTACAGATATTCTGACCTTTCTCAAAAGGTTTCTCATGATCTCTTTCATATTCTGATCCGTTAGTTCCCGAATTAATGCCATTGCTATGATCCCCTTTACTTGAACTTTCTCTGTTGATCCCACTTGATATGACCTCCGTTATGAAACCATGCTATGAAAATCTTTTAATTATGCCATGGAAATGTTTTGAGAAGAACCGATTTGAAAAGATGTTTATAAATGATGCTAAAATTCTTTTTAAAAGAAAGGTTATTTAACTTTCATGAACCCTATATTTTGAAAGACCATTTTTATGAAAACTGTTTTAAAAGATTATTTAAATTGGACTTTTAATAGAAACTTTTGAAACGGACTTTTGAACTGAACCATGAATTGATTTTTGAATATGAACCTTGACCTGATAAACTCTGAATGGACCTTGAATACTATTTCTGATATGATTTTGAGATGACTTTGAGATAAACCTTTGCTATATGACCTTTTGCATGACTTTGAGACCTGACTCTTAGTTTGATACCCGAGCCATTTATGTTTCTCCTACCTATGGAGGTACCATAGGCATGTCTGTGATGCACCACTGGCATGACTCATGTGTGGGTGAGTGATTTCTCACGCCGTCCCTTTTTATGATTACTATTATGGCCATTATGACTTTGAGTATATGACTTTGAGATTGTCTTTGAGTAAGGGGCGTATGGGTTGCAATCCTAGACATGTATGCTTAGTGGATTTAACTATGACTTTGAGGTGATTGGTACTGTGTGCTATACATGCCTTTCACAATTTCTGGGAGTTCGCTACTCCACCCATTTGAAGAATGAGGACACCCCTCATATTATCTGATTATCTGAGAGGACTCCCCTCTATATGATTATGAAGAATTATGGTATTGACGGCTTATATGATATGATATGTTTTGGGCTCGTGGTAGATGACTATCCTTTCTTCTTTCTATTCTATTACTCTTTTATCTATTCCTTATTCTATTTCCCCAATGCACTATATTTCAGTTCTGTTTCATTATCATTGCTTTGTATATGTATCTGTTCACTGGGCTTTTTAAGCTCAGCCGCATTTCCTTTTCCTGCGGCAGGTTTTAGTAGGAAGCTGGGTTATGGGAAGAGAGTGTGACTGGACTTAGAAGACTATGCTTTGGACTAGAGACGATTAGATGAAGTTTCACTTTATTAGACATAGTATTTATTGTTTTGTAACCTTGTAGTTTCAGATTTTCATTTGTAACCCTGAATTTCGTTGTATGTATGAATCATATGCTTGTGTTTGTTCTGATATGTCACTGTAATGTAATACTTCAACCCTTATCGGGTTGGGGTGTTACAATTATGGTATCAGAGACCAGGCTGCGATTCGTAATACATTTACCCTTGACCTGTGAAGTTTGGACCCCTAAGTTTCCACTGTAGGCGCTCATAAGACAACCTTTGAAACTTTACATTAGGATTCCCCATAGGAACCTAAGTTATTACCATTGAGGAATGGGTAGACTAAGACATTTATGTAAGTATCATTTGCTTCCGTATCACTCTGATCGTGCCTTTGCTCTTAGATAAGCCTTATAAGGACCTTTGTTTCAGAAGTTAGAAGTTTTGCAACTTAAGCTTAGTAACCAAGTAAGTTTGGAATACCTCGAAAGGCTACCTGGATACCTTACACATTTAAGTTTCACCTTCAGATTTTGATCTCCGCCTCCGATTTGTTTGATAAGCTGTTTGACACCTTTTCGACCACATCGTAGGTCATTCAACCACAATGTGTTCGACACATTCTGTAAATTCATTACTTATGCTGGGTATGAATGTATCATCCGATACTACTTAACTCTGTATGATCCATTATTACTCCTATGAGAATTTTGGTAATTATGAACCACGAATATGAGAAGTTTTGTTTCCTCTCTTTGAATGATGAACCTTGTTCTGCCAACCGTTTCCTTTGGAAGGGTATGATGTAAATACTATCTCTAGATGGATTTGTTAACTAAGCATGATGATGCTGATAACTGAGATTCTGTACCTCTCACAATTGACGATTATACGATATTCGTATTACCAATGATACACATCCTACCTGCTACTTATGCTAAGAAGCTAAACGAAATTTCCCACACATTGAACTGTTCGTTTATCCATCCCAACATTTTTGTTGAACCATGTACTTGACTCTGATATATGAACTATCTGTATGATTTGACGACTGTATTCACTCTATGAATCCTTTGACTTTGAGATGTCTGATTGTACGGTCTTTTGGACTGAATGGTTATTCGTGAAGATACCATAGACTACCATATCTGAAATGTGACCTTAAAAATCTGCTTCACCCTATTCCATTATGATGACTCTCTACATCTGCTAAAATTTCTGTCACTATGGAAACACCTACCCCAAACTCATGTGATTACCAAGTTGTCCTGAAAACCATTATTATCAACCCTTGGAAAGTTCTACTATTGGGAAATATTTTGTCATACGAAGATTTTCCGGTATTCTCTGATAAACCTTTTGGTGCTCCTTCCTGCTTAAGAAGTAGAGTGGACATTGAACTGATATCAGTAAAGAAACCATGGTGCCATAGAAGTTGAGAGATTGAAGTAGCTGATGGAATATGATTTTTAACCTTGGTGATTCTCCTTAGATGCTCTTGTTTGTTTATGAAGAAGAACGAGAGAAGTATGCGATGACGTATCGACTATCGTAAACTTAAACGTACCACTATCACTAATCATTATCTGTTTCCGCGTATCAATAATTAATTTGGTCTTCCTTTGAAACTCCGCGTCTGATTGCATCATTTTAGATTTGAAGGACTGAAGAAGCAACCACAAAAACTTCTAAGAAGGGGGTTAACTAACCAAGAGTAACCTTTGGGAAGTATTTCAGTTCCTGAAGAAGAAAGAAGGCGATGTGAAAATTCCCTGAGATGATTTCTGAAGTTGCCTTTGCACTCGTTATAACATTTATGAACTTGAATGATGCCAATGGTGTTGGCTAGAATAATCATGTTTTTCGCGTGTTTTGGACAAATTGTCATAGTATGACATTGTGTTGTGTTCTAAAACGAAAGAAGAACATAGGGATTATTGGTGAGACGACCCTTTGTTCTGGAAGAGAAATTTGATTGACGTTCAGAAAGCATAATAGACAACACTACCCTGTATAATGTAAAGACAGAGCTTTCACAAGAAGGACCAAGATCGAAGATCGTTATCAGAGTTAGAAACTTGGTGGAAGAGTCGTAGAAGATGGTTGCGACAAGCATTACCATGGAAGAAGCATACAAGAAGAAGTGAGGAACTAGGATAGTGCTCAATCATGCATCACGCAACACGTGAAGATTTCAGTTTGGGCACCAAGACAACCAGACCAAAGAAGACGAACCATTCAACACACAACCTGGAGTCGACAACAACATCATGTACCTTAAAACCTGGAGCTATGTTAGAAGACCTGTCGAAGAAACGCAGTCTTGTTTCTCTATTCATTTTAGTTGTACTAAGATGAATTGAGAGCAGAAGCAGACCTGCGGATGGAGGGATGCACAGTGATCGTGTCAGAGACTGCCGCTACGACGCCACAGTACCAAGAAGAGTTGCTGAAGGCTTGAGGAACCAGACTCGAATTTTATATTCTCTTAATCATGAGGTAAGACGGACAAGAATAAACAGACTACTCCAACTTAGAAGAAATTTTGAAATTTGTAAATGAGTGGACGGATTTGAAAGCGGACATTGTGTTTAGACGAGATGATGCTGTAAAGAATTGACGTTACTGATGACGTACCTTAATTTTGGATGACATTCTCGGATCTCCGTTACTCTTCGAGTAATTTCGTTCTCTTAGTTATGTTGTTTGATTTTGGTGACCTCTGAGACTATAGGTGGACTAGGTGGATTTAAATAAGTTTGGGTGTTCACGACTTGAGATAAAGTATGATCATCATGAGGGCATATGTATATGATGCCAGTATTATGACGCCTGGCCAACGTGATAATACTTACATCATATAACGTGCACTTATGGTGGGCATATGATATTTTAAGAAGTGCCTTAGAAGCTTTAGAATTCTGGCATCTGATCAAGATCATCTGAGTTTAGTGAGACTTTAGGTTCATTCTACCTATACGTTTGATATGCTGTCCTTGTTATACGATTCGATACGTTTGGACTCTCGACACGTGTTTTGCTGATCTTTGCAACTTCTGATAAGGATCTTAGGTCCCATTATGAAATTTCTGCCGTTAACGATATCTAACGATATGCTTTCTGTCCGTATACGATTCGCATTCGTGAAGTTGTTCATTATGATCTGCTATGAGTAAAATATGTGATTGTGGACTTTGAGGAAATGAGACCTGTTTGTTTATGAGAATACCTTTGGAGGGTTATCTAAAAGCCGTAACTATCTGAGAAGCTGAAGGGTTAAACCGTATATCACCCCATGTTTGCTACAATTCAATGTATTCTCATCTGATTCGCCTAATCAATTCGATGAAAATCCTATGTATTTTTATACCTCTTCCTGAGAATTCGTTTATCATCCGTTATGTTTGGTACATTATCCTTTTGATTCAAATTCAATATGATATGCTCTTCTGAGAAATCTGAAATTGTTTTGACAATAATTACGAGTCATGAGAAACCAGTTGGTCTGAATATCTTTTGGAAGAACCTCCCCGGGCGTGAGAATGTTGTGACGACTTTTGCGGTTTGCTACGACTTCGTCTAACTTTGCGACTTCAAATTTCGAGGACGAAATTTTTTTCTTTTTAGAGGGGAAGAAGTTGTAACACCTAAAATCTGAGAACATGTGAAAAGACCAAATTGCCCTTACCAATTTGAAATTTAATTAAAAGCTTATTAAAGTACCAAATAAATCCCAAACTTCAAACAATGCACAAGTTATGTATCTAAATAATTTTAACAATTACATTTAACATTTATACAAGTAGTAAAATTACCAAAATACCCCTATAGGGCCGATTGACTTAATATGTGGTTTATTTTGATTTAAATTGAATTTAAATGGATCTAATTATGGTAAATGTACAAGATAATCATCAAGAGATTTTCTCCTAACCAAAATCTCGAAATTCCTGGCCCAAGGCCCCCATCACACGGCATTCCATCTTTTATAGTCAATCCATACCTTTTTTACACTAAACCCTAATTACCGATTGAAAAATAACACACCAAAGAAATCTCTTAGTCTCCATTCGACTCTCCCATCACTCTCAAGCATTTTTCTGTGATTCATCAACATCCTAAGAAGCCAAGAAAAATCCCATTCGAATTGTTGAAGCTTTACACGATCGTAGCATTGTTTTCTTTGTGTCGAGCCCTAAAACAAAGGTAAATTCGTTATGCTTCATACGACCTCTATAAAAATGATTTCTTATTTTTCTGATGTTTCTTACATCATATAAGACCCACGAAAATTGGTTTCAAGGTTGGAAGATCATTGGTGAAGTCATGGTGATTTTTGGATCATTTTGGCTCTATGCGTATGCTATAATTCGTACAGCCCTCTCTACACGTTCCATTCTTGATTTGGTATTTTTCTCAGGTCCTTTATACCTTATAAACATCAAATAAAATGTTTGGTTCGATCCATGCATGCTCTATATTGTTTTCATGAATTAAACCCTAAAAACATGTGTAAAACATAAAAGACACCATGCGATCCATAATAATTCTGAATATAATTTATTTACGTGTATTATAATCTATTATGACCTGGAAAATTATTGGAAAGAATTAACATGGCTTGAATCCTTGATTTCCAATTATTTTGGCTAATTGTGTTTTTGAATAAAACGTATAAAAAGAAAAGGAAGAAAAGCTTGCGATCTGATTTTTGATGAATTAGGGTTTGTTTGATGATTATTAATAACATTTAATGATAAGGTAATGATTACAAAAGGATTTGATTTGGGTAGGGTTCCTAATTCCATGATTTTATGTTATACGATTTGCATTTAAAAGTTTTGGGTGAGTTTTGTAAACTTTAAAAACTTCAAGGTTAATTCTGGAACTTATTTGGGCTGTATACTATTCGACAAAAATATAACCTAAGGGTGCTAAGTGTAAGTTTTGCATTTAAATGGTTTAAAATGTATTTAATGATTAATTAGGGTTTGTTTTGAAAATAATTAAAAGAGAGGGACTAAAAATGTAATTTTCAGAAACTTGGAGCTTTTGGAGTATTTAAAAGTATTCAAGGGGTTTTGTGATAAATTGGTAAATAAATGGCTTAATATGTAATTATTAATAATTAAAAGTTGAAATTGTAAATTAAAGGGTTAAATATGTAACTTTGATAACTTGAAGGACTCAAAGTGTAAATTGTGAATACTTGAAGGTATATTCGTATAACATGATATAATAAGGGATCATTATGTAAAATGGATAAGCTAAGGGTTTAATGTGTAACTTTGAATACTAAAAGGTTTAAAGTGTAAATTTGGAAAGTAAAGGGTTAAAATGTAAAGTTATGAAACCCTAAGGACCAAATGTGTAAATATGTTAAAAGATACTTTGATTCCATTAATAATGATTCAACTTTCTAATTATGGAAACTTTCTAAAAGTGGAAACTTACTATTTATGGAAACCTGCTAAAAGTGGAAAGTCACTTTAAATGGAAAGTTACTAAAACTGGAAAGCCGACTAAAATGAGAAATCTGAATTGAATAAGTTATTAATAACAAGCCGACCATTAATTCGTGTAGATTCGCTGAAGAAGGAATTTTGCTTTCGACCTTTATGTTTCTGTCATGTGTGCACTTGCGGTTTAAGGTACAGATATTCTGACCTTTCTCAAAAGGTTTCTCATGATCTCTTTCATATTCTGATCCGTTAGTTCCCGAATTGATGCCATTGCTATGATCCCCTTTACTTGAACTTTCTCTGTTGATCCCACTTGATATGACCTCCGTTATGAAACCATGCTATGAAAATCTTTTAATTATGCCATGGAAATGTTTTGAGAAGAACCGATTTGAAAAGATGTTTATAAATGATGCTAAAATTCTTTTTAAAAGAAAGGTTATTTAACTTTCATGAACCCTATATTTTGAAAGACCATTTTTATGAAAACTGTTTTAAAAGATTATTTAAATTGGACTTTTAATAGAAACTTTGAAACGGACTTTTGAACTGAACCATGAATTGATTTTTGAATATGAACCTTGACCTGATAAACTCTGAATGGACCTTGAATACTATTTCTGATATGATTTTGAGATGACTTTGAGATAAACCTTTGCTATATGACCTTTTGCATGACTTTGAGACCTGACTCTTAGTTTGATACCCGAGCCATTTATGTTTCTCCTACCTATGGAGGTACCATAGGCATGTCTGTGATGCACCACTGGCATGACTCATGTGTGGGTGAGTGATTTCTCACGCCGTCCCTTTTTATGATTACTATTATGGCCATTATGACTTTGAGTATATGACTTTGAGATTGACTTTGAGTAAGGGGCGTATGGGTTGCAATCCTAGACATGTATGCTTAGTGGATTTAACTATGACTTTGAAGTGATTGGTACTGTGTGCTATACATGCCTTTCACAATTTCTGGGAGTTCGCTACTCCACCCATTTGAAGAATGAGGACACCCCTCATATTATCTGATTATCTGAGAGGACTCCCCTCTATATGATTATGAAGAATTATGGTATTGACGGCTTATATGATATGATATGTTTTGGGCTCGTGGTAGATGACTATCCTTTCTTCTTTCTATTCTATTACTCTTTTATCTATTCCTTATTCTATTTCCCCAATGCACTATATTTCAGTTCTGTTTCATTATCATTGCTTTGTATATGTATCTGTTCACTGGGCTTTTTAAGCTCAGCCGCATTTCCTTTTCCTGCGGCAGGTTTTAGTAGGAAGCTGGGTTATGGGAAGAGAGTGTGACTGGACTTAGAAGACTATGCTTTGGACTAGAGACGATTAGATGAAGTTTCACTTTATTAGACATAGTATTTATTGTTTTGTAACCTTGTAGTTTCAGATTTTCATTTGTAACCCTGAATTTCGTTGTATGTATGAATCATATGCTTGTGTTTGTTCTGATATGTCACTGTAATGTAATACTTCTACCCTTATCGGGTTGGGGTGTTACAAGAACCCACCGTCAGCACCATGCAAAGAGCGGATTACACTATGCCATAAAGCTCCAGATTCGTTACAAAAGCGCCACCTCCACTTTGTTAGAAGGCCCTCATTCTTAGCATATATGCTACCAATATCGAGACCACCCGTGTCAAATTTTGCCAGAACATAACTCCACTTAACCCAAGAAATGCCTTTTTTGTTGTCTTTAAATCCCCAAAAGAAGCGGCTATGAATTCTTTCTATCATACTAATTACTTTTTTAAGGGATCTAAAAAGAGATAAATAGTATAAAGGGAGGCTACCAATCACCGCCTTAGTGAGAGTAAGCCTGCCACCGAATGAGAGCAGCTTGGCTTTCCAAGAAGAGAGAATCTTGTTAAGGCGGTTAATAATTTCCAGCCAGTTATTCACTCGTGACATATCATTACCGACCGGTAACCCAAGATAGATAAAAGGAAGATAGCCATACTTGCAATTAAATGCTGAAGAAACCTCTTTAACCTCATTGATGTTGATGCATATACCAAAGATGCTACTTTTTGTAAGGTTAACACGTAGCCCAGAAACATCTTGAAAACATTTAAGAATAGCAATAAGGTTCCTGACATTTCTTCTAGACCACTTCCCAAGAATCAACGCGTCATCTGCATATTGCATTAACGAGACATTAATATCACCCTCATTAAGAACTAGCCCTTTAAATATTCCTTTGCTGCAAGAATCCAAAATGAACACTTGAAGAGCTTCCATGGCAATAAGGAAAAGAAAAGGAGAAAGGGGGTCCCCTTGTCTCAACCCACATTCCATATGAAACTTGCATGTAGGAGAGCCATTAATGAGAACTGAAACCGTGGCCAAAGAAAGACAATTTAATCCAATTACGCCATTTTAATCCAAACCCCATCTGCTCAATGACATTGAGAAGGAAAATCCAGTTAACACTGTCAAATGCTTTCTCGAAATCTACTTTAAAGAGAAGCATTCTAATATTTTCCTTCTTTGCATATTTACGAGCTCATTGGCAATAAGAACACCATCTAAAATCTGGCGACCAGAAACAAAGGCCATTATCTGATTAGGACGAATAATCTTATGAATTATACATGCGAGTCTAGAGACAAGCAACTTCGAAATCACCTTATAAATACACCCGATAAGGCTAATTGGCCTATAATCCGCAATTTCAATAGGGTCGGATTACTTAGGTAATAAAGCGATAAAAGATGGATTACATCCTTTAACAAGGCGGCCATATCGTTCAAAGTGCTTCACACAGCTAAAAATGTCCTCTTGAAGGATATTCCAATACCTTTTAATAAAGTTGAAGTTTATACCATCAGGCCCGGGCGCTTTTGAACCGGAACAATTCCACACAGCCGCTTTTGATCTATAATTTCCTTCAAGTATACATTCGAATTAACAAATGCACAAATGATATTTCATAAAATTGAAAAGGGTTTTTCTAACAACTTTATGAGTTGTGATTAAGTTTAGTTTAATTGAAAAAATAAACAATTAATTAACATCAAACATTTCTTGTTTAACAACACCTTTTATAATTATAATCATTAGATATGTATAAATATGAAAATAATGAGTTCATTAAATATTAATTTTACATAAATGATAAGGCTTAATCACAACCCTATTAGGTTATGGTTAGCAAAACCCGGTGAAAATCATGTTAGAGGCAACTACTATACTAATCTTATGATTACTTATCGTTAAGAATTTTGTGGACACATATGTGTCATCTATTTGATGTACAAACCGTGTTTTTATTCGGTCAAACCATGTCAAAGAAATATTTCATCATCATTGAATTATTGTTGTGTTTTTTAGGATTAAGATCCTCTCAAGTTCAACTCCATCATATTTTTTCATATTAGCATGTTGTGAAGAGATATAAATTCGTAGGTCTCATATTTCAACTAAAAATGGCCCCACAATTTTATTCACTTTTATGTTATTGGTTCAATATGACATCACTTGAGACACAAACATTAGAAGATCTACTCTGCTTGTCTTTTATGTTGAATGCATTCGGGGGAGTTTTATTGGCATGTATAAATTATTATTATTTTTGCTCTAATATCTTTACTCTTAAGTCTAGGTATTAGCATATCTATTGTATATTTTTAGAAAACTTAATACTATATTAAAACATTTCTGAAAATTTAATTTGCACTAGAGTAAATTTTTATTAGTTAGTAAAAGGTTAGGCAACTCGAAGATAGTGGCAAATTTTTATTTTTATTATTATTATTATTTATTTATTTTTGTTGTTGTTGTTGTTGTTGTCATTGTCGTCGTCAATCTCATGTTAGCAAAAGAGTCATGATTTGGAAATAATTTTTTGACGAATAAAACATATCAAAAAATCGAGTTGTCAAAAGTAAAAAAGGATTTGACAGATGATTAAAAAAAAATTATGTTTTTTGGTAAAACGGTGAAAATATATTACTCCGTACTTTCTAAACACGGTATATTCATGCATCTAAAGAAGTTTTGGACAAACACTTCTGTTAGAGCAAGTAACTAGCAAATTACACTTGAACATTCATGCTAACATATACAAGTACCATACAGAGAACAATTGCAACATATAGGCTGCATACTACTTTTTGAAAGATTCACCAAATCACCAAACACTAAGGATATACCAGTGCAGTTGGCTACATTTCCCATTTGTGAGATTACTTTGGGTTCAACTGCAGCTACATCCTCACAATTAACACCAAAGTCCTATCACAAACAGGCTTCACCAAAGGACAACATCACTTAGTGTTAGTTCATTCCTACAATGGCTAAATTTCCATACTAAGCTCAGAACAGACAATCTATACCACAACATTATCAGTCTTTTACTCAGCATGCATCACCATTGTTGAACTATACCATTATGTCAATAATAGTTCTATGGATATCCCACATCCTAGACTACATTTCCACTCTGCAAGATTATACTAAGTATCAAATGCAGCTACATTCTCACACTTGAGCTTAGCATACTATCACAGACTGGCATCATCTAAAGATATGGGATCACATAAAACTATCTCCATCATTTATCAATTTTCAATTGGCAAATCAGGGTGGTCCCATCTTTCATGACTCACCCTATTTGCCACATTGAAACTGAATCCAAAATAGTTCCATGCTTGAACTATAACCCTCAGATCAGGAAACAATAAGCCATCTGATCTATCCAAAAATCCTCACCCATACATCCTCAAAAACTACCAAATCCAAACACTCACATTCCATATCCCCTATTCATGTGATTAACTAGCTAAAATAAATCATCCATGTTTTTGCCACTTGTCTAACAACACTTGAGTCTTTTACTTTTAAATTCATCATTTTGAGCTTAGTTATATCACTTATTGCAGCAAAAAGTTCATCCACATTCCTTTTCTCTCCTCTGAAAATCCTTTTATTTCCTAGCCTGCCATATACAGTAGACCACAGCATCAAAACTTAGCCTTCTAACTACACTTCAAATGTTATTGCTGCCTTCTAACTACACTTCAAACGTTATTGCTGTTCTTTCTCTTCTGCAAGTCTTCTACAATACCCAGTCATAAACCAAATCCTCTATATTCATTTTTTAGCAGTCTTCTTCCACACCAGTTTAGAGTATTCACATAGGAAAAAAAAAGCCATTAGTTCCATGGTAATGAGTAAAGAACGTTTCCAACAGACTATTCGAGTAGTAAGAATCTTGTTTCGACAAAACTAGTCTTACAAAGGATTCTCAAAGAAACTGTAACCAAAGAGACATGCAATTCAATTGCTTGAAGATGAAATCCTAGTTTTCAGTTGATGCATCTATCTATTAAAACAAAATAGTTAACAAAATATTACTCGTGATTTTATGGAACCCAGCCAACAAAGTTTTCATCACGACGTGTTCCTCAGTTTCAAGGGGGAGGATACTCGCTACAACTTCACAATGCATTTCCACCGAGCACTTATACGCCATGTATTCCACGATACCTCCCTGCCAATAGGTCGTAGTATCGGTCCCCTGCTGTTAGCAGCCAACAATGAATCTAAAATCTTTGTTGTTGTATTCTCCACAAACTACGCTGATTCCAAATGGTGCCTAAACGAACTGACACAGATGATGTTTTATGCACAAGAACGTACCAATCTGATGTTGGTACCCAAGAAGGTTCGTATAAACAACCATTTACAACTCATGATATACAATTTGAAGAGGGGATGGTTAAGAAATGGAGGGAAGCTCTACAAGAGGCAGGGCAACTGTCTGGCTTGCATCTTTAATATGATGCCAATGGGTAGAATTCTCCTTTTTGTTGGTTTTTTTTAGCTCTTGTTGCTTCTTATATTCAGACGCATTGAAAATACTTTCAATATATAGAGACCAGGGGAGATTGGTGGACCTAATTGTGGAAAGTATTTGAATACATGGACAAGATCCAAATATAGAAGACAGCCTGCAACCTCTTGTTTAGTTATTTACAACTTTGTTGTAGCAAATAAACAAATACTTATACTCAGTGCAATCGCAAGTTCAAACATATATCATCAAAATGATGAAAGGTATGACCCAATTACTCACTAGATAGTGATTTCTCAACCATAGAAAGACTCAGACCAATAACAAAGGAGCACTGATTCTTTTAACAAAGACAGTATTCAAAGGAACATAAACAAATTGTTTTCATCTTCATATTTGCTCATAAACAAATGCTAAGACTTGTTAAAGTTTGCTAAGTATTATGTTCGGTGCCTACCCCCACTCACCAACTTCATCTACATACCCCTGGGCTCATAAGCAGAAACAAGAGCTCTTCTACCTTCCTATTTGCTTAAGTTTTCAACTTTATCACTATAGCTAAACGGATAAAACCTTATACTGTTTTGCTGTGCACTAGCAAGCTCAAGAATGATATAAATAGTATAACAAACTGACTGGATCAATGTGATGAATTATATGACCCAGTTACCCACTCCACACAAGTCATCACTGGACTTTCATCAAACCATTGGCGGGCGTTCTTTTGAATGCTCCACAATCCTTGATCCTTGGAGTGTTGGTAAGGCAAGTTATCATTGGATCATTTTGAGAATGAGAGTAGATGTATGATGCCTTTATCAAATGACATGTCATCATGTCCTGCAAAACGGTACATGACGCAAAAGTCACCTCAAGGCTTGCATAAAAAGGTACCATTTTAGAAGTTAAAGGTGGCAAGATGACAGGATCAAGTGAATCGGTCACGGATAAAAATGGGACTGGGTTGAAATAGACCACTTCTTAGTACAGATTGAAACACGTCGGATTGGATTGGGTTGGCTTGAGCCACAAATACTTTTTCGTCAGTTTAAAAAATATATATGGTCACTTTATTTGGTTAAATGTGTTACAAAAAGTCAAACAATATTATCACATTGATAGCTTAAATATCCTTGTATCAAATGAAATTAGGTTCTGGCCAACTTGCAACCTGTTTGACATGTTCCCCTTTTTAGCTATTTTATGGCCACGTTGGAGATAAAACACAACACAAATTAACCCAATCTTAAATAATGGGTCAAAATAGGATTGCTGTATGCAAAGTATAGATTATAACGAGTCTTTCTTTCAGGTGCTTGCTACTTTGCTTAAGCCTCGGAACTGGATACCGCCTGCCGACAGGAGGTTTTTTCTCGACGCCTATGAAGTGGGAGAGCTTTGTTATGCTGCTGAGCAGATATTTGTCAGTGAGACTACAGTCCTTCAATTAAAAGCTCCAATTAAAGTGTTTGGTGATCTACATGGACAGTTCACTGATCTCATGCGCTTATTTGACGAATATGGATTCCCTTCTAGTGCTGGAGACATAACGTAAGCCCATACATTCATCTGTATGGCTTAAAATCTGTATTAATCAGTTTGATTCTTCATATACTTGATCTATCAACAAACATTCAGATTTATAAATGTTATATAGGCTTACAATGGGTCCGTATACTACATTGCTTATAATAACTATATTCGCTTTCTAGAAAAAAGTTCAGCATACAGAAATCCTGATTTCAAGCGATTTACACAGATAGAAGTTAAGAAATAAAAAAAGAGCAAAATTCTAGAAAATTAAGGTTTTTTGACTTTTCTTAGTCCTTTCTTTTGAGTTATTTTATTTCTAACCATTATTTGAACACTTACTATTCAACCATTTCTTTTTACTTTCAGATATATCGACTACTTGTTCCTTGGAGATTATGTTGATAGAGGACAACATAGCTTAGAGACAATCACTTTGCTCCTAGCTCTAAAGGCAAGTTTACCTTATATTCCCAGTCACTAATCTATTTCAAGACCGAGTTTTCTTTTTATTTATTTATTTATTTTTATTTATTTATTTTAGATTAACTATCCTGAAAATATTCACTTAATACGTGGGAATCATCAAAGGACTTATGGTCTAGTGGGTGGGGCTTATTTGGTTAAGCACCCACAAGTGGGAGTAGTACCGGGTGGGTGACCACCCGGGAAGTCCTCACTTGTGGTCCACTCGCAGACCATTTGTTCCGGAGATATATTGCAATGATGGATTCGAAGCCCTTAGACCAAGCCGCTGGGGTTAGAATTCTGAGCATGGCCCGGTTTTCATCCGGCTGTTTCTCCAGCAAGGTAACTTGTGTGGAGGCAGTACGGTTTCCGGGGGAAACCCGTTACCACCTGAGATCAGCGTGGACCCGGTTAAGACAACATAGTCTGGCGGGGTGGCGATGGGGCCTTCGCTGTCCGCGAAGGTGGTCGATTCTAAGTTGAAATTCACCTTTCAAAAAAAAAAAAAAAAAAAAAAAAAAAAAAAAAAAAAAACGTGGGAATCATGAGGCTGCTGATGTAAATGCACTCTTTGGTTTTCGTCTTGAATGCATAGAGAGAATGGTACACATTGAAACTTTTGAACGTTTGTTATGATATTTATTTCTTTTTGATATCTGATGACAGCTTTTTTTTTTTTTTTTTTTTTTTTTTTTTTTTTTTTTTTTTTCCTTATAATGATGTATAGGGAGAGAATGATGGAATTTGGGCATGGCAGCGGTTCAATCAGTTGTTTAACCATCTTCCACTCGCAGCACTTATTGAACAAAAGATAATATGTATGCATGGTGGCATAGGAAGATCGATTCATTCAGTTGAACAGATAGAGAAAATAGAGAGACCAATAAACATGGATGCTGGATCTGTTGTCTTGATGGACTTGCTATGGTAAGTTCTTGCTAATATAAGTTTTTAATTTTGTTCCAACTTTTTTTTAGCAAGAAAGAAGTACACTAAGTGAAAAACATAATTTATTTTAATCGAAAGTTATGGTCATTTTCAAGTTTGTGTATGTTCTCACACGTTAGCCATGCTCTGAATCTGTGAATATATATACTTAATATGGACTACATCACTTTCTTGGTACATTTTTACTTGTAGGTCTGACCCCACAGAAAACGATAGCGTGGAAGGTTTGAGACCAAATGCAAGGGACCTGGTCTTGTTACTTTCGGGTACTCAGAAATAAAATTTTTCAATGGAATTAATAAAGATGTCACGGGATGTCATTCCGACACCTAAATTTGTTTGGTCACAGGTTCATGTCTAGGTTAAGATGAAGAGTTGTATATTGTGTTTAAATGATTGTAATATTAGGTGTAGAGGTGTTTTTAATACTATTAATGTAGAATGAGGGTTGTACATTGTGTGTAGAATGAGAGTTGTACATTGTGTTTAAATGATTGTAATATTAGGTGTCGTGTTGTTTTTAATGTTATTAATGTAGAATGAGGGTTGTACATTGTGTTTAAATAATTGTAATATTAGGTGTAGGGGTGTTTTTAATGCTATTAATGTAGAATTCTAAGGAAAGTGGTCTGAATTTCGATTCATGCTAGTTTTTGTTGTACACAATGTTTTGATTGTTGTAATTATGAAAATTGCTTGCTTTAAAGTGTTGTAAACCATGCATCATTTTGCGTACATCTGAATTTTTTTAGAGAGAGAGTCCTTCCTCCATTATAAATAGTATAGATTAAGTTGACTTTTGTTAATAAAGGTATAATATATACTCCGTAGTAGTTTTTTACCGGAAATTAAACGCATAGTAATAAATTTACCCATTTTGGAAGGGTAGACCAGACAAATGACCAGCTTCTCTTAAGGCTTGTCTCCAGTTCTGAACTTTGTTGGGATCGACCTTGGTCTCATGATCTTTAAAAGCATCAAGGAAAGGACCTTGTTGATTTTTTACGTCAGTTGGTTCGACATTAAAAAATACAGGAAGTACTTTTCTGTGTTTGTACTTAGGGTAGGATTCCATTATGTGGGTAAACTCTTCAAGGCACCTTACTGAAGACGCGTATTTATCAGAAAATACAACAAGATAGATCTCGGAATCCTCGATAGCTTTCAACAGCTCAGAACTCTCGTCTTGACCTAAAGTGAGCATGGTGTGGTCGCATACTGTAAATCCTTCGCGTTCGAGAGCTCCCTTGAGGCCATTTATAACGTGGTTCATCATAACAAACCATATCCCTTTTCCTCTTATTGGATGAAGATGATGAGGATGGATCCATTTTTTTAATTTAAAAGTGAAATTTGTGAGGTTACTTATCTAGTACTCTTGCAAACTAGAATGAATCAATATTCGCTATGGAAGTAACTGAAGGGAGGTTATATTAATTTGTTACTGTATTTGTTACTCAGAAGACTCTACTTATTAGGACTTTTAAAGATACAATTAATGAGGCCAATAATTTGTGCATGTATTTAATTTTGGCATCTAAACTTTCCTGGTAATTTCGTACTCGCACTTTATTTACTTTAATTTTTATCTGCAAAAAGCAACTGAATTATTTTTAGGGAAAATTATCAAAATGGATCAGTCGCCAAGAGCACATTTCTTGAATAAATGTTTTTAAATCACTTTCCTCCAGCGGATCATGGCAACTTGGCGACTGAGCAACCTCATATATGCTCGACACGTGTCCATTATTTTATTAATATAGTACAGATTCTAGAATGTATAGAGAATGTATGTGTAAGGTATGTGTAAGTGTGTAAGGTATTTTTGCAGAGGGCAACTTGTATTAATCGGGCGACATGTATTGGGCAACTTAATTTTATTTGTCGTTTTGCGTATTTTTTTTAATTAAATATTTATGTATTTCAATTGTATCAAAAAAAAAATATGTATTTTAATAAATAATAACACTTATATTTGTTTTTAAAATATTTACACACACTTCCTTCCAACACACACTTCATCATCTCAAACAAATTTTCCTCCATCAAAATCAAGTAAACACAATCGAAGCCCATGAACAATATTGTTGAAACAAAGTGGTATAACAGGGTATGTACATTGTTTCCATGCATGTTTAAGTTATCTGCTTATACTTTATTTGTTTCATAGTTTGTATAAATATGATTATGTGTGTTTCAAAATTTTTAAAATTTATTGTTCCTCAAATATCTACTCCCTCCGTCCCAAAATTATTGTCCCCTATTGACTTTTTCGGTCTTTATCTTTCAACTTTGACCTTGAATATTTTTGTTTGCGTTATGTTATATTTGATAAAAACTATATGAGTTGATTGGTTTTCGATTGTATTTTCAATGTTATAATTTTCATCAAGTATTACACAACATAAAGAAAAATATTTAAGGTCAAAGTTCGAAGAAGAAGACCGAAAAAGTCAATAGGGGACAATAATTTTGGGACGGAGGGAGTATAATACTATAAGATTAGGCCCCTCTAATTGAATTCGGAGGCGTCAAGATTGCATAGCGTACAACAACCTAATGCTTCGGAATTTATTACAGAAATATGAAGAGGCTCCATTTTTGAGTTAAAAAGGTGTGTTGAGTCCTTGATTGTTCATGTATAGTAATTGCAAGAATTATTAGCTACATATCAAGAGTCCATGGTTACAAGTGCAAGAATTATTAGCTACATATCAAAAGTCCATGGTTACAAGTATCTATCTATCTATACACATATAAGATTGAGTCCTAAAATTTAAGGGGGAGTATTAATGACACCAATTTTTTGAGGAGCATTTATGACATAGTTTTTAGAAGTGAAAAATGTAGCCATGCAAGAATCAAGATTAATGCCACATCCATGTCAAGCGTCCATGTTTATGAGGGGCATGCGAAGTGTTCATGTATTCATTGAGGCACTTATGATTGTAGATGTTATATGGAATAAGGCATTTGGAGAGTCTATTTTAATTATTAGAGTATGCATTACTTGATCCCATGTTTATGAGGGGCATGCGAAGTGTTCATGTATTCATTGAGGCATTTATGATTGTAGAGGTTACATGGAATAAGGCATTTGGAGAGTCTATTTTAATTATTAGATTATGAATTACTTGATATTTAATAGGAAAATTAATTGGGTAACTCTTTCAACTACTTCTTTTAAGTATAAATAGCAAAATTTAGTAACCCACAACAAATTATTCCACCGCCACATCCACCGGAACCGACCAACATCAACTGCTTCCGCCACCGACACCACGTTCAACCAAACTCATTTTAGTCATCGTGGCGTGCATGAGTCGTTGATGAAGAAGGTTATTGAAAAATGGTTGTGATGTATACTTATTTATTTGAATTGTTTCTTTTGGTAATGTGATATGATACTAAGTTTAGTTTTGGTTGTTGTGTGTAATGAGCAGCTCAAAAATGATTAATAACGTTGGCAAACATGCTGACATATGGGTATTTGTTTGTGATTGTATTGTTAATGATTGATTTTTAGTAATATTATATGTGTTGTTTTTGCATGATAGGTTTGGGCAAGAAGATGGTATAGGAGATGATATCTTCACCAACAACCGTATGTCTTTTTTTTCCCTTTTACAAAATATATTTATACACGTAAAATGTATTTGATTTTATACAAAATATATGTGTTGTTAATGATTCATTCATTTTGTTTTCTTAAAAAAAGTATTCGTGGGGGATAAAGTTAAGTTCTATTGTTATATGTATTATCGATTATCCAAATGTCAGGGAATGGATGAAGGAAAAAAAAGAATTAGAATAAAAAAGAAGAGGAAGAAAGCAAAACAACTAACTCAACTCGAGTTGCAACAACAAAAATATGACGAAGAGAAACTTAAAGTCCACTTGGAGAGAGAAGAAAAGATTAAACAAGAGACTGGTCACTGCCGAGAAAAAATTATGTTCATGCGAAGCTTTCCTCACAAGAAAGATGCCAACAACAATCGTCTTCGAGCTTAGGAGTGTCGAAAACATGCTCAACCAATGGAATGCAAAGATATTCATCGAGGCAAACTCGGTTGGCTGTTCGGTCCTTTAGGTTTCGGTTGTCTACAATATTTGAAGCTGAATCATCCTCTAATCAGTCTCATTATCATAAATTTTATTGATGATTCCATTGCGACACTCAATAGTTGGATGGATTTGAATGTTAATATTTTGTTTGCGTTTAATCTTTTTGACTCTTTGATATTCATATATGTATATACTGAATTGTTGGAGGATTAATTAACTTGAGCTTTAATTTTGTAATCTCATGATGTGAAAGTTATATTTTTTTAACCTTTTTATCATCATGATCATGCTAAAATATAAAATTCAAACTCTATTAAATAAAAAAGTATGAATGAATGTTCGTCATATAATAAACTTCCACGTTATAAGCGTATACGCCATGTCATTGTTAGGCAATAATTTTTTATACTCAATCACTTTTTCAAGAAAATTAAAAAGTCGAACAAAAAATATTAGTTTTGTTATTTGTTTTTGGAATCATTAAAGGACAATGTCATTTGTGTTTATACTGATTTAGAGGGTGCTTTTAAAGTGATTTTAACAACTAAGAGAAACTTCTAATAGAATGAATCATAACCATGCAATAAAGTATGAAAAAAGAATAGCAATCATCTTTGTAATTAAGCTACTCTCAATTTATTGATCAATTACTTGCGAAGTACAAGTGTGTTTATTGAGAGGCAAAATTAAACGCATATTAAACTATGACCAATTAGATAGACGCCGTGTGCTTCATATTACCAAGCAAAAACCGTCTAATAGACAAGTATCGTAGCGGTACATAAATTCTCTTTTGCAACATTTTGGAGATAATTCACACATCTTTTAGATCTTTGTAATTAACTCGGTCTTCTTTTTTTCTTAATTTAGTTATCATACGCAGGTAAAATAGTGATATTCTTTCTAACAGATGAGGGGCTTGGTTAAGAGACTCCGATCCCAACTAAACACTTGATAGTAACTTTTTAGTTTTCCTGCAAGTATATTTAACCTTAACAAATCATATTATTTAATCACTTGGTTAATTAGCTAGAAGATACTAAGTGATGATGGGTCATAATGTATTATATAAGGTTAATTACCTTAACAAATCATACAGTATTAATTAATCACTCAGGTGTGACCGTCACATCCCTTGATGATGTTTAAACTTGGCAGACCGGGTCCTAATTGCTACCATACCACGCTTATGATATTTTTGATGTTGTAGTTCATATTACGATTTGGCACTTATGGATCTAGAAACAAAGTAATTACAGTACTATTCTTCAAACGCGGCCTAAAAAAGATTTCATATTCAACGATATAAAGCTCTCATATTTCAATTGGATTTCTAAGAAAAATAAGAAAAGCTTTAATCATCATATGGATAGAATGGTTTAGTAACTCATGTAACACTCTATCCTCATTTATTATTATTATTATTATTATTATTATTATTATTATTATTATTATTATTATTATTATTATTATTATAAGATTAGGCCATCTAATTTAATGTGGAGGCGTCAAGATTGCATAGAGTACAAGTTACCTAATGCTCGGAATTAAATGCAGAAAATAGAGTTTCATTATGCGGAGGCTTCATGCGTAAGTACCTTGATTAATGTTCATGCTTAAGTGGTAAGTACATATGAGGTATATTTAGTGTTTCAAATGTAAATGATTGAAACCATATGAAGTGTTGCTAGCCTTTATTTTCATTTAATTATTTGTTCCTTTCATTTGCCTTCAAATAAATGTACAAACCCTTCAACCACCATCATTGAATACTATAAATAACACCATTTGGTCTTTTTTAATGATGTGTGTGTGTGTGTGTGTGTGTGTGAAACTTTAATTTGTGTGTAGTTTGATGATTTTGTATGAATCACATGTTTGCTGTTAGTTTATTATTGTTTGTGTGTAAATTCAGTGCAGCATCAACTAACCAATTTCCTGCATCAACTAACCAATTTCCTTTTGATCTCTACTTTTTGTTTTTAGGCACATGATGAGAATGAAATGGATCGCATGCTAGCAATTGATGGCATTGAACTCATTGGCATCAATAACCGTAACCTTGGTATGTACCCCATCTATTTTTATGGCTCAAGATCTGTGAATTAACAAGCTTGCTAATTAGATAAATAGTTTTAAAATAGATATTGACTTGATCATTTTTTTCAGTCAATAGTTTTTCCATATTTTTTCTTATAGTGTGCTAAAGTTCTTTTTGGTGTAGCTTCTCACCTATGGAATTGAATTTAGTTGGTTAATGTAAAATTTCTCCGTCCAATGAAAGTGTACTATGCATATTAATGTTACGTGCAATGGTTCATGTAGAAATATTGACTTGATTAATGCAAGGGGGTATACGTGCAAAGGTAAGCAAATGGTTAACTTTCTTGCATGTGAAGTCGGTTGATAGTCCAGCTTTGAAGTTTATGGAAGACAAATGGATGTGTTGTTACCTGAGAAGGAACCGATGGTTAGATCTGCTAACCTATTTTAAAATTTGGGTTGGTTAGTAGTTTATTAATGTTATTCTTGCAGGTATTGATAAGTGGTTAGCGACGCTAACGGGGTATATCAAGATGTTGATAACAAAACAAAGTGGAAGATGGAGACGAAGTGGATAATATCTCCACATTTATGAAAGAACTATCAAAAAATTAGGCATGCAAGAAAATGAAAATCATATGTAAACAAGGTTTATAATTAGTGTGACAAAGCTTTGATGAATATTAATGGTGGCTTGAATTTTGCTTTTATTTTTTTTTTCCCTTCTACTTAAGCAGTTTAAGAGGTTGCAATGTATCCACCCCATGAGATTAGAAATAATACAAAATCAAAGTTGAATTGATGGAAAGTATAACTAGACAAAATTAATATTTTGATAATTTATTTTAATCTATGTTTTTTGATAGGGATTTGAGGGTCTCTTTACCAATGGTTACTATATGGTATTAATTGAAGTTCACAAATTATTTGTTTTAATTTTGATCTTACAAATATGTATAAAATTTGATGTTGTTATTCATAAAAATATGAGTTTTGGAATGTTGGTAGGGACATGAAAGTGAGAATGTGTCGTAATTAGTTGGAAGGGGTAATCTTAGGCTCCTTTTTTTGTATCGAATTTATTTTAATGTGGAGTAATCAAGATACTCAAGATGGAGTCCCATTGCATATAGTACAAGATAGCTAATGCTCAAAATTCAATGCAGCCTTATAATAACTATACAACCATGAAAGAAGATGGAGTGCAAGGGTTGCCCGAATTGATCACATGGCATTTAGTATAGAATTAAAGTCGGTTAAATGAAGTGCAAGGGTTCCGAAAGGTTGCAAGAATAATTAATGATATAACCTAATTCATGCCTATATAAACCGGCCAAAATCACATTTAGTATGTACAGATTCACACATCTTTTAGATCTTTGATTGTTGGTAGCGGTATGTAAATTCTCTTTTGCAACATTTAGGAGATGATTCACACATCTTTTAGAACTTTGTAATTAACTTGGCCTTCTTTTTTTCTTAATTTAGTTATCATACGCATGTACCATGAAACTCATACAAGATAATGCATGCTCAGATAAATGGAACCAAAGACTGGGATACCAACTATTTTCTATATTTCTTACATAATTAGGTGATTGTTATAGATAATCATATATAGATATATGTATTATGTTAATGCATTTTCATATACAAGTAATTTATATGCGTTTTCTATTGATGTAGCTCACATGTGCGAATTGATTCAAGAAAATGTGGACGAGCATGTATGTAAAGCAACATTTAATTGGTTAAATGATACTTTTTAGCGTGATTAGTTTATGTAAGTAGTTGTTTTCGAATGCTCTTTGAGAAATATTATAATAAATTTATCGTGGGCAATTGAATTATTATTGAAAAGAAGAAGGTCCGCGCATCGCAAAACGTTTTCTTTTTCTATATGTAGAATCATTAGTGAGAAACCAATATTTACTCCCATTAAATGAGTTTTCCATAATAGCAAAATACGACATACTAAAAATATCACATTAATAGAAAGGAAGAAATACATAATTTGAGTTTTAAACATAAGCAAAAGTTCAAACTTTTATCGAAAAACAAAACCGGTGCATTTAATGTGAAGTATAAATTGGATTCTCAGCCCGTGCGTAGCACGGGTTCTACCTGCCTCGTTATGTATAAATTGTAAAATGTATTAGTTTAATTTAGATTAAATGCATTGAGAGTAAATGCACCAACAGTATTTGTTGTGATAGCCAACCGGTGGTGCTTTAGCAAAGTCTACCCATTTCTCAAAGTCATCTACATATAGGCGCTCCTCCTAACACAATCTCACACACACAACAAACACATTCAGTTTTCCATTTAATTTACAAGCAAATATTTTGGAAACACCAATGGCTCGTCTTGAACGTTTTGATGAACTTGCTAAAGGTTGCGGTTCCACCTTGTTGGAACGTCAGTTAGATTTCTATTTAGCGAGGTCTGTAGCTAAAGACAGGGATCTAGATAGTGACATTAGTAAGGTATGCTCGAAGTTAGCTGATTCCATCATAGAAACTGATGGTATTATTAAGGAACTTTCTGTTATTGAGGGTAGGGTAGAGGCGATGGAGACTGCAAAGTATCTTAGGCAGCGTATGCATAAGGATACCCTTAGGTTGACCGATTTAATGATTTCGAGGAGGGAGACTGAACTATGTCTGCTTGACAAGGAAAAATTTGCTGAGAAGCTGAAGGGGTCGTTGTCATTCTAGTGTCTGGTACATTTGTTGTTCGTATTTGGGGTCTTTTGGGTTTTTCGGGTTATGGGTTAAGCTTTTCGGTGTCTGTATGGGTTGGTTTAGTTTTCTTTTATGTATGGGTAATTTTGGTGTATCATGGGTTGTCATAGGATTTTGTGTATGATGATCCTTGTTTCATTAATGAATGGAATGTTTATTATATATTTTATGATGTCTATTTAATTTGCTACTGTTTATTGTACTTATTAATTATCCAAATTGGTTACTGTACTTATTTATAAGGTTTTGTTACGTTTACTTTCTAACTTTGGTGTAGTTGTGTAACTGATATAGGATGTATGGTTTTATGATTTCTATCTCATTTGTGGACATGTCCAAATTGATTTGTATTTTATCTTGAAGTGGTTATTTGATTCAGTTTGTTTTTGTAGTCTTACTATCTAAGTTTTTGGTGTTTAAGAGTGATTCAAAGAGGTTGGAAATTGCCATGTCTTTGATTTACAAAATGGTTTGTTTTTTATAACTTGTACCCGAAAAATTCATGATTATACTTGACCTACTTCTAATCAGAAGGGAGGAATCCTGTACCTGATCGTGCATTGGTATAACTTGTGTACCACGTGTTATAGTGATTACATTCCTTGTTTAAAGTTATACTACTGTGTATCTAAATTTTATTTATTAAATGTTTGGTCCCCTGTTTTTTCCTCTGTTTTGTAATGTCTGGCCACCAAGTTAGAGTTGTCTGCAAACTTGAGCTTGCCGATGTATGCCTCAACTGATTCTTTGTGTTTTATTTCCCTACAAGGAGTATCAAACTAAATTCATCTTTAGCAGTAAAGTGAACTACTTTCTGTTAATAAAACGAAAGTTAGATGCAAAACGACGGAACATGTTTAGGCGTACATGTTTTGGAAGATGGTTGGATCTTTTGTACTTTGAACATGAACCACATGTCATAGAGTATATGCTGAGAAAACAGCAAGAGATTGATGATGCCCATTATGATATGCCCTTAATTTATTATGTCGAAGGTCAAAGTCTACATTTTGGTCGTCCTGAATTTGCTCGTATAACCGGGTTCCGTTTTGGAACTGTATCTTTTGGGTTATATACCTCCGGTGAAGTGAAATTTCGTAATAGGATATTTCCTCACCGGATAGGGTTACGTGTTACCAACTTAGATCTTATTGCTGTTATCGAGGATGGAGAGTTGTTTTGCAAAATATTAGATGAAGATGTTGTCCGTGTATGTCTATTGTTAGCTTTAGAAGTTATCTTTATGGGTAGGTTGTTGACTAATGAAGTGGATGATAAGTTAATGAGGTTGGTTGAAAGTCTAGAAGCTTGGAATGCGTTTCCATGGGGTGAGCACATATGGACTCATTTGTACGATTAAATCGTGGATGTAATAAGTAAGCACAGTCAAAAGCACCTTCAACATCTCCACATTCCATCTTTATTTGATCTAATAGATGAGATTAATCACAACAATTTAAAAAACCCACTTTCATCATTTTTTTTCAAATATTAATATCTTTCAAATCGTTAATCATTAAGCGAAAAAAAAATATACCATTACGACGAGCATTTAATTATCTTTCTATAGATAGACACTTGGATATATTTTCGACAATTTTTTTCACGTTTTTTTTTTTGTAGCCGAAAAAATCACATGTGATATTACATATCACATGTGATTTTTTCAGCCACGAAAAAAACGTGTAGAAAACGATTTTTTTTTGTCGAAAGTATGTCAAAGTGCACGTCTATAGAAAGATAATTAAATGCTCATCGCGATGGTGTAAATATTTTCGCCTAACGATTAACGGTTTAAGAGATATTTAAATTATAAAAAATAAGTGAAATATTAAAATGTTTTTAATCTCAACCATCAATTTATTTTTAGATAAACGATAAAGATGAATATTTTGCTATGTAATAAAAGTTTTGTATTTAAAATAACTCTCCTCCAAGATTTATAAATTGATAAAAATAAAAGGTTCATCGTGTAATTTACTCAAATGATACTATCTCCAACCAACTTTTTACTCTTTCGTGGTAGTTTCCTAGTATCCATCATTTTCTTGGTACTTTCGATAGATATACAAAGTAAATGACAAATCTACCTAGACCTTTATTTCTAAGCACAAAGAGGAGATGTCATTATCTACGTATGCCTTTAATTTTTGCATTTTATCAACCATGTCTGTTTCCTTGCTAAAAACTTTAGATACAATGGGGCCAATAATTCATTTCTTTGATTTTAGCATCCAAAGTTCCGGTCTCCTTCCAGGTAATTTAGTACTCCTACTTTATTTTTATTTTTACCTCTTTGTTCCTCCTTTATTTATAGTATAATATAGTTTTTTTTGTTTCGTATTAGTTACAGTTTTAAACGTTTGACATATTAAACTTTATATTTTTTGTTTCGTACTTTCGGCTTTATAGTTTTTTGACATAAAAAAAAAAAAAAAAAAAAAAAAAGAGCGGGGGTTGGGTGGGTTAAAAATATAGATTCTTTTTGTTCCTCCTTTATTTATAGTATAATATAGTTTTTTTTGTTTCGTATTGGTTACATTTTTAAACGTTTGACATATTAAACTTTATATTTTTTGTTCCGTACTTACAGGTTTATAGTTTTTTTGACATAAAAAAAAAGCGGGGGGGGGGGGGGGGGGGTTCCTATGTAAAAAAAAGAGAGCCCTAATAACCTCCACTTTCCTGTAAATTTCGTGCTAATAATATTTTGTTTGACTTTGAATCATAAAGAGCATGATGGTAATGGTATTATGGGTACACCCCTAGTGCATTTTACCCCCTTTTACCAAATGCATTGATAGAATAAGATATATATATATATATATATATATATATATATATATATATATATATATATATATATATATATATATATATATATATTTAGTCTTTTAGTTCTATATATTTTATCTTTTACTGCTTTTGACTTGTTAAACTTTATAGTTATTTTTTTAGCAATTTTATACACTTTAGACAAGACATTTTTAATGATTTTTTGTTTCGTATTTTTTGTGTTTTACTACGTTTGACTTATCAAACTTTATATTTTATTTTTCTTATTTTTTATTTTCAGTTTTATAATGAAAAACAAAATTATAAAAATAAAAATAAAATAAAACAAATAAAAAATTTAAGAGAGTTTAACAATCATTTTCGAAAGGGTATGGATAACCAATCCGGAATAATGAATGCAATGATCTTTTAGATAGGAATTGGTGTGATTGTACACCTATTAACATTAACGCCCAAACTATACTCAATCAATTTAGATCAATCGCTATTGAGATTTTACTGTAAAAATGTTTAATATATACCTAAACATGAACTTAAATAAGTCTAAGAATTGAATGAGATACATGACAAATTAATGGAATGAGTCAATACACAAAATATACATATTATATTGAGATTTTACTGTAAAAATGTTTAATATATACCAATCAGAAGGAAGGAATCATGTACCTGATCGTGCATTGGTATAACTTGTGTACCACGTATTATAGTGATTACATTCCTTGTTTAAAGTTATACTACTATGTATCTAAATTTTATTTATTAAATGTTTGGTCCCCTGTTTTTTCCTCTGTTTTGTAATGTCTGGCCACCAAGTTAGAGTTGTCTGCAAACTTGAGCTTGCCGATGTATGCCTCAACTGATTCTTTGTGTTTTATTTCCCTACAAGGAGTATCAAACTAAATTCATCTTTAGCAGTAAAGTGAACTACTTTCTGTTAATAAAACGAAAGTTAGATGCAAAACGACGGAACATGTTTAGGCGTACATGTTTTGGAAGATGGTTGGACCTTTTGTACTTTGAACATGAACCACATGTCATAGAGTATATGCTGAGAAAACAGCATGAGGTTGATGATGCCCATTATGATATACCCTTAATTTATTATGTCGAAAGTCAAAGTCTACATTTTGGTCGTCCTGAATTTGCTCGTATAACCGGGTTCCGTTTTGGAACTGTATCTTTTGGGTTATATACCTCCGGTGAAGTGAAATTTCGTAATAGGATATTTCCTCACCGGATAGGGTTACGTGTTACCTACTTAGATCTTATTGCTGTTATCGAGGATGAAGAGTTGTTTTGCAAAATATCTGATGAAGATGCTGTCCGTGTATGTCTATTGTTAGCTTTAGAAGTTATCTTTATGGGTAGGTTGTTGACTAATGAAGTGGATGATAAGTTAATGAGGTTGGTTGAAAGTCTAGAAGCTTGGAATGCGTTTCCATGGGGTGAGCACATATGGACTCATTTGTACGATCAAATCGTGGATGTAATAAGTAAGCACAGTCAAAAGCACCTTCAACATCTCAAGAAAGATCGCATGTATTTTCCGACATATACGCTTGGGGGCTTTGTATTTGCTTTCCAGGTAAATATTATTCTTCCACATTAATTTTTTTTAATCCCTTTTGTATTTTGTTTTTGCACCTAAATCTTATTGATTTATCCTTGACTTTCATATTTAGATTTGGATTCTTGAGAGTTATGAAATAATAAGCTTTGGTGGATAAAGCTCGCGCCAGTGATACCAAGAGCGGTGGCTTGGTCCAGGAAAACTATATTTAAGAAATCGGATTGTTCTAAGCTTTTTGGAAATGTTATTTCTTCAAAATGGGTCTTTTTTATTTATATTTGATTTAAAATTTTTTATCGTAGTTCTTTTATACTGACTATTTTTTTTAGGACTCAAAACTAACTTGTGATATCCGTCCTAGTAGAGCTGAGTACGAATCAAATAGGTGGATACACAGCAATGATTTTTTCCAACAATACATTCCCAGACGACCTCCTTTAGCAGGACAAAATTTCCTTTTGGATACATATCTTGCCAAGTTGGAAAAGGCACGTAAACGTGGGATAACAAATGTATTAGAAATAGCGACTGCTAGAAGGAATGACAGTTGTATTAGGGAAAAGACTTTTAAGGATTGTGTGATTGAAGAGTTGAATATTCGGGTTTTCAAGCTTGAGTCAATTATTCAGGTTCTACATGGTCAACCAAATGGTTGAGTTGTGGTAATATACTTGTGGTAATATACGACATCCTTTTAATTATTCTATTATTTCAACCAAATATCATTTCATTGACAGGCCAAACTCCAGTTTGATGACTGTTTTTCCAATATGAGCTCTGATTTTCGCGACTCGCTTAATAATCTTTACCTTGATGGCTTGATCTGATCAAGTTTCATGATACTGATGAATATATTTGTCTGGTAACTTATAAATTCTGACATCTATGTAACCCCGTTATACAACAGTTAGTATATCAAACACTATTTAAACAAGCATAACTTGTCACAGGAGTACCTTCGTGAAGAGGAGTTGCGATTGCGGTTGGAAGAGGATGATAGATTGCAAATGGAAGATGAGAAGATGATGAAAGACGAGATGCGGTTTAGGGTGGAAGAGTATAAATAGATGAGGTTTGAGGAAGAGAAGATGCGGCAATTGGATGCGGAGAAGAAGAAAAAGCGTAATGTGCTTCTGAATTCCGCTCACTTCAAAAAAGCTTTGGAAGACGAAAGACTTAGTAAAAGGACTCACGTAGATGCTTTTACATCAGAAAGTGATTGGAAAGTTTCTTGGGTGAAAATAAAAAAACACCGTGGGTACCTTAATAATCCGTTCTTGGTAGAATGTCTAAAAGATGTGCAACCTTGGAAAGAGGTATCAAATAACATCAAATAGTTCAACCTTAAAAAATAATAGTGTGTTTTATTTCATACCGTTAAACCCTTATAGATGGTTTCATACTGTTGACACTCTTTGGTTGAGTGATGATTTTGAGCTGTTTCTTTCCAAGCCGGATACGGTTACATTCAAGTTTCCTTGGTCTGGCGATTTTAATGTGGATCGAATATTATGGCTTAGATTAGTCTGCCTAGACCCAGCAAGGAAAGTGATATGCGTGGGATTGCACCCTCACAAAAGGTTTTACTTCTCAAGGGATCTTGAGAAGCTTACAACCCCCACCAGGCAGTGTACCTGATCGTTGTAGTATAGTATAGTGACAAGTACCGGGGGATTGATCGTTCAACTCAGGAATAGTGTCGCTAGGATTAGAAAGTATACTAAACTAGGTCTAGAGGTGAGGGATGATTCTTTTGTATTTTTATATTTTTATGAAAGCAATTAAAATCTCGGGTTTTGAAGGAGTGGGCGGAATTAGTTGCTAGCCAACTAACCCAAATTACTAAAGATGCAATCAAAATAAAATAAAATAAACGAAAATGAAACTAATTATACTAATGTGGTGCAACAATAATGAGGAAAGTTGTGTTTACTTATGTTTCATTACTCCCTAGATATCTTTTACAGGTTGATAGCTTGTTACAATTGCATGGATGATGGGTCATATTCCTTAATACTAGTCATAGGGCCATGTACAATATTCCCTAACTCTATAGGATCCTACTTCACTCCTATGTCGATCCGTTAGAAGCTCCTAACATGGGATCATTAGAATTCTCCTACGCATTAAATACAACCAAAAATCATAGTACACCTCCGATCATGTTTCTTAAGACGTTCAAGCAAGTTACCAATGGAAGTCTGCCAGTTTTCTTAAGCCTAACATCGAATACAATCATCCGTAACAATTATAAACAAACAATCAACCCATAATTAATATCTAGGTTTCACTACATCTAAGCAAACAAAAAGGAAATCTAGCCTAGCATGTTAAATAGAAGACAAGCGTAAGATATAATCAAACAAAACATAGACATATTGATTGATTTGAAAGAGTACTTATCTCTAATTGAACATGAAAGATTCAAAGGGTTGAAACCCTTGAAAAAGCTGGAAAATTCGACCTAGGGTTTTTTTCCCTCAAAGTTGCACACTAATGAATAAAATTTGGAAAACTATATATAGATTTTATAGGGTGACGGCGTCATGTAATGGATCGTGACGCCGTCAACTCGCCGCCTTAATAGAAATCGTATTGCCTAGATCTGATTTTGACGCCGTCATGTGTGAAAATCTTCTGGGCCGTCATGTACAAATGGACCCTGACGGCCTTGGTGACGCCGTCAGGTCCTATGCTTGAAAACACTTTGGACCGTCACGTGTATTTTCCACTTCCACCTTTTTTGTAACTCTTGACGCCGTCATGTAGAGAGTTGTGACGCCGTCATGTACTGTTCCCAGCAAGGAAAATTGAGACTTTGTCGCTTTATTCACTTTTATGCTCCAAAAATGTCCAAAATGCTTCCTTTTCCAGATTTCTCTCCAAAAGTACCTAAAATGACAAAAGGAACGATTTAGGGCAATATTTGATCAAATAATCTCAAATTCGGGCTTAAATGACCCCTTAAAAGTGGTTCACTTTTCGCCTCATCAAATACCCTTACACTTGAGATTTGCTTGCCCTCAAGCAAATGCGCTTTTATTCTAATCAAAATACAAGTTAGGGGTCATTTAACACTAATATAAAAGTAATTACAACAAATAATCGTTCCACTAAAGACCAAAGACAAGCACGGAGGTCATACACTAGCACCTCACAAATAGTGTTTAGATACTCTCATCTCTCGGGTGTAATAAAGTATATATCACAATATGGAAATGGAAAACATCTCTCACTACCTGTCATAGCAAAATAGATTACCATAGGTTTGGGAAAGGATCAAATCTCCACCACTTGGCGTAAGCACATAGGATAAACTATCAAAGAGGTCTTTTAAAGGGATATAACGTTAGGTGTAGGGATATGAAATACACGGTTTTGTTAGATAAAGGCAATATTTACTGGTGGCGAGTTAATAATCTTGGTTAATTACGTGTGCAATATGGCGTTGCTAAGCCAAGACTAGACTCGACTTAAGCTAATAAATCAAAAATAACAAAAACACAAAACAAACATAGAATGAAACGGGATGGTAGTCTGTATGGTTTTTCTCTTTTATTTATTTATTTATTTATTTATTTATTTTTTTGCATACACTCTTACCCTACCATCCAAAATAATACATCATAGGGAACGTACATTCCCCTTACACTTGAATTTTTACATACTTTACAATAAACTAATCTAATGACTTGAATCAAGATAATCAAAACACTTGGAGTACTTTTAAGTTTAACGCACATATGGGGGTAATGATTTGATGTTCTTCCCCATTACTCAATAACACAAGTACTTTACCCATGAGTCCCAATCGTCCCAAAACAATATTTACAAGATATGACTCGACTTAGCAACTATGTAATCAATTAGATAATTAACTAAGGGTTTAAACAAATAACAATAATGCACTAAAGATGAGTGCATACACGGAAGGCTAAGGCGTTTTGGTTGCACATTTGGATGGGTTGTAACAAATTCTTCCTTTAAGTAAGATGCTTAAAGTTAGAAACGAAAAGATAGGCTTGGAGGGGTGTACTAGGGGTTTCGTGTACTAAAAATGAGTACAATGCTAAGGTGTGGGAAAAATTAATTGATTTTACTAGCCAAGTAATATGACTTAAATGGTCAAGTAATTATGAAACGGGTTTAAACACAAGGGTGATCCTAATTCCTCTTATCATGTAGTAAATCCTACTACACGAATGTAGTCTCACTAGCGGTCTCGGGATGCATCACTAACGCAAGTTCTAGAATCTAAATGCTACCGGTACACTCATAAGCACTAATAATGAATGCTTTTCCTATCAAATCTAAAGGCGAACATCACATATTTGGGTGAAAATTTTTTTTGAATGGTACGGTTTTGTGCTAGTCATACAACTCCTATCTATGAGATGCTTGCTAAGGCTAAAGTTTCACTCCTAAATGTTGTAAAAAAATTTAAATTTGGCGCTAAAATTACACTAACAAGTATTTCTCTTAGTTTTATTACACACCTACCATCGAACAAACAAACTCAAGTGCAATTGTATCCTATAAGGTATCATCATTTACTCTCCCCTTACACTTAGGATGAACATTGTCCCAAATGTTCAATTAAAGGATGTAAAAGTAAAACAGGTAAAAGAATGAAAACAAATACTCCTCTGATTCGTTCGGTGTGGATAGTGTGTCAACAAGGTTAGATCTTCCTCCAAGAAAATGAACATTCAAAGCTTCCCTTCCAGAAATATAAATCATCTTCTTGTGTAACACCCCCAGTTTTGAAAACATGTTGTGGAAATTGGATTGGGTGTTACTTCATAGTGCACAGTTTATTAGTAGAAAATGATTTTCATTTTAGTCATTTTAAAGATCTATCATTCGAATATAAATATCAGAGTTTTAAAAGAGGTCCTCGTTTGTCCCAAAGTTTATTAATTCAGTTTTCAAATGATAGGAAAATTTATAGCCTTTATAAGAATATGACATATTGGTATGTTCAGAGACGAATGAGAAACATGAGGATCAACTTCGTATTTTGTGTTAACATTTCTACATCAGAAGAAGCTCTATGTGATGTTTTCGAAGAGTAACTTTGGTGGGAGGAAGAACTAGAGGAGAATTTGGAAGAACTAGAAAGAGATTTTTTTTCTACTTCAGTAGAAGACTTAGCTATGTTCTTGCAACACGGGATGAATTCTGGTTATGCATCAATACATCTAGAACCATAGGAGGTGAACTACCCGACGCATGAATTGAGAGTGAATTGTGGCAGACATGAAGAAGCTCAGGAGCAAGACGGTAGAAGATTAGCTATGTTAGAAGATGGAAGGAAGCAGTTTTGAAGTGAAGCACACAGTTCTATCAACTCTATTCATCTTAGTTGTACTATGTATAGAGTCTTGAAGCAGGAGCTGGACGGGATGGTATGAAGACGTTGGTGACTACATTGGTGATTTTCACTCATAGGAGGAAGAACAACGTGAATTGAGTTGCAGTGGATCGTGTGACTAGGGCGGCTCGTTTGGAAGACCGGTAGAGATTTCTTTCGGCAGAAGATCATTCAAGTTACATGGCGCACTTACAGTAGAGGTACCGACGACTATGGGGATTTTACTTGGGATGTTAGTATGACTTCTCATCTTCAAATGGATGGATACACATAATAACTATTTGAACTTGGAAGATGTGTTGAATGGGAAATTTGACAAGTGTTTAGTTCGGTTGTGTTTGCTCACTAAGGAAGATAGCATATAAGTGACAAGAGGTTCTTTTAGGATTTTGTATGAATGAAGATGTGGAATACCTTTTTGGTTGAAATAAGGTCGGAGAGCTACTTACTGAAGGTTCAGAGTCGATTTCAGCAACCAATGGATTAGTTATTATTGTGGAGGAGGAATTTGGGATTTAGACTGGGAGTTATGTGTTCCGTATGATTATTCTGCACAGGAGAGTTAGACGTTTTGGCATTTTAGGAAGCTTTAGTTCGCGATGCGTTAGTTCTGGGAATCATTCTTATCCGTACGATTATTCTACCTATCCTGTTATGCCTTCTGATACGTTTTGATACTCTGATTTGTGATCTTGATCGTCGGTACGAATATATTATCCGTCTCCTTACGAGACTCTCGATACGTTTGATGATTCGATTTATGTTCTCTGATTTTGGCGAGTTCCTTTATTCGTTCAGAATTTGGTAGGAGTTGATGAAGTTTTATCGGTTAGCACTATCTCCGTTTTGCCTCGTAGGAATATATGTTTCATGTATCTCTTGTGAGATTCCAACTATCATCTGTCATCTGTCATTTGCTACACAATTGTTTCGTATTCGCTGGATCAGATTTGTTATGATTTGTGTTCTGTGGAAAGCCTGGGGCTATCCGATTTGTCGGGATCGAGTCATGAGAAAATTTTATGTTTGTGAAGATTCTGTTGGAAGGACCTTTCTGAGAGTGAGGTTAATTGTGACGTTTCTTTTGTGAATTGCTATGTCTCCGTTTAAAATTTTGCTACTTCAATTTCGCGGACGAAATTTTCTTTCTAAGAGGGGAAAAATTATAACACCCGTAATGTAACATGTCTTATAACCATTTGATCTCGAACATAACCTAAGAATGAGAACTTTAAAGTATGAAAGCTACCAAGTATTAATCATGTATCTTATAAATACATAAAATGCATCACACTTGATCTCCTAGTCATCTATCACATGTCTATAAGTTTCCACATAGGCCGAATTTTAAAAGAATGCACATTAAAATAAATGTACACTAAATATAACGTATGACATGGGATAAAAATATTTAAATTTGAAAGTTTCTTTGGTCTTCTTTGACTCCCATAAGCTCGGCCAGAAATTCCCTATATCCTCCCCTCAATCTCTCATTTTTCAACAATTTCTCACACTCTTTCACACCTACAAAACCCTAAACAATCCAACAAATCGGCTGCTTGTTTTTTTCTGATTCGAGCTGGTGAAGGTGTACGACAAGGAGGATTGGAAGGTGGTTCTAAGGAGGCTGGTTAAGGAAGTTTGATCGTGGTTCTTTTCAGTTCGAGGTTGGAGTTTTGGTCGTGGTACTTAGTGGTTCGAGAGGGTGTAGTTTGGATCGTGGTGTACTGATTCGAGAAGGGTGTTGGTTAGCTTGGGACTCCGTTTGGTTTTGGTTGCTGGTTTCGGTTGGTGTTAGTCCGATTGGTTTTGGGTTCTGATTTCTTGTTCTCTTCTTTTCGATCACGCGACGAAGGTATCGTATCCTCCTTACCTATCTATCTTTCGTTTTGATCTCATGCTTGTCGAATAATATGTTACATGAAACAAACTAAGAATCTGATATAACTAAGCATGCATGTTTACGAATTGATCTCACATGAAATCATAAATAATCTCACCTGAAATAACAATCCTGAAATCATAATAAGAATGTTAGATAGCAAGCTAAATGGAATCGTATATACACGTGTGTATGTATTCGAATAGTCACGTAAAATGATAAAAATGAACACATGATATAACGATTTTGAAATATAATATAATCGATCTATATGTTTCGTTTTGGCTCATGTTTCACGTTTGTATTGGTCTATCTTTATTTTGAAATAAGCATGCATAATTAATCCTATACGAGCTAAATAAATGAAAGATGCAGGCATGTTCAATTTATTTTGTTTCGGCTTCGAAATAAATAATAAAAGGGGTACACGTATGGAAGTAATAAGCCACATGAAATGATAAAGGCCTACATGTCAACTTGAGTTTTATTAGCTGCTGAATCAGTAATATGCATGTGTAAAATCTGGTTATAACTTAAAGTATGTGTAGAATTGCATGCATGCTGAATTAGTACATATAAAGGTGTGTTTCAGTTAGTATTTCATGCAGGTATATGGGTTAAATAATTTAAGTGCACAAAGGGGTGTTTGTTCGGCTTATTTTAATAACAAAAAGGGTGTCGTGTGTATATTGATAAAGTGAACCGATGTCGGATTATAAACGAGTCTCATATGATTTTATAAAAATCTTGGGTCGTTGAGGCATAAATATTAATATCGTGGGTACGTTAATAAATTATATAAAATTATAATGACGGAGTCCAAAATTATTATTTTAAGATTAATTAATAAACTTTAAAATAAATTTATTTGACTTTTAATATTAATTTTGATAATTTACACTTTAGACCCTAAACTTAAATATTGATATTTAAGACCCAAATTATTATATTGTTCATTATAACCTTAAAGTATTAAAGTACTAATTCGGGAAAGTTATTAAATATGAGAACTTACTAAATATGGCAAGTTATTAAAAATGGAAAGTTTCTAAAAATAGAAATAAACCTGAATAAGTAATCTTATTTAAAATGAGCGTATAAGTAATATTTGGTTATTAATTCGTGTAGATCCGTCGAGGAGGGAGTAGTTTCCATTTTCGTTTGCTTTCTGTGGTTGGTTATTTGCTTTGCATAAGGTACAAATATTCTTCCCTTTTCAGTAGGGACTTCTCATGACTTTCTTGATCCTTGACATTGCTATGATTCCCTTCAGTTATGCCATTGCTATGTTCCCCATTTGATATGACTGATATGATCCATTTGATATGATTCGTTGATATGATCTTTCTGATATGAGCTTTGATATGATTCGTTTGATATGATTCAGTTCAGTTTGCTATGTTCTGTTGGATATGATATGATGATTCGATATGATATGATATGATTTGTTCTGTTCTGATGCCCGAGTTTTTTTTATTCTACTCATGGAGGTACCATGGGCGTGTCATTGAAGCACCAATGGCATGACACTTTCTGTGGAGGTGTGATTGATCCATGGCGTCCCCATTTGATATAATATGTTATGAGCTCTGGATTATTATGATATGTATGATTTGCTTTGTAGGGGGGCGTATGGATGCATCCTAGGTATTCTGTTTTGTGAAGGGTGAATGTGAGTGTGTGCTTACACTTCTTCACATTGGAGCTAGCTACTCCATTTTGGTACTTAGAGGTCTCCCCTCTTCGTACACTTATGATTTAACGGATATGTGATTATATGGTAGGAGACCTATTCGAGTATCTCGTTAGGTCGGCTCGTGGCTTTCCTATGTTTCTTATGTCTATTCGAGTATCTCGTTAGACGCGCCTTTGTTGATACGTGCTCTTTGATTCATATTACTTTCTGATTATTCTTACACTTGATTTCTTTATGATGCTTCATTCAGTTGACTTATGATATTGTTCGGTTGATCGTTGATCTCTTATTCATTTGACAGATGATATTCATTTCAGCAGGAGTTTATGATTTCCTTTTTCTATACTTACATACGTTTTATTTATAACGAGAAATATATAAGCATTAAACAATATTATACATAAAGACAAGTTATATTGTATATAACTTGCTCTTGAACTATTAAGCGTTTTGCCACGCAAGTCAACTCTGTCACGAAAGGTCATTTTGTCATCTGACATTATTCAAATCACGATTCTCGATAATTCGAACTTATCTCGGACTTCCATATCATTCAGGTTATCTTTGAAGTCATTTCCATTCTACCTCTGACTTTATCTTTGCCTATCATAACTCTCAGGTGAGTCATAGCCCCTACTCTTACTTGTTTTACAATGGTTTATAAACGTTTTTGGGGGAGATACATGCTTAACTACTGTTTTTACTTTTTACAAGTATTCATTAACTAAATACATGACTATATTTCATATAAACTTTACTAGTTTACACATTTTATATCTCATAAGGAGATACCTGCTATAGACATGATTACAAGTGACTTTTCAATGGTATGCTATATTTGATCTCTATTGCCTAAGTTACCTATTACCAAAAGTCCCTCGTTCATGCACCTTAATCACTCGTAGGGTGAGCGTAAGTAGTTGTGGATAGATCTATTAGGGATTGACAATCCCCATTTGGTCGATAGAGGAAAGCCACCAAATGCACTCTATTTGATTTCATAGGTTATTGGTAAATACCTATCCTGAGGGCCACTGTTTCACATCATTATTTATGTTATTTTGATGTCTGTTAATCGTTGAGTGTCATGAGCTTAGAGCAATAGAACGGTAGTACTGTAGTCATGATACAATACTACAATAACTTATGTTTGGGGTGTACAATTCTGTGGCCCACTGTTTTATTAAACTATGAGATTGTGCTCACTATATAGCAGGAAAACTACTAATAATTGGCAAACGAACTACTATTTTGGTGTTGACCCGGTTAGGTCAAACAAACTAATATTTTGGTGTTGTCCCAGTTAGGACAAACGAACTACTATTTTGGGTGTTGACCCGATTAGGGCAAACCAACGGACTATTTTGTATTGAATTGTTAAGAAAATCACTCATTTTTCTGATTTTGATAAATCAACGATTTAAGCTATGAATATTACTGGTTTACTCACACTTTAATTTGATAATCAACTGTTATTATAACTACTGTGGAATCATAAACTCTTTGATTTTGGAAATCGATATTCGAAACTATAAACTCTATGAACTCACCAACCTTTGTGTTAACACTTTTAGCATGTGTTTATCTCAGGTCCATAATGAGCAAGGATGGCACGGAGGAGCACGGATACTTATAAAGGCTATAAATCCTACCATTCGAAAACTGATTTAATAAACTTTGGGACAAACGAGGACCTCTTTTAAAACTCTGATATTTATATTCGAATGATAGATCTTTAAAATGACTAAAATGACAATCATTTTCTACTAATAAACTGTGCGCTATGAAGTAACACCCAATCTAATTTCCGCTGCATGTTTTCAAAACTAGGGGTGTTACATCTTGTCATATATAACCTGTTAAACCTGAGAAAACAAACAAGGCAACCTCGTGTAAAATCGGCGACAATCTATATATACTAACAAATCCTAGAAAACAATTTAAGATATAATGCTTGTGGAATGAATGTTTGCAGATTTCCTGGAGTTTATAAAACTAAAGAATCAACAAAAACTTTAAGACTCCGTTAGAAAAACAAAACTCACAAAATTTCTAGAATTTTACACGTGACGCCATCAGGAGTTAAGCCCTGACGCCGTCAGAAGTGACCTGCAGAAATCTTTATGTTAAGTTTCCGGAAAATTTCTGGAAAAACTTATGTCCTATTTCCTGAAAAATCCCGCAAAACATCATTATGACTCGATACAAGCATTTGACTCTAACAAATACTAATATACATGTTCATTTAATATTGTGGTGAATCAAGATCATTTTCGTTCTTATAAACAAATTTGGGGTTTCGCCTTACACTTAGCTTTTGCAAAATACCTTTATATGAAGTTAAGACGAAGTTAAACAACAAAATAAAGCATTTTCACAATTTTAGTTTGAAACATGATCTACCAACAATAAAAATAAAACATGCATACGGAAACAAATAAAAAGGGGCTTGGGTTGCCTCCCAAGAAGCGCTTGTTTTTGTTCGAGTCACGAGCCTGACTCTGCCCTTATTTAACAGAAATAGGGGATGTTTTCCCTACACTTAGGATTAAATGCGGGTGGAAGTAGCGATACACACCCTTAGGGTGGAAATATGCCTTGTGAGGAAAATGTGGTGGATGGATCATATGCTCAAAGATGTGTGCTCCTATCATCATAACCTTACCTAATTCAATTGGGTTAATGGGTGGATTAAGATTTTCTCCTAGAAAGGGATCATTTTCTATCAACTTCGAGAGACTCCTAGTTGGGAATCCATCTTGACCTAATAAACCCGGTTTAAACCCATAATATTTCTTATGATCAATCATAAATGGGTGATGTAAGCATGTAAGGTCATTTTTCACTCCTATATCGGCTTCCTCTCTACAAGGCTTAGAGTCTACTACCTTTAACGTAAAACTACCTAGAATATATGGCTTGATGGGTGGATCGGGAACTTTTTCAATTCCTAAACTTTCATCCAAGGATGGAAGATTAGGTAACGTATTTAGTTGAGGCTCCGGTTCGTCAAAACTAGGAACTTCCTTAGAACTAGAAGAAAGGTCATCACTACAAGTGTTAAAACCTATGTTCTCAAGTTGTGCTTGGTCCAAGGGTTCTACCTCAATTGGGGTTCCTATAGTCTCTTCTACTTCTTCCGGGTAAGTCACGGGTGGTGTGTATGCCTCAAATGATGGTAGGACTTGTGGAGCATTGAGTGGGCTTATATTATCCACCTCATCCTCCATTGTATCTAGATTACCTATGTGTTCATCTTGTATTATGGTGAAATCAAACCACTCCGTGCACCTAGGTATCTCATCTATAGGCTTATTATCCCCAAACAAACTTCTTGTTTGTTCCTTCAAACTTGCGATCAATTCATCTGTAACAACGTTTGTTGGGTTGTCCATTTTTTTGGGAAGTATGACACAATTCTCTATGGTTTCCCATGCTTCATCAGCACTTAATCCCCAAAGGTCCCCATCTGCGGCATGGTCAATGTCCATTTTGGTATAGTGGTCGACACGATGGTAAAATATTTCAATTTGGGACCACAAATCGAAACTATGATGAGGGACTTTTCGGAGTAAATATTTTAAACGAGTCCATTCATCATAGATAGGTTCATCTTGATGTTGTTTGAACATCAAGATGTCATTAGGAGTGGGTGAATTTCGTGGTTGGTAGTATGATGGATTCACGTTCTCCATAATGGCCAACGGAATAGTCAATGAACTTAGTTTACAAACAAAGGCACAAAGAAAAAGATAGACTAAAGAAAACCTAAAAATAAAAATAAAAATCTTACTAGAAAGGAATCTAGCAAGTAGACCTAATAAAAAGAAATTCTAACCTAGACAATAACTATTCCCCGGGCTGCGGCGCCAAAAACTTGATATGCGTGGGATTGCACCCTCACAAAAGGTTTTACCTCTCAAGGGATCTTGAGAAGCTTACAACCCCCACCAGGCAATGTACCTGATCGTTGTAGTATAGTATAGTGACAAGTACCGGGGGATTGATCATTCAACTCAGGAATAGTGTCGCTAGGATTAGAAAGTCTACTAAACTAGGTCTAGAGGTGAGTGATTATTCTTTTTGTATTTTTATATTTTTATGAATGCAATTAAAATCTCGGGTTTTGAAGGAGTGGGCGGAATTAGTTGCTAGCCAACTAACCCAAATTACTAAAGATGCAATCAAAATAAAATAAAAGAAATGAAAATGAAACTAATTATACTAATGTGGCCTAACAATAATGAGGAAAGTTGTGTTTACTTAGGTTTCATTACTCCCTAGATATCTTTTACAGGTTGATAGCTTGTTACAATTGCATGGATGACGGGTCATATTCCTTAATACTAGTTGTAGGGCCATGTACAATATTCCCTAACTCTATAGGATCCTGCTTCACTCCTATGTCGAGCCGTTAGAAGCTACTAACATGGGATCATTAGAATTCTCCTACGCAATAAATACAACCAAAAATCGTAGTACACCTCCGATCATGTTTCTTAAGACGTTCAAGCAAGTTACCAATGGAAGTCTACCAGTTTTCTTAAGCCTAACATCGAATACAATCATCCGTAACAATTATAAACAAACAATCAACCCATAATTAACATCTAGGTTTCACTACATCTAAGCAAACAAAAAGGAAATCTAGCCTTGCATGTTAAATAGAAGACAAGCATAAGATATAATCAAACAACACATAGACATATTGATTGATTTGAAAGAGTACTTATCTCTAATTGAACATGAAAGATTCAAAGGGTTGAAACCCTTGAAAAAGCTAGAAAATTCTACCTAGGGTTTTTTCCCTCAAAGTTTCACACTAATGAATGAAATTTGAAAAACTATATATAGATTTTACAGGGTGAAAGCGTCATGTATTGGATCGTGACGCCGTCAACTCGCCGCCTAAATAGATATCGTATTGCCTAGATCTGATTTTGACGCCGTCATGTGTGAAAATCTTCTGGGCCGTCATGTACAAATGGACCCTAACGGCCTTGGTGACGCCGTCAGGTCCTATGCTTGAAAACCCTCTGGACCGTCATGTGTATTTTCCACTTCCAACTCTTTTGTAACTCTTGACGCCATCATGTAGAGAGTTGTGACACCGTCAAGTACTGTTCCCAGCAAGGAAAATTGAGACTTTGTCGTTTTATTCACTTTTATGCTCCAAAAACGTCCAAAATGCTTCCTTTTTCAGATTTCTCTCCAAAAGTACCTAAAATGACAAAAGGAACTTGATGAATAAGAACAATGTATGTAAACAAACTATTAGCTCCAATATTATTAATGATAATAATACGAGTGATCTTAATATCACTAGGGTTACACCTTGAAGCTCTAGAAACGTATATGAAAGTTATATATCAACTGATAACCTAGGATCTCCTTTTATAGATCAAGGAGTCCTCTTCTACAAGATAAGTATAAAGTTAATAGAATAAGATATACACAAGATCTATTCTATATTTATCTAAACACGTTTCCTAACAGTTATCTAATAAGCAGTGGTAATATATGTTCTTGCAGTGGTAATGAGTTTCCACTGCAAGTACAATCTTCTGCAGTTGTAACATCTTCACTAGCCGTGGTAACTGTTAGTATAATTCCCAACAATCCTCCCCTAACTTATGATTAATACATTAATCAATATGTTTCTTCAAGTACTCAGTAAACATGAGGATATGGGAATTCTTCCAAACACTTATCTTTTTCTTCTTAACTCTTTATCAGCTCTCACACTTTGATCATAAATTCTTTGCAGCAAATCTTCTATGACTTCAGTTCTTTCCCAACATCTAAGCTTCTCTGACAACATCACTGTCAATACTCCAGCTCTCAATGGATATTCTTTCTCAGCCAGCATGAAGACATCAACTCCATCTTTAGTAGAAACATGATGCACAGAACTTGAATCATAGAATTTCCACAAAGTTCTTGTACCATGAGCTTCAAATCTCCAATATCTATCACTTGGGTCAGGTTCATATAATCTTCTGAAGTGAACCCATAACTCTTGAGCTTTGACATCAACAAGTTCATCCTTCTTAGACTGATCTTGAACAATTTTCCACAAAGTATCCAAATCTTCTCTATCACAAGATCTAACAATATCTTCAAAATCTCTACAAATGCTTGTGACACTTCCAGTTCTGATGATCTTCCAAGCTACACCAAAACTATCATAAAAGATTTCCCAACCAATTACTGGATATCTTGATTGTAGAGGTTCAATATTAAGTATATCAGTCTCAATAAACAACATGTTTGTAACTTGATCTTCTGTCAACTTGCTAGGATCCTCTTTTGCTTGAGATGATTGCTGAGTCTTCAACTTCTTTGCATCTTTAGATTCAAGACTCACTCCAGTCCTTTTTGTCTTTATTGTTATTGGTTCTTGATCCATTGGAATGAAATTACTATCTTGTCTTTTAATTCTGTAGTAAATACCTTCAACCTGATCATGTGACATTCCTTTGAATTGAGCCATCTTCATATTACCAACATGGCAACAAAAAGTCTTCATCTCAGCAATGATCTGTGCCTTTGTAAGTTTCCTTGGCTTCTTTTGACCTTTTCTAACATCCCCAATGATTTCATCAAGAGCCTGCTGATTCTTCATTAGAATGAAATCTTTTAATTGAGCAGACCTTTGTTCTTCATTCAAGGTTGTATCTGCAATTAATTCAATGGCCTTCTTCCTGATTATTTGATCATTATTAATCAAATAGTCAATCTCTTCTTCTGTAGGCACATAACTGAACAATGGAGGTTTCTCATGTATGACAATTGGTGAGACACTTGAAATAGGTTCTGCAAGAACACTTTCCAGCTTATTTAACCTTTTAGCCTCCATGAAACTAGCAATCTCATCTTCCTCTAGCTTTTTCTTTCTTTCATTCTCTTCAGCTTGTTTTTGTTCTGCTAATTCTGCATCAAAGTCAATCTGAGCTTGTTCATACTTAGAAATCTTTCTTGTCTCTTGATCTGAAGCAATTGCAATAGCCTTTCCTTTAACTGATCTTATTTTGGCAGCCTCTTCCTCTGCAGTGGTAATTACTTGACTATCAGTGGTAACTTTTTCTCTTGCAGTGATAATAGGTTGATCAGTGGAAACTTGTTGAGCAATTCCAACTAAATCATCAAAGTTAAAACCAGCATCAACATCCATATCTTCAACATCCAATTTCCTCCCCTCAGTCTCAGCAACATCATCTTTTGCTTGAGCATATTTTTCTTCAAAATTTATTTTCCTCCCCTTAAACTCTGCATTAGCTTTAATCCTCCCCTGTTTGGAAGAATCTCCCAAAGCATCACTAAAATTATCTGAAGCAGCATCATGAGGTGAAGATGATGAAGATAACACAACTTGAGATCTTTTCTTCTTGAGATTCTCAACTTCAGTCTGCAATCTTTGAATCTCAGCCTTCAATTTATTCAACTCTGTGGCATGATGTTCTTTGGTCTGTGCCAGATCTTTCTCCAGAGCTTGAACCTGCTTAACTAATTTGGTACAAATGTCCAGCAATTCAGTTAGTTGCACACTGCCTTCATCACTTCCAACTGTGTAACCTGCTGGGAGAGGTGAATCATGAGGCATTGATTCAGGCTCTTCCCTAGTTGGACTAGGAAGAAGCCTTGAACCACCACTGCTTGTTCCTAAACCAAAAGGTTCAGCAACATGCAATGTTGAGATAAGAGAAGTTGGCTGTTTAGACCTTCTCTCATATGTGTGAGTTACAGCAGGGTTATGTTGAATTTATGGAACAACAATTGTGGGTGTGTTTTGAGATGCAGCTGGGATTGGTGCATCCTCACCCTGTACTTGTACAATTTTAGCAAGCATTTGAGGCAAAAGTGGATGAACCTCCCCATTCCAAAGATCTGAAGCCTTACACATGTTTTGAAAAACTTTTGGCTTGAGAGTGGAAGATTCAAAAATTCTATTGTGAGGGCGCAGTTGAAACTTATTTAACACTGCTTGCACAAACCTTGGATACATCAAAAATTTATATTGACTCTTTACATTGCCTTTCATATTATTGAAAATAAACTTTGAAAAATTGAAAGTCCTATCTGTTGCCAAACAAACCAAAGGATAAGCCATGGTTGATGCAAATTGTTCATAAGATGTTTTCTTAGGACTTATGCAATGTAAAAGAGTGTGAATCAAAAATCTCCAATGAGGACAGAAACATCCTTTCCTGAAAGTAACTTTTTGGTCAGATGTATCATACCCCATTAAAGCAAGAGTAGTGAAAATTTCTGAATTAGGTAATGTGATGATACCATTGAGATCATCCAATTGGAGAATTCTCCTCAAGGATGACTCAGTAACATCAATAATTACCCCATCAACTGTGGCTCTTAGAGCATCCACAGATTCATGTATGTCTCCCTGTTCAAGAGTGATGGACTCCACAGTGTTCCAGAACTGTTTGATATGAGAGACAAAGATTGTGGGATTAATAGTTAAGGAATACCTTATATGAGTTGTGTTTAGAAAATCCACAATCTGATGGAAAACAGGGCCACTCTTCTCGTTTGACTTTTGTAAGTAGGCCACTTGGTTGTGCTCCTCGACAAATTTTAGAATCGCCATGATATTTGTGAAAAAGAGAATAAAAGTGTTAGTAATCAAGATAAAAAGCAAGCAGTATAATGATCAATTTATACTAATAGGGTTTGAGGAGGTGCGCAATGTGAATTATCTTTGGAAAGAATTATCTTTGAAAAAGAATAATTTATAATAAGTAAGTAGATAATTCACAAAAAATTTACCCTATTAATAAGGAAAGACGGTTATTTTACAACGGCTAGTAAAAAATAGATTACTGACACAATAGTTGTAACGGCTAGTTCATCAGTGGAAAAATTTACACTTGTAGTGGAAACTAATGAACTAGCAGTGGTAAAATTTTCACAACATATCAAAGAGCAGTGGTAAGTAAAACACGTAAGATTAGCTGCTCTTATCATAGTTTTAAGCAAACTACCAGCTATCAACGGATTTGATATGTCTTTACCATGAGCCGTTTGCTTATGGACTAGCCAACTCTTGATCATAAAGATGTATGGTGAGTTGATGACCTAGTTTTTGGTAAACTATCAACCATAAACGGATTTGATAAGTCTTTACCAGTAGCCGTTTGCTCTGGACTAGTTGATTCTTATGTGGATTAGACATGGTGAATCAATAACCATTTGTTGTGTGTCTATGATACACACCTTATTACTCCAATGATATGGGTTGTAAATTGCAACCCAAAGTAACTATTAACTTAACCCATAATACTGAACCCAAAGTAACTTTTTAACCAAGTTACTATTCAAAAATATCTTCCAAAAAGTCAACCCGATAATAACCAAATTTACTCCTCCAACCTACCAAAACAAGTAAGAGTAAATATCCTTCATTAATTATAAGTCGACCTTGACCTTGCATATAAAAGGAGCTCAACACTTTTAATTTTCATCAACACTCTTCTTTAATAACATAACCCCTAAACATTATCATGAGTTGGTCTCCATTAATCTACATCTCCTCTGATGACTCTTCAGATGAGGAAGTTAGTTACAACTCAGACTCTGAAGAACTTTCTGCTGGATGGAGTGGATATTTTCCACCAAATGCTACAACTGCTACATCTTCAAGCATGAAGCCCAATAAGAAGATATCAGCTGATCCTGCTCCATCTGTAGAGTTTTATACCAGCTCTTCATCTGATGATGATAATGATCCAACCTTTGATCTTTCCAAGGAGCTTCCAAAGGCCCTCACCACAGCATTGACAACTGCAATAAACAACATGAAGTGGCCAGCTGATGACAAGCCTAATCAAGCCTCAAGACCTCCCAAGAAAGTTCTGGGACTTGCTTGTCCAAGAAAACAACTCTCTTTTGATGACAAGAGAAAGAAAATTTCCAAGGGCAAACATGATTATGAAGGAAAAGGAAAGAAACCTATGGAGTAGGTGTTAGGTTGTAGGTTCATGTCTTATGTGATGGTTTTCTGTAATGGTGACAATGTTTTGTTGATGGTTGTGATGTACTCTTCTTAATGATCAATAAAAGTACTCTTTTGTCCTTGCACTCATCACCAATCTTCCCACTGTTGTATGTTAAGAACCACTGTGCTCTTGATAACTCTGCATACAAGTTAGTAGAAAACCATACATACAATACAAACAATATTAGTACCTAAAAAGTATCCTGCAACACTGAAAAATATTTGACATCAAAGATTTATGGATTGAGCATTCCAATACCTGTTACCAAGTATTGAAACCTACCCACATCAAGCCCTTTTGTTAACAAATCAGCATAATTGTCATCAGTATGAATCTTGACAACATTAATAAGCTTTTTCTCGAAACAATCTCTAATAAAGTGATGTCTAATTTCAATATGTTTAGTTTTAGTGTGTTGCACATGATTTTTAATAATGCATATGGTACTACTATTGTCTATATAGATAATGGTGTTCATGAAATTGTACCCATAGTCCAATAATTGATTCTGAAGCCAAAGGATCTGAGCACAACAACTAGCAGCTGCAACATATTCTACTTCAGTGGTTGAAGTGGCAACCATAGTTTGCTTCTTGCACTGCCATGACACCAATCTACATCCAAGAAATTGACACCCTCCAGTAGTTGATCTTCTATCCAAACTTGCACCAGCATAATCACTATCTGAGTATGTGATCAATTCCATTGGAGAATCTCTTGGATACCATAATCCTAGATTAGGATAAGTCTTCAAGTACCTAAAAATCTTTTCCACTGCTGTCATATGTGATGTTTTTGGAGTCACTTGAAATCTTGCACAAGCACATACAGCAAACATAATGTCTGGTCTTGATGAAGTAAGATACATCAAAGAACCAATCATAGATCTGTAAGTGTGAACATCAACATTAGCACCACTGGCATTCTTCAACAATAAGTGAATGGTCTTGTCAGCAGGGGTATTTGAAGATTTTGCATCAGTAAACTTGAACTTCTTAATGATCTCAGCCACATATTTGTCTTGACTGATGAATATTCCTTCCTTACTCTGTTGTACTTGCAGCCCCAAAAAGAATGTAAGTTCTCCCATAGAACTCATTTGAAATTCATCCTTCATCAGTTTCTCAAACTCTTTGCACATCTCTTGTTTAGTAGACCCAAAGATAATATCATCAACATATACTTGCACAAGTAAAATATCACCCTTGTCTTTCTTGATGAACAAAGTTTGATCAATCTTGCCTCTATGAAACCCATTGTTCAATAAATAATTTGCTAAGGTTTCATACCACTTCCTTGGAGCCTGATGTAGACCATAAAGAGCCTTAACCACTTTGTAAACTTTATTTGGGTGTTGAGGATCTTCAAAGCCTGGAGGTTGAGAAACATATACCTCCTCATCAATAGTTCCATACAGAAAAGCACTTTTAACATCCATTTGATAGACTGTAAAGCCCATAAATGATGCATAAGCTAAAAACAATCTGATAGCCTCAATCCTTGCAACAGGAGCAAACACTTCTTCATAATCAATACCCTCCTCTTGAGTGTATCCTTGAGCAACCAATCTAGCTTTGTTTCTGACTACAATACCTCTTTCATCTTTCTTGTTTCTGAAAACCCATTTAGTGCCAATGACCTTCATACCATCAGGTAAATCACAAAGAACCCAAACCTTTTGAAGTTTAAACTGCAACAACTCTTCTTGCATAGCTTCAACCCAGCTAGATTCTCCTAGAGCCATATAAACATTCTTAGGCTCCATCTGTGAGAGAAAACAGAAAAACAAACACTCATTCTTCTTGCTATGTTTCTTGGACTCATACACTTCACTTATGAACCCATGAATATCATCTTTCTTTGTCTATCTTCTAGTCTTCACACCTGATTGAAGTTCACCAATAACCTTATCAAGTGGATGCATTTTGTGAATTGAAGATTGTGATGTGCTAGGAATATCATATGTTTTTGGCATGTTTGAGATCTCTACATCATCACTTGGTGATTCCTGAGAAATATGTTCCACATTTGGACTGACAGTGGAAACTTCTGGTGTAGCAGTGGGAATTGAGTTACCACTGCTAGTAGGAATATCTTTATTCACTCCATCTGCATCACTTGGCTTTTCAGAAATATCAACAAAGTCCCAAAGTGGCATAACAATTTGATCTTCATCATCTTTGCAAGCTTCATCTTCATCAATGAATTCTTCTGAATCTTCATGATCTTTGTCTCCAGTGCTTGAATTGAGAGGTATATAATTCATTGTATTAGATAATGTTTCAAGATCAAATAGCCAATCTGGTCCTGAACCTGCTATGTTTGCTTTATTTTCAAGGAACTGAACATGCAAGTTCTCTTCAATCTTCTTTGTTCTTAAATTGTAGACTCTAAAAGCCTTGCTAACCATAGAGTATCCAACAAAGAAGCCTTCATCTGACTTTTCTTCAAATTTACCCAGATGATCAATGGTATTGAGAATAGTAACATGACACCCAAATGGCCTCATAAACTCCAAGGTAGGAGGTCTTTCTCTGAATAACTCATAAGGTGTCTTGTTCTTTGTTTTGACCACTAAAACCCTATTCTGAATGTAACAAGCAGTGTTAACTACTTCAGCCCAAAAAGTTATTGGTAGCTTGGAATCAGCTAACATGGTTCTAGCAGCCTCAATTAGTGTTCTGTTTCTTCTTTCTGCAACTCCATTTTGTTGAGGAGTTCTTGCAACACTAAATTCTCTTTTAATACATTTGTCTCTGCAGAAATCATCCATAACTTTATTCTTGAACTCTGTCCCATTGTCACACCTGATGATCTTGATCTTCTTTTCATATTGATTTTCAACTTCAGTGATGAATGTCTTAAGGATGCCAGTGGTTTCATCCTTGGTTCTTAAAAAGAAAACCCATGTGAATCTACTAAAATCATCAATCACAACTAGACAATACTTCTTCAAATTTATGCTGCTCACGGAGGTAGGACCAAACAAATCCATATGCAGCATAAACAGTGGATGATTGATAGAATTGAATGCCTTGGTCTTGCATGAAGCTCTGTGTTGCTTTCCTTTGAGACAAACAACACAAGTTTGGTCATTTTCAAATCTTTTCTCAGGTAGACCTCTGACAAGCCTATCTTTCACAATCTTGTTGATGGTCTTGAAGTTAACATGACCAAGTCTTCTATGCCAAAGCATTGATTAATCCAAAGTGGCTTTAGCAAGCAAACAAGTAACATCATTATTAGCCACTATGTTCTTCATGTCAATGCTATATAAATTTCCTTTTCTAGGGATTTTAAGCAAAATATCACTTTCATCTGGAAGCTTATAATCCTTAGACAAGACATAGCATTCATCTTCTGTGAATAGAACTCTATGCTTTTTGTCACACATCTATGACACACTAAAGAGGTTGTACTTGAGTTCTTTCACATACTGCACATCTTCAAAATCAATGTTTCCAGCCTTGATAGTTCCTATGCCAGAAACTTTGCCACCAATTCCTCCTCTAAAGCTGACAAATTGTCCATCATAAGGTTTGAAATTTGAGAGATAACACTTATTTCCAGTCATGTGCCTAGAACATCCACTGTCTGAGTATCCTTGATCTTCTTTAGGCTTTGAATGTTCCTGCACATAAAATAAGGAATTAGTTCCTTTTGGGGACCCAAGCCACAAATGACTTGGATCTGCCTCGTGTATCAATATAATTATATCTATCAAAGGTCATTGATACACCATTGGGATTTACTGAGGTGTTAATTCCTTTTGGTTTCCATTCCCAACGTGCTGAGGCCTTAATAGCATTTCCCATTTTTACCCATTTGTTGTTTACAGAACCACCAGTGGAAACTTTTGGCCTTGCAGTGGTAACTGCTGGCTTAGCAGTGGTAACTGCTGGTTTTGAAATTTTAGGTTCCCACTTGTGGTTGTAGTAAAATTTATTTTCAAAATAGGTCTTTTTCCCTGTTTGTGCAGATTTAACAAAAGTTGTAATTGGTTTTGCACTAGGGGACTTATGGTAAATTCTGTTTATATCTCTGGCAGTGGCAACTGCTGGTTTAGCAGTGGAAAGAGATTTGATGCCAGAGTTTAACAAAACAGACCTGGGAGTCATCTTGCTAAGTGGATTTGGGTGAGTATTCTTATTGACATTATTTTCATTCACCCTGGTTTTCCCAAAAACTTCCCTTCTTCCCAAGTGGTAGGTACAACTATAAGACAAATGGTCAAAGCTACCACATATATGACAGGGTTTGTTATTGAACACAAAGTCACTACCAAATTGCCTAGATTTAACATGATTCCAACTCCTCATATTACCTCTATGAGTTGGTGACCTACTTCTGTACATCTCTGCATATCTAGTAGTGGTCCTAGTGAAATTAGGTTGTAACCTAGGCTTTTCTTTGACTACATCAGGAATACTTCTTTTAACCTCCACTTTAACATTCTCAGGAACACTAGATTTAGAATCAACATTTAAATTTTCATCTTTAAGTGATGAGTCACTAGCACTATCAAATACATCAACCTCAACCTCAACCTTTTCAATTTCAACTGGTTTAACAAATTTTGGTCCATAGGTCATAGGTGGTTCCTGGAATTCCTCTAATCCTGTGTGAGCTAAGTCAATGCCAGGAGGTGATGGAACACCTCTCAGAGGTGGTGGAACTGTTTTGTATCCAACTCCTGATTTGGCTTTGCTAACAACTTGGGCTTCCCAAATTTTGTCAATACATTTAGACTGATGTTCTAATGTACTACAAGTTATCTGAATATTCTCATTAGCCCTTATAACTTTCTCTAATTCTTCCCTAAGAGCCTTATTCACTTCAATTTTATAATCTAAGTCTCTTTTCAAAACAGCAATATCATCATTAAACTTAGATTCATTTGCTCTATAATGCTCTAACTGTTTTTCTAAAACTCCAAGACCTCTTTTATGATTTGCTAAGTTATAATTAGTATGATTTAACTCTAGCATTTGTGCATCATATTGTGCTTTAATTTTCTCATACTCTTTTAAGGCCTTACAAGATTTAGAACAAGCATTATTAGTTTGTACCTCAGAGTCAGAAAAAAGCCATTAGTGCAAGCTCTGTAGCAACCATTGCAGACTCTGAATCATCTTCCTCTTCCTTAGTCATAAAGCTCCAATCAAAGCTCACTCCATCAATAGCCAATAGCCCTTTTGGCTCATCAGTAGTAGGTTCCTTCTTCTTGTCCTGCTTATACCAAGTTGACTTGTTGTCAGATTTCCTTGGCTTCCTGCATTCCCTGGCAAAGTGCCCCTTCTTATGACAATTATAGCACTCCACCTTCTTTTTGTCAAAACCTACAGTTTCATTGCCACTGATGTTAATCTTTCTTCCAAAACTTCTTTGTCCTTAGGCTTAGTAATGCCACTTGCCATTTAATGTCCATCTCCTCTATATCATCCTCATCAATTTGATCCAGATCCTCATGATTGAGAGTTGAACCACCCACTTGACTTGATATAAAGGCATAAAAAGTAGTATCACTAAGTCCTGCAATCTGTCTCTTTGAGCTACCAGTGGAAACACTTCCACTACCAGTGGAAACATCAATGTTAGCACTGTCATCATCACTATCACTTTCTTCATCTGAACTGTCATCAAGGGATGATGATATGAGTGCTACACTTCCTGAACTTGAGCTTATTTTACCAGCCTTCTTCAATCTTTGTTCAATAACTTTGAAGTTATTATACAAATCATTGAGTTTCAAGGTCTCCAATTCTGGCTTATCTTCCCACACAGCAACATTGGTTCCAAACTCAGAGGGTAAGCTTCTTAAGAATATTAAATTAAGGTCTTCCCTTTCCACCTCTATTCCAAAAACAGTGAGTTGAGAAACAATCTTTTGTAGCCTTGTGAAGATGCTATCAAGAGATTCATTACTTGTTGAACCAAAGTTCTCATAAGTCTGCTTCAGCAAGGTCTTTTGAGTCTTCTTGGTAGAATCATTACCACCAAAAACTTCACAGATCTCATCAAAAAGAGTCTTTGCAGTCTTGTACTTGCTAAATGCAATAACTTGATCTCTGGGAAGTGTCATCAGCAATAAACCTCTGGCCTTCAAATCATTCTTCATCTGAAGCCTTTCATCATTGGTGACTGGTCCAGTATTGGTCTTTGTAACTACCTTGCCCTCAATGGTTTCTGAAGTAGTACCAGGTTTGAAAGAATTTCCAAACATAATGATCTCCCATAGGGTATAATCTTGAACCATAAAGAATTGTTCAATCATAAGCCTCCACATCTCAAAGTCATTTAACTTAAGCTTTGGAAGCTTTGCAGCAATGTTGGACTGACTAGTTTCTGTCTCCATTGAAACTTCTGAGTGAACTAGGGTCTTCTAAATCAAAGTATCAGCCTGGCTCTGATACCACTTGATGTATCTTAACACCTTGAACTTGTGTTATATTGATACTTTGAGTTATATCACTAAGTATGCGGAATTTACTTAGTAACACTTAGAAGTTTGATTGTGAGTAAGACAGTTGTAAATGAATAAGAACAATATATGTAAACAAACTATTAGCTCCTATATTATTAATGATAATAATACGAGTGATCTTAATATCACTAGGGTTACACCTTGAAGCTCTAGAAACGTATATGAAAGTTATATATCAACTGATAACCTAGGATCTCCTTTTATAGATCAAGGAGTCCTCTTCTACAAGATAAGTATAAAGTTAATAGAATAAGATATACACAAGATCTATTCTATATTTATCTAAACACGTTTCCTAACAGTTATCTAATAAGCAGTGGTAATATATGTTCTTGCAGTGGTAATGAGTTTCCACTGCAAGTACAATCTTCTGCAGTTGTAACATCTTCACTAGCCGTGGTAACTGTTAGTATAATTCCCAACAGAACGATTTAGGGCAATATTTGATCAAATAATCTCAAATTCGGGCTTAAATGACCCCTTAAAAATGGTTCACTTTTCGCCTCATCAGAAAGGGTGGCTAACGGAGGAGGTGAGTAACAGTATGGATTTCGCAAAATTAGATTTTTAATACTAAATATGTACTTTAGCCTTCACTACAAACTGTTTTTCTTTTATGTAATTAAACAACACATAGACTTATGGGTGGACTACATGTGGCATGTGAGACCCAAGAATTCTAACTGGGCAATGGTTAGTACATACTTCGTTCAGCTTCTTATTCAAAACTCCATTCCCTTGTTTTACGTTGATGGTAGAAGGTACCCCATTCCATGGGCCAATGTTGATCAGGTAAAAGCTTTGTTATTAACACACAACGTTATTTGCATAATTATGGTTTTCTGTAATAACTATCCATCATTACTAAAACCTTGTAGGTTCTTATGTCGATCAATGAAACTGAAAGACATTGGTGTGTTGCCCAATTTGACATCCTTTCTGGATTGGTCACATTCTATGATAGCGGGAACACAATTGACTATGAATGCCGTGATTGGTATGTCCGGCTGAGGGACTGTTTACAGGTACGAGTATATTATGATTGCTTATTATGATTACGATGCTACTAGGTAATTGCTATCATCAACTAATATATGTGTACTTTTAGTAAAACTATAAGTTTAAAGAATAAACTAGTTCGATACACCATTACATACTCTAGTAGTTCAATTTACTTGATGTTTTTCTAAATAAATAATCTAACTTATGCAACTTAATTTGTTAATATATTTTTAGTATTTTTGTAATACCTATGTGTTTATTGAGTTTGTTTGTAACTAGATGTATTGGTAATTCGTTTTTTGTAATCTTAAGTTGTACCTTTTGAAGTCTTATGTGTAAATTAGATCTTAGAAATTGTGGCCACAATTTCTTTTACCAATTTAATAACACTTACCCCCTTCAAATCACATTAATTAGTTTTTGCATGTATTGAACATTGACATGACATCCACTATTCACAAGTTGCCCAAACTATTAGCTTCCTAGTCACATGTTGCCTAATCTTTAATCTTCCTATATAAGGAAGCTAACAAGTACACATTTACATACCACACTTTCTCTCTCCATCCTCAAAAAAAACCTACATCACACTTACCATAACTCTCCTACTGCTATGGCTGGCCTAACTGACCTCTCATTTAAGACTAAGTCACCATCACTCAAAGATATGATGCTCCTCTTGTTTGAACAAGATAATGATAAGGACTTTAAGCTGGTGCAAGAAACTCATACTCTATGCCAAGAGCTTTGTAACCGTGTTAAGGAGCGGGCTGAGGTTATTAAGCATCTTGAAAGTTTCCCTACTATTGGTCTAGCTCGTGATAGCCTCAAGCTACTTCATGAGTTACAGGATGCTGACTTGGAAAAGTCAAGGGGCTTGATAAAGTTGATAACTGAGACACAGCTCAGGGTCCTCCAAAAAAAATATCTTTTGTTTCTCTAATGGGTAAAAAGTGATGTGTTCTGCTGTGATGGTGTCCTTTGTGCTCTCGGCCTTGCATTCTGTCATGTTAAGCTTCAGTCTTTTAGGTCTTTATGTTTGGTCATGTTGTCTTTTGTTTGGTCATGTTGTCTTGTGCATTAAGGGTACTTTTTATCATGTAATAATTTGTACCTGTTTCAGTCTACCACTAATGAATGCAATGTTTATTTTATGTTTACTCATCTTTGTTACTCCATAATCATGAAAAAAACACTATGAATACTAATTTATATCAACCATAAACCATTTGACTTGTTCCATTTTAAAACAAAAAATGAAATAATAACACGTAACCATAAAGCATTTGATGCTGTTATTGGATCAATATTTATACTAGTAAAGCAACAATAGACTGTTGTTACAGGTACAACACGACAGACATATACCAGTACTAGTTTGACAAACTATGGGTTCATTTTCAGGAACCGCATGTGTTTATAGAAGGTAATTCTATATTTGGATCACTGCTAATATTTTAACACGACCTTCGGACAATTGGAAATGGTTTTTTTTTTTTTACTAGCTACCATAAACCAACTGATGACTAGTTAGACTCACAAGACCAGTGACATACTATTAATTGTTGTTTCACAAACTGGGACATACACCTTCCATTCTATTTTATGATACCGTTTATTTTATTTTCTTATATTAGTTCTTTGTACAGGCTCGTCTACTAGTCGTTTTAGAGAAAGCAAAAGTATTCGAAATGAAAGGGATACATCCTAGTGAGTATAAGATTACCTTTAAGCTAGCGGACAACGTTCCTAAGCAGGGGGGGGGGGGATCTTTGGTGATTGTGGTATTTTTGCTTGTATATTTTTATATCGTTTGGCACATGGCATACCGTTGCATCTCGATGACCCGGTTGACGCGGCCTTAGCTCATCGTGAGAAGATGGCTCATTTTTTTTTTGAACATAAATGTTGATACCATTACTCGTATATGTATGTCAGCCATACGTTTTGTGACTAACTTGTATATTTTTTGGGACGTCAAATTGCATAAGATGCACATAATCCATGTTTAATAATTTGCATTAACGAATATATGTAGACAAACAATAAGTCTCATATGGTTTAAACATCACACATAAACATGTTGAAAAACGTCACGTAGTTGCCCAAGAAAGGTACACGTAGTTGCCTAAAAGTAACAAAGTTGCCCAAAAATTTACGAAGTTGCCCAAGAAAGGTACACGTTGCCCAATTAAGCAAATAATGTGTATTTTCTAGTTGGAATGCAATTGGAATACATACTATCTTGTGGTTGACATGCAATGTCTCTTTACTAACAATTGTTTTATATTACATACTATATGTGGACTATATAAGGCAAAACCATGTAAGATTAAAAGTCACCAAACCTACATTGGTTAGTGAGATAGGAATAGTAACTTTGAAAGTGAGGATGGATCACCACTACTCGGATTCATCAAACTATTCATCCAACCCTCAACAATTATCGACTCCTTATAACACTCCAATGTGAGTAGTATACCACGATTTTTTATCTTCATTACTTCATTTTTCGTATTAAAATGTTGTTTTTTGTATACAGGAGTGAAGAAAAAGATGAAGATTTTATGGTGTTTGAAGTTTTCCATAATGGTGAATTCATTGGACATCCTTTTCCTTTAAGTTATGATTATCCAAACATCTTGGTACTTAAGGTATCTCGGTCAAAAAGAATGTCGTTCAAAGAATTTTGTAACTTGTTGGTTTACAAACTAGAATGCAAGATATGGTCTTTGTTTTATTGTATTCCTAGAAGGAGTCTTGAAAAAGGGTTGACAATTGTTGAAACAGATGCTGAGATCAAAAAGATGTATGTTGTGGCTGCATCTTATGGGTTGTTACAAGTGTATATTGCTCATGACCCTCAAAACCTAGCCCAATACTACTATAATAACTTGCCTTTCGACTCGTCTGATGATGAGGTTATTTCTAGGCTAAAAAGCCATGAAAAAAGAAAGGCTGATGTTGCCTCTATGTCGCCTGAACAGCTTGAAGCATGGGCAGAGGAAGAATCTCGTTCACCTTACCTTAGGACACCCCCCTTAAGGCTAGGAGAAAAGGCATTCACTTTCAAGGAAAGAACTTGTTTGAAGATTTTTTGCATAGTAGTTCTGTAGGAGATGAGTTAGAGGGTCCTCCAAGTTGGTTAGAAGGAGGGATCGATGAAAAAGGTTGGGTTGATGTTGGAGAGACTAACGTATTGGATCCTTGGCTTGATTTGGCGCTTGGTTATGATGTTGGTTCACTGCCGGATGTGGGTGAAAATGGTTTTGTAAATGATGTTGTCCTAGATGTGGGAGGGTCTAATGCCCCAGATATTAGGGCGTCTTCTATTAAGACAGTTGAAACCGGGTCTAGTTTGGCAGTTCCACTTATGCAAAAGGGTAATGATACATGGGAATCGCACCAGGCTTTACCTCTCAAGGGATCTTGAGAAGCTTACAACCCCCACCAGGCAGTGTACCTGATCGTTGTAGTATAGTATAGTGACAAGTACCGGGGGATTGATCGTTCAGCTAGGAATAGTGTCGCTAGGATTAGAAAACCTAAATACTAGTTCTAGAGATGAAGGATGATTATTTTTGTATTTTTATATTTTTTAGAAAGCAAGTAAAAATCTCGGGTTTTAAGGATTTGGGCGGAATTAGTTGCTAGTCAATAACCCAATACTAAAGATGCAATCAAAATAAAATACTAGAAATGAAAATAAACTAAAATTAACTAAGGTTGTGAACAATAAGTGGAGAAGTTGTGTTTACTTAGATTTCACTACTCCCTAGATATCTTTTACACGTTAATTACTTGTTATAGTTGCGTGGATGACGGATTGTATTCCTTAATACCATTCATGGGGTGGCGCACTTAATTCCCCAATCCTATGAGTGCCTACTTCACTTCTATGTCGAGCCGGCTAAGAAGCTCCTAACATGAGATCATTAGAATTTACTCATGCATTAAATACAACCAATAAAACCTAGTGCACATCAGTTCATGTTTCTAAAGACATTCAAGCATGTTACCAATTGGAGATCTGCCAGTTTTCTTAAGCCTAACATCGAATTCATTCATCCAATACAACCATAAACAAGTAATCAACACATAATCAACATCTAGGTTTCATTAGATCTAAGCAAACACAAGATAAATCTAGCCTAGCATGATGTAATTAAGACAAGAACAAGATATAGACAACCAACACATATACATATGGATTGAATTAAAAGAATACTTATCTCAATTACACATGAAAGGTTTCAAGGGCTGAGAACCCTTGAAAAACCTGTAAAATTCGTAATAAGTTCGGCCTTAGGGTATCTCCAAAACTTCTCTCTTTTTATGAATGAAAATTAGAAAACTATATATAGGAAATTGAGGCTGACGGCGTCAAGACCAAATTGGTGACGCCGTCATCTCGCCGCCAAAATACTTCTCGGACTGCCTTAATCTTCATCTGACGCCGTCACGTGTTATGGTCTTCCAGGCCGTCACGTGTTTTACTCTTGACGCTCTACTTGTGACGCCTTCACGTTTGTACTGGGCCGTCATGCAAATTACTCTTGACGCCGTCAGGATGGTCTTCTTGACGCCGTCACCTAGTGTTCTCAGCAAGGAAAATTAAGACTTTGGCGTTTTCTTCACTTTTATGCTCCAAAAACGTCCGAATTGCTTCCTTTTCCAGATTTCACTCCCAAAGTACCTAAAATCACAAAAGGAACGATTTAGGGCAATATTTGATCAAATAAATTCAATTCCGGGCTTAAATGACCCCCTAAAAGTGGTTCATTTTTCGCCTCATCATATACCCTTACACTTGAGATTTGCTTGTCCTCAAGCAAATGCGCTTTTATCCTACTCAAAATACAAGTTACGGGTCATTTAACACTAATATAAAAGTAATTACAACAAATAATCGTTCCACTAAAGACCAAATACAAGCACGGAGGTCATATACTAGCACCTCACAAATAGTGTTTAGATACTCACATCTCTCGGGTGTAATAAAGTATAAATTACAATATGGAAACGGAAGATATCTCTCACTACCTGTCATAGCAAAATAGATTACCATAGGCTTGGGAAAGGATCAAACCTCCACCACATGGCGTAAGCACCTAGGATAAACTATCAAAGAGGTCTTTTAAAGGGTTGTAACGTTAGGTGTAGATATATGAAATACACGGTTTTGTTGGATAAAGGAAGTTTTTACTGGTGGCGAGTTAACAATCTTGGTTAATTACATGTACAATATGGCGTTGCTAAGCCAAGACTAGACTCGACTTACGCTAATAAATGAAAAATAACAAAAGCATAAAATGAACATATAATAAAAAGGGATGGTAGTCCGTACGTTTTTTTTTTTTTTTTTAATTTTTATTTTTATTTTATTTTTTTATTTTATTATTATTATTATTATTATTATTATTATTATTATTATTATTATTATTATTATTATTATTATTTTTTGCATACACTCTTACCCTACCATCCAAAACAATATATCATAGGGAATGAACATTCCCCTTACACTTGAATCTTTACATACTTTACAATAAACTAATCTAATGACTCGAATTAAGATAATCAAAACACTTGGAGTACTTTTTAAGATTAATGTACATATGGGGGTAATATATGATGTTCTTCCCCATTACTCCATAAAATAAGTACTTACCCATGAGTCCCAATCGTCCGAAAAACAATATGTACAAGGATATGACTCGACTTAGCAACCATGTAATCAATTAGATAGTTAACTTAGGGTTTAACAAATAACAATAATGCACTAAATATGAGTGCATACACGGAAGGCTAAGGAGATTTGGGTGTACATTTAAGTGGGGTGTAACAAATTCTTCCTTTAAGTAAGATGATTAAAGTTAGAAACGAAAAGATAGGCTCGGAGGGGTGTACTAGGGGTTTCGTGTACTAAAAATGAGTACAACGCTAAGGGTGTGGGAAAAATTAGTTGACTTAACTAGTCAAGTAATATGACTTAAATGGTCAAGTAATTATGATACGGGTTTAACACAAGGGTGATCCTAATGCCTCTTATCATGTAGTAAATCCTACTACACGAATGTAGTCTCACTAGCGGTCTCGGGATGCATCACTAACGCAAGTTCTAGAATCTAAATGCTACCGGTACACACATAAGCACTAATAATGAGTGTTTCTCCTATCAAATCTAAAGGCGAACCTCACATATTTGGGTAGAAATTTTTTTAAGTGGTACGGTTTTGTGCTAGTCATACAATCTCCTATCCATGAGACGCTTGCTATGGCTAAAGTTTCACTCCTAAGTGTTGTAAAAAATTTTAAATTTGGCGCTAAAATCATACTAACAAGTATTTCTCATAGTTTTATTACACATCTACTATCAAACAAAACAAACTCAAGCGAAAGTGTACATGTAAGGTATCATCATTTTACCCTCCCCTTACACTTAGGATGAACATTGTCCCCAATGTTCAAGTAAAGAATGTAAAAGTGAAAAAGTAAAAAGAATGAAATCAAATACTCCCCTGATTCGCTCGGTATGGATAATAAGGTGGCCAGGTTAGATCTTCCTCCAAGAAAATGAACAGTCAAAGCTTCCCTTCCAGAATATAAATCATCTTCTTGTCATACATAACCTGTAAATCCTGAGAAAACAGACAAGGCAACCTCGCGTAAAATCGGCGGCAATCTATATAAGTTACTAAATCCTAGAAAACAAAGTAAAATATAATGCTTGTGGAATGAAGTTTGCAGATTTCCTGGAGATTATAAAACTTAATAATTCATAAAAACCATAAGACTCCGTTAGGAAAACAAAACTGGTAAAATTTCCAGGTTTTTACACTTGACGCCGTCAAGAGTAAACTCTTGACGCCGTTAGACATGATCTGCAGAAATCCTTATGTTAAGTTTCCGGAAAATTTCTGGAAAAACTTTCGTCCTACTTCCTGGAAAATCCTGCAAAACATCATTATGACTCGATACAAGCATTTGATTCTAACAAATACGAATATACATGTTCACTTAATATTGTGGAGAATCATGATCAAGTTTTGTTTCTTAAAAACATATTTGGGGTTTCCCCTTACACTTATCTTTTGCAAAATACCTTTGGATGAAGTTAAGACTAAGCCAAACAACAAAGTAGAGTATTTTCATCATTTTAGTTTTGAAACATGATCTACCAACAATAAAAATGAAACATGCATACGGAAGCAAATAACAAACAAACAAAATAAAAATCACACAAAGCATGGGTTGCCTCCCAAGAAGCGCTTGTTTTTGTTCGAGTCACGAGCCTGACTCTACCCTTATTTAATGGAAATAGGGGAGGTTTTCCCTACATTTAGTATTAAGTACGGGTGGAAGTAGCGATACACACCCTTAAGGTGAAAATATGCCACGTGAGGTAAGAGTGGCGGATGAATTACATGCTTAAAAGGATGTGCTTCTATCATCATAACCTTACCAAATTCAATCGGGTTAATGGGTGGATTAAGATTTTCTCCTAGAAAGGGATCATTTTCTATCAACTTCAAGAGACTACTAGTTGGGGATCTATCTTGACCTAATAAACCCGGTTTAAACCCATAATGTTTCTTGTGATCAAACATAAATGGGTGATGTAAGCATGTAAAGTCATTTTCCACTCCTATATTGGTTTCCTCTCTACAAGGCTTAGAGTCCACTACCTTTATCCTAAGACTACCCGGACTATATGGTTTGATGGGTGGATCGGAACCTATTTCAATTCCTAAATTCACATCTAACGATGGAAGATTAGGTAATGGTTTTGGTTGAGGCTCCGGTTCATCAAAACTAGGAATTTCCTTAGAACTAAAATAAAGGTCATCACTACAAGCGTTAAAACCTATATTCTCTAGTTGTGCTTGGTCCAAGGGTTCTACCTCTATTGGGGTTCCTATAGTCTCTTCTACTTCTTCCGGGTAAGTCACGGGTGGTGTGAGTGCCTGAAATGATGGTAGGACTTGTGGGGTATTTGGCGGGCTTGGATTTTCTACTTTATCATCCATCTTATCAATATCACCTATATCCTCAACATGTGTTTTATTATAATCTAACCCTAAAATTTTCCCAAGTATCTCAAGTGCTTCTCTAGGCATCTCAACTTCTATATCCGAATCATAAGGATCATCCTCAATATTCTGACTGCTGTACACAAATTGCCCAAAAGATTCATCATGTGTTTCTTGAGATTCATCATCATCGATCATAAAACCTAGGTCTTTTTGATCAATGTGATCATGTTCGGCTAAATCCTCCATCATATCAAGGTCACCTATGTGTTTGTTTTGTACTATGGCATTACATGACAACCACTTAGGTATCTCAACACTAATGTATTCATCCCCAAACAAACTTGTTTCATGATCCTGGAAATTTATATTCAATTGACTTGTACTAACGTTTGTTGGGTTGTCTACCCTATAATAATATTGGGCACAATCTTCTATGGCATCCCATGCTTCTTCAGCACTTAATTCCCTAAAGTCCCCATTGGCAAAATCCTCAATGCGCATTTGGTCATATTGGCCAACACGATAGTAAAAGGTTCGGGTTAGGAACGCTAAAGCGAAACTATGATGAGGGAATTTTCGAAGTAAATTTCTAAAACGAGTCCATGCATCATATATGGGTTCATCTCGATATTGTTTGAAATTCGAGATGTCAATAGGGTAGAATGGCCTTTGTGGTTGGTGGTATGGTGGATTCGCGTACTCCATAATGGTGAACGGAAGAGTCAATGGAAATTACGAACAAACACACAAAGAAAAAGATAGACTAAAGAAAACCTAGAAATAAAAATAAAATCTTACTAGAAAGGAATCTAGCAAGTAGACCTAATAAAAAGAAATTCTAACCTAGACAATAACTATTCCCCAGGCTGCGGCGCCAAAAACTTTGATACGTGGGAATCGCACCAGGTTTACCTCTCAAGGGACCTTGAGAAGCTTACAACCCCCACCAGGCAGTGTACCTGATCGTTGTAGTATAGTATAGTGACAAGTACCGGGGGATTGATCGTTCAGCTAGGAATAGTGTTGCTAGGATTAGAAAACCTAAATACTAGTTCTAGAGATGAAGGATGATTATTTTTGTATTTTTATATTTTTTAGAAAGTAAGTAAATATCTCGGGTTTTAAGGATTTGGGCGGAATTAGTTGCTAGTCAACTAACCCAATACTAAAGATGCAATCAAAATAAAATACTAGAAATGAAAATAAATTAAAATTAACTAAGGTTGTGAACAATAAGTGGAGAAGTTGTGTTTACTTAGATTTCACTACTCCCTAGATATCTTTTACACGTTAATTACTTGTTATAGTTGCATGGATGACGGATTGTATTCCTTAATACCATTCATGGGGTGGCGCACTTAATTCCCCAATCCTATGAGTGCCTACTTCACTCCTATGTCGAGCCGGCTAAGAAGCTCCTAACATGGGATCATTAGAATTTACTCATGCATTAAATACAACCAATAAAACCTAGTGCACGTCAGTTCATGTTTCTTAAGACGTTCAAGCATGTTACCAATTGGAGATCTGCCAGTTTTCTTAAGCCTAACATCGAATTAATTCATCCAATACAACCATAAACAAGTAATCAACACATAATCAACATCTAGGTTTCATTAGATCTAAGCAAACACAAGATAAATCTAGCCTAGCATGATGTAATTAAGACAAGAACAAGATATAGACAACCAACACATAGACATATTGATTGAATTAAAAGAATACTTATCTCAATTACATATGAAAGGTTTCAAGGGCTGAGAACCCTTGAAAAACCTGTAAAATTAGTAATAAGTTCGGCCTTAGGGTTTCTCCAAAACTTCTCTCTTTTTATGAATGAAAATTAGAAAACTATATATAGGAAATTGAGGCTGACGGCGTCAAGACCAAATTGGTGACGCCGTCATCTCGCCGCCAAAATACTTCTCGGACTGCCTTAATCTTCATCTGACGCCGTCACGTGTTATGGTCTTCCAGGCCGTCACGTGTTTTACTCTTGACGCTCTACTTGTGACGCCTTCACGTTTGTACTGGGCCGTCATGCAAATTACTCTTGACGCCGTCAGGATGGTCTTCTTGACGCCGTCACCTACTGTTCTCAGCAAGGAAAATTAAGACTTTGGCGTTTTCTTCACTTTTATGCTCCAAAAACGTCCGAATTGCTTCCTTTTCCAGATTTCACTCCCAAAGTACCTAAAATCACAAAAGGAACGATTTAGGGCAATATTTGATCAAATAAATTCAATTCCGGGCTTAAATGACCCCCTAAAAGTGGTTCATTTTTCGCCTCATCAGGTAAAAAGACTGTGGGCCCAAAGACTGTTAAGTTTAATAGAAAGAGGTTGGGTTTTAGGAAGGGCAACTCTATCTGGGCAACCAAAGGCTTACGAAGAAAAATATTGCATGGCCGTGTTGTGAAAAGACTTGCATCCGCTCGAAGATGTGGGAGGTTGCCTTCTCTGTTTTGGTTGAATGATGACCAGGTTCAGGATAATGGACCATGTGTAAGTCCTAAGTAGTCATATGAATGTTGTGGTGAACTTTGCTACAGCCATAAAATGTTTTCGTTAACACATCCACAAAACTTGTCAATGTTTTTTCGTAAACATTGTGTGGTTATAGCAATTGTCTTATAATGTTTTGTGTAGTACCTACGATTATCTTTGCACATCTTTTGGGTTTTGTGTAGCTTGTGCAAAATATGTAGGAAACGTTGTATGTTTTCTACTCGTATAATCATATTAAGTTGTCAGTTGTTGCTCAAATTAGACTTAAATGCATATGGTTCGTTAACATGTTTATACTCTACTAGTACTTCTGTAGTTGAAATCACAAACACTGCGCAGGTGGTTATTTAATTATTTTGAAAAAAACAGGCATAGTGAACAAAATAGGGTAATGTTTGTACATTCAAAATGTGTTGCATAATTGACACAACCATGTTTAATACGGAATAAGCTGTTCCATAACAAGTTTGGTACAAGATAAGGTTGACTTTTGACATGCAACATGTCTTAAGAAACACGATTGAAAGTAGCCAAATTAATGTCTGATGGACGTGGGGATCGCACCAGGCTTTACCTCTCGAGGGATCTCGAGAAGCTTACAACCCCCACCAGGCAGTGTACCTGATCGTTGTAGTATAGTATAGTGACAAGTACCGGAGGACTGATCATTCAACTCAGGAATAGTGTCGCTAGGATTAGAAAGCCTAAAAACTAGGTCTAGAGGTGAGGGATGATTCTTTTTGTATTTTTTATATTTTATGAAAGCAATTAAAATCTCGGGTTTTGGAAGAGTGGGCGGAATTAGTTGCTAGCCAACTAACCCAATAACTAAAGATGCAACCAAAATAAAATAACAAAAATGAAAATAAATCTAATTAAGCTAATTTGGTGTGAACAATGATAGGTAAAGTTGTGTTTACTTAGGTTTCAGTACTCCCTAAATATCTTTTACAGGTTGATAGTTTGTTACAATTGCATGGATGATGGGTCGTATTCCTTAATATTAGTCGTAGGGCCGTGTACAATATTCCCTAACTCTATAGGATCCTACTTCACTCCTATGTCGAGCCGTTAAAAACTCCTAACATGGGATCATTAGAATTCTCCTACGCATTAAATACAACCAAAAATCATAGTACACCTCTGATCATGTTTCTTAAGACGTTCAAGCATGTTACCAATGGAAGTCTGCCAGTTTTCTTAAGCCTAACTTCGAATACAATCATCCGTAACGACTATAAACAAACAATCAACCCATAATTTACATCTAGGTTTCACTACATCTAAGCAAACACACAAGAAATCTAGCCTAGCATGTTAAATTGAAGACAAGCGTAAGATATATTCAAACAACACATAGACATATTGAATGAATTGAAAGAGTACCTATCTCAATTGAACATAAGAGGTTTCAAAGGGTAAAAACCCTTGAAAGAGCTGTGAAAATCGGACCTAGGGTTTCTCTCAAAGTTGCACCCTCAATGTTACATACTAATGAATGAAAATTGCAAAACTATATATAGATTATACAGGGTGACGGCGTCAAGAAGAAAATTCTGACGCCGTCAACTCGCCGCCCATCATAAAATCGGATTGCCTAGATCCAGTTTTGACGCCGTCATGTGTATTTTGGTTCTGGGCCGTCACCAACTTTTGAACCGTGATGGCCTATAGTGACGCCGTCACGTTTTCACTGGGCCGTCACGACTTCCAACTCTTGTATTGCTCTTGATGCCGTCATGAAGAAACTTGTGACGCCGTCAGGTACTGTTCCCAGCAAGGAAAATTAAGACTTTGCAGTTTTCTTCACTTTTATGCTCCAAAAACGTCCAAAATTCTTCCTTTTCTGAATTTCACTCCAAAAGTACCTAAAATGACAAAAGGAACGATTTAGGGCAATATTTATTCAAATAAATTCGAATTCGGGCTTAAATGACCCCCTAAAAACGGTTCATTTTTTGACTCATCAAATACCCTTACACTTGAGATTTGCTTGTCCTCAAGCAAATGCGCTTTTATTCTAATCAAAATACAAGTTAGGGGTCATTTAACACATAATATAAAAGTAATTACAACAAATAATCGTTTCACTAAAGACCAAAGACAAGCACGGAGGTCATACACTAGCACCTCACAAATAGTGTTTAGATACTCTCATCTCTCGGGTGTAATAAATTATATATCACAATAAGGAAATAGAAAACATCTCTCACTACCTGTCATAGCAAATAGATTACCATAGGCTTGGGAAAGGATCAAACCTCCACCACTTGGCGTAAGCACGTAGGATAAACTATCAAAGAGGTCTTTTAAAGGGTTATAACGTTAGGTGTAGGGATATGGAATACACGGTTTTGTTGGATATAGGCAATATTTACTGGTGGCGAGTTAATCATCTTGGTTAATTACATGTAAAATAAGGCATTGCTAAGCCAAGACTAGACTCGACTTAAGCTAATAAATCAAAAATAACAAAAACTTAAAACAAACATAGAATGAAACGAGATGGTAGTCCGTATGGTAGTCCATAGGGAATGTACATTCCCCTTACACTTGAATCTTTACATACTTTACAATAAACTAATCTAATAACTCGAATCAAGATAATCAAAACACTTGGAGTACTTTTAAGATTAATGCACATATGGGGGTAATAATATGATGTTCTTCCCCATTACTCCATAAACAAGTACTTTACCCATGAGTCCCAATCGTCCCAAAACAATATGTATAAGATATGACTCGACTTAGCAACCATGTAATCAATTAGATTATTAACTAAGGGTTTAAACATGTAACAATAATGCACTAAAGATGAGTGCATACACGGAAGGCTAAGGCGATTTGGGTGTACATTTAAGTAGGTTGTAACAAATTCTTCCTTTAAGTAAAATGCTTAAATTTAGAAACGAAAAGATAGGCTTGGAGGGGTGTACTAGAGGTTTCGTGTACTAAAAATGAGTACAACGCTAAGGTGTGGGAAAAATTAATTGACTTTACTAGCCAAGTAATATGACTTAAATGGTCAAGTAATTATGATACGGATTTAACACAAGGGTGATCCTAATGGCTCTTATCATGTAATAAATCCTACTACACGAATGTAGTCTCACTAGCGGTCTTGGGATGCATTACTAACGCAAGTTCTAGAATCTAAATGCTACCGGTACACACATAAACACTAATAATGAATGCTTTTCCTATCAAATCTAAAGGCGAACCTCACATATTTGGGTGGAAAATTTTTTAAGTGGTACGGTTTTGTGCTAGTCATACAACTCCTATCCATGAGACGCTTGCTAAGGCTAAAGTTTCACTCCTAAATGTTGAAAAAAAAAATTAAATTTGGTGCTAAAATTACACTAACAAGTATTTCTCTTAGTTTATTACACACCTACCATCAAACAAACAAACTCAAGTGCAATAGTATCCTATAAGGTATCATCATTTACCCTCCCCTTACACTTAGGATGAATATTGTCCCCAATGTTCAATTAAAGAATGTAAATGTGAAATATGTAAAAGAATGAAATCAAATACTCCCCTGATTCGTTCGGTGTGGATAGTGCAGTAACAAGGTTAGATCTTCCTCCAAGAAAATGAACATTCAAAGCTTCCCTTCCAGAAATATAAATCATCTTCTTGTCATACATAACCTGTTAAACCTGAGAAAACAAACAAGGCAACCTCGCGTAAAATCGGCGGTAATCTATATATACTAACAAGTCCTAGAAAGCAAATTAAGATATAATGCTTGTGGAATGAATGTTTGCAGATTTCCTGGAGTTTATAAAACTAAAGAATTAACAAAAACTCAAAGACTCCGTTAGAAAAACAAAACTAGCAAAATTTCTTGAATTTTACACATGACGCCATCAGGAATTAATTCCTGACACCGTCAGAAGTGACCTGCAGAAATCTTTATGTTAAGTTTCCAGAAAATTTCTGGAAAAACTTATGTCCTATTTCCTGGAAAATCCTGCAAAATATCATTATGACTCGATACAAGCATTTGACTCTAACAAATACTAATATACATGTCCATTTAATATTGTGGAGAATCATGATCAATTTCGTTCTTAGAAACAAATTTGGGGGTTTCCCCTTACACTTATCTTTTGAAAAATTCGTTTATATGAAGTTAAACGACAAAATAAAGCATTTTCACAATTTAGGTTTGAAACATGATCTACCAACAATAAAAATAAAGCATGCATACGGAAACAAATAACAATCAAACAAATAAAAATCACACAAATAATAACTGAAAAATTAAACAACCATAAAATTAAAATCCTACGTGCATAATAACAAAGATAAATAAAAAAAGTATCCAGGACAACAGAGGCCACATCCCAAATCATTACAAGACAAATTGTTTCAAATCATACACCCATGAATAAATTATCCAAAGATCACAAATATCATGACAAATCACTGGGGAAGGGGACCATAGCGGTAATCATAGCCAAGAGGGAGGTGCCCGGTGTACCCGTAGGGAGGGTAGTCCATCTCGCATCCCGGGAATGGGTCGATCTGCAATGGAGGCTCAATGTGATCACGTGTAGAGAGATGCTGCATCTGGCGGATGGTGTGGTCATACATCCAATCAAATATATGGTCAGTGGTGGCTCGCCATGCATCCACCTGACCCATCCACGCCCCTTGATGCGCCTGCCAATATCCCCGACCCATGTGTCGGTAATAGTCTGCGGACCCAACCTCATAATCCTCATAATGCGGCTGCTGAGGTACACCCTCATCATCATCAGCACCCGCCGGTCCTCCTGCAATATACCAAGTAAAAGTCCCATTCACCAGCTCCATCACAATACTCATCTGCTTTAGGGACTTGGCCCTCACCACCCTACATGCCCCACAGTCGCTCAGGTACCCCATAATCTCTGGGACAAGGATCCCATAGGAACGAGCCAGGCAGTTCACAAACATCCCTCCATACACCTTGTCGCCATCTCTCTCCCCCACAGTAGTCTTCAAATAACTCGCTACCCAAAATGGGATGTTACAGTATACATCCGCTGAAAACATGGTGTACAGGTAGAAAAGATCTGAAGCAGTGACACGGTGAGTAGTGCCATGGCGTCCCGACAGACTGTAGGTGATGCATCTGTGAGCTAACCTGATCATAGGGTCCCTAATAGAGGCCGCCCAAATGGTTGAGGTATAAACCCCATTCTTAATACTTGACCAAAACATGGAACACCTCAACTCATTCCTCATCGTCTCCCCATTCATCAACCTCTGCATAAAACCACCATGAACAGCCTCCTCCTGAGTATACAAGCCTAATCTCCACCCAAACTCAGTAATCGAGCACGATCTAAGCTCTCCCCCCAGCCTAAAGTAGATGGTGGTACCTCCCATATCTGTCCTAGCCTCAGCCAAATCAAAGCGAAAAGTAGCGAAGAACTCCCTTACCAACTCACTATAAACCGTCTCCTTAATCCTGAACAACCTTTCCCATTGAGGACCCGTAAATGCATCAGTATGGATCCTCCCAAGGAAATCACCCTCAAGGACCTGGGACCTCAAAAAGTCCCAATCAATCACTGCCCCTGTGAACTAAATCACCATAGTTCATTATCAAACTCACTCCAACTATGAACTAAATCACCATAGTTCACTCGTTGGGACCTGGACGAACTCCCTCGGTGTTGTCTGGTGCGCTTGCTCATTTTCCTGGAAAAAGAGGGAACGGAATGGAAGTGGTTAGAATAATATTCTTATGAAGTCAGGCAGTCAGACCCGTCTGACGCCGTCAGGAAGCAGAACCTGACGCCGTCATACCCAATAAAAATTTAACCATGCAATTACGAGGGAAAAATCAATTTTCAAACTCTAAATCCATGACCCAAACACCCCTTTTTGCAGAAAACATGGGTGGGGGATCAAAAATTTGTGGCATGAAAGATTTTTCCGCAATTGACTCATGATTAATATCAACCACAACTACCTAATGTATAATTCATGATTACAAAACACCAAAGAGAGGGCATCACAAGTTCTAAGAATGGATCAATGTTAGGGTTTCAAATGATGGGGGTTTTCAAAATTGGTAGGTCCTAGGGATCATTGAACGAATAAGGATGAAGAAAAATTACTTACCACGTGGAAATCGGTCTCGGAAGATATCGGATTCGACCTTGAAGACTCGGAGGTAGAGAAGCAATTGAGTGTAGTTTGTGGGGTATGGGTTGAAAGTGATGGAAATTGGGTTATTATTGCTGAGAAAGCGAGGTGACGGCGTCAAGAGTAAAATTCTGACGCCGTCAGATGCCCGTTTTATGAATACTTAGTGGCAATTACAAATTCAGTCCCTGCACTATTGTTGATAGCTAATCAAAGGTATAAACTATGAATAGCCATTCCCGTTAGTGAAGTCCACCAGGGTCAAACATTTTGTTACTATCACGAAGTGAGGTGTGGTTATTAATAGGGCTGGGCAGAGTTCCACTTAGGTCATGATCTTCATATTAGTAAACGGTGGGTACATGAAGGAGTTGCTCCATAGAGGTTTTCAAAGCTGCGGTGTTTTTGAGGTATAACCTTTTCACACCAGGTTTAAAACCAAAGGAACATTTCTTATGCAAATTGGAGAGCGTGATTTGCAAACTTCCAACGAAGATGCTATGAAATTGCAAGTTCTTTTCTTTCTGAGGACGCTCATAAAAATAAGGGGCAATTGAAGGTGAAGCGCTTGGAGAGGGTTTTTCATTATCCTCTTCGTCATACACCAAAGGAGTTGGGAATTCAAAGATTTTTTCGATTTTCCGCGGTGTGGATTTTTCCTTAATCTTCTCCTTAATTCTTGATATGAATTCATCAGCTAAGTCCATAAAAGCATTACGAGTGCTTTCCATGCGAGCTTCTAAGTGCCGAATCTGTTTCTCCTGATTATTCATGAAGGTTATCATAATCCCTTCAAACTCCTCTTGTCGTGAACGTTCAGGAAAATTGTATTTGCTAATTACACTCACATGTCTATCAGGACTCCTAGCGGTTTCAATTGCAGGCATTTCAACCCTCATCAATTCTTTAACCCGCCTCTTGATATTTTCCAATAATCGTTCTTGGGTAGCGTTTACGTAATCAAGATTTCCATCTCATGAAAACATCGGATCCCCCCATCCTTCTTCTTCATACTGTGCTAACCCTTCAAGAACTTCCCAGCATTTATCAATGCTAAGTCTGTTGAGTCTACCATTGGCCGCGTAATCTATGGCTCTTCTTGTTTGATAATTAACTTTATCGTAAAAGATTTGAATTTGGAGTCATGGTTCTATGCCGTGATGAGGGACTTTTTGGAGTAAGTCCTTATATTGAGTCCATGCTTCATAGAAGGTTTCATCTTGACGTTGTTGGAACATCAAGATATCATTTCTAAGCTTGGTAGTTCTCCCCGGTGGGAAAATTTGAGCAAGAAAACGAGTGGTGAGATCATCCCATGTGGTGATGGATCCCGCGGGTAAACGTTCAAGCCATTGACTAGCTTGATCATGTAGAGAGAATTGGAATAGGCATAATCGGGTCGACTCTCTAGTTTAAACATTAAGGTCTATAAAATCTACGATTTTAAGGAAATCCTTAAGATGTTGATTAGGATCTTTGGAATGAATTCCATGGAATGCACATCCGCTTTGCACCAACCGGATGGTGTCGGATCGCAAGGGAGACACATTGGCTCCTTGGGTGAGCTCAATGGTGTTTCGATAGCCTTGGTGGCTAGGACGGGAATACTCTCCTAAGGTTCGGGGCCTAGGAGGTTGGTTTGGTAGTGGTGGGTTTTGTGGGTGGTTTTGAATTGGAGGGTTGATGGGTTCAAAGATGTTACTACCTTCCATAATGTCGGATGGTAAAGGATACGAACAAAGACACAAAGAAATAAGATAGACTAAAGAAACCTAAAAAAAAACAAAATCTTACTAGAAAGGAATCTAGCAAGTAGACCTAATAAAAAGAAATCCTAACCTAGACAATAACTATTCCCCGGGCTGCAGCGCCAAAAACTTGATGGACGTGGGGATCGCACCAGGCTTTACCTCTCGAGGGATCTCGAGAAGCTTACAACTCCCACCAGGCAGTGTACCTGATCGTTGTAGTATAGTATAGTGACAAGTACCGGGGGATTGATCGTTCAACTCAGGAATAGTGTCGCTAGGATTAGAAAGCCTAAAAACTAGGTCTAGAGGTGAGGGATGATTCTTTTTGTATTTTTTATATTTTATGAAAGCAATTAAAATCTCGGGTTTTGGAAGAGTAGGCGGAATTAGTTGCTAGCCAACTAACCCAATAACTAAAGATGCAATCAAAATAAAATAACAAAAATGAAAATAAATCTAATTAAGCTAATTTGGTGTGAACAATGATAGGTAAAGTTGTGTTTACTTAGGTTTCATTACTCCCTAGATATCTTTTACAGGTTGATAGTTTGTTACAATTACATAGATGACGGGTCGTATTCCTTAATACTAGTCGTAGGGCCGTGTACAATATTCCCTAACTCTATAGGATCCTACTTCACTCCTATGTTGAGCCGTTAAAAATTCCTAACATGGGATCATTAGAATTCTCCTACGCATTAAATACAACCAAAAATCATAGTACACCTCTGATCATGTTTCTTAAGACGTTCAAGCATGTTACCAATGGAAGTCTGCCAGTTTTCTTAAGCCTAACATCGAATACAATCATCCATAACGACTATAAACAAACAATCATCCCATAATTAACATCTAGGTTTCACTACATCTAAGCAAACACACAAGAAATCTAGCCTAGCATGTTAAATTGAAGACAATCGTAAGATATCTTCAAACAACACATAGACATATTGAATGAATTGAAAGAGTACTTATCTCAATTGAATTTAAGAGGTCTCAAAGGGTAAAAACTCTTGAAAGAGCTGTGAAAATCGGACCTAGGGTTTCTCTCAAAGTTGCTCCCTCAATGTTACACACTAATGAATGAAAATTGCAAAACTATATATAGATTATACAGGGTGACGGCGTCAAGAAGAAAATTCTGACGCCGTCAACTCGCCGCCCATAATAAAATCGGATTGCCTAGATCCAGTTTTGACGCCGTCATGTGTATTTTGGTTCTTGGCCGTCACCAACTTTTGAACCGTGACGGCCTATGGTGACGCCATCACGTTTTCACTAGGCCGTCACCACTTCCAACTCTTGTATTGCTCTTGACGCCGTCATGAAGAAACTTGTGACGCCGTCAGGTACTGTTCCCAGCAAGGAAAATGAAGACTTTTCTGTTTTCTTCCCTTTTATGCTCCAAAAATGTCCAAAATGCTTCCTTTTCTGAATTTCACTCCAAAAGTACCTAAAATGACAAACGGAATGATTTAGGGCAATATTTAATCAAGTAAATTCGAATTCGGGCTTAAATGACCCCCTAAAAATGGTTCATTTTTCGCCTCATCAATGTCATACACAAGAAGTTCTTGCATAACTTAAAAACATACAAATAAGCTGAAAGTTACACTAAAAAGTTTTGTGGAGTGGAAAACTGTGACAGACGGTTGATGATGCGATTGGATGAAGCTGGATCTCTCTCATTCATGGATGTCTGAATAGTTGAATCGTGATGTGCCTTATTGGTCAAGTATTGATTTGTAGTGGAACAACCCACGTTTTCATTACCAATGCTAAGACCACCACATATATCCTTTAGAGACCTCAGTTTTGTTTTTGGACATCTCTGTCATATAATAAGCAAGAAAACATTATTTCTGGCTACACACAAAATACTGATTAGTTAAGACTACGAGACTTACTTTTTTTGTCACCAACGGCATGCTACATGAACCTCGGTCGTGTCCTGTTGCACCACACCTGGTGCATTGCTTCCTTTTAGGCTCCTCCCCTTGAGATCGGATGCGATCTTACTTTTTTGGCCTCCCTACCTGCCTCTTAACTATAACCGGTGGCAATACAGTTTTCAAGTCATCTGGAGCTTCCCACTGCGAAACATCTTCTACAGGATTAGCCAAACCCTCGTATGTATTTTTCAGTGTTATTCTCAAAAACCAAGGTTGCACCAATCCATGAACACTAGTCAAACCAGCTACTCTAGCCACAGCACATACGTGTCCACACGATATACCCGAAAGGTCCCATGTGCGACAAGTACATGTCCCTTCTATCAAATCAACAACATGGCCTCTTCGGTTGTCTTTCACTTCATACTTTTTCATTTTGTCAATGCCCTTAACCGTCCAATTAACGCTCTTGATGATTCTGTCATGAATTCTGGATGTTGCCCAGTTTGAAATTTCTTCCTCCATTGCATCTAACATTAAAAAGATTAACATCATTATAGTCACTTGTCTTACTTTTTAAACACATGAAAAATAAATAAACATCACATCTAACTAGGTAATAATAATATTTTAACCATAGTTTGCACATTTTTTACAATCTTACCTTCGTATTTTGCCCGACGTTCAAAATACCACCGTTGAAGAAGCGCTTTATACCAATCCATGAGCATCGTAATTGGGACTCTGCGCACGTCCTTTGTTAAAGCATTGATTGACTCGACGCTATTCCATGTCATGTAATTGTATCTGTTTGCAGGGCAGTATGCCCTGGACCATTTCTCAAACCCTGCTTCCTCTAGTGTTTTGTACGCATCGGGTTTAGTGGCACGAATAACACAAACACACATATCAAACTCCGCCGTTGTGTAAGCCTTGCACGTTTTCCAATACAAATTCTTTAAAAAATCACTTTACATATTGGCATTCATCATCATATGGCGACAGAAAAAACCATGAAAGGCGTTTGGAAAAACATTCTTACATGCAAGGCTAATTGCATAATGTCTGTCCGATATGATGGCCAAATCAGAAACCTCACCTATGCATTCTTTAAGCTTTGTCAAAAACCAGGTCCATGTCTCCCCTGTCTCACCTTAAGTCACACCGGTTGCAATGGGTATTATTTGATTGTTTCCATCCATTCCAACTGCAGCAAGATTGGTGCCAAGGTAACGGCCTTTTAGATGCGCCGCATCGATTATTATCAACGGCCGCATAAAGCATAAAAAACTCCTAACCTGTTAGATTAATAGCAAATTAATTCTTGGGTAATAACTTTAAATAATTAAACATTTTGAACCACTCAAACATAAATAATAAAGAATATGAACAACAGATATTTCAAATTACGCTTACCGCAGCACCGAAGGCTACAAAACATTGCTTAAAGCCTCCTGCATCATCGGTGTCAATGTGTGTTACTGTTCCCTCGTTTGCCAGCTTTAAGTAGTGGAAATAATACGGTAACTGCTGAAAAGAAGCCTTAGGACACCCCTGAGTAGCCACCATTGCAAGTTGCTTCCCTTTCCAGGCTTTTTTTGTAAGTAATGTCTATATTCCAAGCTAAATTGAAATCTAGTTGTATGTCCTTTGATTTATACACCCTGGAAGTGTCTCTCATTTTCGGTACTAGCATATGACTCAATACTTTTGATGTGGCATTGCAATGATTAGAATTTGTGGTTGTTTTGGAACATGTGTGAACATCCTTGATGTTAGTTATCCTGAATTTTTTAGTACCTTTAACGGCCCGATTGAACACATACCATTTGCATTGGGGCACCTTACATCTAACACGGTAAGCTAGCTGACAAGATTTCACTACTTAATATTGATAACCTTCTTTTATACATTTGACCGCTATGTCTTTGATGCATTCTTCCTAATCGACAAATTCGTCAAATAGCTTAAATGCACATGCATCTCTAGCGTTCTGGAACTTTAGGAGTTTAACAAAATTAGGAGGACTGGGTGGGACAGGCATATAGTTGAATGTGCTTTTTTTCCATGCTCAAAATTCGTATTTTTATTTGTGTTTACTTGTTGATCATTTGGGTTATCAAAGTTGTTGGTTTCGGGGATGGGTGGTTCATCACCTAAGCTAAGATTAAGATCCAATCCTAAGGATTCTGAAGATGAAGTTTCACTTACCTTTACTGGTTCTTTGCGGATATCGATGAACAAGCTTTTAACCTCTGGCTTCCATTCTTCGACGTCTTTCATGAAGTATAGCAAGTCATCATCATCAATTATGGACACCTTGTTTACATTTATTTTGCATGATAACAAAATCATTGACAACCTAGCGGAAAGCTTAAACTTTTTCTTTACACAGCGCACTAGGGTTGCGTAATCAATATGTTGTGGAAGTTGAACAAGAAATTTCGACCCCTGATAAACCAAAAAAACTTTGAATATAGAGGAATTCATTTTAATTAGTTTTGCAAAAGAAATGGTAGAAGTAAATTAGATCCGCAGGTTATAAGCTAAAAACAAATACATAAAACTTTACCAAATATCTACACCTAACAGTCGCCCAAACAAAGCAATAGTTGCCCAAAAACCGGACTAGCTAGTCGCCCATAGTACAAGTACATTTATTGCTTGTACTATTTCTTCAATATTATAATTGTTTCATTTCAAATTTATTTGAAATGAAACTTATAGGAAAATGAACTTAAATTTTTACATATTTTGTAATGATCAAATACTAATTAGAATATATATATATATTTTTCAAAACATGTATAATTATTATTCATGTACAGGGATACAACTTTTAAAAAAAATACAACTTTTTTTAAAAGAAATATCAACACCTAACAGTCACCCAAAATAATAAATTCTTGCCCAAAATGCGTACCAACTAGTTGCCCTAAAGTAATAGTACTTTTTGCAATTGTCCTTTACTACAATATTATAATACTATATAATAACCCCCAATTTAATTACAAATATAAATAAGTCAAGTACATCAATTGAATATTTAAATAATTTAAATAATATATTATTTCTTTTAACAAATATCAACACCTAACAGTCGCCCAAACAAAGAAAATGTTACCCAAAAATTAGTACCTACTAGCCGGCCAAAGTACACCTACTGTTATTAATTGTCCCTTTAGTTAACTATAATAAAAGTATAGGATAACCCCAAATTTATTGGAATACAAAGTTAAAGAAAAAAATCGTTGGCGAAACCTTCACGATTTCGATCTATAATTTTATAAATTCAATTGAACTTTAACTTACAAGTAACCCAGTTAAGTCGTTTAAACAAAAAACAAATATATAAAAATATTATTTTTAGAGAACCACATTGAAAATTAAAAAGGACAATAATACTTAAAATTTAATTAAATGTGACAATATATTTTGTATAGGTATACCAAAAGATTTTCTACATGCAAGTTAATTTTAATCATCAAGTACCTATAGCTACTTCATGTTATTGGGAGAAGATACATAACACTTCCACATTAAACAACTTTCAACCAACAGTTGATCTTCACACTGATCTTATCTCTTCTCCAAGGGTTCATATACGGTTTGTTCTTTCAAATAATTTCTTCTTTAATTTTTTTTTCGTTCTTGTTCTTTTGCTAAGATATAATCCTCAAGCCAATACCTGATACATTTGATAAGCTTGCATTTTTTCTGAAACAACATGTCGTGCGACATTGTTTTCTCGGTTTTTTCTTCATAGCAAAAGGAGGTTGATTATTTGATGATAGTGCTAATCTTTGAATTGAAAATAGGATACCGAAGGTACTGACGTACATTATATGCTAGGTATACTATATTGTTATCGTTATTGTAAATAATCATGTGATTGTATTCATTTAAGTAGATGTATACTGTAGCGATTGGATATTAAAATTACATGGTTACTGTAACTACTAGTGTTAAGTATGGTAATTCAGGGGCTATTGAAGCAAAACAAATGTTAGTCAATAAGTCACAACTATTTAACTGTTAGATGAACTCATTAAATGGGTTATAAAAATGATGAAATTTAAGTTTCTGGTATTAGGGCACATTTGATTGTATTAGTCTATTACAAGGTTAGTGTAAGAATAATGTATATTTAGATATTGTATAACATTGTTAAAAACTTGAATGGCATTTATTGACAAATGTATTTTTAGGTATACAGTATGGCGCAATAGTTTGTTTTACCATACGTGCACAACACCTTTCTATGTGAACAGGTAATGCTAGTTAAGCAACGTTAAACGCTTTCCCTATATTAATCTTTTAGTTGGTAAACGTCAGTTTGAACAACACAGGATGAAACTAAATTTTGTGTACATACTAAATGTTGGAACATGCTCTTCCCGAGTATTTTGAAGACTATTTCAAGTCAGAAAATTATTTCATGTACTTGACAGGCAACGACAGGTTGCGTTACAAGACAGTGGTGTCACCCAAAGATGGTCGATGGGTTCTGTGGGACTTAGAGTGGCAGGCATTTGTTTCTGCAAATGTTCCTGATCAAACAGCAGACATTCATTTTATCAAGCAGGGACAAGATGAATACTATGTTACAGTGTATGCAAAGGATGGTTCTGAGTGTGCTGGGTATGACAGGCGTACGATAGGACCAAGGATGATATGGTGTTTAACAACCTATGATCCCAGTAGGCAAATGGTAAAAAGATTTGTTTTATGGAATTATAAACTCTGTTTTGTATTTTATGGCAAAATATATGAGTTCCATTATATTTAACAATGTTGGGAATTCTGCTGAAGGTTACTGCTGAAGATTCCTGCTGAAGAGCTGGTTTCTGCCGAAGTAGTATTTCTGCTGAAGAATAGATTCCGCGTAGTTTGTTTCTGCGGATATAGATATTTCGTGTATTTTGTTATTTAGTTAGGATATGCATGAGTTTTATTAGGAAGTGATAATGCATATCTCTTTAAGTTTATAGAAGATACGTTTCTTATGAAACGGTTTAGGGTTCCTTGTTTATAAAAGGAACACATTATTATGTATTAGACACACGTTTTGAAAAACAAGTTTTAGTATTATTAAAAGATCCATAGAGGATCAAAGCATTCTTAGTATTCTGTGTTCATACTTGTGTTTAATTTCCGCTTTAGAATACAAGTAATAGAGACTTTCTATTAGTGTGTTTGTGATTACATAAGCATTACTAACGATCCACGAGTGCCCAAAGATCTATCAAGGTCTCAGGTTCAACAAGAAAGATCTATCAAGGTCTCAGGTTCAACAAACAAAATAAGAAATTACATATTATGTTTGTACGTGTAGTTACTGGCTGGAGATTTTATTCAAGATATGTGGCAACCGAGCTACAAACTAATATATGCTACTAATATGGTATTCTATGTTAAGAACGAGAGGGCTAAACCTTACGCGGATCGGGTTGTCAGAATGAACTCGTTCAACGGAGATGGCTGGGATGATTTTATTGAGACTAGTGGTATTGAATCTGGCCAGAGGCTTGCCTTTACGAACCTTGAAATGTACAGGTTATCGGTTGTTGTGCTCGGAGGAGATGGCCTGGGGTTGAGCAAAGAAGATATCCGGTATCAGTTGCTAAAGAGGACCCCACAACCCGCTTTTTTCCGTGACCGAAATGGTAATACATATTTTGCGATTGCAACTTTACAACACATTAAGACAGTCCTTCCATAGCTATCAGATAACCAGAGAAATATTAAGTCATTAATGTATTTTCGTTTTATGTTACCAGACTTGAGGTTGGAGCACCTTTGCAGCTGGGGACATCACGAGGATCATGTTAATGAGGATCACGTTCTATACACTAGATTTACCGGAAAGTATCTGGTATTATTCAATAATATAATAACATGAAACTTGTATATGTATTCTATACATGTGATGAAACATATAAAACAAAAAAAAATTGTGTATGCAGAAGTTAGTGTATGATTTCGATGAGACGCAACAGTTGCGCAGCTGCACCAGAGCGAAACTTGTACACATGAATGGTATGGGCGTTGGTTTTCAGATGGCTGCAGAAATGGTTTTCAAACATGATGAGAAAACAATGAAAGATGGGCTGAACATTAAGGAGAACTGGTTAGAATTTGGTAAAGATTGTGCTTTCGATGATGGTAGAATGATGCGACTAAAACTTGTGCGTATTCAAACACGATATGTGGCTGGTTCAGAGGATGGGGTTCCTGTGTTTCATGTTTGCTAGGATACTAAACTCTGTCTTTTAAGTGTGTAAAAACTTATTGTCTAAATTGATGTGTTAAGTAGGGTTCCATGTTTCTGAACGGTTTAATCGTAGGAATATTTGGACTTCCATGAAGCCATATTTTGGTATGTTATTAGTGTCTATTTCGAACTTATAATCGTACGAATATTTTGACTTATTTTAAGCCATATTTTGTCACTGTTTTTTTAAACATGTTGTGGTTTATAAGTAGGTTATGAAATGTTGGTATAATTAGTTACAAGGAAAGAGCAATAATGTTTAAACTGTTTCTAATTCTTTGACTATATGGTTATACAACAATAGTAATACAACACCCACAAGCCGTGTCAAATAAAGTATTGAAAGTACAAATTGCCCAATTGGCCAATAAGTCGCCTAAAAAAGTACAACACATGTCTTTAATTACCATTTTTTAGATGTGGAAAACACACCTATATATCATACAACACACACACACACACATAGGTCTAACCAAAAACTTTGAAAATGCCATCTTCTTCCTCTTGTTCATACAGATCTAGGCGTTATACTCTGGAAGAATTACTTGAAAAAACCCACTGTGATTGTGATCCACCTCTACCAGTTGAGGAGCAAGTTGCTTGGTCAAAAGGGAATCCTGGTAGAAGGTTTAAAGCCTGTCCCATCTATGTAAGTACTTGTCTTATCAATTGTTATTGTTACAAGAACACACTGTTTTCGTTTACTCGTGTGTTTATTCATTATTTTGTTAGGACCAAAAAAAAAAAAAAGTGGCTTCTATGGTTTCATTGATCCTGAACTACCTTCACCTTATTACAAGGATTTGCTTTTCAAAATGTATGTGGGTAACTATAAGTTAAACGGCCAGACAAGCAAAGAGACTGGGAAAGATGACCGAATAATCAGTTGGTGATGGTGCAGATGAAAGAAGAGATTGTTTCCATAAAGTCAACAATTAGTTTGTTAACTAGGGTTGTAGTGTTCCTTGCTGTGGTACTTGCTTATCGTATGATTTAGAAACAACTGTGCTTGTTTTTTAGCTACATTAGTTTGTGTTGTAATGTTTTGTGCTTCATTATCAATGGGATGGTGTCTTATGTGTTAAACTTTGTGCTTAAATTTTAGATACATGACCTTGAAAAAAACATGAGGTTGATAGAAACATGAAGTATATATCAAATGTAAACAAGGTATATACATTATGTAGGCAAACAAAAAATGAAACAGAAAACCGTGTATAGATGGTATGATTATGTGTTATACTTTGCGTTCACAGTTTAGATACATGAAACACTATACAAGAGTCGACAGGTTACAACAGCAAAGATAACATAGCAATAAACCAAACCTCAAATTGTATCAAATTTAATAAAACTACGAGGTTACTAAAAACATGAAAATGACATACGTTAATACAAATCATCCGTTATGTAACACCCCCAATTCATGGTTGCAGCGGAATTCGAACTGGGTGTTACTTGACGGCACAATAGTCACAATAATAGAAAACGAACTCCAATTGAGTCGTTTTAAAAGATGTATCATTCAAATTATATAAATATCAGAGATTTCAAAATGAGGTCCCAATTGGTTCCATGTTTACAATGTATAATAAATGAGTTTTGAATGATAATAAAATTTATAGCCCTCTTGAGTATCCGTGTCCTTCCGTGCCATCCTTGATCGTCATGAACCTGAAATACATGCTTGAGAGGTCAACACAAAGGTTGAGTGATATTCATAGAGTTTGTTAAATCGTTTGAACACAATGTGTTGGTAGTTAAATCGTTTGAACACCATAATCGTAGTGTTTGTAGGTAAATCGTTTGAACACAATAATCGTAGTGTGAGCTGTAGACTCACACCAATGTTTGGAAAACAAAACAGGTAGGCTACGTTATTATACGCCCATAAAATGTATTATACACTAAGCTTATGAAACCAAAACGTTAACGTGTACCAATATCGATTGGCAGATTTATCCCGGTAGGTACTTTGCCGTCATACCTAATGTCTCAAATATTAATGCATTTGTTTGAACTAATCAAAACAAATGGGATTCGTCAATCCCAATAGGCCTATTCACAATATTCGCGCTCACTTGCAAGTAACCCTCGCAAGTGATTAAATGGTTCATACTAAGGGATCTTGGTTTGGCAAGGATGTTACTTAGTGATAATAAAACATAGTCGAATAACATACAGTAGAAAGCATTGTGTTCGATTTTAGAGATAGCATGTATTCCCCCCAAGGAATTGTAAAACAATTAAGTAATGGAAAGTGGGGCTATGAACTCACCTTAAGTTGTATAGCAAGTAATGAAGGTGATGGTCGAATCGCGAAGGTTTCTACGAGCAACCTATAATAGAATGTTGCGACTTAGGATCGTAGTAAAGAATATGAAGTAGTGCCTATATATATATCTTGCATTTAGTCCATGATGTGGTATGATGTATATTGTAAGTCTTTGAAAGTAATGATTCATGAAACATGTATGTTTTGTATATCGTTTACTACCGTTCGGGCCGACATAATTCTGAAGTCATGTTAGTAAGCGTTCGAGGAGCCAGGACACTTTAACTCATAAATCCACAACTCAACTCGACGGCTTACGTAATGAACTCCTCACATGAGGCTCCCTACTATTGTAGTGGTTGATAAAGTATAAGTTTTGATCCGAAAAGTTACATGTCCGATATTTGAATAAACTTAGGAAAGTTTATTAGTACATGAAGATTGTTATTAGGGGTAGCTTCATAAGCCTTAAATGACCATGTTCTCTTGGTAAAATCTCATGGTTTCCTTTTAAGTGAAGTAGATCCAAATTGCTTGTTCAAGTTATCGCCTAACTCATTGTTTCATGTTTACGCCTATGTAAGTTGTTATGGTCATTTCGTCATGGCCTAGCCATGACCTTTGGTCCTTGTTCCAAGGTCATGAGACAAAACCTTGGCTCTAGCCATGGTTGTGGTCTTGATTATAGGTCATAAGACCTCTTGTTCCTTTCAAAGTATAACCATAATCTTGTGACTTTCGCCTAAAAATGGGCTGTTTAGAATTTGAAGAATTTTATCACTCAGAAAGTGTTTTTAGGTCTCGAGCTTCTTTGTTCCTAAACGAAAACGTCGTTTCGGACAACTTTCGTGTTTTAACTTTTTGATGAATCGGACCAGAAGTGGGACTTTCAAAACCCAAATTTGATCAGGAAGCTATTTGGCAGTTTTGCCGGAAATCTTTGGTAATTTCAAATCGCCATAACTTTTGACTCGTATACTCGTTTTGGGTGGTTCAAATTGCTATGGTTTCCTTGTTAAGTCCTCTACTGTAATATGTAATGATCCAATATCATAATTTTACCATTTTGGTCGTGGTTTTCCAAGAAAGTCACTAGTTTACTTGTTTTAGTAACTTATCTTGTCAATCAATAACAATAACTTGTTTTGCTCACTTTTATACATCATGGACATAACTACAAGACATAATATAGCAAGAATAACATGTAAATAACATGAACATGATTATTTAACAAGAATCAAGTTAGGGTTTGGCTCACAACTTTTGGCTTTCAAAGATGAAAGGAAGTTAACATGTAAGGATAGGACTTTGATAGACTTGCTTCAACCCTTTTTCACTTCATGCAATCTTTCTACCCTTGGTATTCTTGAAAGATGGATGATGAAGGTTTAGGTGAAATGAGTGGATTTAAACTCAAGAGAAATCACCAAGTATATGAGGTTATGGAAGAGTTTTGGTAAATGATAATCTAACTAGGGTTTATGTGTTGTTGTAGCTCTTGAATCTTGCTTAGAACTTGGAAGAGAATAGCAAATGAGAGGATGTGTTGTGTGTGTGATGAGGGACGGCCAAAGGAGGGGAGAAAGGCTTTAAAGGAGCTTGAGGAGGTTACATTTCATTGACTTGTCAACACTTGGAGACCAAGTTTAACACTTGTAATCATCCAAGGTTACAAAGCATGAGATTAAGCCACACAAAGGGTGACTCCCCCCCTAGGTCGGTTCATACACTTGGGGAACAAGGTGTGGACTTGTGATGATATTATCCAAGATATCAAGTTAGTTTTGACTCCGGGAAATGCCAATCGTAAATGATTAAGCCTCAAAACGTAAAACCGGGTGTCGTAAAATTATGGAATTTGAAAGTATTGATAAACATGTCAATAAGTTCCATAATAAAATATAAAATGAGTGGTAGGTTCCATTTGGGTGTAAAACCCTGCTAAAAACTGGAAACACGGGTCTAAAACGCGTAATTCGCGTAAAACGCTGAATATTGCGTAAAATTGAGAAAAGTAAAATGTTACTTTTCTAATGTTATAAAAATGATTTAAAATGACTTATAATGTCTAGACTGGGCTCAGTCTAGTGTCGGTTGGTATTAAATGTCTTTTAGACATCAAACCGTAAGCCTAAAAATCACGAAACGACTTATAACATCAAGGGATCATTTTTGGTCAATGGAGGAGGGAAAGAATATGTTGACTTTTTCTAATAAGTTGAAAACTCAAAAAGTCTTAGAAACGCGTTTTGTGGTCTCACGGTTAATCGCTCAAATGGTTAAGCGTGCTCATGCGAGAGTAGTACAGGCATGGGTGACCTGCTGGGAAGTTTTTGGTCATATTTTTCTCAGTCACAATTAATTCTCAAATAAATCATGAGTGTGTAAAATATTTTACTGATGTGGGGTCACCTGACGGGGTTGAATTTCGTTGTGCGTAGAATTTCTGATTGACGTTTTACCCTAAAACGTGTAATTCCGTGTAATTCCTTAATAACTTTCACGAAAATGAGCTTATGAAAGTTAAACTTTTAATTTGCCATGGAAATGATTTATCACTCGATAAAATCAAATAAAAATCAACTTTCGGGAAAGTTTCGGGAAAAAAATGAATAGTAAAAGTGAATAGTGAAATTTTCCGGGAATGGTAATTAACCTGAAATTGCGAATTGTTACAGTCTCTACCCCTTACGGGGAACTTCGTCCCGAAGTTCTATGTGTGTCATATGTTGGAGTGGTGTCGATAAAGATGTGTGGTTACTTATGAGGACCAAAGTCTGGGATTTCCGGTAATGTAATTTGATTTGTCATTTCAGTGTATGGTGTAGGATGAGGCTTCCTTTTATGTAGGAAAGGTATGGTAATAGTCGAATATCAAAGGAAATTGATATAGCAGTCGAATATTAATAGGAATCGATATAGTAGTTGAATATCAAATAGGACTTGATATAGTTAAATATCAAAATGGAAATTGATATAGTTGTCAAGTATCAATAGCAATTGATATAACAGTTGAACAACAATAGCAATTTACATAGGAATCCAATAAATGGAAATTGATATAAGAATCGAATCATGGAATAAGCGTTGAACATGCGGTTGGACCAAGTCCTGTTTGAATTGTACGGCTGCCCATGCATATGGCTACATGGCTTCACAATAAGTTTGGTATGACTGCCCATGCATATGGCTACATGGCCCCGTAATGAGTTTGGTACGACTGCACATGCATATGGTTACATGGCCTCGCAACGAGTTTGTTTGTTATTGCACTATCATTATGAAAACCAAAGTGTAAACCTCGTACTAATGGAAATTGGGATAGTCGTTGCAATCATAGCCTAGTAGGTAATCGGTTGTTGTTCCTAGTGTTTATGTCATGGTTTGAAGCGATGTCGGTGAAAAGATAGGATTTCTTGTGGCGAATAAAATGTAGGTATCATGCCATACCCGAGCAATGTAATGTAGGTATCAAGCCATACCCGAGCAATGTAATGTAGGTATCAAGCCATACCCGAGCAATGTAATGTAGGTTGACTTCATACTTATGTTATTTCGGATATAATTAAGCCCACTTGTTTATAATTCTTTATTTACATAGAGAGGCATCCCAAACAATGTAACTAAAGGAATATAAACGTATGGTTCGATGATTTATAATTTCTTTATTTAAATGAAAAGGCATCCCAATCCATTCAAATAAGGATATTATAAATCATCCTACTCAAGAATTCCCGACACAACATTCATACTTAGCCGGTGAGTTACAAGGTAGTGTATTACGAGATGATACTGGTGTTCCAAAAGTACAAGATGAATATTCAAACTTGTAAAGCTGATGAGGGTACTTGTGGTGTAACTAAGGATGATTTGAGCTTTAAAAGTGCATCAAAATCTGTAAATGAGCTTGTGGTTCCAACGGTTGTGAAGATAATGTTATGATATGTTGATGAATAAAAGTGTGTAGTGTATGCTTAACATTAATACTCTTAGGTATAGATGTTGAGTTTGCTTTAAAAATCTTAGAGATTTTAAAAGTTTATGATGGAATGGTATCCTAAACAGGATGGTACTTCTACAGGATGAAGAGAATAATTGATAACTATCCCAAGATAGTAGTTCGGATTATCTCATAAATGAAAATTTTCAAGAATGAAATTAGGTAACACAAATAAGGTGTTAAGATTTCGCTGAGTGGTAAGACATTATCGTGTCTCTAGATTGTCTTAATGTATTCTGGTGGTTTATCGAGTTCATGTAGGAAATCAACCTAAACATAACCCTAGTACAACTATTCTCAGTATTTGAAAATTTTAAGTCGAATATAGTTAGTCAGACTATATTCCACTGTCCCTAGGTTAAATATAGGTGACTAGTCTATATTTAGCCAAGGTTCGATAAAATTTTCAAATACCTAAACTAGGTATACTTTTGATATGTCCGTTGCTTTCGGGAAACTGTCCATTAAACAAAGGAGATGTCAAACAATTCAGTTGCAAGTCCCGCCCATACAAGACTTGTAACCTATGTTTTCATATTCTATAGCATAGAAGATAGTAAGGGTAGATACGTATGGAAAGGAAGTTTTAAGTATTTCTAAAATAGAACATACTTGGCCAGGATCACGAACTTTTAATAATGAAGGTTTCATAAGAAAACTTTGATGAATGTAGAGAAAGTTCAGCTTTTGTCGATGATGAATTAGTTTGTCTTTTAGAAATCTCATATTTCTTGTTTTGAAATCGATAGATTGTGACGGGTTTTTGATATCATAAGAAATGATATTGATGATGTGATGGAATAATTCTAGAGACCATTTGCACAAAACACAATGTCTCGGAAGTAGGTTAGACCATTGTGCAATTCACAATGTCTGGGAAGTAGGTTAGGTCATTGTGTGACTCAAAACATTTGAGAAATGATTAAGACCATTGTATCATACAATGTCTTGGAAAATGAATGAGGCCATTGTATCTCACAATGTCTTGAAAAATGAATGAGACCATTGTATCTCACAATGTCTTGGAAAATGAATGAGACCATTGTATCTCACAATGTCTTGGAAAATGAATGAGACCATTGTATCTCACAATGTCTTGGAAAATGAATGAGACCATTGTATCTCACAATGTCTTGGAAAATGAATGAGACCATTGTATCTCACAATGTCTTGGACTTATAATGTTGGAGTAGGAACATGATTGGGAGAGTGTGGCTGTGCCGAAATGCCTTAGAATAGGCATACACAGATATGTTCATGTAGCATAAAATGCCTAGTGTGTATATATCAATATACTTATATGTGTTCATGTAGCATAAAATGCCTAGTGTGTATATATCAATATACTTATATGTGTTCATGTAGCATAAAATGCTTACGGGGAAATGCTCAATTATGTTAAGGGTACATATATCAATATGCAATTATGTTTGTGTAGCACAAAAATGTCTACGGGGAAATGCTCAAAACGGGTATATATGTGAATATACCAATATGTTTGTGTATCATAACATGCTTACTAAGTTCATAATCGTCTGGAGGATGGAAGACACGGAGAGTGGAAGGCTATAAAAATGTTTTTGCTTGTGATTGTAGTTATAGTTTAGGTCTCACTTAGACCCGTTTCTCTATAACCATGGCTCTGGTACCAATCTGTAACACCCCCAATTCATGGTTGCAGCGGAATTCGAACTGGGTGTTACTTGACGGCACAATAGTCACAATAATAGAAAACGAACTCCAATTGAGTCGTTTTAAAAGATGTATCATTCAAATTATATAAATATCAGAGATTTCAAAATGAGGTCCCAATTGGTTCCATGTTTACAATGTATAATAAATGAGTTTTGAATGATAATAAAATTTATAGCCCTCTTGAGTATCCGTGTCCTTCCGTGCCATCCTTGATCGTCATGAACCTGAAATACATGCTTGAGAGGTCAACACAAAGGTTGAGTGATATTCATAGAGTTTGTTAAATCGTTTGAACACAATGTGTTGGTAGTTAAATCGTTTGAACACCATAATCGTAGTGTTTGTAGGTAAATCGTTTGAACACAATAATCGTAGTGTGAGCTGTAGACTCACACCAATGTTTGGAAAACAAAACAGGTAGGCTACGTTATTATACGCCCATAAAATGTATTATACACTAAGCTTATGAAACCAAAACGTTAACGTGTACCAATATCGATTGGCAGATTTATCCCGGTAGGTACTTTGCCGTCATACCTAATGTCTCAAATATTAATGCATTTGTTTGAACTAATCAAAACAAATGGGATTCGTCAATCCCAATAGGCCTATTCACAATATTCGCGCTCACTTGCAAGTAACCCTCGCAAGTGATTAAATGGTTCATACTAAGGGATCTTGGTTTGGCAAGGATGTTACTTAGTGATAATAAAACATAGTCGAATAACATACAGTAGAAAGCATTGTGTTCGATTTTAGAGATAGCATGTATTCCCCCCAAGGAATTGTAAAACAATTAAGTAATGGAAAGTGGGGCTATGAACTCACCTTAAGTTGTATAGCAAGTAATGAAGGTGATGGTCGAATCGCGAAGGTTTCTACGAGCAACCTATAATAGAATGTTGCGACTTAGGATCGTAGTAAAGAATATGAAGTAGTGCCTATATATATATCTTGCATTTAGTCCATGATGTGGTATGATGTATATTGTAAGTCTTTGAAAGTAATGATTCATGAAACATGTATGTTTTGTATATCGTTTACTACCGTTCGGGCCGACATAATTCAGAAGTCATGTTAGTAAGCGTTCGAGGAGCCAGGACACTTTAACTCGTAAATCCACAACTCAACTCGACGGCTTACGTAATGAACTCCTCACATGAGGCTCCCTACTATTGTAGTGGTTGATAAAGTATAAGTTTTGATCCGAAAAGTTACATGTCCGATATTTGAATAAACTTAGGAAAGTTTATTAGTACATGAAGATTGTTATTAGGGGTAGCTTCATAAGCCTTAAATGACCATGTTCTCTTGGTAAAATCTCATGGTTTCCTTTTAAGTGAAGTAGATCCAAATTGCTTGTTCAAGTTATCGCCTAACTCATTGTTTCATGTTTACGCCTATGTAAGTTGTTATGGTCATTTCGTCATGGCCTAGCCATGACCTTTGGTCCTTGTTCCAAGGTCATGAGACAAAACCTTGGCTCTAGCCATGGTTGTGGTCTTGATTATAGGTCATAAGACCTCTTGTTCCTTTCAAAGTATAACCATAATCTTGTGACTTTCGCCTAAAAATGGGCTGTTTAGAATTTGAAGAATTTTATCACTCGGAAAGTGTTTTTAGGTCTCGAGCTTCTTTGTTCCTGAACGAAAACGTCGTTTCGGACAACTTTCGTGTTTTAACTTTTTGATGAATCGGACCAGAAGTGGGACTTTCAAAACCCAAATTTGATCAGGAAGCTATTTGGCAGTTTTGCCGGAAATCTTTGGTAATTTCAAATCGCCATAACTTTTGACTCGTATACTCGTTTTGGGTGGTTCAAATTGCTATGGTTTCCTTGTTAAGTCCTCTACTGTAATATGTAATGATCCAATATCATAATTTTACCATTTTGGTCGTGGTTTTCCAAGAAAGTCACTAGTTTACTTGTTTTAGTAACTTATCTTGTCAATCAATAACAATAACTTGTTTTGCTCACTTTTATACATCATGGACATAACTACAAGACATAATATAGCAAGAATAACATGTAAATAACATGAACATGATTATTTAACAAGAATCAAGTTAGGGTTTGGCTCACAACTTTTGGCTTTCAAAGATGAAAGGAAGTTAACATGTAAGGATAGGACTTTGATAGACTTGCTTCAACCCTTTTTCACTTCATGCAATCTTTCTACCCTTGGTATTCTTGAAAGATGGATGATGAAGGTTTAGGTGAAATGAGTGGATTTAAACTCAAGAGAAATCACCAAGTATATGAGGTTATGGAAGAGTTTTGGTAAATGATAATCTAACTAGGGTTTATGTGTTGTTGTAGCTCTTGAATCTTGCTTAGAACTTGGAAGAGAATAGCAAATGAGAGGGTGTGTTGTGTGTGTGATGAGGGACGGCCAAAGGAGGGGAGAAAGGCTTTAAAGGAGCTTGAGGAGGTTACATTTCATTGACTTGTCAACACTTGGAGACCAAGTTTAACACTTGTAATCATCCAAGGTTACAAAGCATGAGATTAAGCCACACAAAGGGTGACTCCCCCCCTAGGTCGGTTCATACACTTGGGGAACAAGGTGTGGACTTGTGATGATATTATCCAAGATATCAAGTTAGTTTTGACTCCGGGAAATGCCAATCGTAAATGATTAAGCCTCAAAACGTAAAACCGGGTGTCGTAAAATTATGGAATTTGAAAGTATTGATAAACATGTCAATAAGTTCCATAATAAAATATAAAATGAGTGGTAGGTTCCATTTGGGTGTAAAACCCTGCTAAAAACTGGAAACACGGGTCTAAAACGCGTAATTCGCGTAAAACGCTGAATATTGCGTAAAATTGAGAAAAGTAAAATGTTACTTTTCTAATGTTATAAAAATGATTTAAAATGACTTATAATGTCTAGACTGGGCTCAGTCTAGTGTCGGTTGGTATTAAATGTCTTTTAGACATCAAACCGTAAGCCTAAAAATCACGAAACGACTTATAACATCAAGGGATCATTTTTGGTCAATGGAGGAGGGAAAGAATATGTTGACTTTTTCTAATAAGTTGAAAACTCAAAAAGTCTTAGAAACGCGTTTTGTGGTCTCACGGTTAATCGCTCAAATGGTTAAGCGTGCTCATGCGAGAGTAGTACAGGCATGGGTGACCTGCTGGGAAGTTTTTGGTCATATTTTTCTCAGTCACAATTAATTCTCAAATAAATCATGAGTGTGTAAAATATTTTACTGATGTGGGGTCACCTGACGGGGTTGAATTTCGTTGTGCGTAGAATTTCTGATTGACGTTTTACCCTAAAACGTGTAATTCCGTGTAATTCCTTAATAACTTTCACGAAAATGAGCTTATGAAAGTTAAACTTTTAATTTGCCATGGAAATGATTTATCACTCGATAAAATCAAATAAAAATCAACTTTCGGGAAAGTTTCGGGAAAAAAATGAATAGTAAAAGTGAATAGTGAAATTTTCCGGGAATGGTAATTAACCTGAAATTGCGAATTGTTACACGTTACAACTACTGACATAGGTTTGCCTAGGGATAGTTAGCTCACATAATAAAATAACCAAATTCAGTAAATGTTCAACAACGATTACATGTCATTTTACTTCCACTCTATGATTCCAAAAGTAGTCGAGCATACGTTCACGGTACACCAACGCTGCTTGCACAGGGTCGGCCACTTCCAATGGTAGGTTATGACACAACCTGTATAACCACATACAAACCCACACACCACAGTCTCCAAATAGATTCCCTTGAATCGGGACAGTCGCATAATCAAAAGAGATTTCATACTTGTCAACTGATATGCCTTTACTCTTCAAAACCCCACACTACTTTAAATACGAAGTCAGACGCAATGGCAGTTCTCCTTTCATGGTCCTCCACCAGCTTCTTCTGTTTGTCTTTGCCAAACCAAGCGAATCATAAAACGTAACGACACCACTTTTGATGTGAAGTTGAGCTAAACACCAATGTTTATCTGGTTCGTTAACAGGAAATAAGACCTGATATACACAATTGAATCTTAAACTGTGTTTGTATAATAAAAGATAATAATATATGCACAAGTTATAGGAAGCATAAATATACAAACCTTTTCAACATCAGTCCATGGAACTGGGTACCTCGACACGTCGAAAAAGTAAGTAGGCATCAAACCACCAAGTATAGCTTGACAGAAATGAGGGCTTACAACAGCCCAATCAGCCTCTTTTGGTCTAAAACGCCATAGTAGGTCAATCCACAGATCAAGGTGTTGTATAGTCAAATTAACCAAAAAACCAAAGTTAAATACACAATTGCATATAAAAAAAAAAAGTTAACAGGGATATATTTATGTTACGTACAATGTCAGTCAACCAGCCCTTTTTAAAAGTGTCGAGACCGGATAACGCCATCCAAAATCGGCGGTCAACATGAATGTCACAACGACCCCATGGAAACCAATACTTAGGTGGCTTGAACTCCTTAAAAAACATTATGATAGGTTCCGGCACATTTACCTATTTGCGCTTATTGGGTCGTGAAAGATCCTAAATACAAAATAATAATTACTAGTTTTTTCAGCATTTAAAAATACAAAAGAGATATTAACAAATTCTATAATGACTTAGAAATAAAGTTATGTTGTCGGTTACCTCTTGAAAAGGTTCCTGAGATATTATATTGGGTTGACCCATCCTTGTCAGTTGAAAAGGTTGGAGAGACGTTGTACTGGGTTTAGCAGACCTTGTCACCGGTTTTTGGATAATCACCTCCTTATCCTGAAACTAAAATTAGGTACATACAAGTTATACATGGACACAGGCCATATAATTTAGCATATAAATATTATAAGTGGTATACTTTTTCAACCGCAAGAGTTACAACAGGCCCCTAAGCGTCATTGACCTTGTTTTTGGAACGTATGGACCAGTAGGTGGTTGCTCATCAACAACCAATGAAATCAGTGCACCGTACTTCTTCTTCTTCTTCTTGCTTAGTTTGATAGTCTTAATCATAGCCCGTTCAAAGTTGATAACCTTAGGTGACTTCTTCTTATTTCTCATCTGCTTTCCAATGACAGGTCCAAATACTTTCTGTAAACAAGGTTTCTGATTTCGTTTAACAACACTTACGTATTCAGGTTTGGTCATTTGATTCTGCGTTTTAAAAACATAATGTGTTACAAGATAAAACCTACAGCCTTTTAAATAGCAAACATATACTGGTATGTACCTCAAAAGCTTGCTTCAAGACTGATTTAGCTTCTTTGTTCACAGGATTACTTCTAGGAACGACCAATTCTACAGCAAACAGTTCCTTCCCATCATCCTTTTCATCTATAGTATCATCTTCCATGATATCATCCAAGGGATACTCGGGTGGATTCTTTTCACCGTTTTCAAGATTAAGGTATTGGTCCGTAAAATGAGTATCCTGAAAAAATATACATAACCGTAAATGCATCAGTAAACTGTAAGGATACCTAAACGAACTAATGTATTGACAATGTATAAGAGTTAAATATATTTACATACTTCAAAATTTGAAACGGGGACTTCTTTGTTAAGGTTGAGTAACGAATGAACCGCTGTGCAAACAGCGGGGGGTAAGGGATCAACAGCGGGAGCATCAGGTGATCTTATTAGAAGTTGCATGGAAGAATTATACAATTGAGAATCATTATAATCTGCCTTCCCATCTTCCTCATCAATTTCCATAGGATTCAATGACTCGCGTAAAAGTTCCCCATCATCCGGATGAGCGTCTGAATATGAAACTGTGGTCTGTTTTTCAAAAGCATATAAACGACAGGTGAGAAAATAAATTAATTGTAGTATTTACCATTGCATTGCATGATTATAAACAACATCAGCATATAAACTCGGATACTAACCATCGAATCGTTATAATCAGAATCAGAATTTCCTTTCACATCAGACTCTTTTGAGCACGCATGAGATTGTGGTGCTAAATGTGAGACTATGGCCTCGTCATGAAATTTGTCGTCTGTAGCTTCAGAATCTTTTGTGTCTACATTTGATTGATGGGGAACAACCTTAAACTTCAATTTTATATTCAAAATGGTCTCTATCTCTTCAACTCTCTTTCTTAGAACCTCAAACTCGGCAACAACGACAGGACTAACATGACAGCATTCGCGTTTCTCAATCAACTGTAATCTTATTTTAAGAGAATCAACCTCTTGGAAAAGGTCAGGAAGTGATATATTTGATGCCACCTGAACATGATTCTCTTGTTGTAAAACTTAAAGACAATGAATCTGCTCGACATTGAATGAGTCAACCGGTTCCTCATCATGTCCATGTAAATCTCGCTCACCATCGACATCTCTTGTTTGAACACTATGTCCTTTCTCGGTAACGACATCTTGTATGGCGACATCAACAAGTAAATCTTCATCGGCAACACACCATTGACATCTATTGTTTGGACAGCATGTCCTTTGTCGACCACGCCAACAACTACATTTTCATCTTGTACACCAACATCAACATGTACATCTTCACTGGCAACATCTTTTGTTTGAACAACATGCCCAGTAAATTCTTGTACGCCAACATCTACAGGATCCACATTTTGCACCTTTTCAGATTCCAGCCCATCTCCCTTTTCACATTCCACCTCGTCTGCTTGCACGCCATCTACGTCTATGACATCAGGATCAGGTGGTTGTACTTTATCCGGACAAACATTTGCAGCTTCATCAGCTAATCCTTCTATAAATTTCACACTTGCAATGAACCAAGGTTCCTCCGTTTCCTTTTTTGTTAGAAACAGGTCGATAATTGGATTGATCTCCTAACAAACAGAAACATTATACTTATTTGAGATCTGCTAAGGATACGTACCTTTATAAACCAACAATGAATTTAATAAAACTAACTAGATGTTTGTTTTATACCTGTCCAAATAAAGTCGAATAATCTGACTTCCCAAACTTTGCAACCTTGGTCCAAGCAACACCACGAGGTATGACATTCAAGTTTTTAACCCACCAAATTGAGCTTTTGTGGAAACTTTCCAATATCCATATCTATACAACCAATGATTAAGATACACTTATGTTAAAGATTTGTAAAACAAATCAGTTGTAACTGATAAACAGTATCAAACTTAAACAACTGTCAAAGGGCATAGCAAATATTTTTACCTTAATAAACAACAAACCTAATCAATAACAACATCAGCAATTACAAAATGTAGTATATAAACATACGCCGGTTTATTATGACAAACAATTTAACCCTCATACAGAAGAAACATAAACCATAAAAACGTAAACTAATCTAAAACAGAGAAACAATTAAAACGATAAAAATCAAAATAATTCTAACCTTGAAAGCCCAAGCAAGTCCATAGAGATTGTATGTAGGAGTGTAGTGTGGGTTATTTTCAATCTCAGTTAAATGATATTGGCTGCGTTTAGGAACCACATTCACAGTCCTTCGATAAAATTTGTCCCACATGTATTCGCCCCACAGAAATGCATTCCACTCATCAAAATCCTTGACCAACGACATTATATGCTTAGGAACAACATTCCTATCTTCACGACCCATAAACACTAACTCACATGCAAATAAGAGACAGACTCTCACAGCATCGTCATCACTTATTGTTGACCACCTATCATCTTTAAGAAGCTTCAGAAGATCGATGCCCTTTACAGTATTTACAGCCATTGTTTTCTTCTCTGGAAACACACGATCACAAAAATGAGGACGATCTTTACTAGCTTTGGTTTTGACTTTCCCAAATCGAAATCTGGTAATTAAACAAAATTCTTTCCGGCCAAACTGTAGATAATGATCCCCAATGTGGTATATAATTGGGCAATCAGGAGAAATATTAGGCACAGTGACCTGATTTTGTAAAACATAATTCATCAAATGGCTATCATTTGACGCATACGGAATATCTAACCAAGGACCAAAAACAGTACTTCTAAACAACAAGTCACGGTTTGGATTGGACTTCAACTTCCCTTTAATATCTTGCAACAACTTAACCGATGACCTGATACTAATTTTCACTGTGTACAAATCATTGCCTTTAGCCATATAGAAAAGTTTGTGAAACGTTAGGGGTTCTTTATTGTTTAATATTAACAGTTAGGGTTTTATTTGGAAGACGGAGAGAATGAATGTACTGATGTAATTTGATGGTGGGAGAGGTGGTAGAGGAATGGGTTGTGTGTGTGTCTGGTTATGCATATTTACCCAATTAAGTTGCCAAAAAATAAATTCTAAGAGTTGCCCCAAAATACAAGTTGCCAAATGTACGATATTATTATTTTATACAATTTCACTTTTTGCTAAAAGACAAAAAATGTATAGTTGCCCAAATACGGTTGTCCGATAAGTACAAGTTGCCCTATACGAAATACCTTACACATACCTTACACACACTTACACTTGTTGTACTTGACTCAAAAATTTTAAGGACACGTGTCGCGTTCATATTGAGTTGCTCATTCTTGAAGTTGCCCTGATCTAATTTTGAAAAGTGAAATATGAAAGTCTACAAAGTGACTAGTCAAATAGTCAACAATCTAGTACAATATTTATCCCTTATTTTTATCTTATTTCCTGGAAATTTCGTGCTAACATTCGTTTATGCCAAAACTAAACTCAATCAGTTATAATCAACGGCTATAAATTGAGCAAAAGGATATATGGAAATTTACAAGAAAAATGTTGAATATACCTAAATGTGAACTCAACATAAATATCACGGCGTGCATTTCTTCATCATTTCTCTACATGTGCTTTCGCTGAAAATATTACTGGTATTTTCTCTAAAAGCAAGACCTTCGGGTGTGTTTGGTAGAGAGAAATGGAGCCAAAGAAATGGAAATCACATTATTTCTCTTGTTTGGTACATCAAGGAAATACAAAAGCGGAGAAATCTGATTTCTCGAGATTTTGTTGCTTTGTAACTTGATTTCCACTCGCTTAGGTGAAGAAATGGAGAGAATTGGATTTTGTTCCTTTGTAACTTGATTTAAAAAATAAGTTTAGTTTTTTTTTAAATATATATTTTTTAGAATTGTTATTTAGAAAAAATATTTTTTTTAAATAATTTTTTTTAAATAAATTTAAAAAAAAAATTAAAAATAAGTTTTTTTAAAAAATAAATTAAAAAAAATATAATTAATTTTTTTTAGTATATATTTTTTAGAATTGTTATTTAGAAAAAATAATTTTTTTTAAATAATTTTTATATATATTTTTTTTAAATTTAAAAAACTATTTTTTTTAAATATATATTTTTTAGAATTGTTATTTAGAAAAAATAATTTTTTTTAAATAATTTTTATAAAAAAAAAAATTTAATTTAAAAAAATAATTTTAAAAACTATTTTTTTTAAAATATATATTTTTTAGAATTGTTATTTAGAAAAATAATTTTTTAAAAAAAAATCAACAAATATATTTTTTTTTCATTTCTCGGGTCAAGTCTCTGTTGTTACCAAACATTAAAATTAAACAAAATTCTCTACTGATTTCTATTCTCTGAATTTCTATTCTCTGCTTCATTTCTTTTCTCTGAAATTCTCTCTACCAAACGTGCCCTCATAGTCTACCCAAAAAGATTATTGAAGGAAAATGACAAAAGAACATCCCATGAAAGTAAAAATCATGTTTACTCACTTCAATCAATTCAAATACTAATCAGCGTAATTGTTGGATTATGTGTGTGTTAACTTGCATGAATATAGATTTTTTTTTTTTAATAATGGTATACGCTTATAGCTAATTAAAAAAATATATCTTAACTACTTATAATGTAAAACTGGTCAAATGTGAAAAGTGAAAAACTTAAATTTGGGTCAATGCCCATTTTGCCATTGTAAAAATATGGCGTCAATAGAAATCAAAAGTCAAAACCTTGAAACTGAAATGTATAGAAGGAAAGTGAAAACTATTCAGGAAACTACTGATAATGCAATGCAATCACACGGTTTATATTATGGCAAATATTGAAATGAAAGAATGAAATTGACAGTTTCAATTAGGCAGTTAATGACACAAGAATTCTTCTATACGCTTCATCTTCATCAAATCTACCCATCATCACCACCGACTCACAACATATCTAAAATAACTAATAATACTATTAGTCGGTTCACAATTTCCATCATCCACTTTACCCAGAAGTTTCCACACACATACACTGGACGCCAAATGATTGCACTGGAACATCCACGGTGGCGGTGATGTGGTGATGTCCTGCCGTATTGGTTGATCGGTTTGCACCAGATGCGTACGTTTGTCACATGGGTATTGCTTTCTAATTTGTTTAAAGTTTTGATTTTTATTATTAATCAAGATTAGGGTTTGATTGTGTTTGTGGTTTGGGTGGACGTCAGTGACTGCGTGTTGTAATGAAGAAGATGGTTATTCGGATTTCTCCTGCCTTGCTTCGAAGTCAGGTGTGCAATTTTGTGTTTATCTTTTTTAAATTGGGATTTAATATGTGTGGATAAAAAGATTGGATTTTTGGTTTAGAAAAAATACTCTTTTGACGGAATTTGTTGTTACATTGGGTGATTGTAGAATTAATCAAGTTGTTTGGTTCCAAGTTATATTACTGAAATTGCTCAAAGTGAGACAATGGATGTATCTTGTGGGGGTTTTGTATTAATGCAGTCATGTTGGTTGTTCTGCCTCTTTGAAATTGTTGTTGGTGTACTATGTTAGTAAGGAAATCGTTTCGCTCTAACTTATGTTGGGGAAATTGTTCGATGTGTGAGAACGGCCATATCATGGAGAGGCGTTTCTAACGCAGCCATGGCAGCTTTTATGGAATTGTGATATCGATTATTGATGTGTTATATATTACTTATGGCCTTTGATTTGTGCACACATGTTTTCCAGCTGTGATTGTTCCACAAGGCACGTATATGAGGATGGAGCAAAGGACTTCGTGCCCTAAGACCTACTCCTGTAATGATGATTATTGTTTATATTATGAAATTTGTGTTTACTTTGTGCTTATAGAAGAAAGTATGTGAACGATCTTATCGACAGTAGCACGGTACAACATCTTGGTTTATTTTTTGATGCTTTGATGTGTTATACGTTTTATCATGAGTATTAGATTATTCATCTACATATAAGAAGCATTTGGAATACTTTATAACCGAGATTTAAATTTTTTTATTATTCTTTTGTTGTTGTACAGGCTGCTGCAACATAAGGTTAAGATATTAACGTGTTTATACTATCAAGGTATGATCACGTAAAATTAATTACTAATGATGAATAAAGGGCCACATCGAATTGCTTTGGTAACATATCAAGAAGGTTATAGCTTTGTCGGGTCGGACTGAGATGACCTCTAACAATTTAAGTCTAAGTTTTCACATTTTATCACTTAGTTTGACAGTAGTTCGTTAGCCAAAAAAAAACCATTGTTTAGGTTTGGGTAACATGTCAAAATGGATACATACCATGATTACAAAGATCCATTTCGAATATTTATATTTTTATATTTTGGCTCTTGTTTTACATAGGATGACGAATTTTAGAAGTGTATTAACATGGGTGCAACCGATGATGAACCTGCTACTGTGATAGCAGTCGGTTGTTTACATACCAGTAGTAATTTTAGACTATATGAATATTACGGTTCTTCTAAGTCTTGCAGGCGTAGGTCTTAGGGCAGTAAAAGTCAACAAAAATGGACTTCTAAATTATAAAGCAAAGCATGGATTTTACCCACCAGAGAACAGGAAGTTCAGATGCCGCTGTGATTATCCTTGGACTTCTGTATCTGAGGTATACAAATCAAGCTCTTCTATATGATAGAATTATAGTGTTAAAAACATGGACTTCACAGGTTGTTACTTTGTAATTTCCATGTAGTTACTTAAAGTTGTTGCTTTATACACAGCTTATACAAAGATATAAAGGAAATATTCGCATAATAGAAGCAAGTTATGTGTTTTAAATCTATATTGCTAACGGTAATGGCCATTCTAACCTCTACCACTCTAATGAATATAAAAATTAGTGATAGCATACTAGATCTCCAAGACACCATGTTGCATCCATGGAGCTTTTTGGATTCAAAAGCTAAGACATTGATTATACACCATATTAGTAACACTTATAAGACATTATCCTGATAGATTTTGCCATATAAGCAAAGCTGGAGTAAATTTAAACACATAACTTAGGTTCATGATTTCACCATCAGTATATATTGACTTATTGAGATACACAAAATAGTGAACTTATGGAAGACTTGTTTGAAAGATGCTAATTTTATAGGTTTAATGCTTTTTTTTCAATTGAGATTTTGTTATCTTTATTGGTTCATGGCTTTATTTGATCCACATGATAGTGTTGGTACATATTAGTCTCCTAACTGTTTCATATATTTTGAAATATTATTCATCTTCAGGTATGTGTAACCCAAATATTTTAAAAATAGTACTGGTCGCACTATTGCTGCTCGCACTAATGACGGTAAGTGTTATTGACAAGTTGCGGTTTCATGTGAAAGTGAAGAAAATCGATCAAAGGTGCTGGTTTTCGTTCATTGCTTCCTCGATCATTGAAGTTCACTTAATATTAAGTTTAAAGACATTCAAATTGTGTATGAACTGTATAAAAACTTTAAAGCTTCAATTAAAAAGACTTTTGGGATATGTACTCATTATATGAACTGTATGAAACTGCAGCAAAAGCCCCCGCCGCAACGCGGCGGCACCAATTCCTCGATGATGTTTGTCTTAAAAGCCACGATGTTTGTCCTAAAACCATGGACGAGTAGTTTGTAACCACGATGTTTGTCTTAAAAGCCAAAAAGAAATAAACACATAAACTATCGACGAAGCTAATTTTGTCAAAAGCTATACGCCGATGTCGCTAGACGCGAGTAATCGACAAATCGTTGCCACTAGGCGCGGGTAATCGCCAAACTGCTGCCGCTAGACACACATAATCGACAAACCGCTGCCATTTGGCGTGGGTAATCGGCTATTTGGTAATAACTTTGAATAGTTTTTAAACACTTCCATATTGTAATTTCTTTGTCCATTTATGTTGTGGGTATCACAATATCCAGAACCGGATAATTCCCGAAATCACTAGTGTTTAAAGGCACAAAAACAACACTGGGAAAATTAGAATTGATGTTAGTGCGTGTGCCTTAGTTGGAGCATAGCTTTATAAACCACTTGGTCTCGATTAAATCACAAATGAATATATACAGCGTTTTTTTATTACAACTTTAACATTACAATATTGCTTTATTAGATAATGTCTTACGAGGGCCTAAGGCCCTTGGCAACACATGCGGGGAGGCACGGTACGGCATCCCCACCGCACGGGAACACCGCCGCCCTCCGCTCCTTACCGCACGGGAGAGCTGTTTTTCGGGGAAGATTACCGAACAAAAAATAGACGTTGTGCATTAAAGTTTTGGAACGTTGGGGCCATTAATGGTTACAAACGGATAGTTTTTTTGAAGTCTATATATATACATTTCACTTTTCAAATGAAATCAAACAAAAAAAAAACCATCCGTAGTAAAAAAAAATACGCAGCCAAAAAAAAAAAAAAAAATCGGCTTACATAAAATGGATTCAAGAAAAAATAGAGATCCGAGAAAAAATGTTCGTGGATCAAGAAGTGGATCGAGAGGCGCAATTCGTCCTCGAGTTCAATCACAAACCGGTCACGATGGTTCGTCACAACCCGGTTACCGACCAGAAATGTACCCGCAATCTCCACCATTTTTCTACACCCAACAACCCCTCCCACAACTTCCTACAAACTTTGAGCCGTTTGATTATCAATATACACAACAACCCCCACAACAACCCCCACCGCAAAATCCTACTAACTTTAACCCGTATGAGCCACATTATAACCAACAAAAAAGGCGTGAACGGGTGAGTGAACCATTACCCATTCATGAAGAAGATGATGATGACCAATATTATGACAATGTTGATGTGGTACCCGAGACACAACCAAATGATGAAGAAGAGGAACAAGTCCAAGAGGTGTCGCGGCCTAAAAGTGGAAAAAAACCCTCTAAAATTTGGACGCCCGATGAGGAAGAGGCGTTAGCTAAGTCTTGGATCAAAGTTTCGGTGGACAAAGTTGTTGGCGACCGCCAAACAAAGATGGGATTTTGGAGGCGAGTTCTAATGCATTTTCAAAGCCTTGTCACGAGAACCGAACGCACTTATCATATGTTGAACTCGAAATGGACTCCTATGCATCAAATGATCGCTGCGTTCAACGGTTACTACATACAAGCGGTATATATATATTTTTTTGTTTCGAGTATATATACATTTTTTTTTTGTTTCGAATATATAATTGTTGTTTCATATATACATTTTTTTTTTGTTCGAATATATAATGTTTGTTTCATATATACATGTTTTTTTTTTTTTTTTTTTTTTTTTTTTTTTTTTTTTTTTTTTTTTGTAGAACCGTTTGAGAGAAAGTGGATTGAACAATCTTCAAGTTTATGAGAGAGCCCAACTCGATTTTGAAAAACAATACAACAAAGCTTTCGCGCATACCAAAGCGTGGCACATCCTCAAAGGTCAACGAAAGTGGCAAGAACAACCGGTGGTTAATCAGGCTGCGGAATCCACGGGGTCAAGCAAGAAAAGAAAGTCGTCGGAGTCAAGTAGCGTTCAAACGCCAACAAGTGAGACGCCAATAACCGTAGAAGATTTCGACTGTGACTTACCGAACCTCAACGAGAACCCAACTCCATCACGTCCATCGAAAGGCAAAAAAAAGGCGATTTCTGAAGATTCAAGCCGAAGCTCGATGCGTGATACTCTTGCAAGTTACACAGCCGAAAACATGTTTTAGTAAGTCTACCTGCAACGATTACCACCACACAAATTTATAATCAAAAACATGTTTTAGGCTAGTTTTAATCCACGAAAATCAATATAAATCGTTTTATATTCGATTACACATTTAAGAAAATATAAATTAAATATGTGTTTGAGCATACCCATGAACATAGTAGGATAGGTGAGATGAGGGTGATGGTGGCTCGACTGTGATGGTGGTGGTTATCTCGAACCAAACAACCGAAGCAAACAAACTCTCCCATACAGTTCCTTTGTCTTGATGACGGTGATGGCATGGAGGAGCGATGCTTGGTGGAACCATGGCGAGATAAGGCGGTGAAGTGTAACGGTGGTGTGAGTCGGTTCTAGAGAGAAGGAGAATAGATGAATAGATAGAAGATAGACCTGACTAGTGTAAGTGTTAGTGTTTTGATTTTGGAGGAAAAGGGGCGGGATCTTGAGCGGGAGATTGAAATTTTTGGGGAAAAATTAGGGGCGGGATCTGACTAGTGTAAGTGTTAGTGTTTTGATTTTGGGGAAAAATGAGCTCGAAATGTTTAATGAGTTGAGCTCAATCTTATATAAGTTCGACTTGAGTTATTGTTGAGATCTCGGGCTTGTAAGTAATATAAAATATGTTTTTTTTATTTATTTTATTTTTTTAAGTGTACTAAGTGTAAATGTTTATTTATGAATGTATCAAGCTTTTCGAGCTGAAGTCGAACCGAATTCAATTCTTAGGTTATATTATATTTCAATTTTAATTTGTGTCAGAAAACACATCTTTACAGATAAATCGAGCTTTTCGATTCAAGCTCAAGACGAGTTCAAACTTTCTCGATCCCGGATAACATGATCGAGAGGGTGATGGAGGCTTGACTGTGATGGTGGTGGATGTGGTGGTTATCTCGAACCAAACAACTGAAGCAAACAAAATCACACCCATTGCCTCCCTTGTCTTGATGACGGTGATGGCGTGGAGGAGCGATGGTTGGTGGAACGACGGCGAGATACGGCGGTGAAGTGTGGCGGTGGTGTGTGAGTCGGTTCTAGAGAGAAGGAGAAGAGATGAATAATAGAGAGAAGATATATCTGACTAGTGTTAATTAGTGTTTTGATTTTGGGTGAAATGGGATCTTGGGCCAGAGATTGAAATTTTGGGGAAAAAAGGGGCGGGATATATCTTGAGCCACAGATTGAAATTTTGGGGAAAAAGGTGAGCTCCAAATGTTTAATGAGTTGAGCTCAACCTTATGTAAGTTGGATTCGAGTTATTATTGAGTTCTCGAGCTTGTAAGTGATATAAAATATGTTCTTTTTTCTTTCTTTCTTTTTTTTTTAATATGTAAGTGTACTAAGTGTAAATAGTTATTTATGAATGCATCAAGCTTTTCGAGCTGAAGTCGAACCGAATTCAATTCTTAGGTTATATTTCAATTTTAATTTGTGTAAGAAAACACATCTTTACAAATAAATAGACCTTTTCGAGTCAAGCTCAAGCCGAGTTCAAACTTTCTCGATCCTGGATAACATGATCGAGAGGGTGATGGTGGCTTGCTTCTTAGTGTCTGTGACAAACGGTATACGCCTACCAAGTTGGTGCAACCCATGCATGACCAGTGATAATGGCTAATTCACATGGGTCATGGGTCATGTGCATTAGGTTATCACCGGTCACATTCATTAATATGGGTATTTGACATCATATGGGTCATATGCATTGGGTTATAGTTGCTTAGAATATCATGTTACGACACATCCATGACTGTTGACAATTGGTAATTAACATGGGTAATGGGTCATGTGCATTGGATTGTAGTGGCTTATAGTACGTGTCATGTTATCGACCAATACATTCCTAGTGATCGACGATGGGTAATTAACATAGGTAATGGGTCATGTGCATTGGGTTATAGTGGCTTATAGTGTCATCTTATCGACCAATACATTACTGGTGAGCGACAATGGGTAATTAACATGGGTAATGGGTCATGTGCATTGGGTTGTAGTCGCTTATAGTCAAATAGAAACCATGCATGACTGGTGATAATGGCTAATTCACATGGGCGACTTTTTTAATACAAAATACACTAAAGGGTGCGCTTTGTTCAAACTTGGAAAAGGAAAAGGGAAAGTGTAAGATAATGGTCGGGAAAGGAAAAGGTAAAGAAAATCAATCCCCCCAAAATATTCGGTAATGATCCATTCCCCAGAATTGGGTAATGGGTCATTGCAGTATGCTTTACCAAGCATATTTTTTTCATTACCTTTCTCATTCTTCAATTCACCCCCTATAACCCCCTACCAAGCATTAGGGGTGTTCAAAAAACCCGAGAAACCGAGAAAGCGCTCAATCCAAAACAGAAAAAAACCCGAAACCGAAGAAACCTAAACCGAACCGAACTGCCCCGTGAACACCCCTACCAAGCATGCCCTAAAATACAAATGTAGCTTTAATACTTACTATGTTAGTTTTAAAACTTTTACTATTAGATTTTATACTTTTAATAATTTTTAAACTTATAATATATACAAAAAGTATCAAACACACTTCACTTTTAAACTTATAATTTACATTATACAAAGCTTATCATATACGCTTCACACACTTCCACATAATCCTCTCTTTCTCTCTCACAGTTATAAAACTCACTCGGTTACAATTGACCAAGTAAACGGATCTAGGGTTTTGATCATTTATTCTCAGTTTTGCTTACATTTGTTAGAGACTTGTTACTTTATGTATTAGATTTATGTTGTGTTTTTTTTGCGAATAATTAGAGCAAAAGAGATATTAAGGTGCGTTTGGATTAGCTTATTTTGTGTGGTTATCGGCTTATTGAGTTTTGGGAAAGTTAATAAGCTCACTGTTTGTTGGCTTATTAGCTTATCCACTTAAAATAACATAGGCTTATTGGCATCCCCAAATCTCAAAAAGCTGATAAGATCATAAATTAATATAATCCAAATACCCCCTTAGAGCTATTTATTCTTAGGCTTAGGTTGACTATCTATTATAAGAAGTATATTGCATTTGTATTGATAGAATAAGGAAGAACATGCTGTGTTGTTTTTGCGAATAATTAGAGCAAAAGTGATATTAAGGTTTGCTTGGATTAGCTTATTTTATCTTAGGCTTAGGTTAACTATCTGATACGTGGGAATCGCACCAGGCTTTATGATGCGTGGGAATTGCACCAGGTTTTACCTCTCGAGGGATCTCGAGAAGCTTACAACCCCCACCAGGCAGTGTACCTGATCGATGTAGTATAGTATAAATCGACCCTAGTATTCTCCACACAAGTTCCTCCTTATGCAGGCCGTCACCATTTTAACTCTTGACGCCCTTCTCTTGACGCCTTCAGGTTTCCACTGGGTAGTCATGGATTTTACTCCTGACGCCGTCACATATTTCCTCTTGACGCCGTCAGGTACTGTTCTCAGCATGGAAAATTAAGTCTTTGCCGTTTTCTTCACATTTATGCTCCAAAAACGTCCAAAATGCCTCCTTTTCCAGAATTCACTCCCAAAGTACCTAAAATCACAAAAGGAACGATTTAGGGCAATATTTGATCAAATAAATTCAATTCCGGGCTTAAATGACCCTCTAAAAGTGGTTCATTTTTCGCCTCATCATATACCCTTACACTTGAGATTTGCTTGTCCTCAAGCAAATGCGATTTTATTCTAATCAAAATACAAGCTAGGGGTCATTTAACACTAATATAAAAGTAATTACAACAAATAATCGTTCCACTAAAGACCAAAGACAAGCACGGAGGTCATATACTAGCACTTCACAAATAGTGTTTAGATACTCACATCTCTCGGGTGTAATAAAGTATATATCACAGTATGGAAATGGAAAACATCTCTCACTACCTGTCATAGCAAAATAGATTACCATAGGCTTGGGAAAGGATCAAACCTCCACCACATGGCGTAAGCACCTAGGATAAACTATCAAAGAGGTCTTTTTAAAGGGTTATAACGTTAGGTGTAGGGATATGGAATACACGGTTTTGTTGGATATAGGCAGTCTTTACTGGTGGCGAGTTAACAGTCTTGGTTAATTACATGTACAATATGGCGTTGCTAAGCCAAGACTAGTGATGCGTTGGAATTGCACTAGGTTTTACCTCTCAAGGGATCTCGAGAAGCTTACAACCCCCACCAGGCAGTGTACCTGATCGATGTAGTATAGTATAATGACAAGTACCGGGGGATTGATCGTTTAGTCGCTAGACTTAGAAAACCTAAGAACTAGGTCTAGAGATGAGGGATGATTCTTTTTGTATTTTTATATTTTATAAAAAGCAAGTAAAAATCTCGGTTTTTAAGGAGTAGGGCGGAATTAGTTGCTAGCCAACTAACCCAATTACTAAGATGCAATCAAAATAAAATACTAAAAATGAAAATAAACTAAATTAATCTAGAGTTGTGAGCAATATGTGGGAGAATTGTGTTTACTTAGATTTCACTACTCTCTAGACATCTTTTACATGTTAATTACTTGTTATAGTTGCGTGGATGACGGATTGTATTCCTTAATACCATTCATGGGGTGGCGTACTTACTTCCCCAATCCTATAAGCGCCTACGTCACTCCTATGTCGAGCCGGCTAAGAAGCTCCTAACATGGGATCACTAGAATTTACTTATGCATTAAATACAACCAATAAACCTAGTACACATCGGTTCATGTTTCTTAAGACGTTCAAGCATGTTACACAATGGAAGTCTGCCAGTTTTCTTAAGCCTAACATTGAAATCATTCATCCAATACAACCATAAACAAGTAATCAATACATAATTAACATCTAGGTTTCATAAGATCTAAGCAAACACAAGATAAATCTAGCCTAGCATGTTGAAATCAAGACAAGCACAAGATATAGACAACCAACACATAGACATATTGATTGAATTAAGAGTAGACTTATCTTAATTGAACATGAAATGATTCAAGGGGTGAAAACCCTCGAATATACTGTATAAAATGGCCCAGGGTTTACAAGGTTCGACCCTAGGTTTCTCCACACAAGGTCCTCCTCTATTGAATGAAAAATAGAAAACTATATATAGATTTTGATAGGTGACGGCGTCAAGAACAAATGTCTGACGCCGTCATCTCGCCGCCAAATAGTGCCTCGGACTGCCTAGATCTGGGTCTGACGCCGTCATGTGTATTTCCTCTCCAGGCCGTCACCAAAATTACTCTTGACGCCCTTCTTGTGACGCCGTCAGGTTTGTACTGGGCCGTCAGGATTATCCTCTTGACGCCGTCAGGTACTGTTCTCAGCATGGAAAATTAAGTCTTTGGCGTTTTCTTCTCTTTTATGCTCCAAAAACGTCCGAATTGCTTCCTTTTCCAGAATTCACTCCCAAAGTACCTAAAATCACAAAAGGAACGATTTAGGGCAATATTTGATCAAATAAATTCAATTCCGGGCTTAAATGACCCCTTAAAAGTGGTTCATTTTTCGCCTCATCATATACCCTTACACTTGAGATTTGCTTGTCCTCAAGCAAATGCGCTTTTATTCTAGTCAAAATACAAGTTAGGGGTCATCTAACACTAATATAAAAGTAATTACAACAAATAATCGTTCCACTAAAGACCAAAGACAAGCACGGAGGTCATATACTAGCACCTCACAAATAGTGTTTAGATACTCATATCTCTCGGGTGTAATAAAGTTTATATCACAAAATGGAAATGGGAAACATCTCTCACTACCTGTCATAGCAAAATAGATTACCATAGGCTTGGGAAAGGATCAAACCTCCACCACATGGTGTAAGCACCTAGGATAAACTATCAAAGAGGTCTTTCAAAGGGTTGTAACGTTAGGTGTAGGGATATGGAATACACGGTTTTGTTAGATATAGGCAGTCTTTACTGGTGGCGAGTTAACAATCTTGGTTAATTACATGTACAATATGGCGTTGCTAAGCCAAGACTAGACTCGACTTAAGCTAATAAATCAAAAATAATAAAAACATAAAATGAACATAGAATGAAAAGGGATGGTAGTCCGTATGTTTTTTTTTTTTTTTTTTTTTTTTTTTTTTTTTTTTTTTTTTGCATACACTCTTACCCTACCATCCAAAATAGTACATCATAGGGAATGAATATTCCCCTTACACTTGAATCTTTACATACTTTACAACGAACTAATCTAATGACTCGAATTAAGATAATCAAAACACTTGGAGTACTTTTAAGATTAACGTACATATGGGGGTAATAAATGATGTTCTTCCCCATTACTCCATAACAATAGTACTTTACCCATGAGTCCTAATCGTCCCAAAACAATATGCACAAGGATATGACTCGACTTAGCAACCATGTAATCAATTAGATAATTAACTTAGGGTTTAAACAAATAACAATAATGCACTAAAGATGAGTGCATACACGGAAGGCTAAGGCGATTTGGGTGTACATTTAAGTGGGGTGTAGCCAATTCTTCCTTTAAGTAAGATGCTTAAAGTTAGAAACGAAAAGATAGGCTCGGAGGGGTGTACTAGGGGTTTCGTGTACTAAAAATGAGTACAACGCTAAGGGTGTGGGAAAAATTAATTGACTTAACTAGCCAAATAATATGACTTAAATGGTCAAGTAATTATGATACGGGTTTAACACAAGGGTGATCCTAATGCCTCTTATCATGTAGTAAATCCTACTACACGAATGTAGTCTCACTAGCGGTCTCGGGATGCATCACTAACGCAAGTTCTAGAATCTAAAATGCTACCGGTACACACATAAGCACTAATAATGAGTGCTTCTCCTATCAAATCTAAAGGCGAACCTCACATATTTGGGTGGAAAATTTTTTAAGTGGTACGGTTTTGTGCTAGTCATACAACCTCCTATCAATGAGACGCTTGCTAAGGCTAAAGTTTCACTCCTAAATGTTGTAAAAAAATTTATATTTGGCGCTAAAATTACACTAACAAGTATTTCTCCTAATTTTATTACACATCTACCATCAAACAAAACAAACTCAAGCGAAAGTGTATCTGTAAGGTATCATCATTTTACCCTCCTCTTACACTTAGGATGAACATTGTCCCCAATGTTCAAGTAAAGAATCTAAAAGTGAAATAAGTAAAACGAATGAAATCAAATACTCCCCTGATTCGCTCGGTATGGATAATAGAGTGGCCAGGTTAGATCTTCCTCCAAGAAAATGAACAATCAAAGCTTCCCTTCCAGAATATAAATCATCTTCTTGTCATACATAACCTGTAAAACCTGAGAAAACAGACAAGGCAACCCTGCGTAAAATCGGCGGCAATCTATATTATTTTAATAAATCCTAGAAAACAAAATAAAATATAATGCTTGTGGAATGATGTTTGCAGATTTCCTGGAGATTATAAAAATAATGATTCAACACAAACTTTAAAATTCCGTTAGAAAAACAAAACTGGTAAAATTTCCAGATTTTTTTACACGTGACGCCGTCAAGAGTAAACTCTTGACGCCGTCAGACATGATCTGTAGAAATCCTTATGTTAAGTTTCCGGAAAATTTCTGGAAAAACTTCGTCCTACTTCCTGGAAAATCCTGCAAAACATCATTATGACTCGATACAAGCATTTGACTCTAACAAATACGAATATACATGTTCACTTAATATTGTGGAGAATCATGATCAAGTTTTGCAAAATACCTTTGGATGAAGTTAAGACTAAGCCAAACAACAAAGTAAAGTATTTTCATCATGTTAGTTTTGAAACATGATCTACCAACAATAAAAATGAAACATGCATACGGAAGCAAATAACAAATAAAAAAATTTAAAAATCACACAAAACATGGGTTGCCTCCCAAGAAGCGCTTTTCTTTATTTACGAGTCTTGTAGCTAGACTCAAGGTCATTGGTTACTACGTGACATCATCATCAAATGTTACATCCTCCTCACTAATCATTTCATTACCATTTTCTTGATAATGTTTTACACGTTGTATGTTGACAGTAAATTCTCTACCTTCATTGTCTAGTAACACAACAGCTCCATTTTTAGATGAACTTTTTACCGTAAACGGTCCATACCATCTAGACTTGAGTTTCCCGGGAAATAACCTCAACCGAGAATTGTACAATAGGACTTTGTCCCCTTCTGTAAATTCCTTGGGTTTCTTAATTCTTTAGTCATGCCATCTTTTTGCCCTTTCTTTATACGTAATGGAGGACTCATAGGCTTCTAGTCTAAGCTCATCAAGCTCATGTAATTACAAGAACCTATTGGTTCCGGCAATTGTATAATCTAAATTACATGCCTTAAGCGCCCAATAAGCTTTATGCTCTAATTCCACCGGCAGGTGACACGCCTTACCATACACCATGCGAAACGGGGTTGTTCCAATAGGTGTTTTGTAGGCGGTTCGGAACGCCCATAAGGCCTCGTCGAGTTTAAATGACCAGTCTTTTCTATTCTGACTAACCGTTTTTTCAAGTATTCTTTTAATGGCTCTGTTTGTGTTTTCTACCTGGCCATTGGTCTGCGGATGATATGCGGTGGAGAATTGATGGGACACCCCATACCTCTTCATGACCTTTTCCATTTGCGCATTGCAAAAGTGGGTTCCCCTATCACTGATGAGGGCTTTAGGAATCCCGAATCTAGCGAAAAGATTTTTCAGGAAATGAATAACCACCCTGGCATCGTTGGTCCTAAGGGCTTGTGCCTCTACCCATTTTGAAACATAATCAATGGCAACTAGAATGTATTCATTCCCTCCCGAAGAAGGAAAGGGTCCCATGAAGTCGATTCCCCAAACATCGAAAACCTCACACACTTGTATAAAATTCTGAGGTGCTTCATCCCTATGTGATATGTTCCCGGCCCGTTGACAAGCATCGCATGCTTGTACCATTTCCTTGACATCACGGAAAATTGTGGGCCAATAGAATCCCGCATCAAAAATCTTTCGGGCGGTAGTGCTTATCCCATGATGCCCTCCAGAGGGACCAGAGTGACATTCCCTCATAATCTTTACCGCCTCATTTTCCGAAACACAACGTCTGATTATTTGGTCAGGACACCTCCGGAATAAAAATGGTTCATCCCAGAAGTAGTATTTTAACTGAGAGAAGAACCTTTTCCTCCCGTATCTAGTCAGGTGTTGGACGATTCTGCTTGACAAATAGTTAGCAAAATCGGCGTACCAAGGTTCCGAATCAGTTATTGACATGAGTTGTTCATCAGGAAATGAATCCCGAATCTCACTTCTATCATGCTCATCCAAGGGATTTTCAAGACGAGATAGATGATCTGCGGCCAGATTTTCTGCCCCTCTCTTATCACGAATCTCAACATCAAATTCTTGTAACAACAAGATCCACCGAATTAGTCGTGGCTTAGCATCTTGCTTAGCAAAAAGATATCGAAGAGCCGAGTGATCAGTGAACACGACTGTCTTAGAAAGGACAAGATATTGCCGGAAATTGTCGAATGCGAACACCACAGCTAACAATTCTTTTTCAGTGGTAGAGTAATTCTCTTGAGCGGGATTCATGGTTTTGCTAGCGTAGTAAATAGGCTGGAATGATTTGTCACGCCGTTGGCCCAATACAGCCCCGACAGCGAAATCGCTAGCGTCGCACATGATTTCAAATGGTAGCTCCCAGTTGGGTGTAATCATGATAGGAGCTTGTGTGAGCTTTTTTTTCAAGAGATCGAATGCATCCTTGCATTCTTGAGAAGTCGAAAGGAGCATCCTTTATTAGCAACTGAGTCATTGGCCGAGCTATTCTGGAGAAGTCTTTGATGAATCTCCGATAAAACCCGGCGTGCCCTAAGAAACTGCGTATTGCTTTAACGGTCGTGGGATATGGTAATTTAGATATAGCTTCAACTTTAGCTTGGTCCACCTCTATCCCATTCCCTGAGATCTTATGTCCTAACACAATCCCTTCTTTCACCATGAAATGACACTTTTCCCAGTTTAACACCAAGTTAGTCTCCTTGCAGCGTCTAAGCATTTTTTCTAAATTAGCAAGACAGCGGTCGAAGGAGTTCCCGAAGACTGAAAAGTCATCCATGAAAACTTCCATGCTGTCTTCCATAAGTTCGTGAAAGATTGCGGTCATGCATCGATGAAAAGTGGTGGGGGCATTACAGAGCCCAAAAGGCATTCTTCTATAGGCGAACGTTCCATAAGGGCAAGTAAACGTGGTCTTTTCCTGGTCCTCAGGTGCTATGGGAATTTGAAAATACCCTGAGAATCCATCCAAGAAACAATAGTACTCGTGCCCAGACAATCTCTCTAACATTTGGTCAATGAATGGTAAGGGAAAGTGATCTTTCCTCGTGGCATCATTGAGCTTTCTATAATCGATGCATACCCGCCAGCCCGTAACCGTTCTCTGGGGTACCATCTCACCCTTGTCATTCTTAACCACAATCATCCATCCCTTCTTTGGTACAACCTGTACAGGACTAACCCACGGGCTGTCAGAGATTGGGTAGATCAATCCTGCATCTAGGAGCTTGATGACTTCTTTCTTCACAACTTCCTTAATGTTGGGATTCACCCGCCTCTGGGGTTGCACGGTAGGTTTATAATCCTCTTCCATGAGAATCTTATGTGTGCAAAAAGTTGAGTCAATCCCCTTAATGTCGGCTATACTCCATGCAAGCACTCCCTTATATTTCTTTAGGACCTCTAAGAGTTTACCCTTTTGTTCATGTTCGAGGGAAGAGTTTATGATTACCGGCAGTTGGTCCTCTCCCTGGAGGAAGGCGTACTCTAAGTGGTTAGGAAGCTCCTTAAGTTCTAGCTCAGGGGGTTCGATAATAGAAGGCTTAAGCTTGTTTTCGGGTTTTCGAAGTTCGAGGGGTTCAGTAGTCTCTTGTCTAGGGTAGAAGGAGACGGCTCCAACAACCTCCATCTTTTCTACCTCCAACAAGGGGAGAAAACTCTTATCCCGTAACCAGCCTTCCTCAATCTGTTCATCAATACAGTCATCAACGACATCCATGAGTTCGTCGACCTCTCCAAGGAAATAGAGCCGGTTAGCTGCTTCGAGAGAGAGGTCCATAGTATCTTTAATATCGAAGGTTAAGCTATCGGCTCCTACTCGTAAGGTTAGCTTGCCATCATGAACATCAATGACTGCATGAGCGGTAGCAAGGAATGGCCTCCCTAAGATGATGGGTACCAAGTCATCCTCCTCCATGTCCAAGATTACGAAGTCAACCGGGAATTTGAATTTTTCAACTTTGACTAGCACATTCTCGCATATCCCTACGGGGTATTTGACTGATCTATCGGCTAGTTGGATGTTCATATGGGTAGGCTTTAATCCGGAGTATCCTAGTTTAAGGAACATGGAGTGAGGCATGAGGTTGATACTTGCCCCTAAATCGGCAAGATCATTCTTTATTGATAGAGATCCTATGGAACAAGGCAAGGTGAAGCTGCCAGGATCGTCTACCTTTTTTGGTAACCCTCGTTGTGTCACCACCGAACATTCTTCCCCCAGAGTCACAAGACCCTCGAGTTTCTTTCGGTTGGCGAGTAATTTCTTAAAGTATGTGCTGTACTTCGGCATGTGATAGCAAGCATCAAGGAGGGGTATGGTGACTACTGAGTCTTTTAGATATGACAAGAATCTTTTATTAGCGTTCTCAGTTTTCTGGTTTTTTAATCGGGATGGGAACGGGACTCTCACAGGTTGGTTAGGAAGGGTCGAAGTCGCCAAGGGAGGTTGTTCGGGAGCCTCGCTGCTCACATTACCCTCCTCTTCGCGAGGTTTGTTAGGATCGGGGGTGATAGGGTGCGAGCTAGGGTAAGGAGGGTCCTTGGTTGTTGTTCCAGCTCGAGTGGTAATTGCGAGCATGGGGTCTTTTTGGCTTACTGACGGCATGTCTAAGTTATCGAGAGTGGAGTTAAGCTTGTTGAACCATTCTCCGATGTCATTTTGTTGCTCATTGACAAGTTCATTGAGACCTTTTAATTGTAAGTCCTTTTCTTGAGTAAAGTGACCAAGGTCATCTTCAAAAGTGCTCCTGACTTCAACTTCAGGGCCTTCCTCTCCTTCTTTCCTCTTCACCAGATTTCCCCAGAGGGTGTAATCGTCGTTTTGGTAAAAAGGCAAAAGGGAGGGATCAGCATAGATGTCACCTCCTGACAAGCATGCATGTTCAGTTGTGGGTTCTCCTCCGCACTCTTCTACCTCGTGCGGGCCCCCACAGTAGTCGTAGATTAAGTAAGGATTTGAAAGTTGTTTAGGTAATTGCGATTCGGCTAGGTATTCCATTCTCTTGTGGATTTTTCTTAACCGATCTGAAGATGTTGAGGTGATTTCTGACATGTCGGCAGTCGACTCAGGTTCATCCCAAGTGTCATCCTGGTCTTGTGCATACTCCTCAATCCTATTCCATCCTTCCTCGGCACTGAGGTCGGCTAATCTCCCTTTTCTAGAATTGTTGATTCCGTTCCGGTCGTTTAGAGAGATATTGTCGTAGAAGATTTGGACCAAAAGCCAGAGTTCGATGCCATGATGGGGAACTCGTCTTATTAAATCCTTGAAACTAATCCACGATTCATGGAAGGGTTCGTCCTTCCCTTTTCGGAAGCGGAGGATCCTGTCCCTAAACGCTGAAGTTTTCCCGGCTGGAAAGAACTTCTCATAAAATTTGGATATGAGTTGCTCCCAGGTGAAAATAGATTCGGAAGGAAGTTTATCATACCACTCTTTGGCTTTTTCGTAGAGGGTGAAAGGGAAAAATCGTAATTGGGACGTGTCTCTAGTAGCCCCATCCGTATGGAGGGTGTATACTATTTTTAAGAAGTCCTTGATGTGTTGAATCGGGTCATCCTCATTTAACCCACGAAACTTGCACACACTTTGGACAAGCCAAACATCGGTCGCATGCAAGACCCCATTGGTGTGTTCGTTTGGGAAGACAATGGCGTTTGAGAAACCACGAGGATTTGGGGATGAGTAATCCTTAAGGCATTTTGGAGTGGGAGTTGCGGGGGTACTCATTTCATTACTGGATCGGGGGCTAGGGGTTGTAAGGTGATTTTCTGAATTTTCTTCAGAAAGGGGTGCATCAAAATCGATGGCTATGCTAGATGGTTCAGGTGTTGAGTGGGATCGTCTTAGCCTACGCATTTCTCTATCAGGTTCCGCATAGGGCAAAACAAGGTCTCCAGCGGAACTACGACTCCTAGTGATTCTAAGGTTAGAGAATTCGTCGGTTGCCATGATGGCGGATGGTGAAGAGTTACAAACAAAAACACGAAGAAATAGGATAGACTAAAGAAAACCTGAAAATAAAAATAAAATCTTACTAGAAAGGAATCTAGCAAGTAGACCTAATAAAAAGAGATTCTAACCTAGACAATAACTATTCCCCAGGCTGCGGCGCCAAAAACTTTGATGCGTGGGAATTGCACCAGGTTTTACCTCTCAAGGGATCTCGAGAAGCTTACAACCCCCACCAGGCAGTGTACCTGATCGATGTAGTATATTATAATGACAAGTACCGGGGGATTGATCGTTCAGCTAGGAATAGTGTCGCTAGGCTTAGAAAACCTAAGAACTAGGTCTAGAGATGAGGGATGATTCATTTTGTATTTTTATATTTTATAAAAAGCAAGTAAAAATCTCGGTTTTTAAGGAGTAGGGCAGAATTAGTTGCTAGCCAACTAACCCAATTACTAAGATGCAATCAAAATAAAATACTAAAAATGAAAATAAACTAAATTAATCTAGAGTTGTGAGAAATATGTGGGAGAATTGTGTTTACTTAGATTTCACTACTCCCTAGACATCTTTTACATGTTAATTACTTGTTATAGTTGCGTGGATGACGGATTGTATTCCTTAATACCATTCATGGGGTGGCGTACTTACTTCCCCAATCCTATAAGCACCTACTTCACTCCTATGTCGAGCCGGCTAAGAAGCTCCTAACATGGGATCACTAGAATTTGCTTATGCATTAAATACAACCAATAAAACCTAGTACACATCGGTTCATGTTTCTTAGGACGTTCAAGCATGTTACACAATGGAAGTCTGCCAGTTTTCTTAAGCCTAACATTGAAATCATTCATCCAATACAACCATAAACAAGTAATCAATACATAATTAACATCTAGGTTTCATTAGATCTAAGCAAACACAAGATAAATCTAGCCTAGCATGTTGAAATCAAGACAAGCACAAGATATAGACAACCAACACATAGACATATTGATTGAATTAAGAGAAGACTTATCTTAATTGAACATGAAAGGATTCAAGGGGTGAAAACCCTTGAATATACTGTACAAAACGGCCTAGGGTTTACAAGGTTCGACCCTAGGTTTCTCCACACAAGTTCCTCCTCTATTGAATGAAAAATAGAAAACTATATATAGATTTTGATAGGTGACGGCGTCAAGAACAAATGTCTGACGCCATCATCTCGCCGCCAAATAGTGCCTCGGACTGCCTAGATCTAGGTCTGACACCGTCAAGTGTATTTCCTCTCCAGGCCGTCACCAAAATTACTCTTGACGCCCTTCTTGTGACGCCGTCAGGTTTGTACTGGGCCGTCACCACTTTTACTCTTGACGCCATCAAGATTATCCTCTTGACGCCGTCAGGTACTGTTCTCAGCATGGAAAATTATGTCTTTGGCGTTTTCTTCACTTTTATGCTCCAAAAACGTCCGAATTGCTTCCTTTTCCAGAATTCACTCCAAAAGTAGGTAAAATCACAAAAGGAATGATTTAGGGCAATATTTGATCAAATAAATTCAATTCCGGGCTTAAATGACCCCCTAAAAGTGGTTCATTTTTCGCCTCATCAACTAGACTCAACTTAAGCTAATAAATCAAAAAGAACAAAAACATAAAATGAACATAGAATGAAACGGGATGGTAGTCCGTATGTTTTTCTCTCTTCTTTGTCTATTTTTTTTCTTCTTTTTCTTGTTTTTTTTTTCCTTTTGCATACACTCTTACCCTACCATCCAAAATAATACATCATAGGGAATGAACATTCCCCTTACACTTGAATTTTTACATACTTTACAATCAACTATTCTAATGACTCGAATTAAGAAAATCAAAACACTTGGAGTACTTTTAAGATTAACGCACATATGTGGGTAATAATATGATGTTCTTCCCCATTACTCCATAAACATTAGTACTTTACCCATGAGTCCCAATCGTCCCAAAACAATATGTACAAGGATATGACTCGACTTAGTAACCATGTAATCAATTAGATAATTAACTAAGGGTTTAAACAAATAACAATAATGCACTAAAGATGAGTGCATACACGGAAGGCTAAGGCGATTTGGGTGTACATTTAAGTGGGGTGTAACAAATTCTTCCTTTAAGTAAGATGCTTAAAGTTAGAAACGAAAAGATAGGCTCAGAGGGGTGTACTAGAGGTTTCGTGTACTAAAAATGAGTACAACGCTAAGGTGTGGGAAAAATTAATTGACTTAACTAGCCAAGTAATATGACTTAAATGGTCAAGTAATTATGATACGGGTTTAACACAAGGGTGATCCTAATGCCTGTTATCATGTAGTAAATCCTACTACACGAATGTAGTCTCACTAGCGGTCTCGGGATGCATCACTAACGCAAGTTCTAGAATCCAAATGCTACCGGTACACTCATTAGCACTAATAGTAAATGCTTTTCCTATCAAATCTAAAGGCGAACCTCACATATTTGGGTAGAAAATTTTTCTGAATAGTACGGTTTTGTGCTAGTTATACAATCTCCTATCCATGAGACGCTTGCTAAGGCTAAAGTTTCACTCCTAAATGTTGTAAAAAATTTTAAATTTGGCGCTAAAATTACACTAACAAGTATTTCTCATAGTTTTATTACACATCTACCATCAAACAAAACAAACTCAAGCGAAAGTGTATCTGTAAGGTATCATTATTTTACCCTCCCCTTACACTTAGGATGAACATTGTCCCCAATGTTCAAGTAAAGAATGTAAAAGTGAAATAAGTAAAACGAATGAAATCAAATACTCCCCTGATTCGCTCGGTATGGATAATAAGGTGGCCAGGTTAGATCTTCCTCCAAGAAAATGAACAATCAAAGCTTCCCTTCCAGAATATAAATCATCTTCTTGTTATACATAACCTGTAAAACCTTAGAAAACAGACAAGACAACCTCGCATAAAATCGGCGGCAATCTATATACGCTAATAAATCCTAGAAAAAAAAAAAGATATAATGCTTGTGGAATGATGTTTGCAGATTTCCTGGAGATTATAAAACTAATGATTCAACAAAAACTTTAAGACTCCTTTAGAAAAACAAAACTAGTAAAATTTCCAGATTTTTACACGTGACGCCGTCAAGAGTAAACTCGTGACGCCGTCAGAAGTGATCTGCATAAATTCTTATGTTAAGTTTCTGGAAAAACTTCGTCCTACTTCCTGGAAAATCCTGCAAAACATCATTATGACTCGATACAAGCATTTGACTCTAACAAATACAAATATACATGTTCACTTAATATTGTGGAGAATCATGATCGGTTTTGTTTCTTAAAAACACATTTGGGGTTTCCCCTTACACTTATCTTTTGCAAAATACCTTTGGATGAAGTTAAGACTAAGCCAAACAACAAAATAAAGTTTTTTCATTATTTTAGTTTTGAAACATGATCTACCAACAATAAAAATAAAACATGCATACGAAAGCAAATAACAAACAAACAAAAATAAAAATCACACAAAGCATGGGTTGCCTCCAGAGAAGCGCTTTTCTTTATTTACGAGTCTTGTAGCTAGACTCAAGGTCATGGGTTACTACGTGACCTCATCGTTGGTTTCACACACTAGGTCATCTCCTATACCAGTTTTGTATTCCGGACCTAATTGCAAGCATTCTTTGTAGAAACCAAGCATCCTATTCTTCACATACTCTACTCCTCTACGTCTATCCTCATCATTCCTATAATAAGCTGCTTGCTTGTGTTCCTTTTCTATGTTCGATAGGAGGTGGTATTGTTCAATCTTATAAGGCATTTGGTAAGCAATCTCATCACTCTCGTCCTTGAATCTAACTATGCCTAGAGTCGGATCATAACTCATCTTAGAAGCCTCAACGAAAGGTTTTCCAAACACTACTTGACTTAGGCAAGCATCTATCACCGGATGAATATCCTCTACTATCATGAAATTGATCTCATAAGTGAAATTTCCGACAATCACATGCAATCCTTTCACCCTACCTACAAAATTACTCATCCAATTTGTGCAAGGCATTATCCTACATTCAAGTTGCTTTTTCATTACCCAATTATAGTAGGTCCTAGTCATGATGTTTATAGGAGACCTAGGATCGATATAAGCTTTCCATACATGCATATGCCCAATGTTGCATGGTATGTTGATGTTAGATGGATCACCTACTTTAATAAGGGGTGAACCAAGGATATATGATGTCTCGGGATCATCGAATAAATCCTTATGATATTCCCGTTCTTCCTTGGTGGGCAACTTATCAAAGTACTCTTCTACAATCTCCACTTTCTCTAACTCTTCTCCCTTATTAACCTCAACTTCCCTAATTCCATCCCTAGTTTCGGTTTCTACTTCAACTTCATCTTTGTCACTTTCTTCTATCTCCTTATCTATTTGATTAATGGTGACAACATTGACAAAGTGGACATGTTTAGATGATGAGGGGTCCTTAGTTTGGCTTCCGTTATTGGCGTCCCTAGTGTCCTTCCTAGGTGTAGTTAACGCTTCGTTGTTGAGGGCTTTCAACAAGTTGTCAATCTTGTTGGTCATCTCCGTTTGTTGGTGGTTGAATTCGGTTTCAAACCTAGCTATGCGAGCCTCTTGAGATGCCATAAACTTGGACATCAATCCTTCAAGATTGTTGGTACTACCATAGTTGTTAGAAGGATTGTTGTTGAAAGTACGGTTGGAGGGTGGACTGTTTGGTTGGTAACGATTAGGCAGATTGGAAGAATTGGCTTGGTTTTGTCTCCACCTAAGGTTTGGGTGATTTTTCCATGAAGAGTTGTAGGAATCACCGTAAGGGTTTGGCTCGGGTTTGAAAGTGTACCACTTATCTCCCGCTTCGTCGGTACGCGAGGATGCGTAGTCCGCAAAAGCTGTTCCGGGGAGTTCCACACAATCACGAGTGTCATGGGGACCACTACATAATTTTCATGAAGAAGTGATTTTGTTCACTTGGCTTGAAGGCTTAGGAGCTTCATAAGATTTCATGAGAAACTTGACTTGGTCCTCAAGTTCCATGATCCTACGGTCGGAAGTGCTAGAATTGTTGGAAGGCAAAGATATTGCCTTGACCGTTTTGTTCAAATCACGGGGATCATTCCAACTTTCGTTGTCATAGAGAGCAAGATCTTCTATGAGTTCCCATGATTGTTCCGCACTTAGATCACGTAGCTTACCACCGGCCAATTGGTCAATGGCTCGCCTTGTGGAGAGATCGATATGGTCATAAAAAATTTGGACTTGGAGCCAAAGATCTATGCCATGATGAGGGACTTTTTGGAGTAAGTCCTTGAATTGAGTCCATGCTTCATATAGAGTTTCACCTTGACGTTGTTGGAACATCAAGATATCATTTCTAAGCTTGGTAGTTCTCCCCGGTGGGAAAAATTGAGCAAGGAAACGAGTGGTGAGATCATCCCCTGAGGTGATGGATCCCGCGGGTAAACGCTCAAGCCATTGACTAGCTTGATCACGTAAAGAGAATTGAAATAGGCGTAATCGGGTCGTCTCTCTAGTTGCAACATCTAGGTCTATGGAATCTACGATTTTAAGGAAGTCCTTGAGATGTTGATTTGGATCTTCGGAGCGAAGTCCATGGAATGCACATCCGCTTTGCACCAACCGGATGGTGTCGGATCGCAAGGGAGACACATTGGCTCCTTGGGTGAGCTTAATGGTGTTTCGATAGCCTTGGTGGCTAGGTCGGGAGTACTCTCCTAGGGTTCGGGGCCTAAGAGGTTGGTTAGATAGTGGTGGGTTTTGTGGGTGGTCTTGTTGTGGTGGGATGATGGGTTCAAAGATGTTACCATCTTCCATGATGTCGGATGGTGAAGAGTTACGAACAAAAACACGAAGAAATAAGATAGACTAAAGAGATCCTAGAAATAAAAAAAAAAAAAAAAAAAAAAAAAAAAATCTTACTAGAAAGGAATCTAGTAAGTAGACCTATTAAAAAGAAATTCTAACCTAGACAATAACTATTACCCGGCAGCGGCGCCAAAAACTTTGATGCGTGGGAATTGCAACAGGTTTTACCTCTCGAGGGATCTCGAGAAGCTTACAACCCCCACCAGGCAGTGTACCTGATCGATGTAGTATAGTATAATGACAAGTACCATTGATCGTTCAGCTAGGAATAGTGTCGCTAGGATTAGAAAACCTATAAACTAGGTCTAGAGACGAGGGATGATTCTTTTTGTATTTTTTATATTTTTATAAAAGCAAGTAAAAATCTCAGTTTTGAAGGAGTTGGGCAGAATTAGTTGCTAGTAAACTAACCCAATAACTAAAGATGCAATCAAAATAAAATACAAAAAAATGAAAATAAAACTAATTACTAATGTGGAGTGAACAATATATGGGAGAATTGTGTTTACTTAGATTTCACTACTCCCTAGATATCTTTTACAGGTTAATTACTTGTTACAGTTGCGTGGATGACGGATTGTATTCCTTAATACCATTCATGGGGTGGCGTACTTACTTCCCCAATCCTATAAGCGCCTACTTCACTCCTATGTCGAGCCGACTAAGAAGCTCCTAACATGGGATCACTAGAATTTGCTCATGCATTAAATACAACCAATAAAACCTAGTACACATCGTTTCATGTTTCTTAAGACGTTCAAGCATGTTACACCATGGAGATCTGCCAGTTTTCTTAAGCCTAACATTGAAATCATTCATCCAATACAACTATAAACAAGCAATCAACCTATAATTAACATCTAGGTTTCATTACATCTAAGCAAACACAAGATAAATCTAGCCTAACATGTTGAAATCAAGACAAGCATAAGATATATTCAAACAACACATAGACATATTGAATGAATTGAAAGAGGACTTATCTTAATTGAACATGAAAGGATTCAAGGGGTAAAAACCCTTGAAAATACAGTAAAATACGACCTAGGGTTTATTAGGTTCGACCCTAGTATTCTCCACACAAGTTCCTCCTTTTTTTTTTTGAATGAAAAATAAAAAAGTATATATAGATTCTAGGAGGTGACGACATCAAGAACAAATATCTGACGCCGTCATCTCGCCACTAAATAAATTCTCGGACTGCCTAGATCTAGGTTTGACGCCGTCATGTGTACTCCTTATGCAGGTCGTCACCATTTTAACTCTTGACGCCCTTCTCTTGACGCCTTCAGGTTTCTACTGGGTAGTCAAGGATTTTACTCTTGACGCTGTCACATATTTCCTCTTGACGCCGTCAGGTACTGTTCTCAGCATGGAGAATTAAGTCTTTGCCGTTTTCTTCACTTTTATGCTCCAAAAATGTCCAAAATACTTCATTTTCTAGAATTCACTCCCAAAGTACCTAAAATCACAAAAGGAACGATTTAGGGCAATATTTGATCAAATAAATTCAATTCCGGGCTTAAATGACCCCCTAAAAGTGGTTCATTTTTCGCCTCATCACTTTACCTCTCAAGGGATCTCGAGAAGCTTACAACCCCCACCAGGAAGTGTACCTAATCATTGTAGTATAGTATAGTGACAAGTACCGGAGGATTGATTGTTCAACTTAGGAATAGTGTCGCTAGGATTAGAAAGCCTAAAAACTAGGTCTAGAGGTGAGGGATGATTCTTTTTGTATTTTTTTTATATTTTATGAAAGCAACTAAAATCTCGGGTTTTTGAAAGAGTGGGCGGAATTAGTTGCTAATCAACTAACCCAATAACTAAGATACAATCAAAATAAAATAACAGAAATGAAAATAAAGCTAATTAAACTAGTGGTGTGAACAATAATGGGGAAAGTTGTGTTTACTTAGGTTTCATTACTCCCTAGATATCTTTTACAAGTTGATAGTTTGTTACAATTGCGTGGATGACGGGTTATATTCCTTAATACCATTCGTGGGGTGGCGTACGTACTTCCCCAACTCTATAAGCTCCTACTTCACTCCTATATCGAGCCTGCAAGAAGCTCCTAACATGGGATCATTAGAATTCGCTCATGCATTAAATACAACCATAATAACCTAGTACGCATTGGTTCATGTTTCTTAAGACATTCAAGCATGTTACCCTATAGGAAGTCTGCCAGTTTTCTTAAGCCTAACATCGAAATCATTCATCCGTAACAACTATAAACAAACAATCAACCCATAATCAACATCTAGGTTTCACTACATCTAAGCAAACACACAAGAGATCTAGCCTAGCATGTTAGATTCAAGACAAGCGTAAGATATATTCAAACAACACATAGACATATTGAATGAATTGAAAAGATACTTATCTCAATTAAGCATGAAAGGATTCAAAGGGTAAAAACCCTTAAAAGAGCAGTAAAATTCGTGCTAGGGTTACCTTCTAGAGTTCCACTAAAATTCCACACTAATGAATGAAAATTGCAAAACTATATATAGATTTTACAGGATGACGGCATCAAGAAGGAATATCTGACGTCGTCAACTCGCCGCCCATAATGATATCGGATTGCCTAGATCCAAGTTTGACGCCGTCATGTGCACTTCTACTCTGGGCCGTCACTTGTATTTGGACCATGACGGCCTATGGTGACGTTGTCATGTCCATAGTGTAAAACTATTCTGGATCGTCACGGACTTTATCCACTTCCACCTCTTGTATTACTCTTGACGCCGTCAGGTACTGTTCCCAGCAAGGAAAATTAAGACTTTGCCGTTTTCTTCACTTTTATGCTCCAAAAACGTCCAAAATGCTTTCTTTTCTAGAATTCACTCCAAAAGTACCTAAAATGACAAAAGGAACGATTTAGGGCAATATTTGATCAAATAAATTCAAATCCAGGCTTAAATGACCCCCTAAAAATGGCTCATTTTTCGCCTCATCATATACCCTTACACTTGAGATTTGCTTGTCCTCAAGCAAATGCGCTTTTATTATAATCAAAATACAAGTTAGGGGTCATTTAACACTAATATAAAAGTAATTACAACAAATAATCGTTCCACTAAAGACCAAAGACAAGCACGGAGGTCATACACTAGCACCTCACAAATAGTGTTTAGATACTCACATCTCTCGGGTGTAATAAAGTATATATCACAATATGGAAATGGAAAACATCTCTCACTACCTATCATAGCAAATAGATTACCATAGGCTTGGGAAAGGATCAAACCTCCACCACTTGGCGTAAGCACCTAGGATAAACTATCAAAGAGGTCTTTTAAAAGGGATATAACGTTAGGTGTAGGGATATGGAATACACGGTTTTGTTGGATATAGGCAATCTTTACTGGTGGTGAGTTAATCATCTTGGTTAATTACATGTACAACATGGCGTTGCTAAGCCAAGACTAGACTCGACTTAAGCTAACAAATGAAAAATAACGAAAACATAAAATAAACATAGAATGAAACGGGATGGTAGTCCGTATGTTTTTCTCTTTCCCTTTTCTATTTTTTTTCTTTTTCTTGATTTTTTTTTTTTTTTTTTTTTTTTTTTTCATACACTCTTACCCTACCATCCAAAATAATGCATCATAGGGAATGAACATTCCCCTTACACTTGAATTTTTACATACTTTACAATTAACTAATCTAATGACTCGAATTAAGATAATCAAAACACTTGGAGTACTTTTAAGATTAACGTACATATGGGGGTAATAATATGATGTTCTTCCCCATTACTCCATAACACAAGTACTTTACCCATGAGTCCCAATCGTCCCAAAACAATATGTACAAGGATATGACTCGACTTAGCAACCATGTAATCAATTAGATAATTAACTAAGGGTTTAAACATATAACAATAATGCACTAAAGATGAGTGCATACACGGAAGGCTAAGGCGATTTGGTTGTACATTTAGGTGGGTTGTAACAAATTCTTCCTTTAAGTAAGATGCTTAAAGTTAGAAACGAAAAGATAGGCTCGGAGGGGTGTACTAGGGGTTTCGTGTACTAAAAATGAGTACAACGCTAAGGTGTGGGGAAAATTAGTGACTTTACCAGCCAAGTAATATGACTTAAGTGGTCAAGTAATTATGATACGGGTTTAACACAAGGGTGATCCTAATGCCTCTTATCATGTAGTAAATCCTACTACACGAATGTAGTCTCACTAGCGGTCTCGGGATGCATCACTAACGCAAGTTCTAGAATCTAAATGCTACCGGTACACTCATAAGCACTAATAATAAATGATTTTCCTATCAAATCTAAAGGTGAACCTCACATATTTGGGTGGAAATTTTTTTAAGTGGTACGGTTTTGTGCTAGTCATACAACCTCCTATCCATGAGACGCTTGCTAAGGCTAAAGTTTCACTCCTAAATGTTGTAAAAAATTTTAAATTTGGTGCTAAAATTACACTAACAAGTATTTCTCTTAGTTTTATTACACACCTACCATCAAACAAACAAACTTAAGTGCAATTGTATACTATAAGGTATCATCATTTACCCTCCCCTTACACTTAGGATGAACATTGTCCCCAATGTTCAATTAAAGAATGTAAAAGTGAAATAGGTAAAAGAATGAAATCAAATACTCCCCTGATTCGTTCGGTGTGGATAGTATGTCAACAAGGTTAGATCTTCCTCCAAGAAAATGAACAATCAAAGCTTCCCTTCCAGAAAAATAAATCATCTTCTTGTCATATGCAACCTGTTAAACCTGAGAAAACAAACAAGGCAACCTCGCGTAAAATCGGCGGAAATCTATATATACTAATAAATCCTAGAAAACAATGTAAGATATAATGCTTGTGGAATGAATGTTTGCAGATTTCTTGGAGTTTATAAAACTAAAGAATTAACAAAAACTTCAAGACTCCGTTAGAAAAACAAAACTAGCAAAATTTCCAGAATTTTACACATGACGCCGTCAGGAGTTAACTCCTGACGCCGTCAGAAGTGATATGCAGAAATCTTTACGTTATGTTTCCAGGAAATTTCTGGAAAAACTCAGGTCCTACTTCCTGGAAAATCCTGCAAAACATCATTATGACTCGATACAAGCATTTGACTCTAACAAGTACTAATACACATGTCAATTTAATATTGTGGAGAATCATGATCAATTTTGTTCTTAGAAACAAATTTGGGGTTTCCCCTTACACTTATCTTTTGCGAAATACCTTTATATGTAATTAAGACGAAGTTAAAAACAAAATAAAGCATTTTCACAAGTTTATTTGAAACATGATCTACCAACAATAAAAATAAAGCATGCATACGGAAGCAAATAACAATCAAACAAATAAAAATCACACAAAACATGGGTTGCCTCCCAAGAAGTGCTTTTCTTTATTTACGAGTCTTGTAGCTAGACTCAAGGTCATGGGCAATTACGTGACCTCATCATTGGTCTCATTTTCTAGGTCATCTCCAATATTAGTCTTGTATTCCGGGCCTAGTTGCAAGCATTCCTTGTAGAAACCAAATATTCTACTCATAACATAATCTACTCCTCTACGTCTATCCTCATCATTCCTATAGTAAACCGCTTGCTTGTGCTCTTTTTCTTGGTTTGAGAGAAGACGGTATTGTTCAATCTTATAGGGCATTTGGTAAGCGATCTCGTCATTCTCTTCCTTGAATCTAACTATCCCTAAGGTCGGATCATAACTCATCTTAGAGGCCTCAACGAACGATTTTCCAAACACTACTTGACTTAGGAAATCATCTATTACCGGGCGAATATCCTCTACAATCACAAAGTCGGTAACATAAATAAAGTTTCCTACAAAGACATGTAATCCTTTCACTCTCCCTACAAAGTTGCTCATCCAATTCGTGATAGGCATTATCCTACATTCAAGTTGCTTCTTCATTACCCAATTATAGTAGGTCCTAGTCATGATGTTTATGGGAGACCTAGGATCGATGTAAGCTTTCCACACATGCAAATGCCCAATGTTGCATGGTATGTTGATGTTAGAGGGATCACCTACTTTAATAAGGGGTGAACCAAGGATATATGGTGTCTCGGGATCATCGAATAAATCCTTGTGATATTCCCGTTCTTCCTTGGTGGGTAACTTATCAAAGTACTCTTCTACGTTTCCTACTTCCTCTAACTTTTCTCCCTTATTAACCTCAACTTCCTTAATTCCATCCCTAGTCTTAGTTTCTATTCCATCTTCATCCTTGTCACTTTCTTCTATATCCTTATCTTTTGGCTTAATGGTGACAACATTGACGAAGTGGACGTGTTTGGATGACGAGGGGTCCTTAATTTGGATTCCGCTATTGGAGTCCCTAGTGTCTTTTCTAGGTGTAGTTAGCACTTGGTTGTTGAGGGCTTTCAACAAGTTGTCAATCTTATTGGTCATCTCCGTTTGTTGTTGATTGAATTTGGTTTCAAACCTAGCTATGCGAGCTTCTTGAGATGCCATAAATTTGGACATCAATCCTTCAAGATTGTTGGTACTACCATAGTTGTTGGAAGGATTGTTGTTGAAAGTACGGTTGGAGGGTGAACCGTTTGGTTGGTAACGATTAGGCGGATTGGAAGAATTGTTTTGGTTTTGTTTCCACCTAAGGTTCGGGTGATTTTTCCAAGAAGAGTTGTAGGAATCACCGTAAGGGTTTGGCTCGGGTTTGAAAGTGTACCACTTGTCTCCCGCTTCGTCGGTACGTGAGGATGCGTAGTCCGTAAAAGCTGTTCCGGGGAGTTCCACGCAATCACGAGTGTCATGGGGACCACTGCATAATTCGCATGAAGAAGTGATTTTGTTCACTTGGCTTGAAGGCTTAGGAGCTTCATAAGATTTCATGAGAAACTTAACTTGGTCCTTAAGTTCCATGATCCTACGGTCGGGAGTGCTAGAATTGTTCGAAGGCAAGGATATTGCCTTGACCGTTTTATTCAAATCACGGGGATCATTCCAACTTTCATTGTCATAGAGAGCAAGATCTTCTATGAGTTCCCATTATTCTTCCGCACTTAGATCATGTAGCTTGCCACCGGCCGATTGGTCAATGGTTCGCCTTGTGGAGAGATCGATATGGTCATAGAAGATTTGGACTTGGAGCCAAAGATCTATGCCATGATGAGGGACTTTTTGGAGTAAGTCCTTGAAACGAGTCAATGCTTCATATAGAGTTTCACCTTGACGTTGTTGGAACATCAAGATATCATTTCTAAGCTTGGTAGTTCTCCCCGGTGGGAAAAATTGAGCAAGGAAATGAGTGGTGAGATCATCCCATGAGGTGATGGATCCCGCGGGTAAACGTTCAAGCCATTGACTAGCTTGATCACGTAGAGAGAATTGGAATAGGCGTAATCGGGTTGACTCTCTAGTTGTAACATCAAGGTCTATAGAATCTACGATTTTAAGGAAATCTTTGAGATGTTGGTTAGGATCTTCGGAACGAAGTCCATGGAATGCACATCCGCTTTGCACCAACCAGATGGTGTCGGATCGCAATGGGGACACATTGGCTCCTTGGGTGAGCTCAATGGTGTTTCGATAGCCTTGGTGGCTAGGACGGGAATACTCTCCTAAGGTTCGGGGCCTAGGAGGTTGGTTTGGTAGTGGTGGGTTTTGTGGGTGGTTTTGAATTGGTGGGTTGATGGGTTCAAAGATGTTACCACCTTCCATGATGTCGGATGGTAAAGGTTACGAACAAAGACACGAAGAAATAGATAGACTAAAGAAAACCTAAAAATAAAAATAAAATCTTACTAGAAAGGAATCTAGCAAGTAGACCTAATAAAAAGAAATTCTAACCTAGACAATAACTATTCCCCAGCAACGGCGCCAAAAACTTGATACGTGGGAATCGCACCAGGCTTTACCTCTCAAGGGATCTCGAGAAGCTTACAACCCCCACCAGGCAGTCTACCTGATCGTTGTAGTATAGTATAGTGACAAGTACCGAGGGATTGATCGTTCAACTCAGGAATAGTGTCGCTAGGATTAGAAAGCCTAAAAACTAGGTCTAGAGGTGAGGGATGATTCTTTTTGTATTTTTTTATATTTTATGAAAGCAATTAAAATCTCGGGTTTTTGGAAGAGTGGGCGGAATTAGTTGCTAATCAACTAACCCAATAACTAAGATGCAATCAAAATAAAATAACATAAATGAAAATAAAGCTAATTAAACTAGTGGTGTGAACAATAATGGGGAAAGTTGTGTTTATTTAGGTTTCATTACTCCTTAGATATCTTTTACAGGTTGATAGTTTGTTACAATTGCGTGGATGACGGGTTATATTCCTTAATACCATTCGTGGGGTGGCTTACGTACTTCCCCAACTCTATAAGCTCCTACTTCACTCCTATGTTGAGCCTGCAAGAAGTTCCTAACATGGGATCATTAGAATTCGCTCATGCATTAAATACAACCATAATAACCTAGTACGCATTGGTTCTTGTTTCTTAAGATGTTCAAGCATGTTACCCTATAGGAAGTCTGCCAGTTTTCTTAAGCCTCACATCGAAATCATTTATCCGTAACAACTATAAACAAACAATCAACCCATAATCAACATCTAGGTTTCACTACATCTAAGCAAACACACAAGAGATCTAGCCTAGCATGTTAAATTCAAGACAAGCGTAAGATATATTCAAACAACACATAGACATATTGAATGAATTGAAAAGATACTTATCTTAATTAAGCATGAAAGGATTCAAAGGGTAAAAACCCTTGAAAGAGCAGTAAAATTCGTGCTAGGGTTACCCTCTAGAGTTCCACTAAAATTCCACACTAATGAATGAAAATTGCAAAACTATATATAGATTTTACAGGATGACGGCGTCAAGAAGGAATATCTGACGCCGTCAACTCGCCGCCCATAATGATATCGGATTGCCTAGATCCAAGTTTGACGCCGTCATGTGCACTTCTACTCTGGGCCGTCACTTGTATTTGGACCATGACGGCCTATGGTGACGCCGTCATGTCCATAGTGTAAAACTCTTCTGGATTGTCACGGACTTTATCCACTTCCACCTCTTGTATTACTCTTGACGCCGTCATTAAGGAGCATGTGACGCCGTCAGGTACTGTTCCCAGCAAGGAAAATTAAGATTTTGCCGTTTTCTTCACTTTTATGCTCCAAAAACGTCCAAAATGCTTCCTTTTCTAGAATTCACTCCAAAAGTACCTAAAATGACAAAAGGAATGATTTAGGGCAATATTTGATCAAATAAATTCAAATCCGGGCTTAAATGACCCCCTAAAAACGGCTCATTTTTTGCCTCATCACTATCAGGTATAAGAATTATGTTGCATTTGTTTTACGAATATTAAGGCTAAAACACCCAAGTATCAAAGATGGAAGAAGTATCAATGATGGGTGAACAGACACCACTTTCAAGTATGAACATAAACTTGTTTTGGTGTTGTTCATCTATTATTGATTCATCTTTGCTCTTTGTCAAAATACAGAAACAATTATAAAGTATAATTTGTAGGTTCGATGCTTGAATTTAGTGTCTTCGTATTCCAGCATGTTGGTAGGTTAGCGATTCAAGGCTGAATAATATTGTAGAACCGTAGAGGGGGGTAAATACGGTTTCTTGGGCTTTTAAGACGTTTAAAAACTTTAAGCCTCAAAGAAAACCAAGTGGTTGTATAATTAATCCAAACAACCACGAACACAACCAAAGTATATAAAGCAAGTAAAGAACACAACGATATATACTGGTTCGGGATGGGGGGTTTATACCATCCGTACGTCCAGTTGCGAATCCGCGACTCTGATACTATTCACTAGTATAATCCTTTCGGTGGACTACAAACCATTACAATTCACTCCACCAATATTCAACAATATTGATGCTCACAAAGAAGACTTTTTAAGCATGTATTCTAGGTATATTACTTCTATGGATCCATGGCAGAAGGAGGTACTTAACTCGTAGGACTTTTCATGGTTATCATTCAAACACAACCAACCTAAATCTTAGATTTTTGGGACCTCATCAAAAATAAAAGTATATCTTTTATAATTAAAACTCTGATAATTATGAATGATAACTAAATTTCCAAAACGTCTCTTTTCGAGTCATTTTCTATTACTGTATCTGTGATTCTATGAAGTAATACCCCAAACACTTTATCCGCTGCGATCAGTGAAAAATGGGGGTGTTACAGATTGGCATCAGAGCTTCAGTTGTAGAGAACAAGGTCAAAACCTAAACTACAACTATTTTTCCTAAACCCGAGAAAGTCCTCAGTACCTCTGCCATCCTCCATAACCATATGTGCTAAGGTAAGTATAATAATTTCCTGCTTAACTGCTAAATGATTTACAATACTTTCTTTATTATATAGTTATGTCTACTCCCCCCTACTCTACCCCTGTCTCATCTAGTTTACATCCGGAGAATGATCTTTCCTCTCCGAATGTACTAGATTATTCCCCTAAACCCTATAACTTAGAAGATAAACCTTCACCCTTAGGATATACCCCTTCTTTAGATAACCCTCATTTAAAACACATAAGAGATTTCTATGCTAAGACATCACCTCTACCTCCCCTAAACCCTATTATACATCCACTTTTTCCTACCTCTAGAACAGAACCCCATGGTTTCTTTCTTCCGAGAGAACCATATATACCTAAACACCCTATCCCTACCTATACCCCTAGATATGACCTTAGGCAACCCTATACCTTAAACCCTACCCCTTACCTAATAAACCCTTCCATTCCATCTTGGAAAGATGAAATTGGAGAAAAACCCTCTAGGTTAACTCTAGAAGATGAGGAAAACCAATTAGAGGAAAATTTAAATAACTTAGATGAAATTTTTCTTGATCTCCTTGAGAAGATAGAAAAAGGTCATAATAATAACTTAGATAATCAACCTGACTATAGTAATTTAAGAAAGACTTTACAAGAAAACCATTTTAAAATAGCTAAAATACAGAAAAACCAAATGAAACATCATCATAAAATAGCCTTTGCCCGCTTTAGGATTTGCACTTTAGAAAAGATAATAGATAATGATGAGGAAAACTTAGAAAACACTAACTCATGGAATTAGGAAATTAGGAAACTTTAGAAAACCCTAAGTAGATAAATAACCCTAGGAGATATGCCTTAGAATATTTAGAGCCTATAGGATAAGTAGAATAGAAAATAAATAAAACAAGTTAGGATTTAGAAACTACATGGTACCCCTCAATTAGGATAGATTAGATAACTAGACTTAGGAATGCCTTTCACCTTAAGACACCCTTAACCCAATAGAAAACCCTTAGGAAAAACTTATAACCTACCCTTAACCCTTACCCTTAGGATCTTAGGAAACCCACCCCGATGTCTTAGGTATATAGAATCTCTGAACTTTTTTAAATTTCCCTTACTCTAACCTTCTCAACTCTTTTTCCCCTTTACCGATGGTGAGAATCCTCATTCTTCACCATAGAGATCTGAATTCTTTCTCCTCCGATCTCTAAACCTTCACTTTTTTCCTTAGCTTTCTTAAGTTATCTTCGTTCTAGTTAGAGATCTACCCCTAACTATCCCATATGCAAATATATGATCCTTATATATAAGCATATTCCTACCCTTTATTCACCTAGATTACTATGATACTCGAGCTAGTTTTCCCCAATCCCCTTTAGTAAACCCCAAAACCTTAGTTAGGATTTCCATACTTGAGGATAGAAATAACATTAGGATAACCCTAGAAAACATAAACTTAGGATTAGAAAACCTTAGACCATTAGGATTAGAAACCAAAACCCCTACCCCAATAGATATAGGAAAACATTAAGATTAGAATATAGATTAGGAAAACCCTAGGATTAGATAACCCTCGCCCTAAGCCTTTAGACCCCTAGTTTAGGATAGACACATTAGCAAACCTCTACCCTATAGGAGTAAGTAGATTTAGGTCATAGATTACCCATACCTAGCCCTTAGGATAACCATACCTATACACTTGAGGATTTTAGATTATACCTTAGGATTTGACAAATTTTAGAATACCCATTAGGAAATTTCACTTAGGAGATACTATGGATAGTGCCCTAGCTGGTTTCAAATTCCTAGGAATAGTAATACTCATAATAATAGTAATAATAGTAATAATGGTAATAATAGACAACCTAAAACAAAAGAGAAAACCTGAAACTACACCTAAGAATAAGGATATACCTAGTCAACCCTTAGGAAAGAAAACACTTAAACCTAATCCCTCTTTAGAACCCTCTACCTCAATGGAACCAAACACCTCACCTTTAGAAATTAGGATTAGTTAGGAAAAACTAGAAGAACCTTAGGGGGGAAAACAAAACTCTGGGAAGAAATCTAGTAAATCTAAAACTCCGTTAAGATATTCTCCTTCAGGTATCCTATACTCTTACTCTTCCGTTTAATCTCATCTTTTCATTTCTCTCTTTCTACCGTTTAAATCTTCTCCCTCCACTTCTTCCTACTCTTCCGTTTAAAATCCCATTTTCCCGCCTTTTTCCCCACTCCACAAATTAAAACCATACTTTTCCATTTTCCCCACTCCTATACTTTTCCCCACTCCACACACTTCAAACTCCTTTTCCTTTTCCATTTCCCCTACTTTGCCATTTCATCCTTTTTCCTTTCTCACTCCACTCCACTCCAATAAATCATTCACTCCATTTCCCTTCATTTTTATTTCTCCGTCATTTTACACTCTATTTTCTTCTCTCTATATTCTCTCCCTACCTCATCCTGCAATGTTCTATTAACTAGAACTTGTATTTCTCATCATAACGCAAGTTTCTATTAGTTAGAACTTGTAAGAATATCTACATCGAACTGTAATCCTCATTATGTTCGACTATGATATTAAATCTCGCTTTGCAAGAAATTGTAAAATATGAGATCTTCTACGTCCGTCATTTTAGTCTTAACATGGAAACCTACCATGTGACAAGTTGCTAAACTGGAGAACTTTAGAACTTGTCTTTATCATGACTAGAACTTGTCTCTATCATGACTAGAACTTGTCTCTACCTTGACTAGAATATTCCTCTACCGTATCTAGAACTTGTCTCCACCATGATGAAGAACCAATTGTCATCTTGGTTGAAACTTGTCTCTAAAATATTCCCTTACCATATATCCTTAAATATGGTAAAACTCTCTTCATTTTCCACCGATACTACTTAAGGATGATTTATGATGACTATCATCTTAAAATGAATTAGGATGTTCCTACATTTTAATGAGAAAGTTATAAGTCAAATAGGTTAAGAATTTATACGCTCTTGTTTTCAAATATTGGGACGCCTTTATTTGCAAATAATGAGATATAAAAACCTAAGTATCTGGTATCTGTACAAGCAATTCCTACTCCGCTTGTGCAAAATCTTCTTTTCTTTTCATTTCATTTTCCTCGGTATCAGAAGATAATCCTCTTTTTCCTCTATTTTCACGACTTATTCTCTCCCCTACTCCTATGATCGTCAAAATCTTGGGACGAGATTTTCTCTAAGGGGGTAAGACTATAACAACCCACAAAACACCCATTACTATCATTCCCATTACAAATACCTATAGTAGGTATTTCACAGGTAAATTTTTGCTTTTTATATGAATTATTACTTGCATGACTCAGTAGACCTGCTCACGTATCTACACAAGCCAAATAACTCAACACTCACATCCTATAAACCCCAGGTATGTCAAGCATAAAATCATAACAACACCATAATAAGTAATTCACCAATCTAAACACTAAAACCCTAATAAACACTGAACTAAAACTTAAGTAGGATTATGTGCTTATCTGAACCTATATGCTTAGTTTAACTAGTACGAATGTGTCCAAGGCTTAAGTATGAGTTTCCTTAGGAATATTAGGATATATTAGGACTATTAGGTTATAGAATAAACCCTTTAGAACTTAGATACAAACCCCATAAGCCCTAAACCATAACTAGGTCATAGATAACTAGAATTAGGTCTAAACCATCCCAAAACTTCCCCATAGGTCACAACCACTTAGTATAAGCCTTTTAGAACTTAGGAATAGTTATTAGACACTCATAGGACACTAGTATAGGCACTAAACCATAGGATAAACCCTAGTCTCTCACTAAACATACTTAGGTCATTTAGGATACAAAACTAGGTCAAACCCTCCCAAACCTTTCCCATAAGTTACCCTCACTTAGAATAAACCAATTAGGACTTAGGATTAGTCACTAGACACACTTAGGAACTTAACTTAGGCACTAAACCTTAGGTAAAACCTTAAACACTTAATAAGTAGAACTAGGTCTAAACTTAACTAAAACAAGTAAAACCTAAACATAAGCACCTCAAACACCTCAACTAGCACCCTAACACCTTAGTCATACCCAAGCACACACCCTAACACCTCTAAGCACCCACACAAGTAGGTGCATCACCTACTTGTCTAATCCACCACTAATCCACCCTAAACCACCACTAATCCTTCCCTAAACCACCGCTAATCCACCCCTAATCACCCTAAACCATCCCTAACCCACCAAGAAGCTTACAAGCACCTCCAAGCTACCAAGCAAGGTGGTGGATCACCTCCTTGTAAGCAACTTGTCCACCCTTTCCCCTAAACCGCCTCTACGGCTCCTCCTCCACCACAACCGACCTAGGCAGCCCCCTAGCTACTCTTAGCTCGTCCTCATCACCTCCTAGCCTTGCCACAACACCCTCTAGCTCAGCTTGCTCACCCCTCCCCTTGCTCGACACCTAAACACCCCGTTCCACCCTAAACCGCCATAACGAGGGTATAAATACCCCTCGTATGCCCTCACTTCCAACCCACACCCTTTCTTCTCTTCACCTCACATTAGTACAGTAGTATTAATCCCTTAGAAGACCTTGGAGTCGAGTAGCTAGGCCTTGGTCGAGTCATGTTGTGGTTTGAGTTGATACGAGCCCTAGAAAACCCTAACCCTAGTTCTAACCCACGTAAACCCCCCCCCCCCTAGCCAAGTAAGTCTTATATATTGGTCTATTTAGCTTTAGTTTAGTCTTAGGATAGATTTAGGATGCCTTAGATACCCTAGGAACCCTTGCATGAGCCTTTAACCATTTAGTTTACTAGTTTACATTTTAAAACCCTATATCGAGGCATATACTTGCATGCATGCTATAATCATTAATTTAGGTCATACACTAGTTATACATAACCTAGATAAGTTAAAATAAGTAAAACATAGGCTAGAAAACTTAGTTACTAGATAAAATATAAGTTACATGCATATTAGGACTAGTTTTGCAAAACTTTACATGCATAGTGGTATATATCGTAAATTCCTGAAATTATAAAGTCTAGGGACTGTTTTTGACATTTCCTAGAATTTATAAGTATAAGGACTAGTTTTGCATAATATTAAAACCCTAGGATAGATATTAAAATAAGTATAAACTAAAAAGGACTGAAAACATAAATAATATAAAGTTAAAGGTCTAAAATGGTAAATATAGAAAACTTAAGAGTCTTCGGTTAGTTACTTAAAATATAGAAGTCTAGGGACTAGTTGTGTCCCTAAATAATATAAAGTTAAAGGTCTAAAATGGTAAATATAGAAAACTTAAGAGTCTTCGGTTAGTTACTTAAAATATAGAAGTTTAGGGACTAGTTGTGTCAAATATAGATAGTTATTAGTATAACTAATATAAGTAATATAAATTTAGGGTAGAAAACGTAAATATAAATACTATAAGGGTAAAAAGTGAAAATATTATATAAGTATAAAACCTAAATAAAGTTAGAAGCATAACACAATACTAGGGAGCTTCATGCGAGGAGTACTATGTGGATATTTCGTTTTGAGGAGTTTGTTGGGTTTACGAATTAAAGTGCCCTGACTCCTCGAACGATTATTGCATATACTTCTGAGATATAATGGCCCGAACGGTGATATGATTATAACTAAACCCTAATAACAACATAACTCAATAATAGGGAGCTTTGTGTGAGGAGTATTTACTTCTGAATTATGATGGCCCGAACGACATAATACAATAGTAGGGAGCTTCATGTGAGGAGTCATATACTTTTGAATTACAATGGCCTGAACGGTGTTATGTTATATATAAAACATTAACAAACCTAAAAACAATAACTTGAGAAACATAAACATGATAACTAAAACTTGACATACATACAAAACCAACAACACACTAGGATACGTGAGTAATGCGGTCTAGTTTTCGAGTCACTATTTGCATCACTTAGATTACTCTAAACCCATGTGAGTTCATAGCCTCATACTTTTTAAATTCTGTGAGTTTTCATAGCCTCACATCTTTTTAAACTTTAACTTTAAATGCTTTATAAACCCTGTGAGGGGGATACATGCTAAATGTTTTACTTAAAACCGAATACAAGTTTTTTTCTTTGGTTATTTGCACGAGTAAACTAACAGCCACCACTACATAACCAAAATTCATGAATCTAATCGTTTGGGATATTTTACCCACGCGAACGCAAATATAGTTGATAGATCTATTGGAGTTTGACAACTCCCGGTGGTATTAACACCCCACTAGGTGGTACCAATAAGTATTATATTTGAATCCACTCAAGGTATAACTTTGGCAAGTTATCCTTCCATCCCCTCATGTTTGGTCTGCAGCCCACATGACCCGGATCGTTAAGGTGTGATTCATGAGCTTAGTGCAACATACTAAACTCCTGATAATTGTGCATGCATCACAATTATCACAAAACTTGCATTTTCCCAGATGGGTGTAACAACTGACCCAGGGAACTTGTATTCACTAATCCCTAAACCTATGATTCTCACTCAACACCTAGTGTTGACTTTTTAAGCATGTATTCTAGGTATATTACTTATATGGATCCATGGCAGAAGGAGGTACTGAACTCGGAAGACTTTTGATGGTTATCATTCAAACACAACCAACCTAACTCTTAGATTTTTGGGACCTCATCAAAAATAAAAGCATATCTTTTATAATTAAAACTCTGATAATTATGAATGATAACTAAATTTCCAAAAAACGTCTCTTTTCAAGTCATTTTCTATTACTGTATCTGTGATTCTATGAAGTAATACCCCAAACACTTTATCCGCTGTGATCAATGAAAAATGGGGGTGTTACAAAACACCCGGTGAGCGTTTCGTTTGAACACCAATCAAATTAACACAAGATAGTTCTTTTATCTTCCTTGATTCCAACGTTTGTTGAAATAACTTACATAACTGTAAACCTTTATATAAAAAAGAACATTTGAAATTAAGATACCATGGGTAAAAGGTGATTCTTCATCTTGGATTACTAGTCATGATCCCAAATCTACCACATCATCCTCGTATACCAAACGCAACCCACCACTTTTAACCCTGCCTTTACCTTCAAATTGTAGTTCCACTGTATCACCCGCTTCCACCACAAGTGTTGTATCATTAAGTTGATAAAACATGACCATCATGGAAAACAAATTATCCATCCAAGCACACAACTGATGACTTGTTCCTTTTGTTTTATTATAAATTACTGGACAAAACCACTCGAGTCTACTAGTCTCGTCCTCTCTGGTAGCACATAAGATGAGACCACATATTTTGGTATGATCAAATTGGATAGGTGCCACAAAAGATAAAACATTATTTCCACTGTTTCGATAAGTACACCACTCAGGTAACTCCTTCCCTGAGAGACCGATTTCTAATCTTTCATTACTCATGAGTTGTGATTCCTGTATAGAATTCAAGCATATTATTTAATAGTATATGAAAAAGGCCTCTTCATTGCAAAATGTATATGCGTTAGGGAGAGGAGGGATGGAGATCAAGGTTGCTTACCTTGAACACTTTGGAGCGAAAAGTATATACCTTTTGCCTTAAATCAAATGGTATCACATCTAATGACCCACAGTTTTTTGCATATATATTTGTCAATTGCGATGAAAGAGGTGGAAGTAACTGTAATTTAGAACAATCATCTATATGAAGGTACTTCAGTTTCGAAAGGTTGCTGAAGCTCTCCGGTAGACTAGAAAATGTGTTTTGTGAAAGGTCAAGAACCCATAATGACACCAAATTCCCAATTCCACTGGACACTTGCGAAATATTGCAATTTTTCATGTTTAAATTTTGTAGGTTCCTCAGTCTTGTAACTTGTGTGAAACCTTCAGATCCAAGTTTTGAGCAATTATTCAAATTAAGCGTTCTCAGAAATTGTAACTCAGAAATGTTTGAAGGAAGACTCACTAGGTTTCTACAATCAAACGCTATTAACTCTTTAATGCTTGGAGGAAGATCTGGAATCGACTTTAAGTTGCATCCATATAAATCTATTGTGGTGAGTTGATGGAGTTGGCAGAGGCTATCAGGAAGGCTACTGAATTTGCTACAACTTAAAACCAATTCTTTAAGTGAAATTAGACTACCAATTTCATGTGAGATCTCCAGTATGTTGGAACAATTGTAGAGGTAAAGTTTTTGAAGAGATGTTAACTTGCCTATCATTTCCCATGTGAGCCTCTTCAATCGTGTGCATTTACTCAGATCTAACGAAACAAGTTTTTGGAGGCAACCAATAGAGCTATCCAACTCCTCCAAATTAGAACTTCCTCTTAAGTTAAGTTCCTCAAGATTTTCGAGCCCAGTGAAATTTCCGGTCTTGGTTAATGACGTTGACCAATTCACATCCAGAATCTTCAGGTTTTAAAAATTCTAGAAACACAAATATAATAAGCTTTAATTAATTTTAGCAAAAGTAAGGGTGTTTTAGGGGTGAGGAATTACTATTATAATGAAAAATATCATACAATGCATTTTTCATTACTCACCAAATTAGGTGTATTGAAAATTGATTACCCACTAAACCACTTTTAACCCCACGATCAAACCCTCCTAAATTCATGCTTTTTTTTTTTTTTTTTTTTTTTTTTTTTTTTTCATCTTTTATTTTCTTTTACAAGGTAGTGTATAATAATCAGATTTACACATAATAATTTTGAACGTGAACTTCATAGAATTATTGACAAATTGGTTTCATCATGTTAATATTTTGAGTAGAAGATACTACGTATAAAAACAAGATTGAGCAATTTTGCAAGGCAAAATATCAAATCAAGATCACATAAAAGAGAGTACACTTTCTATATACAATAGTCAAATCTATAAAATGCGATTAACTATCCAAGATGAAATCTGGATACATGATTAACAAATAAAACTTCTAGTCCAAATCAATAAAAAAGAACAAGTTTCTGGACAAAATAGAATGTACAAAGCAACATCATTTGGTACCGGTCTTGAGAATCCAAAACTCATGAGTGCTCTGTTAAATGAAAAAAATTGCAGAACATATTAGAAAATGATCTAGAAAGTATTTAGCAGAAACGAAGCAATGTCAAACTAGCAAACTAAAAACTGGGATATTCAAAGTTTCATTTCTTTTATACCAAACACTGTCGCAGACTTGGATTTTAGGATAAAAAAAGGCATAAGATCTAAAATAAGCGAAGAGGTAATTGCAAGGACTCGAATACCTATTCAACCAAGTTAATAAATGTCGCGCCAACTACTAACCTATGGTGCAATTGTAACTAAACTTCCAACCTAAAATGTGTCTATATCTACCTGTTATTGAGGGTGCAGATGAGGAAAACCAGTAACAATCCTAATATGTATGTATCAGCATTAATGTTAGTAGCTCATATAATTAAACATTTGTCATAATTGCTTTGGTAAACCTAAATTAAGCTTATGAAACATATTAAATGGGTCGAAAGAAATATTGATCAATTTTAATCATATCTAAATTTTTAGTATTTCGTTTTTATTTCACAAGTTCCACAGAAGGAAAATAGTCATATAAGGTAATATATTCGTATACCTGGTGAGGGTCCTATCAGTAGATGTATTTATTGTCAAGTCGTCTTCAAATTCAAAATCAAATTATACCTAAGATTTACATAACAATAACATGCCATTAAAAAAATGAGATTAATCTCTAAAAAGGTGCAAAATACTATAACCAAATGTCTAATATGTGTTGTCTTAATGAGCAACCATAATAGCAGAACATAAACTGTCAAAAGAACATACCATTATAACTCATGTTTTTAAGGCTGCAACTGCTTTTTCAAGTTTGCGCACTCAACAAAAATAGCAGAACATAAACTGTCAAAAGAACATAGAGGGAAAGTGAGATTTTCACTGCTATCAGGTCAGGTCATGCATCCCAAAAGACATCAATCACTCAGTTAATAGGCAATATACCAGAGTCAACATTTCACAGTATTGAACCTACCATGATCGAAACAATTAGCAGAGGTCTAAATAGATTAAGAACCAGAAAGTCGAAAAGTAATGCAATTTAGTTTGACTATGTTATTGTCGATTATTGTTTATCAATTTTACCAATCAGCAATAAGCATTTAGTTTAACAATGTTATTGTCCATGGTTAAAGGATATGCCGTTGCTCTTGGCATCCTCCTTATCCACCTTGATATGAAAACATAAAATTTCCATTATATTCATTGAACAGCTAAAAGGTTTTCATGCTCCATTAAAGGCCATAGACTTATCTAACATATAGTCATTTTTCATGGATAAAAGAAAAGTAATGATTGAACTACTTTGGGCAACAAGATGTGATATACTGACAGAGCAATGGAATACCATTAGATATTTTAGGCTTTGTCTGGTTCGAGTTTCGGATTCTTATCCACACCCTGTTTCTTGTCAAGTGCTTTCTGTGTTTGTGTTAGTGTTTTCTTCAGTGGTTTTCATTAACCAGTCAGCAGTCACCCTTTTATCCCAACTGTCACCAGTCACAACGATAACAAATCATTGATAATCATTTTTGTCACACTCTCTAAATAGTGAACATAGATAAAAACAAGCCTAATGGGTTGGATACATTTTTCCGTAACTTTAAGAGACCGACTCAAATTGAAAAAAATACACACACACAAATGTTGCATTCCTATGTTTTTTTAAGCTTCTTACTATTTCTGTTTTCTATTTCCACTAAGAGGCTCACCAGCGTATGTACTCTCTGTGTGTTGGGTATGAATCATATAATTCTATAATAGTATATTATCAGGTTCCATATAGAACCCGACTCATTCCAGACAAAGTTAAAATTGATGAAAAAAAAACACTTTTGTAATACCTAGTGCAATATAACTCACAGAGGGGATTAATGACTAGAAAACACATGACATCATTGATTATGCATGTTATCTGGAGCATATCGAGTCCACTGACAAGTTCCATTACGCACCAGCAGAGCACACAAACAGAATATTGGGGGTGCACATTAAACAAATGTCTTCTGAAAAGGTGCTACATTGACAATGAGAACAATGCTTTCTCATCTAGAAGGATAAGTCATCTATCCCGACCCCTTACGGATAAGTCATCTATTCCAGCCTGTAAATGGATCCAAATCTCTACCACTTTGGCTGTAAGTTTCCTATTCAAGGAAATACATAACGGGTAACATGAAAGTGCTCAATAGGCAACATCAGCAGTATAACAAAGTATAATTCTCTCTAATAGACATTTCATCAAACACCTTTTGTACACACCGTAAATCACCCTAAAACTATAAAAAAGAATCTACGACTTGAAAACACAATAACTAATTCATCCATTTACAGATGTAGGTCCAATTGTCCAAACACCTCACACGGTCTGACAAAAGAAACCAAGCAAACATATTCTATTAACAAACTTACATGGCTGCCGGTGAGATTTTGGCGACGACGGAGCTACCAATCGGAGCGGAGCTTGTTTATAAAATGGATCAATTGATCGACTTAAAAGAGCTATTGATTAATATGAAATTAAATTTTAGTTTGGTAAAGAGGTGGAAAGTAATTAGTTACTCTAAAGATAATGGTTTTACATGAATCGTCCCTGTGTTTTGTCAAGAATTGCATTCACCGTTCCTGAAACTTTTTTGTTGCACTAATCGTCCTTAAAATGAAAAAGAATAACACCACAGGCCCCTTGCGTTAACGAACGTCAAACTTTCTGTTAAATCCACTTATGTATTTTGCACATGAGGGTATATTAGTCATTTTCTTAAAAAATTTTTTTTGTTTCGTCAAACACACAAACACAAAAATGCAAACATATATACTTCTTCCCTAAATTTATAAACCCAAATTTATTATATCTAATGTTCAATCCTTCTTCCCCATAATCACCACCACCTCCACTATTGACATTCATAGTTTTTTTTTTTTTTTTTTTTTTTTTTTTTTTTTTGTAATGTAACTTTGAATGTCACTACGACACCACCACCAAACCCAATCACTAATCCGGATTCAAGATTATAAACCCATAAATTACTAAAAGTTTGGGCATTAAACCCAAAAATTAATAAAAGTTACCTAGACTCACAATTAGAAACACACATTAACTAACAATGCATATAAGCATTTACAACTACCCCTCACCGGCATCAACAACCGCCACATTGACGTCAACAAACACCCCTACAAGAACATAAACACAAATCCGACCCTATAACCTTTATATCTATAAAAAGTGAGCATCAACATTGAAATCTACATAAAATCTGGCGAAGTTGTGACCGGATTTATGGAGGTGAGAGCGATGGTTGCTCCGACATGGCGGGAGTCAGAGTTTTATGTTAATGACGGGTGGTGATGATTGTAGAGTGATGGTGGTCGTGGTATTGTTGGTGTTGTCAGTGTATGGTTTTATATATGAATTTGTTTGGTCGTATGTTTATGTTTTTTTAATGGCTAGAGTTATTAAAAAATGGTAATGATCTTCATAACTGCTAAAGATGATCATAATGGTGGGGTTAGGATTTGGATTTGGATTTGATGTAGGAAAAGAAAAAATACATTATAAAATAATTATGTTATTATTTTATATGAGAAAATACATTATAAAACAAAAGTATTACTCCATCCGTCTCAAATTATAAGTCCATATTGCTATTTTTTGTTGTCCCAAAATATTTGTCCATTTTATATTCCAACCTATCAAAAGAGACTTTAGTGGAGAGATATAATATTTGATTGGTTAATAGAGTAGTTAGTGGGAATTTCTTAAACTTTGTGCAAAGTGAAAGTGGACTTATAATTTGGGACGGAGTGAGTATAAGTTATATAGGAATATGAAAATTGAATGTGAGAGAAAGTATTTAAAAAAAGAATATAAAATACTAGGACCCGCGTGAGAAAATGAAATACAGGCTATCCATGTGATTTTTCTCTCTCTTGTACTGTTTGGGAACGACACCCATGTTTTAACCCTACTAATTTGAACCAAATAATAGATTTTGGGCATCAACCTAAACCCTTGCTTAAAAAACCGAAAACCAAACGGGCCCTTAATGTTAATTGAATAGTGCTTTTAGGGTTAGGTGTGTGGTGGAAGGTGCGTAAACAATGATAAATCCTAATAAACTCCATATCTTCAAGTTAGGATGAAGATAATAGATTCTTATTTTTGATAAAATACATATTCAAATGTAAATCTAGGTTATATTTTGGGGAAGAAGTATATATCATTTTTGGGTGGGATTAGGTCAAAAAATAGCAATGTATTTTTTAAAATGTATCAATTTGGCACGTGAACTTTAAAAAAGTTGTAGAAATGTAACGAACTTTTATAAGTGTTCCGATTTGATACGTGATGATGACGTGTCATACCTGAAAGTCTGACACGTGACACCATTTATAACGTGACACATCATCATCACGTACTAAATTTGAACACTTATGAAAGTTCATTACATTTCTACAACTTTTTCAAAGTTTATGTACCAAATCGGTACAATTGAAAAAGTACATTGTTATTGTACGACTTAATCCTTTTTTGGGTTTGTGTGTTTAATTAAACAAGAAAAAAATAAAGAAAATGACTAATATACCCTCATGTGCAAAGCACATGATTGGATTTAGCAAAAAGTTTGACGTCCGTTAATGTAAGGACTTGTGGTGTTATTCTTTTTCATTTTAAGGACGAATAGTGCAACAAAAAAGTTTTATGGATGGTAAATGTAGATTTTGACAAACCATAGGGATGATTCATGTAATTTAATTTACTCTTTCAAAAGTGTTTTATTATTATTATTATTATTATTATTATTATTATTATTATTATTATTATTATTATTATTATTATTTTGAACGAAGCTTAAAAGAAGATTTTTTAAATTTAGTCTATGCGACGATTGGTTCGTGCACTTATTAGAATTTTCAACACGTGTCTAAAAGTTGGTGGGATGTATTTTGCTAGACTAAAGAGACATTTTGTGCGACCACAATTACTTTTTTGCGAGACCGACATCACATTTTTATCTTATTAAAAAAGTGGGACCCATTGTTGACATTTTTTTTTTCATTTTCGGTAAATGCGTTTTGATTTATTAGAAAAGTGGGTCTCACGGTTGACATATTTTTGCCAGACCGAAGGAACAAAATTTGCTAGACGAGCAGCAGTTACAATTTTTTTGCAATTAGGTTTTGTCCTTTTCCGGTTACCCACTATGCCTTAAACTTATAGTACGACATAGACCAACAACAGAGCAAGGACCATGAGCAACTTTTTTTCAACTTCATATTTTCCATAACCCACTCCAAAAGATCATAACGTTAAATGGCATGTAGCACTTACCAAATGTGAACGTTGATCCAATACTATCATGATTCATGAGTGGACTTTCATCAAACATCTAGCGGGCATTCTGTTGGGATGCTCCATGATACAACGGATATACACTTATAATTTGATATATTTAAGAGTTAAATGAATACAAAGATACCTTATGAGCTTATTCGATTTCGACTCACATTTCATAAGCCCCAATTTCCTGGCTTATTTTGAGAACTGTGGGTTTATATGAGTGTAGTATGATATAATAAACTTACTAAGTATATACATATTACTAGTTAGTGAAGCGTTCAAATGAGAACTCTTATTTTGGTGAGAACGTAGGAAGCAATCCTAGCCACTCATTTGATCATGCTTCAACTTTGATCTAATATCTAATATTAGTTAACCAATTTTTTCACTCATTTGATCATGCTTCAACTTTGATTTAATATCTAATATTAGTTAACCAATTTTTTTGAAAATTTCCAAAAATTTTCAAAAAATCTTTGAATTTTTTTTTGAAATATTTTCAAAAAATCTTTGAAAATTTTTTCGAAAAAAAATGTTTGAAAAAAATTTTCGATTTTTTTTTCTCCACCTACTTGTGGAAGAAGGGGTGAGTTGATATTAAGGTGTCAAGGCTCTCGAAGAAGGCCACAAGTGGAAGCAACCGATGCTTGAAAAAAAATTTCGCGAATTTTTTTTTCAGATGTGGCAAAAAAAATTTTTTGCATGTGACGAAATTTTTTTTTTCACGTGACGAAAAAAATTGTTTCACATGTGACGAAATTTTTTTTCACACGTGACCGAAAAAAAATTCACATGTGACGAAAAAAAATTTCGCGAAAATTTTCAAAATTTTCACTTGTGATGAAATTTTTTTTTTCACATGTGCCGATTTTTTTTTCTAATGTTACGAAATTTTTTCACATGTTATGAATTTTTTTTTCACATGTGACGAAAAATAAAATTTTCACACGCGATGAAAGAAAATTTCACGAAAATTTCCAAAATTTTTTTCACATGTGACAGAAAAAAAATTTCGGAATAAAAAAATTTTGAAATTTTTTTTTTCGAAATTTTATTTTTTGAATTTTTTTTTCATAATTTAAAAAAAAATCGAAAAATTTTGAAAATTTTCGAAAAAGTTCTCTTTGTAAAAAAAAATTGAAAGTTTTTTCAAAATTTTCCAAAATTTCGCAAAAAAATTTCGGGAAAAAAATTTTCAAAATTTATTAAAATTTTTTCTCAAAAAATTTTCGATAATTTTTTGAAATTTTTTTTGGAAAGTTGATTGACTAAAATTAACAATTAGATCAAAGCTAAAGAATGATAAAATGAGTGGCTAAGATTAATTTTCGCTTTCCCACAAAATTTAAATTTCTCATATGAATGGCCCCAGTTAAAATATACAGTAATTCAAATTCTTTATTATGAAATCTTTAGTTATTTTTAATTACAGAATTATTCTAGCGATTTCATGGAACTCACCCGACAAACGTCTTGGTGCGACGTGTTCCTTAGTTTCAGAGGTGAGGATACTCGTACAAACTTCACTAGCCACCTCTATCGAGTTCTTATAGGTGTCGATCAACATTAAAATATTCCATGATACCTTGCTTTTACATGAGTTAATCAGTGATTAAGGATGATACCCTGATAAATTAGGTTCTAAGTACTTAATCCTTAATGTTCCCACATAAGTATTTTCGATCAGTCATTTCTAAATCATCATAATTTTTTGTTATCCACTCCACGAGACTCAGGTCATTCAAATTTCATCTAGCAACTTACTCATCAGATGTTACTGTTAAATAGTTTGTATCACTGGACTTTCATCAAACAGGTGGGTATCCACTTGGGTTTAACTTTCTAATATGATCGATAGACAAATTATCTCAGAATAAAGTAAGTCAAAAACTCGGCAATTATAACTATGGTTTTCATCATCTTCGATGGCGGAATTAATCCTTATACTCGCTAAACTGACTAATAGTAGCAGTCATCTCCAATGGGACAGGGAATGTGGGTCAATAACATTCCTCGGAACAGGGTCTTTATCATTAAACTGAAGTACCCACAGTGTCAACACTTGCTTCCACCGCAAGTGCTGTATCACCAACTGGATTAAACATAAACGAACATGGAACAAGCCTTGAAATGCTACATTTTGAAAGATGACATTTTCTTACGTTTTATTAAGCATTATTGACTGCAATTGAAGGTTTTACCTTTAATCTCATGAGCTTCAGTCTCACAGTATCAAGGATCACATTACGTAACACTTCATAACCTCTGCTCTCATTTTATAAACTGCTTGTTGATCCTTTCTCGCCTTCGAAAATAGACAGCAGCTCCAAAACACAACATCCTAATGATACTTCATTTGCTATTCACACAAGGCATACAGATCACAGATGCAATATAGTTTAAGTTACAGTGTTGAAATGATCCATTAAAATCTGATGCTACGGTAATAAAATATTGCAGCAACAATATTCATTGTCACATTTTAATATTAAAGATTCTGTATAAATCTGTGATGCTATGGTTGTTAGACACAATTGACCCAATACACATGGGTCAAACTTTTTTTTGGTGCAAAATGGTGAATTATATTAATTTCAAAGCACAAATTACAAAGGATCAACATTCAATTGGAATGGACATCACCCATCCAATTTCACTTACTACATACACTAACAGTCTAGATACTAATAAGAAGAGACTTTAACATTCTTCCTATCCAATTACAGATACCAAACATACCATAACTCTGTCAAAACAGAGTATGTAATCAAAAGACAGCCTGCAGTATAATGTAAACCATGCCAGGCTAGTCAACAACATGTGACAATGCAAGAAAGTCAATAACATCAAACTATCCCAAATCAACCAAAATCCCTTACATGTATGCGTACATCTAATCTTATCATGATTCCCAAAAGACTCATATAATTATAACTTATTTTACTAATCACATATAATAATATGGCTCATTTGCAGAAACAAGAGCTTTTTAACAATGTCGTTGCTATAAGAATAACACCTTATACTGAACTGCAGTGCCATTGCAAATTCAAAAAACGACAGTGACTATATGACAAACAGATTCCATCACAATGACAGAATATATGTTATCCAATCACTCACTAAACAAGTGATGCCTCAACATATGAAACTTACTCATAAGATGTTACTGTTAAATGGTTATTATCATTGGACTTTCATCAAACACTTGCGTCCATTCTGTTGGCATGCTCCACAAATTAATGATAATTTAGCACGTAGGTCTTTCTTCTTTATCTAACTTGATCTTTCTTTCCAAGGACTTGAACAGACAATGTTACGAATCGTTAAAAGTTTACTAAGAATTATCTTTAGTGGCTACCCCCATATCACCAACTTCATCTACATACCCCTCTGACTCAGATCATTCAAATGTCATAATTTGACTTTCATCAAACACTTGGCTGGCGTTTCTCTTAAATGCTCCACAATCCTCGATCTGCCACGCTAACAACCCTTTACACGTTGCAACTCTCAACGAAATGATGGGTCCAAATGTGAATTCACATGCTGCTGGGACTAATTCAGAGGCCAGTGAAACACCCCGAGATGTTCAACTTCCCCCTAGAGCTGTAAGTCTTCTCTACATTAAGCTTTATATAGTGAATATCATTCTTATTCAGAGTAAAATGTAAAAGAACATAATATTCATATGATGCGGGTTGTGATTGCCAGAGAAGCCGTAGGAAATCTTGGTGGGTTGGTAAGGCAGTTATCATTGGATCATTTTGAAAATGAGAGTAGACGTATGACGCCTTTTACAAATGACATGTCATCATGTCCTGCAAAACGCTACATGAGGCAAAAGTCACCTCAAGGCTTGCATAAAAAGGTAACATTTTAGAAGTTGTGCTTGTTGTGTAGTTTTTTTCTTGATATTAAAGTGGCAAGATGACTGGGTCAAGTGGATCGGTTATGGATAAAAATGGGATTGGGTTGAAATAGACCATTTTCAAGTACAGGTTGATATTTTCTAGATTGGATCTGGTTGGTTTGAGCCACAATGACTTCTTTTTGGGCCAAATTTCAAAATATCTGTGATTATATAAAAAAAATAGTATTATTAATTGAATATAATAAAATTATGCTTTAGTCAACTTGCAACCTGTTTGACATGTTCCCCTTTTAGTCAACGGAACATAGACATGGGCAAAACAAAACAATTGCTGATAAACTAGTATAAAGTGTTGAAATATAATATGTTACGGAGTAATTGCTAGTATGCTACGTTTAAAAAACATTGAAACAACAATACACATTGTGGCATTGAAATCCCAAATGAAAAAATTGGTGTAAATTACATCAGTTAATCAAACTAGATCAAGCAGTTAGGCAAACTTGATTAGTTAATCAAATTGACTAAAATTTGTTTTTGACATTTAGTTTATCAAACTAGATCAAGTAGTTAATCAAACTGAAAAAATTTCCGTCTAATTAAACACTTCCTAAAACCGCTCACACCAGCGTATAAAATACATCAGCTACCTAAGAAATTATTGTTATATCTACCAAGTAAATAACAAGAATGTAGAACACACCACCTGTTCGAGCAACTAGCATTGTAGTGATACGCAGTGCATTCACAGGTTCAAACAACGACAGCAATGAACAGATTTCATCGTGATAGTAAAATATATAACGAATTACCCTGTAAACAACACTTGTGCCTATGTAACACCCCCAAAATTTGGTACAGCGGAAGACTAAACAAGCTTTCGGGGTGCTACGTGGATTGGTATCCGTCACAAGTCATATAAGAACGAGATAACGTAAACAGAAGTAAAACACAACCAAACGGGGTTTTTAAAGTTTACATTCATCCCAAATTTATCCAGAGTAAGGCCCAAAAGAAATAAACGTAGGTCCACAAATACATATCAGAGTTTGAGAAAATAGATCCTTAAACCACATTACCAAGCCAAGCCTTCCAATCCAAGCATCCAAAATCATCACTTAATTACCTTAGAAAACGCGCTAAAAGTCAGCTTTCGCTGGTGAGATCATAGGTTTAAATTCTTAATTCAATCAAGTGGACATATACGCAAAACGCTTGCTAGCTAGACTAGGCCTCAAATCACTAAACCAAACCTATAGGTGCACACTATAGTCCAAAACCAAACCAAATCAATATGCATTCGCAAGGGTAAGGATACGACATGTTCATGCATTCATAAGGATACGGCATGCGCTATAACCTACCTAGTTCTATAAGCATAGCAAGTTTTTAATAAAAAGCGATAAAAGTTCACATAAAACAATTTGCACGTTTCTCACCCCAAGTATTGAAAACAAAGTTCAAAAGTAAAAGTTGGGCTATGACTCACCTCAAGTCCAGATATCAGCACAAAGAAACTGGTAGAATCAAGATCTATCACAACTCAAAAGACAGCAACTACGGACTCGGCACTTCCTAACAATGCAAACTCTTTTCAGAATCATTTCCTCAAAATCAAATATTCCCAATCCCGAACGTATTCCTTTTTACTTTCTGATGAGTGTCTAAATACTCATCATTTTATACCAATCTGAGCTGCCAAAACATCCAAAAACACTCAAATATGCATCAAAATACTGAAAATATCTTAGAAGTGTGTTTTATATGTTTAAAATGCAAAATATGCAAAAACAGATGAAAAACGTACAAAGTTTGCATAATTGGCAGTTTCAGTCCCTCAAGTTTCATAAATTGGCAAAACTAGTCCCTGGTTATTCTAAAAACATGAAAAAATCACCAAAGGTCCTTTTTAATCATAAAGTTACATATTTAGTCCTTTGGTGCAAAGTTTCATAAAATTACAAGTTTAGTCCCTCAACTTTGGAAATTGACATAAATGGTCCCTGGGATGTAAAAACTTTGAGAAAAATCAATTTTGGTCCTTGTATTAATAATCTTTTGTAGGAATGGTCCTTGGGTGATAAGTTTGGTGAAATTGCATAATTGGTCCCTTAAGTTTGGTAAATTGACAGAAAAGGTCCCTGAAGATATTAAAATGGAAAATATGAATTTATGGTCCTCGGGGTATTCAAGAATGGCAAGAATGGTCCCTTTGATAAACTTGGAAAGTTGCCAAAACCCAACCATCAAAAATTCAGATTTTACACTTTTGGTCCCTATGCTTAATAATACAAACGGACCCTTTATTTATTCTAACCCAAAACCAAATCCAAACTAAATTATACCAGCCCACCCTTTTGTTTTTATGATCCAATCCACCAGGCCCAAGTTACATAAGCCCACCCAACACCCCCTTTGTATTAAAACGGGGTCAAACCCGTTGACCCTTCCCTCCCAATACCACCACCACCACCACCACACAGACTCACATACCACTCCTCCACCTCACTTGTTTCACTCCAACTTGCTCCCCACTCATTCCACCTTTCCACAACTTCCAAGGCGCAATAAATGCCCTAAAACCCTCTCCACGCAACCACAGCTGCTCCCTTGACTTTTGGCGGGAAAAGCAGTTTTAAACGGCTATGATCAAACAGACAATATCAAGGGCTCACAAGTGGTGGGAAATATCAAGGTGGGTCCCACAAAGTCAGAAAATCTCTACAAAAGGGAAAAGGAAGCAGAAGTGAAGAGTATTAGTTTAGTTTTAGTTAATGGTAGTCATAGGTAGTGTAATTTAATCATTAAGTTGTATTTTCAATTAAAACAAGCTTGTATCAGTTAATTTTATGTATTTCAATCCTTAAATTCAAGTTAATTTCAAGTTTCAGCTCACTTCTCAGTTTATGCATTTTCATTGAATTTCAAAAGTATCAAGTTGTAGAATTTGTTGTTATTAAGTGTTTGAGTGGTTTCTCTTAGCTTATATAAGCCTTGACAAAGCTTATTGATCTTTTAGAAACTATAAACTAGCAATACTCAGTGAAAAAGAAAAATAGTTAAAAATTAGATAAAAATAGTAAGAAAATATAAAAATCAAGTCACAAGCAGCTTGGAGCTATGGAGCAGGTTAATTCTGATTGGATCATGGTTTAGAGTCCTATGGGGGACACTAGGTTATGATTTGGTTCATGGTTTTTTGTTTCTCAGCTCCAACTCAATTGTAAGTCACAATTGTAATTTTTATGTTTCATTAGAGAATAGCTTATAATCTGTTTTTACATGTTCATTTAAGTTCATTATATCATATTAGAACCTTGTTAATCAGTTTCATTAGCAGATTCATTAAAACTTTTGATAATCACTTGACAAATGATTCTTAAAGGGGTGTTTGGATAAGCTGTGTTCACTGCCTTACAAGGGTTGCTTGTTGTTACTTCTAGTTCAAATAGTTTACTTAGGTCCTAAATAGAATAGTTCAACTCAGTAGTTAAGTGGCATAACACTAGAAAGTCAAAATCATCATTGATCAGCCCTCACAGTTAACTGTGAGGGATTTGTGATCCACAAACCATCAATTTAGCTTGTTAGTTGTAGGTTTATATTAATTTAGCTTTATCTTAGCTTAATACAGCTTATTAAATCAGTTAGAAGTGTTAGAATCTCAAGAAAGTCAAACTAGTTCATTTTCATCAAAAGTCAATTTGCATCATCTCAGATTTTCTCAAATCTTCAAGGATTTGTTTAGAATTTAGGAATAGGATCTAGGATTTGAAATTTGTTCCTAGTGATAGATTACCAGCTCATCTTTGAGATTCCACATAGCTTATAATTTTAGGAATTTTCCTCTGGGCCCCACTCACCCTCAAACTTACCTGCAGGGAAGACCTCTTCCCCTGCACCAGATACTCAGTCCATCACCACCACTTTGGTGGTGATTTGTGACCACCACAGTGGGCCTCACACCTCAAAATTAGTTTCTTACAACCCCCCTCCTACCAGGGATTATAGATTGACCATAGGTTTGACCTGAAACCCTGTGGACCCCACCTAATTAAGCTACAAAAGTCTGTCCCAGTTTCTGAGTTTATACAAGTATCAAAGTGCTTATTAGTTGCTTATCAGCTTATTTCAAGGGCTTATTTGATCAAATCATACTCAAACTTGTTCAAGCAACTCATTGGAACTAGATTTCACCATAGTGGGACCCACATAAGCTCATATGAGCTTATTTGCCTTTTCAGTCAACAAAAGTCAACTGTGGAGGTAATAAGCCCCCACAGTGCTTAATAATAAGCTATAAAATAGTTGTTTTTCCAAAAGTTGTTTATTTTTAGGTATAATTTAGTTTTGTAAAAGAAAAATCCAGAAAAGTCAATATAAAAATAAGTGATAGTTTCTATTGAATATAATTTAATTTTAATTTTCATTTTTATATTTTTATTAAGTAAGTTGTGTTTTTATATTTTTATTAATTTCCTTTTAGGTTAAATTAATTTTAATAATTTTCTCAGATTTTTGTTTGGTCATTTAGTATTTATTATAATTAATATTAGTTTATTTAGTAATTAATCAATAAATAAGTTTTAAATAGCATAATTAATTTTTATAAAGTAAAACCTAGATTTTATATTTTTCCTAGCTTTTATAAGTCATAAAATAATTTTATAAATTTTATTGTAATTTCTACTGTTCATTTACTAGTTTTAATATTTTAAATAGTTTAATTGATAATTAATTAGTAAATAGAATAATAATTAGTAAACTAGTTTAAAAATAGATAAAAAAAACTTTTTATAATTTTTTAGGATTCCTGTGATGATTAATTAGATTTATAAAATCTTCTTAATTATCTAAGTCTTTTTAGTATTTATAATAATTAAAATCATATAATTAGTTAAATAATAATTAAATAGTTATTAATTAATAATAATTAGATAAATAGTGTGAAAAATATAATTTTATTTTTAAAATAAGTTTTATAATATTTTAGACTTTTAGAAATTTTAATTTTAATTTTCTAGACTTATTTTATATTTTCTTAATTATTAGTGAATATTTAAATAATTAATAATAGTTATTAAATAATAATAATTAATTAAATAGTTAGTAATTATAAATTAAATATTTTTAATTATAAATAAATATTTTAATTTTATTTAATTTGCATTTAAGCCCCTAAGGCATGCAAATTCCTACTTTAGTTAAAACCATTTTGTTTTGTACGTTTACGTAGAATTAAATTAAACGTACGCGTTTTTAGGTTTTAAACGTTTTTAGGTTATTTAGGTTTACGTAATCATTCTCCTAGCTTACTTAAGCTATTTTATTTTATAAAACCTTAGTGTAATCACTCACTCACACTTATACCCTTTCCTGTTCATAATCACCCGATACCAGATTCGTTTTAATAACATCACAACCTCGTTGGGACATAACGACCCGGGGAAACACTGTATTCCACGGAAGCATTGGTTTAAGCTGTTTGACTATTAAAGTTGACCATTCATAAGTGGTTGACCAATAATTAACAGACGGTTTAGCACCAACCAAAATTTGGCGCCGCTGCCGGGGAGGCTGTGCGTATCAAAACGATTTGTAGTATCTGTGAATCTGAATATACATCCATTGTATATTTATCCATCTTTGTTCATATCTTCTTATTATTATAATATAAAAACAAAACAGTTCCCGAAAACATTTTAAAATTAGTTTTCAACGAACACAAAAAACCCAAAAATATTTTTCTTCTTAGTATTATTACAAAAATTTTCAAAAATACCAAAAATATTCACCTTTACCCTCCTACCTATTTGATTCTTCATCTCTCACCCTCCAAAACCATTTGATTCTTTCTATGTCTTATTCTCACCCTCTTATCTGTCAATGGTGTGGTAGTCCTTATAATGGTGGTAATTGCCCCAGTTGTGGCATGGTAGAGTCAGGAAACGGGTCTGTCTATAACCAGAATCCCTATTCCTACCCTGACATGACTGATTCATTCCACCAGCTTCCACACCATGTGACTCAGCAGTTTTACTGTTGTGAGTATTGTGGTGGTTCACACTACAGTTCTGATTGTCAATCGGGAAACACGCTTGTCTATGAGCAGGTTCCTGATAACAATTATGACTCCAGCACTTATGACTCACAGCTACCTCAGTTTTACTGTTGTGAGTACTGTGGAGGTCCACACTTTAGCTCTGATTGTCAAAAAAGGAATCCAATTCCTTGTAACAATTACGACTATTCGTTTTCAGACCCACCTCCACAGTACCAAATGATCCAAGCAACTCCTCAATCCCCGCAAGACCTTTGTCTAGAGGTTCTTGAGAAACTTAAAAATCTTAAGGAGGAGTTGGCTAATATATCGCTTCGAACTTCTCGTGAGACATCTATTAAGTTACTTGCAGAAAAACGAGATGTTAGAAACGGTATGGAGGAATTAATAGTAAAAGAGCATGCAGCTAAAATACATGCCGCATTTTGCAATGCTGCTCTTCTTGATGACGATGATGACAGTGATGATGATAACGTTGTTATTATCCAAAAAGATTCATCAAGTTCAACTGTTGCAATTCCTTCCATGATTATCACACCCGAGATTCCCACTCACTCTCTTATCATGGGGGACGAGCATCTTGACACAATTCCTGCAAAGGAATCTGACGAATTCATAAAGTCTAGTGTTGAGAACCTTGTCTCAATCCCAAGTGAGTCACAGGGAATTCTTGATCACATGTGTGATATCCCTACCCCTCCTGAAAATCCAAAAGATCAAATTGATACTTTCTCCGATTACAGCAATGATTGTATATCTTATGGAGAAGTTGAGTATGTAGAGGCATCACTGCCTCATTCTGATGTTGACCTTCTCCTTGAGGAGTTCACAGATGAACTTACTCACATCAATCCTCTTCCCTTGGGAAGTAATGATGATCTGTTTGATTGCGAAGCCGATCTTGGTGGAATTGAAAATCTTTTAAATTCTGATCCCAACATCGAGCTTTGTGATTCACATACTGATGAATGTTCTTTACCTTGTGAAGACATCAGTCATGTGGATAGATTACCTTCTGAGCTTGTCAACTCAGAAGAAGAGAATGTTAATCACTTTGTTCCTGAAGCATTCAAAACTACTATCACCAATCCTCTATTTGAATTCAAATCTGAATTCACTTTGATTTCTGATAATCAAATCTTTGATATTCAGAATAAGGATTGTGATGAGTTCATAGCGGAACAAGAATTCACAGATTTACATCTTGTGAATGATTCTCTCTACGAGGAGTTCTCTTTTGAACTCACTCATATCATATCTCTACCGGAGTATGATACTTTCTATTTTGATCTAGACATACCCATAATATGTCTTGATCAAACGAGCTTAACTGTGGAGATTCATGAAACAATGAATTCTCCTATTGAAGATGAGGAGTTAGTCATGATATTTATCATGGTTTTCTTTCTTTTCTTCATATATCCTGTGGCTTCTCATGTTCTTCACTCTTTCGGGAGTGAGGACATTATCTTTGACCCCGGCATTCTCATTTATAAATTTTTGAGCCGGTTACTTCCCCATGAACAAATGAATTCGGGGTCGAGTCAAGCTAGCGACTCGGTAATCAAAAACAGTAGCATGTACTTAGGGTTTTCACCCTATGTGTGGGGGAGATACTAACCCACATGATGTATATATGTAAATACCTCAAAAAAAAAAAAAAAAAAAAAAAAAAAAAAAAAAAAAAAAAAAAAAAGTGTGTGTACATAAACTTAAATAAAGGCTAAGAGTATTTTCTTCTTACGTTCTAAGTGTCGGTTTAACACCCGATACTTTGAATATTGAGGACAATATTCAGTTCTAAGTGTGGGGGGAGATTCGTTATTCTAACGAATTTAAACACATGTTCCATCAGGCACCCCCATTTTAGCCCAAATTTTAAAAATTTTTCTCACTTAGAACGCAATAAATGGTAATCAGTCCACCATGTCTAACCCACATAAGGATTGGCTAATCCAGGAGCAAACGGCTCTTAGTAAAGATATCTCAAATCCGTTCATGGCTTGCAATTTGCCCAAAATTGTATTGTACCTCAACTCGCCATATCCTAAAAAGAGAATGAGTTGGCTAGCCCGCAAGATTATGGCTTGTGGTAAAGGCAGTGGAAAAACCATAATTGGTAATCAGCTCACCAAGATGTTGACTATTCCATCAAGAGTTGGCTAGTCCAGAAGCAAACGGCTTTTGGAAAAGACAAATCAAATCCGTTGACAGCTTATGATTTGCTCAAAATCATTTGGTTATCTGTGTACCAAAGTTCTTACTTGAATTGAAACATTTGGCTACTCCAGAAGTGATGGCTTTTGGTAAAGAGTTTTTTTCAAATCCATTAAGTTTTTCTCAAAAGATTGCTAGGGACTAGCAATGTTTTAGTGTGGGGGATTGATGAGTGTCTAAATACTCATCATTTTATACCAATCTGAGCTGCCAAAACATCCAAAAATACTCAAATATGCATCAAAATACTGAAAATATCTTAGAAGTGTGTTTTATATGTTTAAAATGCAAAATATGCAAAAACAGATGAAAAACGTACAAAGTTTGCATAATTGGCAGTTTCAGTCCCTCAAGTTTCATAAATTGGCAAAACTAGTCCCTGGTTATTCTAAAAACATGAAAAAATCACCAAAGGTCCTTTTTAATCATAAAGTTACATATTTAGTCCTTTGGTGCAAAGTTTCATAAAATTACAAGTTTAGTCCCTCAACTTTGGAAATTGACATAAATGGTCCCTGGGATGTAAAAACTTTAAGAAAAATCAATTTTGGTCCTTGTATTAATAATCTTTTGCAGGAATGGTCCTTGGGTGATAAGTTTGGTGAAATTTCATAATTGGTCCCTTAAGTTTGGTAAATTGACAGAAAAGGTCCCTGAAGATATTAAAAAGGAAAATATGAATTTATGGTCCTCGGGGTATTCAAGAATGGCAAGAATGGTCCCTTTGATAAACTTGGAAAGTTGCCAAAACCCCACCCTCAAAAATTCAGATTTTACACTTTTGGTCCCTATGCTTAATAATACAAACGGACCCTTTATTTATTCTAACCCAAAACCAAATCCAAACTAAATTATACCAGCCCACCCTTTTGTTTTTATGATCCAATCCACCAGGCCCAAGTTACATAAGCCCACCCAACACCCCCTTTGTATTAAAACGGGGTCAAACCCGTTGACCCTTCCCTCCCAATACCACCACCACCACACAGACTCACATACCACTCCTCCACCTCACCTGTTTCACTCCAACTTGCTCCCCACTCATTCCACCTTATCCCTCCACCTCTCCACAACTTCCAAGGCGCAATAAATGCCCTAAAACCCTCTCCACACAACCACAGCTGCTCCCTTGACTTTTGGCGGGAAAAGCAGTTTTAAACGGCTATGATCAAATAGACAATATCAAGGGCTCACAAGTGGTGGGAAATATCAAGGTGGGTCCCACAAAGTCAGAAAATCTCTACAAAAGGGAAAAGGAAGCAGAAGTGAAGAGTATTAGTTTAGTTTTAGTTAATGGTAGTCGTAGGTAGTGTAATTTAATCATTAAGTTGTATTTTCAATTAAAACAAGCTTGTATCAGCTAATTTTATGTATTTCAATCCTTAAATTCAAGTTAATTTCAAGTTTCAGCTCACTTCTCAGTTTATGCATTTTCATTGAATTTCAAAAGTATCAAGTTGTAGAATTTGTTGTTATTAAGTGTTTGAGTGGTTTCTCTTAGCTTATATAAGCCTTGACAAAGCTTATTGATCTTTTAGAAACTATAAACTAGCAATACTCAGTGAAAAAGAAAAATAGTTAAAAATTAGATAAAAATAGTAAGAAAATATAAAAATCAAGTCACAAGCAGCTTGGAGCTATGGAGCAGGTTAATTCTGATTGGATCATGGTTTAGAGTCCTATGGGGGACACTAGGTTATGATTTGGTTCATGGTTTTTTGTTTCTCAACTCCAACTCAATTGTAAGTCACAATTGTAATTTTTATGTTTCATTAGAGAATAGCTTATAATCTGTTTTTACATGTTCATTTAAGTTCATTATATCATATTAGAACCTTGGTAATCAGTTTCATTAGCAGATTCATTAAAACTTTTGATAATCACTTGACAAATGATTCTTAAAGGGGTGTTTGGATAAGCTGTGTTCACTGCCTTACAAGGGTTGCTTGTTGTTACTTCTGGTTCAAATAGTTTACTTAGGTCCTAAATAGAATAGTTCAACTCAGTAGTTAAGTGGCATAACACTAGAAAGTCAAAATCATCATTGATCAGCCCTCACAGTTAACTGTGAGGGATTTGTGATCCACAAACCATCAATTTAGCTTGTTAGTTGTAGGTTTATATTAATTTAGCTTTATCTTAGCTTAATACAGCTTATTAAATCAGTTAGAAGTGTTAGAATCTCAAGAAAGTCAAACTAGTTCATTTTCATCAAAAGTCAATTTGCATCATCTCAGATTTTCTCAAATCTTCAAGGATTTGTTTAGAATTTAGGAATAGGATCTAGGATTTGAAATTTGTTCCTAGTGATAGATTACCAGCTCATCTTTGAGATTCCACATAGCTTATAATTTTAGGAATTTTCCTCTGGGCCCCACTCACCCTCAAACTTACCTGCAGGGAAGACCTCTTCCCCTGCACCAGATACTCAGTCCATCACCACCACTTTGGTGGTGATTTGTGACCACCACAGTGGGCCCCACACCTCAAAATTAGTTTCTTACAACCCCCCTCCTACCAGGGATTATAGATTGACCATAGGTTTGACATGAAACCCTGTGGACCCCACCTAATTAAGCTACAAAAGTCTGTCCCAGTTTCTGAGTTTATACAAGTATCAAAGTGCTTATTAGTTGCTTATCAGCTTATTTCAAGGGCTTATTTGATCAAATCATACTCAAACTTGTTCAAGCAACTCATTGGAACTAGATTTCACCATAGTGGGACCCACATAAGCTCATATGAGCTTATTTGCCTTTTCAGTCAACAAAAGTCAACTGTGGAGGTAATAAGCCCCCACAGTGCTTAATAATAAGCTATAAAATAGTTGTTTTTACAAAAGTTGTTTATTTTTAGGTATAATTTAGTTTTGTAAAAGAAAAATCCAGAAAAGTCAATATAAAAATAAGTGATAGTTTCTATTTAATATAATTTAATTTTAATTTTCATTTTTATATTTTTATTAAGTAAGTTGTGTTTTTATATTTTTATTAATTTCCTTTTAGGTTAAATTAATTTTAATAATTTTCTCAGATTTTTGTTTGGTCATTTAGTATTTATTATAATTAATATTAGTTTATTTAGTAATTAATCAATAAATAAGTTTTAAATAGCATAATTAATTTTTATAAAGTAAAACCTAGATTTTATATTTTTCCTAGCTTTTATAAGTCATAAAATAATTTTATAAATTTTATTGTAATTTCTACTGTTCATTTACTAGTTTTTATATTTTAAATAGTTTAATTGATAATTAATTAGTAAATAGAATAATAATTAGTAAACTAGTTTAAAAATAGATAAAATAAACTTTTTATAATTTTTTAGGATTCCTGTGATGATTAATTAGATTTATAAAATCTTCTTAATTATCTAAGTCTTTTTAGTATTTATAATAATTAAAATCATATAATTAGTTAAATAATAATTAAATAGTTATTAATTAATAATAATTAGATAAATAGTGTGAAAAATATAATTTTATTTTTAAAATAAGTTTTATAATATTTTAGACTTTTAGAAATTTTAATTTTAATTTTCTAGACTTATTTTATATTTTCTTAATTATTAGTGAATATTTAAATAATTAATAATAGTTATTAAATAATAATAATTAATTAAATAGTTAGTAATTATAAATTAAATATTTTTAATTATAAATAAATATTTTAATTTTATTTAATTTGCATTTAAGCCCCTAAGGCATGCAAATTCCTACTTTAGTTAAAACCGTTTTGTTTCGTACGTTTACGTAGAATTAAATTAAACGTACGCGTTTTTAGGTTTTAAATGTTTTTAGGTTATTTAGGTTTACGTAATCATTCTCCTAGCTTACTTAAGCTATTTTATTTTATAAAACCTTAGTGTAATCACTCACTCACACTTATACTCTTTCCTGTTCATAATCACCCGATACCAGATTCGTTTTAATACCATCACAACCTCGTTGGGACATAACGACCCGGGGAAACACTGTATTCCACGAAAGCATTGGTTTAAGCTGTTTGACTATTAAAGTTGACCATTCACAAATGGTTGACCAATAATTAACAGACGGTTTAGCACCAACCACTTTCCAAAAATCCATTTCTCGTATTATTCTCGTATTAGTTTGGCGTTTGGTATCCATGTGGGTGGAAGGTCGACACAACCCAAACCAAGATAAACACAACGAGAAGAATAATAAAACAATCTACATGTCTAATATTAGCTCAATATATTATTTAAATAAATCATCGAAGTTTACCAAATCCGTCGACTTGGTACTCTTCCACAACTTATTTACCTAATATATTATTCCAATATCATACCAAAAACCTAAGTCACATAGCACGTAGAATACTATATGGTAAGTATCTAAGTTTAATAAGTTCCCTAAATATATCGTCAAACTTACCAAATTTGTCAATTCGGTAAACCTCACGAGATATTTAGTAGCTCATTAATCCCGTACACATACCAGAACCTATGGGAGTCGTAGGATACAATACCCATTAATATACCCTTTTTAGATAACCAAGTATGTCTTATTTAATCCGTCGATCAAATAAGTTACGTAGTTATAGAAAATGAATATATTAACGTCACACATCCGTGACAAGCACAAAATCATCCATTCATAAATGGTCAAATCTTGGATTTAAGTGCCATCGATTACTTTATAACTCGCAACATCTCGTTTTATTTCAAAAACTTGCTTTATTTCTTACAAACCATTCGCGTTAATTAATATTTCTATTTATAACCGTTTATTCATAATAATGTTTCCGACGATATTATCCTATTTTCATAGTCTAATATATATCGTAAACGTTATTATTTTTATTACTCGTGATCTTCTATTTATTATATACGCATTTATATAAATATATATACGTTTTCACATTTATATATTTATATAAATGTTTATATCGTTATATAAGTTATTTCGAGTTTTATTAATCGTGAAATTATTATTTAGTTCGAGTTATAAAATACGAGTCACATGTCCGAGTCATCACTCTCGGCTCATTGTCCAAATCCAAAAGTCAAGGCGTTTTGCCGAAGTCAATCATTGACTAGAAAGTCAACGTGACCTCGACTCGCATAACCAAGAGTCCAAAGTAACAATATCAATCTCAACCAAAAGTAATCCATCTCCGTCCATAATCACATGCTACAACAATAAGGTCCGTCTACGGCACCTTTCTAGCCTATCTCCGTCATTCTAAGTAACCGTCTCTCAATCGGTTCCCATATCACCTTCGTCAACAAAACTCCATAAACATTACCACTCGTCCAAAAAATCTCAATATCAATCTTATATATATATATATATATATATATATATATATATATATATATATATATATATATATATATATATATATATACACGAAACAAAAATAATAAACCAACAATAATAAAATCATACAAGTAAATACCACAACCAAATCAAACTCAATTATACGGGTTGACCTACCAAGTCAAACCCGGGTCAAAGTTCACCACGAGACGTCTGGGTCCCACCCGAGACCTCTAGGGTCTCGGCTTGCTCCTATGAGCCAAAACCAACCAAACGGACCCCTTATGGGTCGTCGGCTTCACAACTAAACAACAAGAAGAATGTCTCAACAATCACAATCAACCAAACACCTTCGATACCAACAAATCTAAGATCAAAAAGAACAACCATGGGTTCGTTATACACGGAGAGCATAAACCGAGAGCATAGGCTCTCGGTTGAGCCTCGAATCACTTCCACCACAAAATCCCGGATACCAAACCTTGATATTTAACTCATTTCCTTAAAAACCCACTTGAATCGTTACATTTGTGACCATAACCCGAAAAAATCAACAAGATGCATGACCCTAGGTCACGTTTTTCACCAAAACTCGTGTCACACTCGACTTACCTTCGATTCTCAAGACCAATATGAAAAATACTCCGAAAAATACAAATGATGTGACGGTTTTTGTGGTTTAATGAGATGAAAATAGAGCTTTAGGGGCGCGTGTATGAGTGGATCAAAGAGATGAGATGATGGAGGTTCTAATGGTGGTGGTGGTGTGTCGTGGGAGGCGGTGGTGTGGCGACTACAGTGGCCAAAAATGAGGGGGCGGCTAGAGTTTATTTGGAGATGATGATAGAAAAAAAAAAAAAAAAGTAACTCCCAATACCGTCTTCCACGGGTTATGGGTCCCAATACCGTCTTCCACGGTGTATTTGGAGATGATGATGATGATGATGATAAAATTTGAGAGAGAGAGAGTGTGGTGATGATGGTTGTGTTGTTATGTTTGTGTGTGTGTGTCGAGTGGGTGTTAAAACCCAAACAAAATAAAACCGGCCCATGGCCTTTTTATTTAAACTTTTTTTTTTGATTTTATTAATAAGGATAAAATAGTAGTAGTGGGTATTGAGTCACAAAACACGAGGACCAAACTCATAACCATTTCAGAATAACATGACACCTTTAAATCACATTCGTTCCCGTGATAATAAAAACCTCTCGATAGGTTCAAAAAATTATATAGACCAAACGGTAAATCCCAAATTAGATTGTGTTAGGTTATTTCTAGTGCCGGAGTCAACGTAGTGCCGCGAACGTCTCAATTAATAAATCTCAACATAATTTCCATATCAAAATAATAATTCAAATTTAAATTCCACAGAAACCACATAATTCCAAAACCACGGTTCAAAGTTTACAAATTCATCGCGAATAAATTTCAAATATTTAAAAATCATCAAACTTTAAAGTAATGCGGGTTTCAAAATGTCTCCCTAAATTGCCAGTTGTCACATCCTCCCAGCCTCAGAAGAAACCCGTCCCGGGTTTCTCTCGGAACAAACCATCTATGACATGAAAAACTTAGGATATCTCTTCCGAAAATCATCCTCATGTTCCCATGTAAATTCTAGTCCATGACGGGAATTCCAACGAACCTTGATGAGTGGAATACGACTGAGCTTGAGTCGCTTAATCTCTCAATCCAAAATCTCAATCGGCTCTTCCACAAAGTTCAAACTCTCATCAACACGAATATACTTCATTGGTATAACCGGTGTTTCCTCAGAAAGGCACTTCTTCAAATTACTCACATAAAACACATCGTGAACTTTACTCAACTCCTGTGGTAGCTCCAACCGGTAAGCTACGGGCCCAATTCTTTCTAGAATTAGAAATGGTCCAATGTAGCGGGGGTTGAGTTTCCCACGTTTCCCAAAACGTATCACTCCTTTCCAAGGCGAGACTTTCAGCATCACTTTGTCTCCAACCTGGAACTCAAGGGGTTTACGTCTCTGATCGGCGTAACTTTTCTGTCTATCTTGAGCTACTTGTAACCGATCACGAATTTGAGTCACTTTCTCAATAGTCTCCAAAATAAGCTCGGGGCCTGTGAGTTGGCTATCTCAAACCTCAGCCCAACCAATCGGCGAACGACATTTACGACCATATAAAGCTTCGAATGGTGCAGCTTTAAGACTCCTATGGTAGCTGTTGTTATAGGAGAATTCCGCAAGAGGTAGATACTTCTCCCAGCCTTTATTAAAGTCTATTATACATGCACGAAGCATATCCTCCAAAGTCTGAATAGTCCTCTCACTCTGATCGTCGATTTGGGGATGATATGCAGTACTCATATCAAGTCTCGTCCCCAAAGTGGTTTGAAGTGATCGCCACAAAGCTGACGTGAAATGGTTGTCGCGATCCGAAATAATCGATATTGGAACACCATGACGAGAAATAATTTCCTTCACATACAACCTCGCAAGTTTGTCGACACTATCATCTTCACTAATCGCCAGGAAATGAACAGACTTAGTCAATCGATCCACAATTACCCAGATAGCGTCACAACCGCTAGCTGTCTTCGGTAATTTGGTAATAAAGTCCATCGTAATTCGCTCCCATTTCCAAACCGGGAGTTCTGCTGCGTCAATAACCCTGACGGTCTCTGGTGTTCTGCCTTTACCTTTGAACAGGTCAAACACTTGCTGACATAAAACGCTATATCTGCCTTCATGTTTGGCCACCAATACAATTTCTTCAGATCCTGGTACATCTTGTCAGACCCAGGATGAATAGAATACCTTAACTTATGCGACTCATGCATAATCAACTCACGAATTCCTCCATACAATGGTACCCAACTTCGGTTTCCAAAACGTAATATTCCGTCAGAACGCTTAACAAATCCCTTCTCATTTTCTGCCATCCCAAATATATTTTCAGCAGGTCAGTTTTCTGCTTTTAACGCTTCCATTTGAGCTTCTAATATCTGAGATGGTAACGGCGATACGATAGTCATTCCTGATGACCTAACTCGTAACGGTGGTATTCTCTCCTTTCGACTAAGAGCATCAGCAACGACGTTTGCTTTACCGGGATGATAGCGGATTTCGCAATCATAATCGCTTAGCAGCTCAATCCAACGTCGCTGTCTCATGTTGAGCTCCTTTTGATTCAAGATGTGTTGTAGACTTTTATGATCAGTGTATACAACACTTTTGGTTCCATACAAATAATGTCTCCATATCCTCAAGGTGAAAACCACAACACCTAACTCCAAATCATGGGTGGTGTAGTTCTTCTCATGCTTCTTGAGCTGTCGGGAAGCATAAGCTATCACTTTCTCTCGTTGCATCAACACAGCTCCCAAACCTTTATGAGAAGCGTCACAGTAAACAACAAAGTCTTCGCTACCTTCAGGCAATGCCAAGATAGGAGCACTACACAACATCTCCTTGAGTAATTGAAATGCTTCCTCTTCCTTATCTCCCCATTCGTATTTAACATTCTTTTGAGTCAATTTGGTCAACGGCTTCGCTATCTTCGAAAATCCCTCAATAAATCTTCGATAGTAACCTGCTAAACCCAAAAATTGACGAACTTCCATTGGGGTCGTCGGTGCGGCCCAATCTTTAATAGCTTCAATCTTAGCGAGATCTACATGAATTCCTTGACTATCAATCACATGACCCAAAAATTGTACCGTCGGAATCCAAAATTCACATTTGGAGAACTTGGCATACAGCTTCTCCTGCCTGAGCAATTCTAAGATGAGTCTTAGATGCTCCTCATGCTCTTTCTCACTCTTCGAGTAGATTAGAATATCATCGATGAACACTATTACAAACTTGTCTAAGTAAGGCTTACACACCCGATTCATGAGATCCATGAATACCGCCGGTGCGTTAGTCAACCCAAACGGCATCACTTGGAACTCGTAATGCCCGTAACGGGTTCTGAAAGTCGTTTTCGGAATATCTTCCTTGCGAACTCTAAGTTGATGATACCCCAATCTCAGATCGATCTTCGAATACACACTCGATCCCTGAAGCTGATCGAACAAGTCGTCGATCCTCGGTAGCGGGTATCTATTCTTCACCGTTAGCTTGTTCAGCTCTCGGTAATCAATACACATACAAAACGATCCATCCTTCTTCTTTACGAATAAAACTGGGGCTCCCCAAGGTGAAGAACTTGGTCGTATAAACCCCTTTTCTGCGAACTCCGCCAATTGTTTTGACAACTCTTCTAGTTCAGTCGGTGCAAGTCGATAAGGTGCCCGTGCCACGGGTGCATCACCAGGTATCAACTCAATCTGAAACTCCACTTGCCTAGTGGGCGGGATTTCCGGAAAATAATCGAGAAATACATCCGGAAAGTCACGAACTATAGACACATCTCCAATGCATCTTTCTTTCTTCTCCTTCCCTCCTTTCTCAGAGATTTGAGCTAAGAAAAGGCAACATCCTTTTTCCATTAGCTTCGGTAGCTTAGTGCAAGAAATGACCGCTAATCTAGATGGGCTCTTCAAACCTTTTTGATCTCCTTGTATATTTAAAGTCTCCTTGCCGTAAGGCACACACACGATTTTCTCATCGCAAAGTATGTGAGCACGATACTTCGACAACCAATCCATACCAATGATGACATGGAAACTTCCTAACGTGACGGGTATAAGATCTATATTGAAAGGGTGATTCAAGAAATTTAACGTGCAACCGCGGATGATAGTCTTAATCCTTTCTACGTTTCTGTTAGCTAACTCTACATCATAACCAATTCCTAAGGCAATCGGGGGTTTTTCTAGTAAGGGTGCAAATATAGTGGACACAAAACTTCTATCGGCACCAGTATCAAATAGTATGGAAGCATAACGGTTATTGAGAAGGAACGTACCAGTAACGACGTTCGGGTCTTCTCCTCTCTCGTTCCCAATTGCATACACTCTCCCATGAGTAGCTCCCGCTTCCACACGTTGGTTCTCATTGTCATGTCGTCCACGGTTTCCTCCAGCTCCACGGTTTCCATGATTGTACCCATTACCACCTGATCCTTGATTTCCTCGGTTCCACGATTCTCTACACTCATTCCTATAGTGTCCTTTCTTCCCACATCCAAAGCAAGTAACATTCGCCTTACTCATAGTTTTAGGAGTAACTTGAACCATAGCAAGTGGTCGAGCTCTACAATCCTTAGCTATGTGTCCCATCTTTGAGCAGTTCTTGCACATCACAGTACATCGTCCCGAATGATTCTTGAAACAACAACCACACTTGGGTGCATCTCCATTATGGTTCCTCTTATCTCCATTCCCAATAGCATAAACCTTAGCAATAGCATTTCGCTTGTTTCGATGATCATTACCCTTAGAGTGATTGTCTCTCTTCCTCTTTCCATTCTTTTCTTTTTTAGCATTCTCCAGTTCCAACGAATCCATCAATTGTTGAGCGATCGTAATGGCCTCATGAACATTTGCAGGCCTAGCAGCAATCACATCGTTCCTTGTAGCCACAGGCAACCCATCGGTATACCGCTCAATCTTTTGAGTCTCAATTTGAACCATATCTGGGCAAAGCAAGGCTAACTCCTGGTAACAACGATTGTAAGTCACCATATCGGTACCCTTCACTTTGTGATTCCAAAACTCGATCTCCAACTTCTTAACCTCATTCCTTAGGCAGTAAGTCTGAATCATCAAGGACTTAAACTGATCCCAAGTCATGGCATAGGCCACTTCACTCCCAACCAAATTTCGGTAATTGTTCCACCAAGTTAATGCTTCGTCCTTAAAAGTAAAAGAAGCAAACTTTACCTTTGCATTCTCTGCACAATTGCTGACATTAAACACTGACTCAGTTTTCTCTATCCACCTGACCAAGTAGACCACTCCTTCAGTTCCACCAAACTTAATGGGTCCACAGATTCAGAACTCCTTGTAGTTACATCCATTTGTACGAACAGGTGGAAAAGTTCCAACAGAGTTGTTGGAATGATTCGACTCAGCTAGTAGTTCAACAACACGTTGTTCCACAAGTTGATTGATCATAGCTTGATCCACGGTAGGTGCATTCGGTGGAATATGATCATTGTCTCCCTGAACATCAACATTTTGATTCATGTTGTTGCGATTGGTGGTGTCCAGGTTGTCGGGAGTAGGGGTTTCAACATTTCATGTAGGACGGCGTCCTCGGCGACCAGGGCTAGTCACTGCAGGACCAGTTCGGGTAGCTTTGATAGGGTTTCATCGTGGGGCGATTGATTTGAAACACAATACAAGGTTCATGAGTCTCCGATAGTATTTATCACACGCTTGATGTGTCTGTAAATACACATCATTTTTATACCAAAAACCATGCTAAAACGGACTAATAACTATGAAATATGTTCAATTATATGAAAATATGTTTGTAGTGCGTTATTATGTCTTGCAGGTACAAAGGGTTTGAAAACAAAGCAAAAACGGTGACTTTTGGATAAGTTTCGACAACGTTTTCACGTTTTACGAGGCTTAGACGAAGTCAAAAATATTCCCCGATCACACCATTTGAAAGAGCACAAAAAAACGAGTCCGACGGTATTTTTCTCAAATTTTTATCAGGTCCAAAACTGCCTTAAATTGACAGGTCAAAATCTATTTTGACCCTTTTATTACTAATAATCTGGACTGGGCATCTTGCTATTTAAAAAGAACCAAACACACCTATAAAATGAAAGTATGCTCCAGCACAGCTGGTAGCACCTTTCACTCTCAAACGAGAGGTACCAAGTTCGAATCTGGCTTGGTGCAAAGTGAGTAATATTACTCACTGCCACGTGGCACTCTACGAGTGGTCCATGTGGCTGACCCGACACGTCACCGGCCCGACCCAGATTCCGACCCGTTTCAGACCCGGTCCACCCGTTGACTAGTCAACGCTGACTTTCATTGACCGTTGACTGGTCAAACCTTGACTTTCGTTGACCGTTGCCTGGTCAAACTTTGACCAAGCGTTGACCAGTGGGCCCCACCTGCTGACGTGTCAGTGATGTGGACCAATCAGAGCCTGCCACGTGGCGGCTCATTAAATGCTAATGATTGTACAAGGTTATTATTGCAGGTACAGGTGGCGGCACTGACATGTCGGCTGACATGTCAGTCCTAGGTTGTTAGTCCGAGGTGGCAGTGACGAGGACCAATCAGATGGTGACACGTGTACAAAATGACGCGGAAGGCATGTGTCAGTACGAGGAAAGCGTATGTCAGTATGAAGTTAGCGTGTGTCTGTCCGAGGTCAGACACGTCAGTCCGAGGAAGGTTCTAGCAGTCCGATCCACCAATGAGAGCGCAACACGTGGCATGTATGAGCTGTATTTGGGAAGGATCTAGACCAAGAAGCTCTGATATAAAAAACCACATCCGGATCACATTTACACACACTAGAGTAGAGAGTAGATTATTAGTGTAGAGTGTAGGAGTAGGTGTAATTTAGCTTATTAGGAGTAGGAGTAATATTAGATTATTGTAGTAGGATTAGCTTATTATTGTAATAGAATAGCCTATTTCAAATGCTTTTTGTAATCAACTTTTTAGCTTATTAATATGAGATGAAGATTTAATTTGAAGTTTTGAAGATTATTTTCTTTTCACTTCTACTCTTTTTCTTTTCTTTTACTTTTCTTATCTTATAAGACATGAAAGCTTATAGCTTTTTGTGGCTTATTTAGATTTAGCTCATTTAATAAACTCTCTTTTACTACTTTGTTTTTTTTAAAGCTTTTATAAACTTAGATTTAATCTTTGTTTTTCATATTACTTTATAAAAACCAAAAAGATTTGATTTTTATTAGTTTTTACTTTTATTAAAAGCCATTAATTAGTTTATTATTATAGATCTACATAGTTTTAATAGTTATTTTATAAAAAGTTTTTAACTTTATTAGTTTTTCTTTCATAATAGCTTATTATCTTAGATTTATTAAGTTTTTTCTCATAAAGTTTCAATCTTTTAGCTTTTCTTAGGTTTATTTCACTTAAAGTTTGTAGCTTTCTCAACCAATAAGCTCTTCCATAGCTTATTTGGTCATTATTATTGCTTATTTCTAATAAAGTTTTGATTTTTCTTTGTTTATCATCATTTCTACTGCTAAGGCCGGAGCTTAAGGGTCTTATAAGCTAGTTTATCAATAAAGTTTATTACTTTTTAGTCTTAATAAGCTAATTAGTTAATAAAGTCACAAACTTTATTAACTATTTGGTTTTATTAAAGCTTTTTAGGAATTAAACTTTATGGTTTGTTTAGTTTATAAGATCGGGTGGTTAATTTTATCTCATCTCTTATATCCGGGTTATATTTTCTTATCCTTTTCACTTTTAGTTAGTTAGTTTATTTAAATGTTTGTTTTGGTTAGCTTAATTGATATGCGTAGCTAGTAGCTTTTTATGTTTGCTAAGTGATGAGGATTTGTGATTTAAGTGTGGATTGAATAAAGGGGATTGTGATTAATAATTAGACAAATTATTTAGATTTGTGATTTTATTATATGAAGGGCAAAAGCCGGAAAATAATCAAATTACACATCTAGTAATTAATTTCTTTTTAAAGGATTGTTTGCAAAATAAACCAACGTTGTGAGGAAATAATCTTGTTTAAGGAAAATAATTCATCATCAAACCTTAGTCCACACTTAATGAACTTATTGTGTCACTTGGCAAGCATATCTTTTTATCGTCGTTTCTTCTAGGCCTTATTTTTATCTTGCTTGATTAATCTAGTTTTTACCACTTAAATTAGTTTTTAAAATCTTTTATAAAAAAAAAACAAAATATTTTGATATTCAAGCATTAACTAAAAACACAACGTAAATCTCAATTCAAATCTCGTTGGGAAAACGACCTCGGGAGATAGAATCGTTATTTGTTCACAAGTGACTGTTTTATCTAACGGGAAAACTTTTATAAATTTAAAACTGTACTAAAACGACTTGAATCAACGCTCAACAAGAATTTGATAGATGAAGCCAAGATATCGGCAGAATAACAACAAAACACCACAAGACATCAATCAAACAAATAGGAATGCAATTTCCATGACATCCAAAACCACGTAACATCATATATAATAACCATCATCCATACAAATAGCGATCAAGACATCGTTCCAACTACAAAAGACATAAAGGATACTAATCGTTCCAAACGAGACAAACATACAACTGAAATACATCAAAGATAAGATAACTAGCTTTTCTAACCAAGCACTCCTTGGTTCAGAAAGCAACATGACAACATAATCCAACTATCTAGCCACTATGCTGGCGTAGACTCCTCAGCTCCAATCTCAAACCATCCAACTCTCTCTATAACGATCACAACTCGACACTGTGAGTATCACTATCCCTCTTGAGGACTGCTACCTCCTTCTCCAACTCCGTGTTCCTCTGCCACAACTTGCGATCTGCCTCGCGAGCCGTGATGAAACCTCTTTGCAGACTCTCTATCTGATCATGTATCTCCGTCATACCTCTCCTAATCTCTGTAGTCCTCCTCTCAATAGTAACCAAATCAACCCTCAACTCTCCAATAAACTCAACAGTCACTCTATCAATCCGATCAGACATCTGCGAGATCCTCTCGCCCAGTGCAGTAAGTCAAGTCCAAATCCTACCAGTCTCACCCAAATCTACAGGCTCAGCAGATATCTCAAATGGTGCGTCCGACGCCACGGGACTACAAGGTGGTGAATCAAACAAAAACGGGTGATCAGGTGAAACCGGCTCTAACGGATGTATCGGAGAATCGGGCTCCGCAGAATGAGCTGAATGTGCTGGCGAACCATTATCATCAGGCATCTCCTCCTCCTGAGGATCATCCTCCTCCTCACCCTCCTGTGGGTCATCATCCCCCTGCTCAACCTCCTGAGGGTCATCAGCCTCCTCCTCACCCTCGTACTCCTCCTCCTCACCCGAGGGGTACTCCATCAATTGTCATCTCCGAACAAGTGAACCATGTGGTGATAGGGTAGATGATCTAGGACGATGACGGAATGATGTGGGTGGTGCTTCTGACAGAAGAGCGTGAGCATCAAAGTGCATGGGTGGTGACGAAGGGCGTACAAACATGCATGCCGTAGCTCGGTAGGCAAAACGTGGAGCCACACGAGCCAAAGCCTGATGAAGTGTAAGCTGTCTCGAAGTACCAGGAAGCCCCAAAGAAGATGAGGGTCCCTGAGAAGTAGATGAAGCAGGTGGTGCAGAAGTAACTGCTGTCGGTGATGAAGTAGCTGAATGCATGGCAATCCTGTAAGGATCATCAGGAGCCATGGTGATTTGTGTTGGGCGGAATGGATCAGCTAGAAGATCCTCAGAAACATCGAACGTATGGGAGGCCATTTTCTGTGACAATGGCGTAGGGTAGGTGTAAGTGTTTCAAAACTACTAAACCGCGAACTCAAAATACCGTATCAAAATCATCATAAAATCCCAATCATATAATTCCAAGAAAGATTTTTAATACCGCATTACTAAAAACATTTCTAAAACATATAAGCCATATAATTCCCCAAAACGCCATCATATCACATAATCAATATGTCTAAAATTCTTAAATCATCTCAAAATCTCATATCTAATCATTATCTCATAATACCTCAATAAAATCAAAGATGCTTCGGCTTGGCGGGCTGGCAGGCATTGGTCGAGGATCGTTTTCTATAAAATCCGGTTATAGTTTAGGTGTTTATTACCTAGTTCTCTATAACCTTGGCTCTGATACCAATCTGTAACACCCCCAAAATTTGGTATAGCAGAAGACTAAACAAGCTTTCGGGGTGCTACTTGGATTGGTATCCGTCACAAGTCATATAAGAACGTGATAACGTAAACATAAGTAAAACACAACCAAATGAGGTTTTTAAAGTTTACATTCATCCCAAATTTATCCAAAGTAAGGCCCAAAAGAAATAAACGTAGGTCCACAAATACATATAAGAGTTTGAGAAAATAGATCCTTAAACCACATTGCCAAGCCAAGCCTTCCAATCCAAGCATCGAAAATCATCACTTAATTACCTGAGAAAACACGCTAAAAGTCAGCTTTCGCTGGTGAGATCATAGGTTTAAATTCTTAATTCAATCAAGTGGACATATACGCAAAACGCTTGCTAGCTAGACTAGGCCTCAAATCACTAAACCAAACCTATAGTGCACACTATAGTCCAAAACCAAACCAAATCAATATGCATTCGCAAGGATGCGACATGCACAACATTCGTAAGGATACGACATGTTCATGCATTCATAAGGATACGACATGCGCTATAACCTACCTAGTTCTATAAGCATAGCAAGTTTTAAATAAAAAGCGATTAAAGTCCACATAAAACAATTTGCACGTTTCTCACCCCAAGTATTGAAAACAAAGTTCAAAAGTAAAAGTGGGGCTATGACTCACCTCAAGTCCAGATATCAGCACAAAAAAACCGGTAGAATCAAGATGTATCACAACTCAAAAGACCGCAACTACGGACTCGACACTTCCTAACAATGCAAACTCTTTTCAGAATCATTTCCTCAAAATCAAATATTCCCAATCCCGAACGTATTCCTTTTTACTTTCCAAAAATCCATTTCTCGTATTATTCTCGTATTAGTTTGGCGTTTGGTATCCATGTGGGTGGAAGGTCGACACAACTCAAACCAAGATAAACACAACGAAAAGAATAATAAAACAATCTACAGGTCTAACATTAGCTCAATATATTATTTAAATAAATCATCAAAGTTTATCAAATCCGTCGACTTGGTACTGTTCCACAACTTATTTACCTAATATATTATTCCAAGATTATACCCAAAACCTAAGTTACATAGCACGTAGAATACTATATGGTAAGTATCTAAGTTTAATAAGTTCCCTAAATATATCGTCAAACTTACCAAATTCGTCAATTCAGTAAACCTCATGAGATATTTAGTAGCTCATTATTCCCGTACACATACCACAACCTATGGGCGTCGTAGGATACAATACCCATTAATATACCCTTTTTATATAACCAAGTAAGTCCTATTTAATCCGTCGATCAAATAAGTTACGTAGTTATAGAAAATGAATATATTAACGTCACACATCCGTGACAAGCACAAAATCATCCATTTATAAATGGTCAAATCTTGGATTTAAGTGCCATCGATTACTTTATAACTCGCAACATCTCGTTTTATTTCAAAAACTTGCTTTATTTCTTACAAACCATTCGCGTTAATCAATATTTCTATTTATAACCGTTTATTCATAATAATGTTTCCGACAATATTATCCTATTTTCATAGTCTAATATATATCGTAAACGTTATTATTTTTATTACTCGTGATCTCCTATTTATTATATACGCATTTATATAAATATATATACATTTTCACATTTATATATTTATATAAATGTTTATATCGATGTATAAGTTATTACGAGTTTTATTAATCGTGAAATTATTATTTAGTTCGAGTTATAAAGTACGAGTCACATGTCCGAGTCATCACTCTAGGCTCATTGTCCAAATCCAAAAGTCAAGGCGTTTTGCCGAAGTCAATCATTGACTAGAAAATCAACGTGACCTCGACTCGCATAACCAAGAGTCCAAAGTAGCAAAATCAATATCAACCAAAAGTAATCCATCTCCGTCATCAAGTCCCATAATCACATGCTACAACAATAAGGTCCGTCTATGGCACCTTTCTAATCTATCTCTGTCATTCTAAGTAACCGTCTCTCAATCGGTTCCCATATCACCTTCGTCAACACAACTCCATAAACATTACCACTCATCCGAAAAATCTCAACATCAATCTTTTATATATATATATATATATATATATATATATATATATATATATATATATATATATATATATATACACGAAACAAAAATAATAAACCAACAATAATAAAATCATACAAGTAAATACCACAACCAAATCAAACTCAATTATACGGGTCGACCTACCAAGTCAAACCCGGGTCAAAGTTCACCACGAGACGTGTGGGTCCTACCCGAGACCTCTAGGGTCTCGGCTTGCTCATATGAGCCAAAACCAACCAAACGGACCCCTTATGGGTCGTCGGCTTCACAACCAAACAAAAAGAAGAATGTCTCAACAATCGCAATCAACCAAACACCTTCGATACCAACTAATCTAAGATAAAAAAGAACAACCATGGGTTCGTTATACACGGAGAGCACAAACCGAGAGCATAGGCTCTCGGTTGAGCCTCGAATCGCTTCCACCACAAAAACCCGGATACCAAACCTTGATATTTAACTCATTTCTTTAAAAACCCACTTGGATAATTACATTTGTGACCATAACCCGAAAGAAATCAACAAGATGCGTGACCCTAGGTCACGTTTTTCACCAAAACTCGTGTGACACTCGACTTACCTTCGATTTACAAGACCAATATGAAAAATACTCCGAAAAATACAAAAGGTGTGATGGTTTTTGTGGTTTAATGAGATGAAAATAGAGCTTTAGAGGTGCGTGTATGAGTGGATCAAAGAGATGAGATGATGGGGGTTCTAATGGTGGTGGTGGTGTGTCGTAGGAGGCGGCGGTGTGGCGGCTACAGTGGCCGGAAATGAGGGGGGCGGCTAGGGTTTATTTGGAGATGATGATGATGATGATAAAATTTGAGAGAGAGAGAGAGAGAGAGTGTGTGTGGAGATGATGGTTGTGTTGTTATGTTTGTGTGTGTGTGTCGAGTGGGTGTTAAAACCCAAACAAAATAAAACCGGCCGATTGCCTTTTTATTTAAACTTATATATATATATATATATATATATATATATATATATATATATATATATATATATATATATATATTTGATTTTATTAATAAGGATAAAATAGTAGTAGTGGGTATTGAGTCACGAAACACGAGGACCTAACCCGTAACCATTTCAGAATAACATGACACCTTTAAATCACATTCGTTCCCGTGATAATAAAAACCTCTCGATACGTTCAAAAAATTATATAGACCAAACGGTAAATCCCAAATTAGATCGTGTTAGGTTATTTCTAGTGCCGGAGTCAACGTAGTGCCACGAACGTCTCAATTAATAAATCTCAATATAAATTCCGTATCAAAATAATAATTCAAATTTAAATTCCACAGAAACCACATAATTCCAAAACCACGGTTCAAAGTTTACAAATTCATCGCGAATAAATTTCAAATATTTAAAAATCATCAAACTTTAAATTAATGCGGGTTTCAAAATGTCTTCCTAAATTGCCAGTTGTCACAGCCTCAAGCGGACAGGATGGCACAGACAAACAACAACAGGGCTTTGATTCTTTAAACAAAGACACAATAAGAAAAAGAGTCATTGGACATTCATCAAACACGTGGTGGGCGTTTTGTTTGAACACCAATCAAATTAACTTCTTTTAATACTAATCCCGAATCTACCACTTCATCATCATATACCAAAAGCAACCCACCACTTTTAATGAAGTGTGGGCATTCTGTATAACGCAAGTGGTGTGGGCATTCTTTATGAAATTGAAGTTCCACAGTATCACCCGCTTCCACCACTAGTGTTGTATCATTAAATGGATAAAACATGACCATCATGGAAACGTCACGATAATCACTACCACTGAACCGATGACTTGTTCCTTTCGTTTTATTATAGATTATTGGATAAACCCACTCAAATTCATCAACCTCGTCTTTAGTAGCACATAAGATGAGACCACATATTTTGCTATCAAATTGGATAGGCAACACAAAAGATAAAACATTTCCACTGTTTCCATAAGTACACCACTCAGGTACCTCCTTCCCCGTGAGAGTGATGTATAACCCTTTGGTACTCGTGAGTGATTCCTGTATAGCATTCAAGCATATTATTAAATAATACATGAAACCAGCCTCTTCATTCCAAAATATATATGCGTTAGGGAGAGGAGGGATGGAGAGGTTGCTTACCTTGAACACTTTGGAATGCAAAGTATATGCCTTTTGCATTGAATCAAATGGCATCACATCCAATGACCCACACTTGGTTGCTCCTATATATGTCAATTGAGATGGAAGAGGTGGAAGTAACTGTAATTCTGAACACCTATCTATATAAAGTATCTCCAGTTGGGAAAGGTTGCTGAAGCTCTCCGGTAGACTAGAAAATGTGTTTTGTGAAAGGTTGAGATACCATAATGACACTAAATCCCCAATTCTACTGGATACTTGCGAAACATTGCAATTTGTCATACTTAAATAAAGTAGAGTTATTAGTCCTGTAACTTGTGTGAAACCTTCGGATCCAAGTTTACAGCAATTATCCAATCGAAGGTCCGTTAGAAATTGTAACTCAGAACAGTTTGAAGGAAGATTCACTAGGTTTCTACAATACCTCAGACATAACTTTTTAATGCTTTGCGGAAGATCTGGAATCGACTTTAAGTTGGTGCAATGAGATAATTGTATTTCGGTCAGTTGAGCGTGGAAGATCGGGAATCCGGTGTTCCATTAACTAAAGTGTTTTAGGTTGCGACACTCGTCAAGGTCGAGTGTTTGAAGAGACGTTAACTTGCCTATCATTTCCCACGGTAGCCTCTTCAACCGTCTGCAATAACGTAAATCTAATCTAACAAGTTTTTGGAGACAACCAATAGAGCTATCTAACTTTTCCAAATTTTTACATTCTCTTAACCCAAGTTCCTCAAGATTCTCAAGGCCAATGAAATTTCCGGTCTTGGTTAATAAGTATGACCCACTCACGTCCAGAATCTTCAGCTTTTTACAACTCTAAAATCACAAATATAATAAGCTATAATTTTTGTAACCTCAATTTTTATTTTAGTGACACAACATTATTTTTCTTATTATTTAAAAATGACATAACATTTATCTATAGTGCATTATAGTTTCATCAAAATACCTTATTTTTGTTTTTTATTCTTTTTTGTGCGGTAATTTTTTTTCTTCACATCCTATATCACATATGTCAAAATATATCTTACAAATGGCAATAGTTGAGGCTTGAACCCACAACCTCTATACGTTGTTTGGGAATTCACATATCATCATACCAAAGGCCTTGCAAAATACCTTATATTTCATTCGTCTCAAAATAAGTGTTCACTTAGAAAATACACAAAGTTTTAGGAAATTTCACTAATTATACCCTCGTCAATCAAATATCATATCTTCCACTACAATAATATCAACACTTATTTTGTGATGGGGTAAGTAATTAAATATGTTTTCTTTATGATTAGTTTTTTCATACATTTTTTATATAATAAAAGTAATTATAAAAAGATTAAGCAATCTAATACTTTTCATTTGATTTTGGTATTTTACATACATCTATAATTAAATACATTTTTAAATTCTATTGGTCAATTATACGTTGGTTATTTTAGTGTCATCAACTATTTTAGGTAATTACGATTTACTAAAAAATAAAAACCTATATCTATTTTCTTTTTAAACACTAACAAATCTGTATGTATATGAATGCTCATAGTTTAAATTTCAGCACCTTTATTCATTTAGTGTAATTTTCTAGTTTGACACTATCTTTTAGATATATACAATTTCCATCCTAACAATAACTTTTTGCTTTTTTAACAATTTTCACAAATAGTCCTTACGGTTTAATTGCCGTTGCAAAATGGTTCCAGAGAACTAACGATGTAACATATATCAGTTCTCAGAGACCAAACATGTAACAACAAACGTTTGCCTTTTTAAAAAATTACAAAATAGTCTCTAATATTTAACTGTCCTTGCAAAATAAGTCCCTGAGGACTAACGATGTAACATAAATCAATTCTTCAAAATATTTAACAAGATTTATACCAAATTAAAGAGAATTAAACATGTAGCAACAAATGTTTGCCTTTTTAGAAAAATTACAAAATAGTCCCTAATATTTAACTGCCCTTGCAAAATAAGTCCCTGAGGACTAACGATGTAATATAAATCAATTCTTCGAAATATTTAACAAGAATTTATATAAAATTAAAGAGAATTAAATTCTAGAAATTATGTGAAATCAGTTTTTTCTAAAAGTTTGTCGCTTAAAAGTTATGTACGTTTGAAATTTGAGGGTGAAATATAAAAATGGATCAAATGACCGAATTGCCCATTTGACAAAAATATTTAAAAAAATAATTAAAAAAATAAAAAATGGAAATTAACTGATAGGAGGGGGAACACGTGTAAGATAGTGAATGACTTTTTACACTTTTTATTATTTGGTGGCTTTTTATTTGAACACGCATCCTCGTATATATAGTATAAATTCTGTTAACTAATTGGTACAATAGATATAGTAAGCGGCCTTGTTCTATTTCTATACACCCCAAGTCCCCAATGAAACAAATATAGGCCACATATCCAAGTAATCTCATTGACATAAATAAAATTTAACAAAAAAAAAAAAAAAAAAAAAAAAAAAAAAAAAAAAAAAAAAGCGAATAAAAATGATCATACCTTTGCTCCATCCCAAAGTTTTTTCAATTTGCTAAATTGCAATTTGATAACCACCACGTTGCCCATATCAATGTTGTCAAGACTTTTGCAATGGAAGTAAAGCCATTCCAAGTATTTCAAATGTTTGAAAGAGAAGCAATTAGACATGCTTTTGCAAGGCACCTTATCCCATTTCCGTACCAAGTATTTCAAATGTTTGAAAGAGAAACAAGACCTTGCCTTATCAAGGACATCTTTGGAAGAAAAAGACCATTGTAGTCTTCGGTTATTATCAGTTAGCTTAATGAACCTTAGATTACTCATCTTTATAAAGGCCTCTAGTTGTACAGTTCCAGGTTCTTCTATATGATCGCTTTTCAAATTAATGCTTCTAACTGTATCCGATCCCTGGTGAACAACAAAGGAGAGAATTATAGTTAGTTTCAATGAACTACGTAGGTGTTGTGTAAATTAATAACTAAAAGATACGTACTGAGCAATCTCTAAACAAGCGAGCAATATCCCTATGACTTATCAATCTAGTACGTTTTCCAGGTTCATCCACATTTTCTTGGCGGATCACTTCTTGGCCCATTTCCTTAATCACTTGATTCATACCCACTCTTACACCCGGGTACTCATTTATGTATTTGACTAGAAATTTATCAACTAGATGTTGAATTTCAATATCTGGGAAGAATGCTGATTCTTCATCGTGCAGTACTTTGACAACCAATTCTTTATCTATTCCATCAAAGAAACAAGCAATATCTAGAAATAAATTCTTTGCATTGACACTAAGTGGATCGTAGCTCATCTGAAGTTGCTTTTGAACATCCCCATGAGGAATTCTTTTTAACTTCTCCAGTAAGCTCGGCCATTGTTTCCTTTCATGACCAATAAAATAACGACTCCAGACCTCAAGAACCAAGGGAAGCCCTCCAGCAAGAGCCGCGACTTCTTCTATAAACTCCATGTTGACGAGATTGTTGTCTCTTGAAAACATAAGTCGATTAAAGAGATTAAGAGACTCCCGTCTATTCAACTCCGTTGTTTGGTAGGAAGTATACGGAATGATACCAAGGGACTGTTTGTCTCTTGTGATCACGATTATTCTACTTCCATTATAGAACGACATGGGGTTAATACCCAATGATTTCAATTGCTCAAAATTATCAACATCGTCAAGAACCAGCAGAATCTTCCGACCTCTTATCAACTTTTTTATCTTTGTAACTCCATCATTGTGATGATGCATGCTTGGAAACTTATCATTTTGAGTTAAACGAGATATGAGCTGGTTTTGCAATTCAATCTTCCCATTGGAACCCAACCATAGTAATGGATATCTCCAAGAAAACAACTAACATCGAAATGGGAAGAAATTTTATTGTAGGTTGCTCTGACAATAGTGGTTTTACCTATCCCACTAATTCCAAAAACAGCAACAACCAAAACATCTTGGCAATCTAACCTCAGAGTTGAAATTAGTTCTTTAACCCGAGATCCTACCACGACAGGGTGATCTGCAACATGCAGCTCTTGTGGACTTTGCATCTTTTCAAGTTGTTCAACAATATCCGATACGAACTTCCCCTCGTCCCTGCCAAATTGAAACGAGAAATTCAATACATCGTGCACATATATATGTAATATCTCTTGTAAGCTTTTTTCAAAAGACATGTAACAAAGATGAGAGTTAAAAGTTACCCATTTTGCAATGTTAGACCAGACAGTAGACCTGCATCTCTTAAGGCTTGCTTCCATTTCTGAACTCTCTTTGGATCAATGTTGTCGTTTGCCTCGTGAGCTTGGAAAGCATCCTTGAAAGAACCATCTTGACTTCTAACATCAGATGGTTCGACTTTATAAAATACAGGAAGAACTTTCCTTTGATCAAGCTTGCCAAGGCAGTCCATAATGTGGACCAACTCATCGAGTGACCTTACAGAAGAAGCATAGTTGTTAGAGAATACGACAACATAGATCTCGGATTCCTCGATAGCTTTCAACAGTTGTAAACGCATGTCTTGACCAACAGGGAGCATGGTGTGGTCAGATATCGTAAAACCTCTGCGGCCGAGTGCTCCCCGAAGGTGACTTATGAATTGTTTGCCGATGTCTTCGCAAGAGTAATTCATGAATACGTCATTTTTTGGCCTTTTCATCTCAAAAGAAGAAGAAGAAGAATAAGAAGATAAATACATTTTTTATTTCAGTTATGAAGGCAAAGTAACAATGTGGTAACAAGTATTGATATGCTGCTCCTGTTTAATGTGTTCTATAAAACAAGTTTAAATCGGTGAGAATATACTACCTTGTGCACCCCTTTATATTATTGATTATGGATAAAAGGTGAAGAAAAATGGAGTCAACCATTTTTGTCATATTCTAACTTTGCACCCAAATTTCGTCCCTGGCCTCTTTCCTGTTAATTGCTACTCCCTATAAAACGTGTATTGACCATTTACAATAAAAATGATTGATTCGTGAATATTCATATACTAGTATTTAGATATGTCAGCATCTCATCAATATAATAGTATTGGCATTTTCGTTCTATAAAACGCGTAAAGAAGGTCCCTCAACATTTAATTCTCTTGTTTTCTTTTCGAAGTTTTTCTATGAATCTATCGTGATAATATTTTCAGAAGAAGATGTTACGAAAGACTCATGAGATTATCAAATACTATGTTATTCAACCGTAACAAGGAAAGTTTCACGACCATTCATTCACATTATATATCATCACTCAAAATAAGACAAAACTAAAAATGTACATATCTAATTGATATTGTTATTTCATGGAACCCATCCAGAAAAAGTTTCGCTAATACGTGTTCCTTAGTTACACTTCAAAAGAATAGCTAAATATTCACTCATTAAAGCATATTTTCATATTTTAAAGCGTGTAAAATCGAAAAGTTCACACTTACCTTTTGCGTGAATCAATTAGGTATCACAAATTATTTCACGCTATTATGTGTGAATATCTAAGAATATTTCTCACACTTAGTGTTGTGTGTGTTGGTTGGTTGGGGGGGCGGGGGGGGGGGGGGGGGGGGGGAGAGCGGGAAAGAGACTTTTCAGTGTGGGAAATAGACTCGAGTCCCGAGTGATTAAGAGGAGAGAGACTTTCCAGTGCGGCAAAGAGACTCGAGTCCCAAGTGATTAAAAGGAGAGAGATAATGAGTTTGAAAGAGAGAAAATATACTTTCATTGTGTTGTGAGTGTTTATGTGTGTTTTGAGGGTATTTTTAAATGAAAAATATAGAAAAAGTTGAGGGAAAGAGAGAAATGTAATGCAAAAGTTGAGGAAAAAAAATAAAGGTACACTTTTTGGATAACGTGGAGCTGAACCTTCAACCACACCATACACCCTTACAAATGGAGGATCATAATTCAAGTTTTCACAATTTTTGAAATAACTAGACGAATACCCTCGCAAAGCGACGGTTTATAGCGGCAAATAATATATTTGCGAAATCGTGATTCTGGTTCGACCTTTGATTCTGAGTCGACCCGAATATAAGTAAAATGGTAACAAAATTACCTATCTGTACTAGTTTAAATAATTAACTTATAAAAGTTATATTAAAAAAATAAAAAAAATAACATTTATTCTGGTTAATCGGGTAGACCCGAACCCGAGTTAGCAAAACATTTTTGACCTGACACCCGACCTTAATTAGTATTCAGGTTACTCCGGTTGACCCGAATAAAATTATTGACCCTAGTAACCCAACTCGAATAGGCTTAATCGGATTCAGATCGGGCCGGCTTTTTTGACACCCGTACCCATAAGTGTGGAACTTTAGATACGTGTGTGTTTAATTAAAACGTATACCTAGAAGATACTACGTATAAAAACAAGATTGAGCAATTTTGGAAGGCAAAATATCAAATCAAGATCACATAAAAGAGAGTACACTATCCAAGATGAAATCTGGATACATGATTAACAAATAAAACTTCTAGTCCAAATCAACAAAAAAGAACAAGTTTCTGGACAAAATAGAATGTACAAAGCAACATCATTTGGTACCGGTCTTGAGAATCCAAAACTCATGAGTGCTCTGTTAAATGAAAAATAATTGCAGAACATATTAGAAAATGATCTAGAAAGTATTTAGCAGAAACGAAGCAATGTCAAACTAGCAAACTAAAACCTGGGATATTCAAAGTTTCATTTATTTTATACCAAACACTGTAGCAGACTTGGATTTTAGGATAAAAAAGGCATAAGATCTAAAATAAGCGAAGAGGTAATTGCAAGGACTCGAATACCTATTCAACCAAGTTAATAAATGTTGCGCCAACTACTAACCTATGGTGCAATTGTAACTAAACTTCCAACCTAAAATGTGTCTATATCTACCTGTTATTGAGGGTGCAGATGAGGAAAACCAGTAACAATCCTAATATGTATGTATCAGCATTAATTTTAGCAGCTCATATAATTAAACATTTGTCATAATTGCTTTGGTAAACCTAAACTAAGCTTATGAAACATATTAAATGGGTCGAAAGAAATATTGATCAATTTTAATCATATCTAAATTTTTAGTATTTCGTTTTTATTTCACAAGTTCCACAGAAGGAAAATAGTCATATAAGGTAATATATTCGTATACCTGGTGAGGGTCCTATCAGTAGATGTATTTATCGTCAAGTCGTCTTCAAATTCAAAATCAAATTATACCTAAGATTTACATAACAATAACATGCCATTAAAAAAATGAGATTAATCTCTAAAAAGGTGCAAAATTGATATGAGTAAGGATATGAACTTATAGATTTCAATACACAAATGATATAAGAACTAGAGAATAAGATGAATTCACAATGCTAGAACATGAATTGAACCTGGTGAGGGTCCTATCAGTAGATGTATTTATTATTCAAGTCATCTTCAAATTCAAAATCAAATTATACCTAAGATTTACATAACAATAAAATGCCATTAAAAAAATGAGATTAATCTCTAAAAAGGTGCAAAATACTATAACCAAATGTCTAATATGTGTTATCTTAATGAGCAACCATAATAGCAGAACATAAACTGTCAAAAGAACATACCATTATAACTCATGTTTTTAAGGCTGCAACTGCTTTTTCAAGTTTGCGCACTCAACAAAAATAGCAGAACATAAACTGTCAAAAGAACATAGAGGGAAAGTGAGATTTTCCCTGCTATCAGGTCAGGTCATGCATCCCAAAAGACATCAAACACTCAGTTAATAGGCAATATACCAGAGTAACATTTCACAGTATTGATCCTACCATGATCGAAACAATTAGCAGAGGTCTAAATAGATTAAGAACCAGAAAGTCGAAAAGTAATGCAATTTAGTTTGACTATGTTATTGCCGATTATTGTTTATCAATTTTACCAATCAGCAATAAGCATTTAGTTTAACAATGTTATTGTCCATGGTTAAAGGATATGCCGTTGCTCTTGGCATCCTCCTTATCCACCTTGATATGAAAACATAAAATTTCCATTATATTCATTGAACATCTAAAAATTCTCATGCTCCATTAAAGGCCATAGACTTATCAAACATATCGTCATTTTTCATGGATAAAAGAAAAGTAATGATTGAACTACTTTGGGCAACAAGATGTGATATACTGACAAAGCAATGGAATACCATTAGATATTTTAGGCTTTGTCTGGTTCGAGTTTCGGATTCTTATCTGTTAGATGTTTTGAGTTAAACTCCTAAGGGCAGTTTGGTAATATTAGTAGTAAGGGTATTTTGGTCATTTTGTTAGTATTATAAGATGTATCAGGAAACTTGTATGTCGATTGTTTTGTATATGTCGGTTTTGTTTATGTCGGTGTTTGTTCTATATATTAGAATAGCAGATATTGAACTATGTACTAGACTTTGTACTTCATAATTTTTGATAATGAAATACCAGTTTTTGCTCCCAAAAGCTCCAATGTTCTGATCTTTTGCACCTGTTCTGAGCTTGATTGTGTTCTGCTGCTGCTGGTCTTGGTCTTTTGCCCCATGAATATCTATCCCTAATCCTAACAAATTGGTATCAAGAGCCACTCGATCGGTTGAAGCAAGCTGCAACTGTTTTGGGTTTCTAATCAACATCAGCTTTTGGTTGATTTCAAGAATTAATTTCTTGAAATCATTTGATTTTTCGTTTGTGTTTGGTGGCTGATTTGATTAGTTGAAGACATCAGGTATGAAATTTGTTTTGTGTTTGGTGGTTGTTGTTGATAAGTTTTGAAAACATCATGTATGTTTCAATAAATTTTAGCTTCTGCTCATTTGATATGTTGAAGATGTTTGTTGATTGGGATCAGGAATAATTAGAACTTGTGTTGAATCGATATTAGGTTTGTGATTTGGGATTTTTTGTGGATTGACCTGATATTGCTTAGGACCAATTTTGGTTTAGAATTTGTCATGGGCTTATATTGGAATTCGGGCCTTGATTTTCGTACTAATAATCATGCCATTGGAACTACCGATTGTTTTGAACTAGTTATTGGGTTAGAATTTGGGGCTTTGGCTAAGAGGGCTTTGAATCAGAAAATGGGATTTTGGAATTGTGCCAATATTTGTTAGTTCTTTGATTTTCATTTGGTAGTTGGCGACTGAATTTTGGATTTCGGGTTTGCCCGTTGAATTTTTTTGTTTTGAGTTTTGGAATATTCAGTTATGGTGGAGCTATTTGATGTCGCCTTAATGGAATTGGTAGGAATTGTTTTGGAAACCGGATATCGTAGGTTTGAAGGCTCGGTCAATATTTGTTTTGCTTTGGTATTTGCTATGTAATTTGTATTTGAATTTGGACTGTAATTCTTATTAGATAAGTGGGTCATTGGTATTATTATCCATATCATAGTTGGAGCGTTTAAATTATTAGGGCTCATTTGTCAAGTTATATATTAGCTTGAGTTTGTTTGATACGGATAGTAAGTTTGAAGTTGGACCGTAATACTTATCAATAAGTGGGTCGTTAGAATTTGAATTTGGTATTTGAAATTTGAAGATCGATTTGGTGTTTGAAGACTTCGTTCAAGTCGTTTGAAGTTTGTTCGATCGTTTGGAATTTGTCATTTTGGAAATTCGGATCTTCGTTTGTCGGGCTTTTGAAGTTTGTTGCCCGAATTTGATTGTCTTTGTTGAAGATCGTTCGAGCCGATTCGTTTTGTTTGGTTAACCGAGTTTGATTTGTCGGTTAACATTTGATAGTTCGTTTTGAAGACATCGACATTTGTGTTTGGATCGTTTTCGGTTTCGATCGTTTGTTATGAATTTGGCTAGCACCTCTAGTGTTTGGAATTTCTGAATTTGATTGAAACTTTGGCATCACTTAGGAGTTGAACTCAAGGTGGAGATTGTTAGATGTTTTGACTTAAACTCCTAAGGGCAGTTTGGTAATATTAGTAGTAAGGGTATTTTGGTCATTTTGTTAGTATTATAAGATGTATCAGGAAACTTGTATGTCGGTTGTTTTGTATATGTTGGTTTTGTTTATGTCGGTGTTTGTTCTATATATTAGAATAGCAGATATTGAACTATGTACTAGACTTTGTACTTCATAATTTTTGATAATGAAATACCAGTTTTTGCTCCCAAAAGCTCCAATGTTCTGATCTTTTGCACCTGTTCTGAGCTTGATTGTGTTCTGCTGCTGCTGGTCTTGGTCTTTTGCCCCATGAATATCTATCCCTAATCCTAACATTATCTACACCCTGTTTCTTGTCAAGTGCTTTTTGTGTTTGTGTAAGTGTTTTCTTCAGTGGTTTTCATTAACCAGTTAGCAGTCACCCATTTATCCCAACTGTCACCAGTTACAACGATAACAAATTGTTGATAATCATTTTTGTCATACTCTCTAAATAGTGAACATAGATAAAAACAAGCCTAATGGGTTGGATACATTTTTCCGTAACTTTAAGAGACCGACTCAAATTGAAAAAATACTCACACACAAATGTTGCATTCCTATGTTTTTTTAAGCTTCTTACTATTTATGTTTTCTATTTCCACTAAGAGGCTCACCAGCGTATGTGCTCACTGTGTGTTGGGTATGAATCAAATAATTCTATAATAGTATATTATCAAGTTCCATATAGAGCCCGACTCATTCCAGAAAAAGTTAAAATTGATGAAAAAATACACTTTTGTAACACCTGGTGCAATATAACTCACAGAGGGGATTAATGGCTAGAAAACACAAGACATTATTGATTATGCAAGTTATCCGGAACATATCGGGTCCATTGACAAGTTCCATTACGCACCAGTACAACACACAAACAGAATATTGGGGGTGCACATTGAACAAATGTCTTCTGAAAAGGTGCTACATTGACAATGAGAACAATGCTTTCTCATCTAGCAGGATAATTCATGTTAGATTATGGACATTATTTTAGTAGTCGTATGTTAGGATCGAACTCGAGATCACGGGATTGCACACTTTACGTATGAGAATCGATGTTAAATAATTAATATATAAATAGTTATATTTAATTATTAAATCACAAATAAAGTAATTAATAAATAAGGGACTTATTAGTACGAAATCCAAACCCGCGGGGTGTTGGATGAAACCAGTCGAACAAGAAAGTAATGGAGGGGTTCAAGTGTCGTTTTGTGAAACTTGAGGAGGTGATTGACTCTAACTTGGAGGACAAGTTTGAGGGCTATATAAACACCCATTGGCTTCACAAATATATAACAATCGACATAACCCTTACTTTGAGATTTTATGAATCGTATTATCTATCTAACATAATGTGTTCTTGCCATGCATGCATGCAATACGATTGGCATGTCATGTGCATGCTTATGTTCATTCTTTCCAATATTGTTGGAGTGTGAATCGACTAATATAATATTAATAAGGGTTTAACCCTATTAATTTATTAATTACTAAAGTGTTTAGGTTGGTTATTGTGATCAAGAACTAGCATTCACATCAAATTGTTAATAGTACGTGTGTACAAGAACATGATACAATCACACTATTGATTGTATCTTGGATTGAATTACAAAAGAGGTAAGGGGTAATTCTTATAATCCACATAAACCCTAATTAGGGTTCTTAATTTGAAGATTGCATTCGATTCTTGTTCGGGCTAGAATCGCAAAGGTATGTTTACTTTTATGTTGATTAATTAATTACATATTATATGATCTTGTAATTGCTTCCGCTATGCTCACTTGATGTGTTTGGTTTATTTTATATGATTTTCATGATATAATAATTCCAACAGTGGTATCAGAGCCAGGTTATAATGTGTAATTAATTATCGAAACGCATAAAAATTGAATCTTGATTCGTTTAGCTACATGTTTTTTTTAGGGTTTTTTGATTCCTAACCCTAATTTTTTTTATGGGTCGATTTAGACCTATTAGGGTTTTAGGGTTTTGGTTTTGATTTTTTTTTTTTTTAATATGATTAGAAACCCTAGGATGTCATGTAATTGGTTATGCGTTTTAGTAAACGATCTTGGTGCAATATGTTAATTGTTAAGCATAATTTATAAAAAAAATGCATGTTTGCATGGATTTTATTGTGTGATGATTTAAATGGTTTAAATTGGATATATGAATTAATTGTTAAGTTATATCGAAACATGTAAATTTATTAATAGATGTCGAATTGGGGAAGACTCCAATATTAAGTAATCAATTATGTGCTATGTGGTGTTAGTTTAGTTTTGGCTTACACAATCGATTTATCGATGTATGTGGCTCTTTTTCCATTGAAGAAGAAAGCCTTAATTGAATAAATGCATAATACACCTAGACTTGATTATTAATATGACTATTGAATAAATTTGCATGTGGCTACATGTTTTATACATATTTAATTGTTATGTTATGTATATGTTTATTTGGTTGTTTATTTTTTATTATATATTACTTGTTTTTGTTTATTATTATGTTAGACATGTTTATAAACGAAAAGGGTAATTTTGAATAGAAAAATAATATGGACTAAATAAATGGCAAAATTGTTTTGGCTTTAAGAGTTTAAATTTCAAATGATTGGTTGATTGATGTTTTTGTATGTAATGGTTAACTAGGCCCGACCGAAGTTTACACACTATAAGATGGGTATAAGGTTGGCATCGCATTAAATTGTGGCCTTAGATAGACAACATTCTGTCTTAACGCTCGTTTGTGTGTAAATTAGACTTACCGAACAACCATTACATGTACACTGTCATCTTAAGGGTGAATTAACGACAATTCCATAATGATTATCCGAAACACTAAGCCTTAGGGCTTATGCAAAAGTATGATATAGTGGACGATAATTGTTGGTAATTCTTTAATTGGTGAACCCGATACCTCAATCAAAACTTTGCTACTTTACTCTTAGTGAATTGGTAATAAAAATGTTTTATAAAACCAATGTTATGAAGTTGTATGCATGCTTCTTCATACATTATTTTGATTACGCACATCAAAATTAATACCCTTATAAAATTAAGTCGAATGCCATCTAATTAAGAACACTTGAAGTTGTAATTTACTTCATGTGAGAACTTGGCGAGATTACAATGGAGAGGTAAATTTCGTAATTTCATTGCTAGCAGATCAACTGATGTAATGGATTTATGAGTTTGCAGTTTTTAAGTTAGACGACTGAAATTGAGTAGGAAGTGAGATCTTGGACTCAAGGCATTAAGATGGGGATCAAACATGCTTACATTACAAAGGTTTTGTGAATGTAAATCCCATAATAATCTAGGAATTGCAATATGGTATTGGCAATTATTGTACGACAATTACCTTGTTGAATACTATCATTACTAGCAGATCAACTGATGTAATGGTACTATGTCAATTTGGATCCTAGCTTTAAGAAAATACTATGGTTTATATGAATATATTTACCAATGGGTATTTTATTTTCTTAAAGATCTAATTATCGAAAATACTGAAATTGAATTTTGTAATTCGTTTTAATGTATTAATGCAACGTTCAAACCGTAAACGCACTTTCGGCTTTGGTAAATTGATCTCGTTCTGTTTTCAAACAAATGTTTGATTAAGAATAATTTACTTAAAAGACAAAAGAAGTCTCCTTTCTATGAAAGAAGAGTGAGATACAATCTTATTCCTTTTCACGAATGAGAAAGGAAAATAGGAATATTAGACATGTCTAAATTCTAATATATAACTCATAGCAAATTTTTAATAGTTAAGAAAATTGCGCACATTTTTCATAGGGATTTTATCATCCTCATTCGGTGATTAAATTCTTGGTAACAAATATGATATTTGGTTAACAGAAAATTATGTATGACATTTTATGAGTTATTGTAATTAGAAGCTAGACTAATTACCGCAAAATGTTTAAAGACAAACTAGTTGTTTTGACTATTTTATAGGTACTACAAACATTGTAGGATGGTAGACCTATTAAGGAAGAAATTGCATGCCCAATTTTTCAAGTTAATAGCATTTGGTGGATAGTCCATCATTTACGTAGTAGAATACACTCTTTAGTGCATGAGTAATTGTTACGTATGGACATTCAAAGGTGTAGGAAAGTTAAAAGCACAATATTTGTTTTCACTGGATATGAAACATTTACAATGTTGTCAAATTCAGTGGGAGTATTGTGTACTTATTACTGAATAAGGAATTATTGTAATGATCTTTAATTCAGTGGGAGTTACAAGCTTTGACATCTTGGTAGCTAAAGATAATTACTTTCCAAGTGTAGACACTCATACTTTTAAGGATAGTCTTGTACGTTTCCTTACTAGACATTGTTGTTCTACATCTTCTTGTTATGCTAAAATCTATGACACAATCATATTGACCACATAAACAAATGCATGGCGTGTTGTTTATTAACTATATGAGGTTGTTCCATGCACAAGTGGGAGAAATGTTATCTTTAATGTGTGCAAGAAACAACTCATAAAGATATGATTTAATGGATTCTCTTGACCGCAAGGTAAGAGAATTACATTCTAATATGAATTATACTAATCTAATTCAAGAAACACTTGGTGTTACAATTTATGTTATGTGAGAGCTTAGCTAGATTGCAACAACAAGGTGAATTTCATATTTCATGACTAGCAGATCAACTGATGTAATTGAACTATGAGAATTTACAGTTTCTAAATTAGATACCTATTAGAACATGTGTCAATATGATATCAAGACTACTTTAATTAGTATATTATGAATTCATGGAATGACATAAATTAATAAAGTAATCTAACGCTGCTTCAATCTGAATATTTATGTGTTCTTGGAATGACATAAATAAATAAAGAAATAATGTTATCTACATTATTGTGAAATAATAAATTAACTTGAAATTACTATTGAAACCAAGAGATGGTGTTCATAATTACTTTAGTTAAAACATGTTTATGTTTCATTGTAAAGATATAAACATAAAGTCTTTTAATTTTTACAAGACTTATAATAAAGTAAGACGTTATATTGTTATGTATTTTAATTAAGACATATACATGAAGTTATTAAATTGTTAAATGACTTATAACGTATAGTGGGGTTATAACAGTTTATGTTTTCTTGTAAATACATGAACATGAAGTGACTTTGCAAAAAGTACTTGTGTTATAAAGCATGTAATTGGCTTGAAAATTATTATACCATTAAAATGAATTAGTTGGTAAATAGACAAGTCAAAACGAATATGGTTATCTTAAATATTGTTAGATTGTCTTGCAATATTGATACTAATGAAATACCAAATGTTATGGTATGTTTAGTTATGAAAATCAAACTCTTGTTATATTGTTTGATTAAAGATAACTATGACTTCTTTTCTTCCAAAAGTTATCAAGGTTAGAATATTGAGTATGACTTGGACATACTTAATAAAACTCCAACATAGAAGATTAATAAGACATTATCATATTATGGAATGTGATGAATCACATTAAGTCTTAAATTGAGGTTCCAAATTTGTTTAACTGCTTATGAAGAGGTTATTAACAAAGTAAAGTCAGGAACTGCCAATTAGTATTTGTAATATCCCAAAAGAGAACATTGTATTGTTGCTTTATTTGCTAAGTATTTAAAGATAGTCTTTAAATTGCTAAAAGCAAGTGGGAGTTTTGATCTTTAAAAGATAAAATTACAAGATACATAATCTTCTAAAATACACTAGTAAATATCATGATGAAGTTTTACATTTGAATGTTAAATCTCAACATGATAATAAAGTTTGACATTTAAATGTTAAATCTCAAGATGATGGAATTATCATTCATATAATAGCAATATATCTCAGATATTTGATTAATATGCTGAGGGCTATGATTTACAGGATTATTGTAAACCTGATAATCATTATGATACATTACCAAATATGAAATTGGGTAAAGTATACATGATATGAATGATTAAGATGTTGTCCATAAAGATAATCAATTTTAGAAACTTGGTTTATCTTAATAGTTAGACTAGAAAATGAAGATGAGTTTCTTCAAAGATTAGGTAACCCTTGTGGTTTAAATCTTTGTATAGAAATCATATGGACAATATTGTGCACGTATTTAATGCATGTCTTATGACAAGATTATTAATCACACTTAAGCAATTAACTGTGATTGAATATTCTTTTCTAAATACATTAAATATATAAAGATTATGATTGTCATATTTATGAAATTGACAATGGAATATCAAAACTCTTTCTTGAGTGATTACTTGAGCGAGGACGATAAGTAATCAAAAGGAGTTTAAGAATTCAAATAAATCTTTAGAAGTGTACAAAGTGCAATAATCCATGGATGGATAAATGCATGCATCTAGAAGATTACTCTTATGTTTAATTATTAAATTCATGTTTTTGATTTATAATTGAAATAAGATAATTTCTAAGTATTCCTAAAAGCTAGTGGGAGTATTATGTTTAATTTCTAAATCATATATGTTGTAAAACATATAAAAAGTAACATTCCATATAAGTTAAAAGTTAAGTCTTAGTTTGGAATGAAACTTTACTTGTAAGATTTAGGAAATAAGACATACAACCTTGGAATGAATATTTATTGTTGAAACATGTGCGGTAAATGAATCTAATATAACATGATATATTATTTAGAAAGTCTAAATAGATATGTATGACATGAATAAAAATCTAAGTATGACTCAAAGATTTTTCATGAACATCATGTTTTGTTGTATCATGCTTGATTACAAGATGATTTGGCAATATTAATATCTAATTAAAAGTTATTAGATAACTTGTGTAATATTCTAAAAAGAATATGTTTGATTATAGAATCACATCCTAAATCTGGAACAGCTTCCAAATTCTATAGATGAACAATTTTTCAATTGTTGTGAAAATTGTCATAGCCAACAAACTTAAAAGTTTGAAGGGCATCAAACATTACACAATAGATATTAATGTTTACGGGAAAGTTTTAATAGTATATTGTTGTTGCATACAATGATGCTAAATGAAATTGAGATGACACTCAATACTAGTCATGGTAAGGATTTCATCCTTGGCTATATGTACTAGTTGTGCTTAATAAGAGCATAGTTGCATTATACATTAAGAGAATAAGAATACTTCAAACTTTAAAATGTTTGGAAGTTTGATTATCATAAATTTGTGGTTAAGGATGTCACACATTTTATAAAATATTATATGACATTATCAAAATAGTTGAGTATGCATATACAAGAACTTCAATAGTTGAATTCTTGAAATAAGTATTCTTAAAATTCCAATAGATCAAAGTTGGATGATTTATGCCTTTTCAACAAGTATGAATGTTATTACTTGAGACATAATTCATCAACAAGAGTTATCATGCATTGATCTATTTAGTGTTTGGATAAGGGATGTTAAACAATTATTATAATAAATTTAAATACATGGTATGTTTAATTTATAATATATTGTGTCCTATTTTTGCATGTTTAAATCCATGAATAAATGTTATTCTAAATTGTCCGTTGTCAGTTAATAATATGGGAATATTATTAAATCAAGACAAATCTGAAGGTTGGTATAATATACTTAAAGTATATTGATGCGTAGTCATGCCATTTCAGATGATATTCAATGATACCGAATATATGACTTATCCCAACTACATGATGTTACTTTATGGATTTTGTTATTAAGTAAATCATGAGAAGTTATCCTCAGACTTGAGATGCAAGATAAGTGTCATGAATGTAGTACATTTTTGTGGAACAACTTAACACTATACGTAACTGGTAGTCATAAGGGTTGTTTTCGAAAGTGTTACAAAGTTTGTGGGTTTTGCTTGTATTCAAGATAGAATTTGTTCCTTCAAATTTATTTTTGGAGTTTAATACTGCTGGGCCCCTCGTAGGGTTGGTAAGATGCATGTGCGGTCGCACCCAATATCTCCCCTGAATATGTTCAGAAGATTTGGTAATCTTGATCAATCATAAACAACGAGAAACAGAATGGTTAATTAAGGAATAACTTTAATCCATATCCTTATTAACGTGGTATTAGAAACAAAAGGATAATAATAATGAGAAATCATTAAAAAGTTTTTCCAGGAGCCTTACACGAGATCGTACTAGAGGCATCGAAGTGTTGCTAGACGCTAACCGATGTGATTACACTATTAAAATATGTCCAAGTGGGAGCTGTTAGATTATAGACATTATTTTAGTAGTCGTATGTTAGGATCGAACTCGAGATCACGGGGTTGCACACTTTACGTATGAGAATCGATGTTAAATAATTAATATATAAATAGTTATATTTAATTATTAAATCACAAATAAAGTAATTAATACATAAGGGACTTATTAGTACGAAATCCAAACCCGCGGGGTGTTGGATGAAACCAGTCGAACAAGAAAGTAATGGAGGGGTTCAAGTGTCGTTTTGTGAAACTTGAGGAGGTGATTGACTCTAACTTGGAGGACAAGTTTGAGGGCTATATAAACACCCATTGGCTTCACAAATATATAACAATCGACATAACCCTTACTTTGAGATTTTATGAATCGTATTACCTATCTAACATAATATGTTCTTGCCATGCATGCATGCAATACGATTGGCATGTCATGTGCATGCTTATGTTCATTCTTTCCAATATTGTTGGAGTGTGAATCGACTAATACAATATTAATAAGGGTTTAACCCTATTAATTTATTAATTACTAAAGTGTTTAGGTTGGTTATTGTGATCAAGAACTAGCATTCACATCGAATTGTTAATAGTACGTGTGTACAAGAACGTGATACAATCACACTATTGATTGTATCTTGGATTGAATTACAAAAGAGGTAAGGGGTAATTCTTATAATCCACATAAACCCTAATCAAGGTTCTTAATTTGAAGATTGCATTCGATTCTTGTTCGGGCTAGAATCGCAAAGGTATGTTTACTTTTATGTTGATTAATTAATTACATATTATATGATCTTGTAATTGCTTCCGCTATGCTCACTTGATGTGTTTGGTTTATTTTATATGATTGTCATGATATAATAATTCCAACAATTCATCTGATCCTTACATATAGGTCATCTATTCCAGCCTGTAAATGGATCCAAATCTCTACCACTTAGGCTGTAAGTTTCCTATTCAAGGAAATACATAACGAGTAACATGAAAGTGATCATTAGGCAACACTAGAACCTGAGTGCAACATCACCGGTATAACAAAGTATAATTCCTTAATTGACATTTCATCAAATGCCCTTTTGTACACACCTTAAATCACTCACTATAAAAAAGAATCAATGACTTGTTTATAAAATCGATTAAAAGAGCAATTGATTAATATGAAATTAAATTTTAGTTTGGATTAAAGAGGTGGAAATAATAGGTTTAGTTCGAATTTTCAAAAAGAATAAATTACATAAATCGTCCCTGTTGTTTGTCATGAATTGTATTTACTGTCCTTGAATCTTTTTTGTTGCACTAATCTCCTTAAAGTGAAAAAGAATAACACCACAGGTCCCTTGCATTAACGGACATCAAACTTTTTGTTAAATGCACTCATGTATTTTGCAAATCAGGGTATATTAGTCATTTTCAATTCTTAATTTTTTCTTGTTTCATCAAACACACAAACACAAAAATGCAAACATATATACTTCTTCCCTATATTTTATAGACTAAAGATCAAATGAGAAGAATCCTTAAAATAAGAATATTGAGAAATAATTATAACAACATATTAAAGATGCATCAATTTGAATTAGATGCATCTCTAATCTTTTAGATGCATCATAATATATTTTTTAGCAAAAAATTAGATGCATATACATATATTATATGCATTTCATCCAATTAGATGAATCTTATGTATTTTTCGTCCTCTGCGGGTCAAATTTGTTGCTAGTACTACTTTGCATCGTTTTCACTTCAAAATCACTTTCGAAACTAATTGTGATGCATGTAAATGAATAGAGATGCATCTAATTCAAGTCGATGCATCTCAAATACGAGGTTATAGTTATTTCTCATTCTTCTCATTTTAAGTTTCTTCTCACCGGATCCTTACCCTTATTTTATAAACCCAAATTTATTATCTCTAATGTTCAATCCTTCTTCCCCACAATCACCACTACTTCCAACCATTGACATTCATATTTTTTTCATTATAATGTAATTTTGAATGAAAAACTAGTTAATGTTAGTTGAATAGTGCTTTAGGCATTAACAACCAACCCCCACTAGCGTCAACAACCACAACCGCCACCTTCGAGGTCACCAAACACCACTACAAGAACACAAACAAAAATCCGACCCTATAACCTTTATATCTATAAAACTGGGCATCAAACATTCAAATCTACATAAATTCGGCGAAGTTGTGACCAGATTTATGGAGGTGAGAACGATGGTTGCTCCGACGTGGCAGGAGTTAGAGTGTTATGTTAATGACGGGTGGTGATGATTGTGGAGTGATGGTGGTTGTGGTATTGTTTGTGTTGTCAGTGTATGGTAATGATCTTCGTATTAAAAATGGTAATGATATTCGTTTATGTTTATGTTTTTTTAATGGCTAGAGCCTAGAGTTATTAAAAATGGTAATGATCTTCGTAACTGCTAAAGATGATCATAATGTTAATGTTAGTTTAATAGTGCTTTAGGGTTAGGTGTGTGGTGGAAGGTGTGTAAACAATGATAAATCCTAATAAACTCCGTATCTTCAAGTTAGGATGAAGATAATAGATTCTTATTTTTTATAAAAATATATATTCAAATGTAAATCTAGGTTTATATTTTTGGGGAAGAAGTATATATGTCTGCATTTTTGGGTGAGATTAGTTCAAAAAATAGCAATGTACTGTTCAAAATGTATCGATTTGGTACGTGAACTTTAAAAAAGTTATAGAAATGTAACGAACTTTCATAAGTGTTCCGATTTGGTACGTGATGATGACGTGTCATACCTGAAAGTCTGACATGTGGCAACATTTATAACATGACACATTATCATCACGTACCAAATTGGAACACTTATGAAAGTTCATTACATTTCTACAACATTTTCAAAGTTTACGTACCAAATCGGTACAATTGAAAAAGTACATTGCTATTCTACGATCTAATCACTTTTTGGTTTTGTGTGTTTAATTAAACCAGAAAAGAATAAAGAAAATGACTAATATACCCTCATGTGCAAAGCACATGAGTGGATTTTACAAAAAGTTTGACGTCTGTTAATGTAAGGACTTGTGGTGTTATTCTTTTTCATTTTAAGGATGAATAGTGCAACAAAAAAGTTTTAAGGATGGTAAATGCAAATTTTGACAAACCATAGTGATGATTCATGTAATTTAATTTACTCTTTCAAAAATGGTTTTTTTTTTTTTTTTTTTTTTTTTTTTTTTTTTTTTTTTAACAAAGCTTTGCTATTCACTATCTAGAAAAAGAAGATTTTTAAAATTTAGTCTATGCGACGACTAGTTCGTGCACTTATTAAGAATTTTTGACACGTGTTTAAAAGTTGGTGCGATGTATTTTGCTAGACTAAAGTGACGTTTTGTGCGACCACGATTACTTTTTTGCAAGATCGACATCACATTTTTATCTTATTAAAAAAGTGGGACCCACTGTCGATACTTTTTTTTTCGGCAAATGCATTTTGAGTTATTAGAAAAGTGGGTCTCACGGTTGAAATATTTTTGCTAGACCGATGGCACAAAATTTGCTAGACCAGCGACAGTTACAATTTTTTTGCGATTAAGTTTTGTCCTTTTCCAGTTACCCACTATGCCTCAAACTTGTGGTACGACATAGACCAACAACAGAGCAAGGACCATGAGCAACTTTTTTTCAACTTCATATTTTCCATAACCCACTCCAAACGATCATAACGTTAAATTGTATGTAGCACTTGCTCACCAATTGCTCACCGTAAGTGCTGTATCACCAACTGGATTAAACATATACGAACATGGAACAAGCCTTGAAATGCTACATTTTGGAAAGATGACATTTCTTACATTTTGTTAAGCATTGTTGACTACAATTGAAGGTTTTACCTTTAATCTCATGAACTTCAGTCTCACAGTATCAAGGATCACATTACGTAACACTTCATAACTGATGACGTATAGTCTATATATGGGCCACGAGTCCAAATAATAAACACTACTAGCGCATAAGCCCACCATGAGTAGGCTACCATGACAATGGGTTGGGCCGCAGTATCAATGGTTTGGGCTCACGAATCCCAAAGCCCAACTAAACCAACTGGTTATGTGATAAGGATTATCTATTCATGTAATAGATATCCTTACCCCGATAAGCACTACGCGTGCGAAGTGTAAGGAGCAAGAAACACGGTTTCTATGCCCCTATATAAGGAATGATACATCTTCATTCAAAGGTACGATATACAAAACCCTAACCCTTTACGAGAACCTTAAATCGATTACTTACTCTCACGCCGGAGTCTAATCGTGGGAAACAATCCCACGATAAGCCTAACGGTGTTGTTTATTTTCATAGTGCGCAGGTTACAAGTACTAAGAAGCGAATTGGTACGAGAGCAAGAGCCAATAATCAGGAACGCCCAACTTTTGTATCAACAAGTGGTGCCATCCGTGGGACCCTACTAAGAACTAAGATCTAGAATGACGAAAAATAAAAATTCAAGCCAGCGAACTCCGCAGTTAGAAAAACGTGACCCCCAGAGGAAGAATCAACAAGATTCAACCCCTAGGCATGTTGTTGGGACAACCAGCGCACCTCGTCACCAAGAGGCAGGAACAACCCAACCTCTTCCAACGGTAGAACTGCCTACGAGCACTACCCAAACCACCGTAGTGGTCCCAAGCGTTGAGGAACTCCAACGCACCCTCTTCACTACTCCTCATCAAACTATACCCACAGTGAATAACACTGTGCCACCAGGCGCGCCTAGCCGAGATAGGGTGCCTAACATTGAGAAAAACATTTTTGCAGCAACGGAGGACACACCCAATCTAACGTTGGGAAACTTCATATCCCAAAACTATGAAACCTTAACTGCCCTCATGCAAGAAGAAGCAAGGAAAAGGGCAAGCACGGGCCTACAAGCCCGACTCAATTTTGGTCCTGAATGCGAACCATCACCACTGCGCCACCCACGAGGAAGACGCATTGAACGTACTCCTATCCACGATAGGCTGGGTACGATATCTGATTCACAGTACTCAGAAGACAGCGAGAGGCGCACTGATATCCACTCCAGACTTGGCAGTCGAGGGATACAAAACCGATTAGGACCTCGTCATTCACCAAGCCAAGGGTCCTCCAAATCTGGAAGCAGGAGAATTCATGACAGGTTGGGGAAAAGAATGTCCCCCAGTGAAAGCTCCTCAAACTCTTCTTCTGAAAGAAGCCGGCGCAAGCGCCAAAAAAGAAACTATTCTTCCTCCAGTGATTCCTCGGACAACGAGGATAAAGAAACAGGACACTGGAAGTCAAGAGGAAGACGTCGCGAAGAAGAGAATGAAGATATGTCTCTTCCATTGCGTCGTCAGAAAATTGATGCGTTTACACGACGCATCAGTGATTACTCTGACCACAAGCGCAGGCGCATGCCCGCTAACGTAAAAACATATGATTGGACAGGTGACCCTGATGATCACCTAAAGGTTTTTGAGTCAGCTGCCACTATCGAAAACTGGCCACAGCCTGTGTGGTGCCATATGTTTAATTCCACATTAGTGGGGAATGCGCGCACATGGTTCAGCAAACTCCCACGCAGGAGCATCGGCGGGTTTGAGGAATTACGGAAAAAATTCCGTCTCAACTTCACCCAGAGAAAGAAGTGCGCTAAAAATCCGGTTGAACTAGCAAGAATAAAACAGCGCCAAGGGGAATCAACCAGTGCTTTTATGGAGCGCTTCAAGGATGAGTGCATACAAGTCAAAGCTTGTCCTGAAATTCTAAAAATCTCAGGGTTCATGAATGGGATTAATAACCCAGAACTCATCCGAAAGCTAAATGACAAAGTTCCCCAGACTTTCGATGAGCTAACAAAGCGCACTAGATCCTTTGAACAAGGAGAAGCAGCTGCCGCAGACAGCAAAAAAGGTTATTCGAACTACAGGCAGCAAGAACAGCCTAGGAGACAATCCAACGATCAGAATAACAACCGCGGTCGGAATTATCACGGCGGAAGAAACAATGACAAGTATACTCCTCTCACAAAAACTCCGAGGGAGATATTTGTAACGGAAGGTGCAAACTTTCCAAAGCCCCCACCAATGCGCACCGCAGAAGAAAAACGCATAGGGAATGGATACTGCGAGTATCACAGTCAAAAAGGCCATACAGCTAACGAGTGCGTCCAACTAAGACAACTAATTGAAAAATTAGTAAGGGAAGGCAGAATGGACCATCTCGTAAAAAACATAAAAGAGGGAAAAGACAAACAAAGGAACGGGGGTAAAAAAGAACCCCCCCAAAGAAAAAGCTGATACCATATACATGATACAATCATGGCAACGTAAGATAAAGCAAAAAGTCAGCCAAAAATTCTCTCCAGAAAAAGAGATATCTTTCCCTACTCTAGCTGCGGACAACGCAGTTGTAGAGCCTTTAACTATTGAAATACATGCGGGGGGACATGACATCCACCGCATGTACATTGATGGAGGGGCATCCGCAGACATCCTGTACGATCATTGTTTCAAAAGACTGCGACCTGAAATCCAAAGTCAGCTGATACCAGCAACAACATCATTGACTGGATTCACAGGAGAAAAGATTTGGCCCATGGGGCAGTTACGATTGCTGGTGGTCGTAGGGGATGAACAACACTCAACCACAACATGGATAAACTTCATGATAATAAAGTCCCCCTCACCATACAATGGTATTATTGGGAGACCTGGAATATCGTCCATGCGCGCTGTACCATCCACAGCGCACGGAATGCTTAAGTTCCCAGTGGAAGGAGGAGTGGTCACCCTCTATAATACAACGGTACCATCAAAGGAATGCAATGCGGTAACAACCGAAGTAGATAACACTCCAGAACAGCGCACAGAAAGAATACCAAACTTAAAGGTCGCTATTCACCCCGACTACCCGGAACAACAAGTTTCGATTGGTGGATCTTTATCTGACAAAGGTAAGGCAGCCGTATGCGCACTCTTACAAAAGAACTTGGACATCTTCGCATGGGAACCAAAACACATGACAGGAGTGCCGCGCTCTATCACAGAGCATAAGCTACAAATCCGACAAGGATATCCCCCAATACGACAGAAAAAGCGCGGCCAGGCCCCGGATCGCACAAAGGCTATTCTGTAAGAAGTACATAAACTTATAGACGCAGGAATCATGCGCGAAGTGTACTATCACGATTGGCTCTCAAACCCAGTTATGGTGAAAAAGAGCGACGGCAGCTGGAGAATGTGTGTGGATTTCACAGACCTTAACAAAGCATGTCCACAGGACTGCTATCCGCTGCCGGAAATAGACTGGAAGGTAGAATCCCTGTGTAGATACCCTTTCAAATGCTTCCTTGACGCATACAAAGGGTATCATCAAATCCAGATGGCAGTCGAAGATGAAGAGAATACAGCTTTCCACACCAGTCAAGGAGTTTACTGCTATACAAAAATGCCTTTTGGCCTAAAAAACGCAGGAGCAACATACCAACGATTGGTGGACACAGCTTTCGAGAAACAAGTAGGCCGTAACTTAGAGGTCTACGTTGACGACCTTGTCATCAAAAGCCATACAGAGGATGAATTGGTGCGCGACATTGAGGAAACGTTCAAAACATTGGGACGAATTAACATGAAGTTAAATCCCAAGAAGTGCACCTTTGGCGCAACCGAAGGCATGTTCCTCGGATACCTAATCGAACCTGATGGAATCAAGCCTTGCCCAGAAAAAACAAAGGCTGTTATTGATCTCCCCTCACCACGCACACTAAAAGAAGTCCAGTCATTAAATGGAAAGTTAGCGGGGCTAAACCGTTTCTTATCTAAGTCAGCAGACAAATCACTCCCTCTCTTTAAAACACTCACGAAGTGTACTAAAAAGGGAGACTTCCGATGGACCGCAGAAGCAGAAGAAGCTTTCCAACAACTTAAACACCATCTGGCATCTCTTCCCAAACTCGTCGCACCGCGACCAGGGGAAGAGCTAATCATGTACTTATCGGCAACTCATGGAGCAGTTAGCGCAGTACTATTGACAGATAGGAATTCCGTCCAGACACCCATATACTTTGTAAGTAAAGCCCTGAAAAAGACAGAGATTAACTACAGCGCTATGGAAAAGCTGGTCTTAGCTCTAGTATTCGCAGCCAAAAGGCTGCGCAGATACTTCCAAGCGCACCCAATAGCTGTAATCACCGATCAGCCCATCAAACAAGTTATCTCTAAACCTGACGCATCAGGACGACTACAAAAATGGAGTGTACTGTTAAGTGAATACAACATCTCATATAGACCGCGCACTGCAATCAAAGGGCAAATCTTAGCCGATTTCATCGTGGAGAAGCCAGATACCGACAGTCCAATATCTGCAACCAAAACAGATCTACAGGAACCATGGATACTGTTCACGGATGGGTCTTCATGTGTAGATGGATCAGGCGCAGGCCTTATTCTTTCAAATCCAGAAGGAATGAAATTCACCTACGCGCTACGCTTTGAATTCACGGCCACAAACAATGAGGCAGAATACGAAGCCCTACTAGCCGGACTACGTATCGCAATCCACATGGGTGTACGCAACCTGGAGGCAAATGTAGATTCTCGCCTAGTCGCTAACCACGTGCTAGGTGAATACGAAGCCAAGGACGAACACATGATCCAATACCTGGAAAAGACCAAGTCCTTAATTAAAAATTTTGACAGGTTCACAATTAAACAGGTGCCCAGAGGAGACAACAGGAAGGCGGATGCGCTCAGTAAGATCGCATCCACAAGCTTCACGCACCTCTCAAAACAGGTATTGGTAGAAACCTTACAAAACAAGTCCATCTTGGAAATGGAGATATCCACAGTGATAGAAGAACAGGATCCTACATGGATGACACCCATCACTGAATTCATTAGCAAGGGAATCTTACCACAAGATAATAAGGACGCTCGAAGAGTGCGGCGCACAGCGCAACGATTTGAACTAAGAGACAACACACTCTATCGACGCTCTTTCTTACAACCCTGGCTAAGATGTGTTGGGCCTCTTCAAGCAGACTACGTACTCCGAGAAATCCACGCTGGATCATGTAGCATGCACTCAGGGCCGCGATCTGTGGTGGCAAGCGCTCTACGAGCGGGTTATTATTGGCCAACCATGCACCGCGACGCACGCGATTTGATAAAGAAATGCAGCAATTGTCAAGCACATAGGCCAATCCCGCGCCGACCACAACAAGAGCTAACACCCATTACCTCACCATGGCCATTCTACAAATGGGGCATTGACATCGCGGGACCCTTTCCAGTTGCAGCGGGAGGAGTAAAGTTCCTTATCGTAGCTATAGACTACTTTACAAAGTGGATTGAAGCAAAGGCGGTGGTGAACATCACAGGAAACCAAGTCAAACGCTTTGTTTGGGACAGCATTGTCTGTCGCTTCGGACTACCAGGAGAGATTATATCAGACAACGGAAAACAATTATGCGATAACCCATTCAAAGATTGGTGCGCGCAGTTGAACATCACGCAACACTTCGCTTCAGTAAAACACCCACAAACCAATGGCTTAGTTGAGCGCGCAAACCGTAGTCTCGGGGAAGGAATAAAAGCGCGCCTTGACAGACACAAAGGAAGGTGGGTGGACGAGCTTTCGCATGTCTTATGGGCGCATCGTACTACAATAAAAACCAGTACTGGCGACACGCCATTCTCCTTTGTCTACGGAACAGAAGCCGTCATACCAGCTGAGATAGGAATGCCAACTATACGAACAGCAGAATTCAATGTCACAACAAATGACGAGGAATGGTGCATAGACTTGGACTTGCTGGAAGAAAGGCGTAAGCGCGCAGCTATACGCGAAGCAAAGGCTAAGGCAAAAATGAAGAAGTATTATGACGCAAAGGTCAAACACACTTCATTCAGACCAGGAGACTTTGTTTACCGCGCCAATGATGCAAGCCACGCAGAAGACACAGGCAAGCTCGGACCGAAATGGGAAGGACCCTACGAGGTCACAGATGCGCTCGGGAACGGCGCATACAGACTGCGCGATATGGAAGGTCACGACCTAGCGCGCACTTGGAACATCTGCAATCTTTAAAGATGTTACTTTTAGGCTACGGCCATTATACAGACACCCTTGCATCCTACGAGATGCCCAATAAGTTTTTGTTTTTCTGTTCTTTCCTAGGAATTGTATTTTATTTTTTCAAAAAACTTGCAAGTATCAATAAAAGGTTATGGTTTCTAGCTAACTCCATAGCGTACTTCACTTTATTGCATACATACTTATATATGTCAATATTATTATCTTATATTTTTGCCTACATGGCGTGCATGCACTAATTAAAGACCCACGCAGGCATACAGGATGAGTAAACCTACTAATTCACTCGTTGAGTAAGAGGGTTGCAAACCCATCAACATCGGATCACGCATCCTTGCTAAGCGCGTTACTTTTGAGACGTCAATGTAGGTTTCACGTGCGTACCCCACGACGGGTACGCAAATATTAAAGTACACCGTACTAGCTTAGCAACTACAGAGCCAAGACACTTGGTCAAATTATAAACTTCGCAAACAATGCAAGAATATTTCCTAAGGTTACGCACCTAAAAGGCAAGACACTTGGTAAAACTTAGCAAACAATGCAGTAAATTTTTTTTTTAGTCATGTACTTACCGAACAAAAGGGCATCTTATTTCACACTTTTTTACAAAAAAAAAAAAAAAAAAAAAAAAAAAAAAAAAAAAAAACGATACAATCCATGATTTACAAACATCGCCTACACGCTATGGCGATGCTCAGGACTATCAGCCGGAACAGAGGAACTCCCCGCCTCCTGCATCTTCCTCAAAAGCAACGCATCTTGGGGCGATACGGTTGGTACGCTGACTGGAACCCCATCCGACCTGGGTATATGCGCCGCACCAAGACCGCATAATACGGCCTTGCCCTTGATCCCCTTCTTCCTTGAAGCTCGCTCCGCATGCTTCTCCAACACCTCTTGGAGGGGGACTTCCTTTTCAAGAGCGAAAGGATTCAACAGGTGACGCGGCTGCACAAACACGGGAACCTGCAGTTGTGATGCATCAGGCTTAAGGAAGAAATCTGTCTGCGCCTCGGCATCCTCCAAAATATGGCGCCCCAGGGTCAACCCCGCCATAATCACATTTATTGGCTGATCCTGGTCACGCTCAAGCTTTCCAATATGGGGAAGCTCAAGCAGCTTCATACCCTCCATGGGTTGGACCAACTCCTCATATGCGTTGGCATTATAGCCCGGCACTTCAGTCAGGGCCACGCTCAAAGACTTGGTCTCAGAAAGCGCCTCCATAGCCAGTGATCGACCATGCTCCACGGCACACTGCACTACCTTGCCAAATGCATCTACTACCTCGGGAGACTCCAACGTACATAGGGCAGCCAGGCGCAGCCCGTAACTAATCAGCCACCTACATCAAGATAAAAAATGGATTAGAAAAAACATAACAAATATAGGAAAGCAAGGCGAAAGGAAGATACAATAATATACCTGCGCTCTGCTATGGTTGACATTAGATGAGGGTACAATTCCTCATCATACTCTATGCTGAGACGGCGCAACTTCTCCTCCTGCGCCATCTCCACATTTGGCGCCACACTCTGAACAGGCGTCACTTGGAACGGCGGCGTACCGTCCGGACCAACATCCGGCAACACTGTCACATGACCCTCAGTCGCCTCTAGAAGCGGCTGCTCACCCTCCCTCAGAGGGCGCACTCCCACGGTCACTCGCTTCGGCCTCTCCAGCTTGACAACGGCAAATAGATCCATCTCTGCGCACATAAACAAATAAACAAAGAAGAAAGGATTAGTTATTAAAAGTGCGCATATACGAAGACTTACATATTTGCAGTAAAAGGGACGAACACCCACCCCGGCCTTCCTCATCTATAAAGGTTGGCACCTCATCAGCAGCGCCGAAGTAATTAGGACTCAACCCCATGTGCACCAAAAACTCCTCCGGATAAGGATTAATGGGTATGCGGTTCGCATCAAGGGTCTGCGCATCCTGTAGACTATAGGAACCGGGCGCAGGGCGTCCATCCCTTGGCAAGGTACATTGAGTATAATACTCAAAAGGTGAAGGGAAGACCACGTTGTCAACCTAGAAAAAATACTCCCTCCAATGTCTAAGGGCGTCTACCTTCTCGGTGTAACACTACAGCGCTCCCGAGCGCTTCCCTAAAGACACCCATCCATTTGACCACATTGAGTGGTAAAAGGTGCGGAACAAGTCTACGGTCGGTTCTATCGCAAGTAAACAGCAGTTCACTTCAAAATTCGACACCTTAGCCGCACATATACAGTACAGCTGTGAGATGTGGAGGCGATAGTGGTTGAGCAAATTGCTCACAAAAATAGATATCGGTACGCGGTGATTCGCGTACTCGAAGAAGCGCGTGTATAATCCTATTTTCCCGACGGGGAAATCGGCTATACACGCATCGACATCCGGAGCCTCTGGACGCAAATCCAGAGGTACGAAGTAGTCGGATGTGAATTGAGTCACATCATTTACTATCATCGCAGAGCGAAAGTCTTCTAATTGAGCAACCATTTTATGAATTTACTGGGTAACGCACATGAATTTACCTAATAGAACGATCACTTTCTTTGCAAAATACGCTTTGACAAAGAGTGTGTTTTTACTGTGTGCTTTGGTAAAATGGGGGCGGTAACCTATATAAGGAGGTCAAAAACCCTAGATTATGTCCACGTGGATCCCACTCACAAAAACGTGTGGCTGGAAACCGAACCGGTACATACACTTTTCCAACTTACGAGGAACACGTGGACACAACCCCCAACTTTCGAGGTATTTCTTTGAAATCTCTATGACTAGATACATTGTACTCCAAATTGAGCGGTAATATTTCAATGTTTTCCCGCCACGCTTACCACTGTTATGATTAGTCTAGCATCCGCGGCTACGAGCCGCGCACACTAGACTGGGGGGACATGATGACGTATAGTCTATATATGGGCCACGAGTCCAAATAATAAACACTACTAGCGCATAAGCCCACCATGAGTAGGCTACCATGACAATGGGTTGGGCCGCAGTATCAATCGTTTGGGCTCACGAAGCCCAAAGCCCAACTAAACCAACTGGTTATGTGATAAGGATTATCTATTCATGGAATAGATATCCTTACCCCGATAAGCACTACGCGTGCGAAGTGTAAGGAGCAAGAAACACGATTTCTATGCCCCTATATAAGGAATGATACATCTTCATTCAAAGGTACGATATACAAAACCCTAACCCTTTACGGGAACCTTAAATCGATTACTTACTCTCACGCCGGAGTCTAATCGTGGGAGACAATCCCACGATAAGCCTAACGGTGTTGTTTATTTTCTTAGTGCGCAGGTTAGAAGTACTAAGAAGTGAATTGGTACGAGAGCAAGAGCCCATAATCAGGAACGCCCAACTTTTGTATCAACAATAACCTTTGCTCTCATTTATAAACTGCTTGTTGATCCTTTCTCACCATCAAAAATAGACAGCAGCTCCAAGACACAACATCCTAATGATACTCCATTTGCTATTCACACAAGGCATACAGATCATAGCTGCAATATAGTTTAAGTTACAGTGTTGAAAATAATCCATTAAAATCTGATGCTACGGTGACAAAATATTGCAGCAACAATATTAATTGTCACATTTCAATATCTACGAATCTGTATAAATCTGTGATGCTATGGTTGTTAGACACATTTGACCCAATACATATGGGTCAAACTTTGACTTTAATGCAAGAAAGTCAATAACATCAAACAATCCCAAATCAACCAAAATCCCTTACATGTATTTATGCTTACATCTAATCTTATCATGATTTCCAAAAGACTCATATAATTATAACTTATTTTACTAATCTTATATAATAATATGGCTCATTTTCAGAAACACGAGTTTTACAACTAGGGATAATGATTTCTAAATGTATCTAACTTGCCACGTTTTACTGAGTTATGTATGAAACTTTTAATTTTGCTATCTTGGAGTACAAACTTATTAATCTTGGCAAACTTGTGTACTCATCCCACATGGCAATGAGATTAGGTGACCTGGCAAAGTGGACCTTGTTGACCCCATTATTTTTATAAAAATACCGTTACTTTGACCCCGTTTTCCGTTATATCTATTTTTTTAATATTAACGGTACCTTTTTACACTCTCTCACCAAAATCACTTTCCCAAAATCCATTCCCGTCTTCACACAATTACCCAAAATCAAAGAACCCTAATTTCAACCTGTGTATCGATTTATGATCAATTCAACCATTGTTTTTTCAATCTGATTTGTTTATAAGGTATGGTATCATGGTACAACATTGATTTAAGTGTTTTCCCCAATTATTCCAAACCTAATTTACTTTTCTTAATTTTTGATTTACTAACCCTAATTTGCGATTGCGTGTTTGACAGAATGATACCTGGACCCAATGGTATTGAGTTAGATGTATGGAATGATGGTATATTCAAGGAAGATCCTTTAAGGTACGAAGATGGAGTTATTTTGCACGCATATATTGCTAGGCTGCCACTCAAGGATCTGATAGAACATGTGAAGAGGTATACTGAGTGTGCTCATGTATTTGGTTTATACTATAAAATGCCACATAATGAATTGGATAAGGGTTTAGTAAAATTAGATTGTGATTGGGAATGCAATAGGATGTATGATCTTGCAAGGTTGTTTGGGAAGTTAGAAGTTTATGTAGATCACACTAACCTTGACTTTAGCAAGTACTTAGCTATAAGTGACCTTGGTACACCTACTTCTAAGTATAGAGCAACAGACAAAAAAAGGTATTGTAATGAATTTAGTGAAGAAGAAATGGTGAGTTGGGTTGAACAAGAGGTTGATATTGATGTAGGAATTGCTACTGCTGGTGATAAGGTTAAGGGTAAGGCTAGTGTGATTGATAAGGGTAAGGCAAGTGTTAGTGAAGTTGGTGTTAGTGATTTACCTGTGGCAACAAATAATGCATCTGCAAGTGCTAGTGACAGTGATGATAGTGATTATGTTGATACTGGTATGTTACAAGAGAGTGGCAGTGATGATAGTGCATTTTCAGACAAGTCAGTTGACTATTTAAGTGCTGGTGAAGAAGAATTAATTGAGCATAGAACTAGGAAAGCAAGTAGGGTAAAGACCAAAGCTACACCAATTCCTGATATGGCTGCAAATCCCAGCACTAGTAGACCTAGAGGTGGTGACAGAAGTGAAGTATTTGTTGAGCATGATGAGTTCATTGATGAGTTGTTGAGGAAGATGAATGATGTGGATGCTGATGGGAATTTACAAGACCCATTTTTGGGTGTACAAGCCACTCAAGACAGATATCCTACATATGATGAAAACACACATTAGAGGATCCAAGCCCCAGAGGCAAATTACTTTATGAATTGTAGTGTCACTTATGTATTGCTACATTTTAATGTGAATATTAATATGAAATACTTGTTCACAGGTTGGTCTAAAGTTTGAAAGTGTTGCCAAGTTGAAAGAAGCCTTGACAAACTATGCTTTGGCAAATGGCTACTCCATCTGGTATGAAAGGAGTGCTGCAGACAAGATTATTGCTATGTGTGGCCAAAGACCACCAGGTAAGTTAAAAGACCCTGAGAAAGGTAAGCAAAGAAAACAATTTAGGTTTCCTAGTGAGATTCCAGAAGATGTCCCTAAGTGTACTTTTAGGTTGTATGCTAGATGGATGACTTTAGAGAGAACCTTTCAAGTTATATCATTGATACATGACCACACTTGTGTAAGAAACTTTCAGTATAGGTCATTAGTGGACTATAAATGGATAGGAAAAAAGTTTGGTGATAAAATTAGGAAAAATCCAGAAATTAAGCTTGTAGATATTGCTGACCTAGTTATGAAGAAGTATAAGTGCACTGTAAGCCTTAATCAGTGTAGGGCTGCTAAGAAATGGGCATTGACAGAATTTGAGAAAACTATTGAAGAACATTATGCTTTGTTAAGATCATATGGCAAGGAGTTATTGGATAGCAACCCTGGGTCAACAGTTAAACTAGGAGTCACACACAATGAGGAAGAGGCCACTGTTTTTTATAGTTTCTATGTATGTCTTGGGGGGTTAAAGGAAGGGTTTAAAAGAGGTTGTAGGAGAGTGGTTGCTTTAGATGGGTGTTTTTTAAAGAGACCAAACCAAGGTGAGATACTAACTGCAATAGGCAGAGATGGCAATAACCAAATTTACCCTATTGCTTGGGCTGTGGTTAGTGTAGAGAACAAAGATACTTGGTGTTGGTTTTTAGAGTTGGTGGGTGATGATTTGGACATGCCAAATGGAGCAGGGCTTACACTGATGTCTGATCAACATAAGGGTCTTATTGAGGCTGTGAAACAAGTTATGCCTCAAGCTGAGCACAGACAATGTGCTAGACATATATATGAAAACTTTAGGAAACAATACAGTGGTGAAGAGTTTACGCTTTTGTTTTGGGGAGCTTCTAAAGCTACATACCCACAATGGTTCAATAAAGTCATGGACAAAATCAAAGCTGCAAACCCTAATGCACATAAGTATTTGATGGATAAGGATCCTAAAACATGGTCTAGAGCATTTTTTGAGTTAGATAAAGGATGTGAGGCTGTGGAAAATAGGTTTAGTGAGTGCTTTAACTCAGTGTTGGTTACTGTTAAGGACAAACCAATACTAACAATGTTGGAAGCAATTAGGGTGATTGTGCTTGAGAGGATGAATACTATGAGGAAAATCTCAGCAAAATGGACTGATGATATATGTCCATCAATCAAGAAAAGAGTTGATGTGTTAAAGGATGATGTGAGGTAAGTTTGTTTCACATATATTATACCTTCATTACTTTCTTATATATTGTATACTAACTAGTTCAAAGTGGATTCTTTACAGGTTTTGGCATGTGATACCTGCAGGAGGCAATGCATTTGAGGTTAGGAATGGGAGTTACTCTTTCAAAGTCAAAGTTGATGAGAGGACATGTTCTTGCAGGATGTGGCAATTATCTGGCCTGCCATGTGTCCATGGTACAACTGCAATCTTAAGGATAAATAGGCTTCCAGAGCAATATGTTCCAAATTGGTTCAGAAAGGAGCGATGCTATGCAACATATCACAACTATCTTAGTCCAGTTGGTGGTATTGACTTTTGGCCTGACCAAAGTCAATACTCAAAAGTGTTGCCACCAATTGTTAAGAAAATGCCAGAAAGGCCAAGAAAGAAGAGAGTAAGAGCAAAAGGTGAAGGTGGGAGCTCTACAAGGGTGTCAAAGGTAGGTGTTTCTATGACTTGTCAAAACTGTTTCAAGGTAGGTCATAACAAAAAAGGATGTAAAGAACCACCAGGTGAAAAACCTGTTAAGCAGAAAAGAAGAGTTGGTAGGCCAAGTAAGGAACCATCTAGGGACAATGTTGAGAATCATACAGATCATGTCCCACCACCTAGTTCAAAAAATGTTTCTAATACTTTTGGGGGTGTTGGGAGTTCAGTTAGAGGTACAAGTGATGATGTTAGAGGTTCAAGTGGGGGTGATACAGGGGATCAAGTATTCCAAAATAGAGGTTCAAAAAGAAGTGGCACATTAGGTTTAAGTGGTACTGGTAGTGGAAGTGGTGGCAGTGTTGGTAGTCAAGTTAGGGGATCTGATGTCCTAGGTTTGCAAACTCCACAACAGCAAAGTGCTTTTAGAAGTGTTGGTTAAAGGGTTGGTCAAGCAAGTGGTCAGGGAAGTGGTCAAGCTAGTGGTCAGGGAAGTGCTCATGGAGGTGGTCTAGCTAGTGGTCAAGCAACTGGTCATGAAACTCAAGTGAATCAAAGCAGTCAGCCTATCCCAAGTCAAAGCAGCCAACCTATCCCAACTCAAAGCAGCCAACCTATCCCAACTCAAAACAGTCAAGCAAACCAACCAAGACAACCAAGGCCATTTGTCATACCTGCCCAAGCAAGAAGGTTACCAAGCCAGAGAATCCTACAAAGGCAGCTAACTAAAAAGGTTCATGGTGAAGGAAGCTCCAAGGACCAAGCAATGCAGTTGGATTAAGTAGCATTATGAATTTAGATTATCATATTTTGTGTAATATATTTGGCAATCAAAAACATGCAAGTATGCATTTAACTTTATTAGGATGATAATTAACTTAAAATTGCCATGTTTTGTTTATTAATTTGGGCAATTGACTTATCTATGTAGTAGTAATGTCAATGATGTACTTTGACTTTTTAAAAGTCAACTAATTTATGCTAATGCATTACAATGACTATAATAGTCATGTTCATTATATGTTGTTCAATTTGGCCAAAGTACTATTTTTTTCTACTTTATATTACTACATCTTTGATTGACAGTTGCATGCTATTTTGAAACTCACATGCCTGCACATTTGGAATCTATACACTATTTGTGTATAGGCTTTTGCATTGAATTGGACAATTATACTTTGACCACTTTTTCATTGAGTTTAGGGATGTTGAAACGCTTTACCTACCAAAAAATGACATCTATAAATGGGATACACTTTACAATAGGCAAAGCACCACCCAACATTGAAGTTTGCAGCAGAAAACCAAACAAATGGGTTCCAAGAAGAAAGGTATGGCCATGTTAACTGTCTTTACCAACAATATTTTTAAATTTTGTTGTAATTTTAATCTTTATTTAAGGATTTTTTTTTGGTTCAGAGATCATATACATTTCCAGTGACTCAAATGAATCAACTGAAACTTCTTCAGGATGGGAAGTGAGTCCAACATGGGATGACTACTTGCCAATAGGCTATGGTGCTACTGCTACATCCTCAACAAAGGAGACTGCTAAGAAGAAAACAAATCCAAAGTAGCATTCAAGGCAAGGGGTAAGGTTTTAGGCCTCCTAAATGCCAAATTTTGTACAGACCATGGTATCAAACCATGGACTCCCAAAATTCCAAAAGAATGTGAAGGAGGGAAGGGGAAAAAGAAAATGGGTTAGCCATCTGCTATGTAATTCCAATGTATGTGCTTTCTATTTGGCTACAATGCCACTGAATAAAACTTTGACTTTGTAAAGTCAACTTTTATCCTTTATATCTTTAGCATGAAAAAAACATACTGCATAAAATGAAAACAAGGAACTGCAAATACTTATACCATGGAAAATTGCAAATTTTTCATTGCATTACGAAATATTGTCTTTATGAAGTCAAATTACAACATAACAACCTAACTACTAAATTACAACTATAAACCTTACTGCTAGTGTTCATGGACCTAAATCAGCTTCCCACTTTCATTCCAAACACAACACAAATTATCATTAAAATCCCAATCACAATAAGAAACAACCTATCATACAATTGCAACTTTGACTTTGTGCAAGTCAATTCATGGACCAACTGATTCTTCTCCATTGTTAGAACTTCAATTTCCTCTTGCATTTCATTCCTCTGATTCCCTCTTTTAACATTTTGATGCTCATCATACAACACCTCCCTATAATAGTCACTGGGTAAATCATCATCAAAAAATTCATAATAACCACATTTCTTATACTTCTCCTGTAAATTGAAATACAAGTTCAATTAGGGCTAAGAAATAAATTGAAATACAAGTTTAATTAGGGCTTACAAATTTGGGACAAGCAATAAATCTTTTCCCAGGATTCTCCTTTGTCCAAGCCGTTTTCACAGTCATTGGAAGCCCATATCCACAGTAGGGTTGAACATACTTATGTGTCACTCTTCGTGTGCCTGGAGCGTATTCAGCCATAAGTGATTTGTGTGAGTATGTGTAGGTTTGGATTTGAAGTTCAAGTAATCAAATATGTGAATCGTGTGTGTTTTTTAGATTTGGGTGTGTGTTTTTAATGGTGTTTGTGATAAAGGGGTGAGTATTATACCGTTGGATATAAAAGACAAAAACAATGCCAGCGTGGCCTCAAACGTGGATACCAACATGGCAAGAAAAAACAGAAATAGCCTTAATCACCCCATTAGTACACAAATTTGCCAAGATTAGTAAGTTTGTACTCCAAGATAGCAAAATTAAAAGTTCCATACATAACCCAGTAAAACGTGGAAAGTTGGATACATTTAGAAATCATTATCCCTTACAACTATGTTGTATCTATAAGAATAACACCTTATGCTGAACTGCAATGCCCATTGCAAATCCAAAAAATGACGGTGATTATATCACAAACAAATTCCGTCAGAATGACGAAATATATGTTATCCAATCACCCACTAAACAAATGATGCCTCAACATATGAAACTTACTCATCAGATGTTACTGTTAAATGGTTATTATCATTGGACTTTCATCAAACACTTGCGTCCATTCTGTTGGCATGCTCCACAAATTAATGATAATTTAGCACGTAGATCTTTCTTCTTTATCTAACTGATCTTTCTTTCCAAGGACTTGAACAGACAATGTTACGAATCGTTAAAAGTTTACTAAGAATTATCTTCAGTGGCTACCCCCATATCACCAACTTCATCTACATACCCCTCTGACTCAGACCATTCAAATGTCATAATTTGACTTTCATCAAACACTTGGCTGGCGTTTCTCTTAAATGCTCCACAATCCTCGATCTGCCACGCTAACAACCCTTTACACGTTGCAACTCTCAACGAAATGATGGGTTCAAATGTGAATTCACATGCTGCTGGGACTACTTCAGAGGGCAGTGAAACACCCCGAGATGTTCAACTTCCCCCTAGAGCTGTAAGTCTTCTCTACATTAATCTTTATATAGTGAATATCATTCTTATTCAGAGTAAAATGTAAAAGAACATAATATTCATATGATGCGGGTTGTGATTGCCAGAGAAGCCGTAGGAAAACTTGGTGGGTTGGTAAGGCAGTTATCATTGGATCATTTTGAAAATGAGAGTAGATGTATGACGCCTTTTACAAATGACATGTCATCATGTCCTGCAAAACGTTACATGAGGCAAAAGTCACCTCAAGGCTTGCATAAAAAGGTAACATTTTAGAAGTTGTGCTTGTTGTGTAGTTTTTTTCTTGATATTAAAGTGGCAAGATGACTGGGTCAAGTGGATCGGTTATGGATGAAAATGGGATTGGGTTGAAATAGACCATTTTCAAGTACAGGTTGATATTATCTAGATTGGATCTGGTTGGTTTGAGCCACAATGACTTCTTTTTGGGCCAACTTTCAAAATATCTGTGATTATAAAAAAAATAGTATTATTAATTGAATATAATAAAATTATGCTTTAGTCAACTTGCAACCTGTTTGACATGTTCCCCTTTTAGTCAACGGAACATAGACATGGGCAAAACAAAACAATTGCTGATAAACCAGTATAAAGTGTTGAAATATAATATGTTAATTGCTAGTAGTATGCTACGTTTATAAAACATTGCAACAACAATACACATTGTGGCATTGAAATCCCAAATGAAAAAAATTGGTGTAAATTACATCAGTTAATCAAACTAGATCAAGCAGTTAGGCAAACTTGATTAGTTAATCAAATTGGTGTAAGATACAAGGGTGTTGACTAAAATTTGTTTTTGACATTTAGTTTATCAAACTAGATCAAGTAGTTAATCCCGACTGAAAAAATTTCCGTCTAATTAAACACTTCCTAAAACCGCTCACACCAGCGTATAAAATACATCAGCTACCTAAGAAATTAATGTTATATCTACCAAGTAAATAACAAGAATGTAGAACACACCACCTGTTCGAGCAACTAGCATTGTAGTGATACGCAGTGCATTCACAGGTTCAAACAACGACAGCAATGAACAGATTTCATCGTGATAGTAAAATATATAACGAATTACCCTGTAAACAACACTTGTGCCTCAAGCGGACAGGATGGCACAGACAAACAACAACAGGGCTTTGATTCTTTAAACAAAGACACAATAAGAAAAAGAGTCATTGGACATTCATCAAACACGTGGTGGGCGTTTTGTTTGAACACCAATCAAATTAACTTCTTTTAATACTAATCCCGAATCTACCACTTCATCATCGTATACCAAAAGCAACCCACCACTTTTAATGAAGTGTGGGCATTCTGTATAATGCAAGTGGTGTGGGCATTCTTTATGAAATTGAAGTTCCACAGTATCACCCGCTTCCACCACTAGTGTTGTATCATTAAATGGATAAAACATGACCATCATGGAAACGTCACGATAATCACTACCACTGAACCGATGACTTGTTCCTTTCATTTTATTATAGATTATTGGATAAACCCACTCAAATTCATCAACCTCGTCTTTGGTAGCACATAAGATGAGACCACATATTTTGCTATGATCAAATTGGATAGGCAACACAAAAGATAAAACATTTCCACTGTTTCCATAAGTACACCACTTAGGTACCTCCTTCCTCGTGAGAGTGATGTATAACCCTTTGGTACTCGTGAGTGATTCCTGTATAGCATTCAAGCATATTATTTACTAATAGTAAATGAAAAAGGCCTCTTCATTGCAAAATATATATATGCGCATCAAATGGAGAGGTTGCTTACCTTGAACACTTTGGAATGCAAAGTATATGCCTTTTGCATTGAATCAAATGGCATCACATCTAATGACCCACACTTGGTTGCTCCTATATATGTCAATTGAGATGGAAGTAACTGTAATTCAGAACACCTATCTATATAAAGTATCTCCAGTTGGGAAAGGTTGCTGAAGCTCTCCGGTAGACTAGAAAATGTGTTTTGTGAAAGGTTGAGATACCATAATGACACTAAATCCCCAATTCTACTGGATACTTGCGAAACATTGCAATTTGTCATACTTAAATAAAGTAGAGTTCTTAGTCCTGTGACATGTGTGAAACCTTTGGATCCAAGTTTACAGCAATTATCCAATCGAAGGTCCGTTAGAAATTTGAACTCATATATAACTTTTTAATGCTTCGCGGAAGATCCGGAATCGACTTTAAGTTGGTGCATTCAGATAATTGTATTTCGGTCAGTTGATCGCGGAAGATCAGGAATCCTGTGTTCCATAAACTAAAGTGTTTTAGGTTGGGACACTCCTTGAGGTCCAGTGTTTGAAGAGAGATTAACTTACCTATCATTTCCCACGGTAGCCTCTTCAACCGTCTGCAATAACGTAAATCTAATCTAACAAGTTTTTGGAGGCAACCAATAGAGCTATCCAACTCTTCCAAATTTTTACATTCGCTTAAGTTAAGTTCCTCAAGATTCTCGAGACCAGTGAAATTTCCGGTGTTGGTTAATGAGTATGACCCGCTCACGTCCAGATGCTTTAGCTTTTTAAAACTCTAAAAACACAAATATAATAAGCTATAATTAATTTTATCAATATTAAGAAATGGGATTGGATTTTCGGACCCCCCACCAAAGTCCACATTCACCAATTTGTAAATTTTATTTTATTTGTATAGCTTCAATTTCTAATTTTTGTAACCTCAATTTTTATTTTAGTGACACAGCATTATTTTTCTTATTATTTCAAAATGACATAACATTTCTCTATAGTGCGTTACAGTTTCATCAAAATACCTTATTTTTATTTTTTATTCTTTTTTGTACGGCAATTTTTTTTTCACACCCTATACCACATATCTCAAAATATATCTTACAAATGCCTGTAGCAAGGTTTGAATCCATAACATCTAGGTTAGTGGACAACTCACATACCACTAGACCAAACGCCTTGCAAAATACATTATATTTCATTCGTCTCAATAAGTTTTCACTTAGAAAAAACATAAAGTTTTATAAAATTCCACTAATTATACTTTCTATCAATCAAATGTCATATCTCCCACTACAACAATATGAAGTATGAACACTTATTTTGTGACGGAGTGAGTAATTAAATATGTTTTCTTTATGATTAGTTTTCTCATACATTTTTTATATAATTAAAGTACATCAATTAAAAAAAGATTAAGCAATCTACTATTTTTTGTTTGATTTTACAGTAGTATTTTGAATACATCAATAATAAAATATATTTTAAAATTCTATTGGTCAATGTTGGTGATTTTAGTATCATCAACAATTTTAAGTAATTGTGATTTACTATAGATCAATAAGATATCATATTAAGCTAGGATACGAGTTAGTGAAGTGTGGAGTGTACACTCATTGAGCTAATACGGTTCCGACCACGACAAAGATGTGGGGGTCAAGGGGCAACGCCCCTTGCGGTGTCAAGGGTTAGATTTTTCCCTCCAAAAATCCAACCAACATGTCTGTTGGTGAAGAGTTGTGTCTCTTGAGATTTAACTGATTTTAACCCTTGTAAATGTCAAATATGTCTGTTACATAACTGATATTTTGGTCTCTTTTTAACATACAAAAATTCTCATTGTTTTACTTAGTTTTCTTGTGCCTAGCTAGATACTAAGTGTTCTTGAATTATCCTAATAAGGATTTTGTAATACCCATGCATTAAAAGGTCGAAATACTTTATTCGGAAAATCAACAAACAGGATTTAATTTGAGAAGATATCCAAAATTATTATCACAATCCTTACGAAGATTATTATCACAATCCTTACCTGATTTCTAACATTGCATGCCTTACTTTTGTTCAGTGAGTGATTCAAAAACATATATCTAATTTCTTTTCGAAACACTAACAAATATGCATATGTATATGAATGCTCATATTTTAAATTTCAGCACCTTTATTCATTTCGTGTAATTTTCTAGTTTGACACTATGTTCGATATCTACAATTTCCAACCAAATAACAAATTTATGCTTTTTTTAACAATTTTCACAAATAGTCCTTACAGTTTAACTGCCGGTTGCAAAATGGGTCCAGAGAACTAACGATGTTACATATATCAGTTCTCAAACACCAAACATACAACATAAAATGTTTGTCCTTTTAGAAAAATTACAAAATAGTCCCCAATATTTAACTGCTATTGCAAAATAGGTCCCCAAGGACCGACTGTGTAACATAAATCAATTCTCCGAGACCAAACATGTAATTAGCATAAACCATCCCTTTAGACTACCTTCCATTGTAAAATTCATCCCTATTTGAATTACAAAAATCTTCCTCGCCGTTCAAAGGCCGTTACGAAATCCATCCTTAAAAACCAACCATGTAACAAAAATTTACATAATTGGTCCTTATAGTTTACCTGATTTTTTGCAAAAAACATCCCTAAACTTTTATTTTTTGTGAAAATAAATATTTACTTACACACTCCCTATGGTATAGCTCGAAACGTAATTCGTCCCTAAAGACTACCTTTGTAAAAGAAAATAACATAAATCGTCCATGACATTTCGAAAATCATATGTATGTTAAAAATTTTTGACATTATTTTTCCATGTCTAAAACATGTTATGAGTAAAAAGTAATAACCAATTTAAATGAGATGTTTACACGTAAAAATTTTCGACGTCCACCTCACGCCCCATAGCGAAGCGCTGGTAAAAAGTCCTCGTTTAATATATTATAAAATACATAAAAAATGAATGCCAAATGATTTAAAACATCACCGATGTGCCGATGTTACATTCATATAATTTTGAAAAGCTTAATGGATAGTATAGATTTTGCATAAATCTTTAAGATATCAGTGTATCAATAAATAAAGTTAAATTCATGTCTATAGTTTAAAATCTTTTTTCATCTATCTAGGACTCCATCATACTAGATACACTGAGATGATTTCTATTTCTAAACATCACAATAATACATATATAAACTAAAGGCCTCCTTATGTTTAGTTTTTGTTGTTCTCATTAAAATGCTTTTTCCTTTTTTTGTTTTTCTTTTTTTGATAAATTTAAGTGTTTTATGGCATTAAATATAATTTTGAACGTAAGTAGATAAGCAGTTTAATCAAGATTTACATAAGACTATTTCAACATTTAAATTTTTATTTGAATAAATCAAGGAATTTCTAAAGAGTGTTTGCGGAATAACAATCTCGGTTGAATGACAAAGTATGGTGATTTACTCACTAACTAAAGTAGGTGTTTAAATATGAACTTATCAATCTCACTGAATGGGTTTAGGGAAAGTTTCATGGAGGAATGAGTGCTCTCTTTAATGTGTTTCACATTAATTGCAAGAGTTGTGTATTTAATCTTTTGAAACATTTTTTTTATAAGCAAAGATCGATGTGGATACTCGTGGGGTAATAGGGATATGTCGAGCACTAATTTACTGTGTAGTACACTGCTACCAACTTACATTAAATGTTTCTATTTTTGAAATGTGTCAAATCTCAGTTTATATGTTGAATAATGTTTCTTCATTTTATATCAACTCTTGTACTTTCTTTTTGACATTTTTATACGTGTTTTTCTAATTATCATCCCAAGAAAGTTCTTGCTTAAATGATATTTTCTTATGTATCTTATGTTTTGAATAATATTTACAAATTTCCTTGTGTGATTTAATTTTCTAAACTTAAAACAAATTTATGCTTTGAATAAGAGGATTGTATATCTTCCTACCATTTTTTTTCTTCTTAATCATACTCCTACTCTCACACAACCATACAAAATGTGTTATGCACAAATTCTGTATTTTAATTTAATTTATTAATTTTCGATTTGTCACAATCATAAAAGTAAAAGGATAATTAGGAAGAAATATCATTTTTCTTTCAATAAATTAAACTTTTATTAATGACACATGTCAATTATCTAATATACAATCTTTTTTATTATTTATGTGGACGTATGGTCCGGACTGGGCCAGGAATGGGTCAGGCCCGGGTAGCCAGCGGCCCACTCTATGCGTTAACCCTAATCCGTATCCTATAAATACATGGCTGGGGTCTCATTCATGAACAGATTATAATACGATACAACAGGTTATCCTAAACCTAATAATTAATATATGCTCCGCGCATCACATACTAACTTGACCGTCGGAAGTGGATCCCGGGGCTACGGCCTCGGGTCCACTCCTAACGGGTTCTCTTTGTTGTACAGGTCTACTCAGGGCTTATGAAGACGATTAACGGCCCAAGGAGAGTCGTTGAATAAGTCCGCGCCAGATTATTCATCAACAAGTTGGCGCCATCCGTGGGACATGATTACGACAAGTTTCGTGTTCTCACATTACCGGAAAGCAACCATTGAGTTCAAAAGCTGGTAACTTTATTTTTTGTACGCAACACACAATCGCTACGGCTGTGTTTCACAAACTATGTTTTCTTTTGGTCAAACATATACAGCGACATCAAAAATTGTTTGATCTGCTCCTGCGTAATATTTGATTTATTGATTTACTAAATCAGTCAACGAACATATGATTCGTGGGACCACGAGTCTAGTACCATTCCTACATGGTAGAAGTCTTTTAAATACTATTTTGTACTTACGTAGCCAATATTTTGAGCATATACTATACTTACCTAGCCAATCTTTTGGTACAAGTCTTCTAAAATTAAAGAAGATATTTTCTAAGTATTAAAAAGATATGCACAAAAATATCTTTTAAATCGACAAGATTTGATATCTTTTAAAGATTCAAAAGATTTTACATAAATCTTTTACCTTGATAAACACGATTTTATCTAACGCTACGAGCGCATTAAATCCGCACGCTCGGATCTATTTTATCTTTTAGCCGCGAAACAGCGTAGTCGCGATAAATCTACCCGCGTTCGACCATGCGTTAGGAAATCTTCGCAGATTGGCGACACGATCGCACTGTCACGTACAGGCACCACGATGCTAGTCAATCGCCATGAGCGCTTTGTCACTGTTACATACATGCACTGGACGTAAGCCGTGGTCAACTGCGAATATCCACAAAACGTTAGAGTCCATGCGGTCACGATAAATCTATCTGCGTCTGTGCGTGCACGATAAAACTACTAGTCGCGATCATGGTACATCCATCCGCGCCATTATTTTTATTATCATAATAATAAAGAAAAATTAATCAATCGCTACGCGCGCACTATTTTTTAGCTACGTGCTATTTATTTTATGTAGTTTGTAAAACCTCATGATAGGTGTAATTCACACTACTACTTCTTTTATATATTTATTATATGCTATGTGCTATATTTTTGCTACGCGCTAATCTTTTACCTCATTAGGTTTTATGAGTCGCGATTCGCGGCATATACTTCTAATCTTTGCATTGAGTATTTTTCAGGATTTGAATACTTAAATTTAATGCTCCTACACGAGTAGCACCATCAAACTTGGGGGGCTACCAGGGTATATAATACCACTGTTGGCGCACGCGTCACGCAGGTATATTTGGAAGCAGATCGTATGTAAGAGGTACTGCAGGCCCGGTACAAAGACGGATTTAAAATTTCGCACCATCTTGCCGCAGGGGAGACGTTCTCTGTCGGTTGTAAAGACGCACAAACAACGCGCACCTCTGCGCACTGCGCACACTTTTGTTGTGCACTGCGCATACCTTTGTTGCGCACTGCGCACATCTTTGGTCGCGGACAACGCGCACCTCTGCCACAGAAGCACTTCTTCTGTCGCAACAATGTTGCATCGCTACTGGTACAAAAGGTACGCCCTTATCCAGGATACAACATAGGAATCCACCTTCGCCACGGACACCTTTACCATTGTGAGACAATCACAATCGCAATCCCAGTGCGTACTGTCGCATATGGACTGCGCAGTATGATCCGTCCCTTACGCGCATATAAACCCAGTGCGCACCGTCGCATTTGGTTGATTTGAGCCTACGCAGCCATAAACAGAACTTAAGTTTAGCATAACATAGTCGTGCGCTATGTCATACTAAACTCGGGGGCTTGTGGACGTATGGTCCGGACTGGGCCAGGAATGGGTCAGGCCCGGGTAGCCAGCGGCCCACTCTATGCGTTAACCCTAATCCGTATCCTATAAATACATGGCTGGGGTCTCATTCATGAACAGATTATAATACGATACAACAGGTTATCCTAAACCTAATAATTAATATATGCTCCGCGCATCACATACTAACTTGACCGTCGGAGGTGGATCCCGGGGCTACGGCCTCGGGTCCACTCCTAACGGGTTCTCTTTGTTGTACAGGTCTACTCAGGGCTTATGAAGACGATTAACGGCCCAAGGAGAGTCGTTGAATAAGTCCGCGCCAGATTATGCATCAACAATTTAATTTTCATTTTGCGTAATTGTTTTTTGAATTGAATGATAATGATCACAAAAAGTAACATGATGTTAGCATTCAGACTTTGAAAAACTTAATGGATAGAAAGAATGATGTCTCGTGTATATAGTGTAAATTCTATTAACTGATTTGTACACTAGGTATAGTAAGTGGCCTGGTTCTATTTCTATACACCCCAAGTCCCCAATCAAACATATATAGGCCACATATCCAAGTAACCTCATTGACATAAATAAAGTTTTAGAAGGAAGAAAAAAAAAAAAAAAAAAAAAAAAAAAAAAAAGCCAATAAAAATGATCATACCTTTGCTCCATCCCAAAGTTTTTTCAATTTGCTAAATTGCAATTTAATAACCACCACGTTGCCCATATCAATGTTGTCAAGACTTTTGCAAGGGAAGTAAAGCCATTCCAAGTATTTCAAATGTTTGAAAGAGAAGCAATTAGACATGCTTTTGCAAGGCACCTTATCCCATTTCCGTACCAAGTATTTCAAATGTTTGAAAGAGAAACAAGACCTTGCCTTATCAAGGACATCTTTGGAAGAAAAAGACCATTGTAGTCTTCGGTTATACTCAATTAGCTTAATGAACCTTAGATTACTCATCTTTGTAAAGGCATCTAATTGTACAGTTCCAGGTTCTTCTATATGAGCGCTTTTCAAATTAATGCTTCTAACTGTATCCGATCCCTGGTGAACAACAAAGGAGAGAATTATAGTTAGTTTCAATAAACTATATATGTAGGTGTTGTCTAAATTAATAACTAAAAATATCAGAGATATCGTACTGAGCAATCTCTAAACAAGCGAACAATGTCCCTATGACTTATCAATCTAGTACGTTTTCCAGGTTCATCCACATTTTCTTGGCGGATCACTTCTTGACCCATTTCCTTAATCACTTGATTCATCGCCACCCTTACGGGCCAGTTCAGATCTCTGTCTTTGACTAGAAATTTATCAACTAGATGCTGAATTTCGATATCTGGGAAGAATGCCGATTCTTCATCATGCAGTACTTTAACAACCAATTCTTTATCCATTCCATCAAAGAAACAAGCAATATCTAGAAATAAATTCTTTGCAGAGACACTAAGTGAATCGTAGCTCATCTGAAGTTGCTTTTGAACATCCCCATGAGGAATTCTTTTTAACTTCTTCAGTAAGCTCGACCATTGTTTCCTTTCATGACCAATAAAATATCGACTCCAGACCTCAAGAACTAAAGGAAGCCCTCCAGCAAGAGCTGCGACTTCTTCTAAAAACTTCATGTTGATGAGATTATTGTCTCTTGAAAACATAAGCCTATTAAAGAGATTAACAGATTCCAGTTCATTCAACTCTGTTGTTTGGTAGGAAGTATACTGTATACGGAATGATACCAAGGGACTGTTTGTCCCTTGTGATCACGATTATTCTACTTCCTTTATAGAACCATGCAGGATTAATACCCAATGATTTCAATTGCTCAAAAGTATCAACATCGTCAAGAACCAGCAGAATCTTCCGACCTCTTATCAACTTTTTTATCTTTGTAACTCCATCATTATGATTATACATGCTTGGAAACATACAATTTTGAGATAAACAAGATATGAACAGGTTTTGCAATTCAATCTTCCAATTGTGACCCCCACCACGGTAATGTATATCCTCAAGAAAACAACTAATATCGAAATAGGAAGAAATTTTATTGTACGTTGCTTTGACAATAGTGGTTTTACCTATCCCACTAATTCCAAAAACCGCAACAACCAAAACATCTTCGCAATCTAACCTCAGAGTTGAAATTAGTTCTTTAACCCGAGATCCTACCACGACAGGGTGATCTGCGACATGCAGCTTTTGTGGACTTTGCATCTTTTCAAGTTGTTTAACAATTTTCGATACAAACTTTCCCTCGTCCCTGCCAAATTGAAATGAGAAATTCAATCATCGTACACGTATATATCTAATATCTCTTGCAAGTTTTTTTCAAAAGACATTTATCAAAGACAAGAGTTAAAAGTTACCCATTTTGCAAGGTTAGACCACACAGTCGACCTGCATCTTCTAGCGCTAGCTTCCATTTCTGAATTCTCTTCTGATCAATGTCGCTGTTGGCCTCGTGAGCTTGGAAAGCTTCCTTAAAAGAACCTTCTTGACTTCTAACATCCGATGGTTCGACTTTATAAAATACAGGAAGCACTTTCCTTTGATCAAACTTGCCAAGGAAGTCCATTATGTCGACCAACTCATCGAGTGACCTTACAGAATAAGCATAGTTGTTAGAGAATACAACAACATAGATCTCGGATTCCTCGATAGCTTTCAACACTTGTAAACGCATGTCTTGACCAACAGGGAGCATGGTATGGTCAAATATCGTAAAACCTCTGCGGCCGAGTGCTCCCTGAAGGTGACTTATGAATTGTTTGCCGATGTCTTCATAAGAATAATTCATGAATACGTCATTTTTCGGCCTTTTACAATCAAAATCATCATAAGATTCTGAATCCTTTTTTATCTCAAAAGAAGAAGAAGAAGATAAATACATTTTTAATTTCAGTTTTGAAGGCAAATGAACATTAATGTGGTAACTGTTAGAATTTGACAATCATAGTACACATATTGCAGAAGCTAGGATCAAATATAACACATAATATTAACTAAAACATAAATAGGAACGTACCCGATGCACTTCAATAAATCTTGATCTTGTGTAATAATAGATCTATGATAAACCCCTTACCGTTTTGTTTATCGATCTCTTGATAATAACTATAGTGAGTTATTACCTCGTTCTTGTACACACAAATTAAACCATATTAAGGTTATGCAAGTAACTACACAAGAATTAGTTTTTGACAAAGCAAAAATAGAAACCCTAATGTAATGCGGGTGTTCAACCGGTTTTCAAAGCAAGGAGAAAGAGAGAAAATCTTAGGGATAATTGTGTGCACAAAATGTGAGAAAACAATGACCCTAAGATTTGTATTTATAGTGTTTAGGTAGCTTTGGGAACAAGCTAGGGCATGGGTGCCCCCTTTGTGTGTGTTCGGTCGACCCAACCCAAGGAGGGGGTTCTAGACCCTTCCTTGGTTGCCAAATTACATAAACACCCTTTTTTCCTCTTTCGTCTAACGGTCGTTTGTCCCTTTTCCGTTAAGTACTAACGGTCGTTAATATTCTCGTGTCTAATAATAAATATAATAAAACATTTATTATTTTTCCTTAATACTCATTTGTAATGTGTGCAATCTCGATGTCTCGTGTTCGATACTAGACATTTACACATTAATAATTATACGTACATTTAACAGCTCCCACTCGTATATTTATTAATAGTAAAATGACATTGGTTGGTGTCTTGCAACACTCCAATGCCCCCAGCACGACTCGAGCTAGGTTTCCTGGAAAAAACCTTTAATGATTCATCATTATTATTATCATTTTGTTTCTAATACTACATTAATAAAGATGTGAGATTCTTTATTAAATTTCTGTTTCTCGTCTCTTTATGATTGAACAAAATTACCAAAACATCTGAACGTATTCCAGATAGACTTTGGGCGTGGCCACGCAAATATTTTGTCAACCCTACGAGGGGCCCAACAGTATTAAACTTTTGAACAAATCAGAAGGAACAAATTCTTTCTTAACTATAAGAATAACCCATGAACTTTGCAACACTTCTAAAAACAACCCTTATAACTCCCTGTTACGGTGAGCGGTAGATTGATTCACAAAAATGCACTACATCCATGACTCTTATCTGGTATCTCAAGTCCGAGGATAACTTTAAATATGATTCTCACATTAATTATTAAATCATATTGTTGGGATAAGTCCTATACTCAATTCATTGAATATCACGTGAAATTGGTATGACTACGCATCAATATACTTTCAAGTATATCCTAAACCAATACTCAAATTTATCTTAGTTTAATGATATTCCCATATCATTTCTACAACGGACAATTTAAAATAATAATTTATTCACGGATTTAAACATGCAAATATAGGATATATTATTAAGACAATGATTAAATAAACATAACCAATATTTTATTCCATTAAAATAATAATTATACATTTCATCCCTTATCCAAATACTAATCACAAATGGGCATGAAACTTTCAGCCAAACGAAGTCCTATGCCTTCAGCATGCTTATAAAGCTTGGTGCCAGGTAGAGGCTTTGTTAACTGGTCTGCTATGTTTTCATCTGTGTGAACTTTAAGCATTTATATTTCACCTATTTCGACTTGTTCTCGAACATAGTGATGCTTAATCGGGAAATGTCTGGTGCCTTTCATGATTCCAGGTTCATTGGCAAATGTAATTGCTGCTGAGTTGTCGCAATACATTTTTATAGGTCTTTGAATCGAAGGCATAACCCCAAGCCTCGAAACAAACTTCCTAATCCAAACAGCTTCCATTGCAGCTTCTAAAGCAGCTATATACTCACTTTCTGTTGCAGACATTGCTAGTGTACTCTACTTTCTGCTCCTCCAATCCACAACTCCTCCATTAATGACAAAGACATAACCCGTCTGAGACTTCGTATCATCCTTATCACCTTTCCAAGAAGCATCGCAGTAACCTGTAACATCAAGTTCTGTAGATGGAGTACCCCCATAAACTAAGAACATATCTTTAGTAGCCCTAAGGTACTTAGAATATTCTTAACAGCAGTCCAGTGAGCTTCACCTGGATTCTGCTGATATCGACTGGTTAAATTTTGAGCAAATGCCACATCAGGCCTTGTGCTTTTCACCGCATACATAATAGATTCCACAGCCGAAGCATAAGGGACTCTCTTCATGCGTTGCACCTCTGCAGGTGTTGAAGCACAAACTTTGCTACTCAAGCCATGTTGTTCTTGCATTGGCAAACTGATAAGGCGAAAAATGAACCATTTTTAGGGGGTCATTTAAGCCGGAATTTGAATTTATTTGATCAAATATTGCCCTAAATCGTTCCTTTTGTGATTTTAGGTACTTTTGGAGTGAATTCTGGAAAAGGAAGCATTTTGAACGTTTTTGGAGCATAAAAGTGAAGAAAACGACAAAGTCTTAATTTTCCTTGCTGGGAACAGTACCTGACGGCGTCAAGAGCAATTTCATGACGGCGTCAAGAGTAATACAAGAGGTGGAAGTGGATAAAGTACGTGACGGTCCAGTAAGTTCATGACGGCGTCAAGCTAGGCCGTCACGTGTACCTGAAGGCGTCACCAAGGCCGTCACGTGTTAACTTGTCAAAACTTGCGCGCGCGGAGTAGCTGACACCGTTTTGGCAATAACTTTTGCATACGAACTCGGATTTGAGCGATTAAAAAACGAAAACGATCGGGACGAAAAGATCTACAATTTGGTGAAAAAGGATTCTTGACGGCGTCAAGAGTAACGGGCTGACGCCGTCAAGATGGGCCGACAGAGTATTAGCCTATAAATATAACATCAAAACTTCATTATTCTTAAGCCCTAAACCGTAAGGTCGATTCCTGGGTTTAGGTGGGTGTTTTTCCAGCAACTTAGAGGGTTTCAATCACTCCATAAACATCATGTATTGGTTTGATGATTCTATCTTAATTATGTTTTCCATTATCATTGTTGTTTGCTCTTCTTTGATTATGTTTTGCTAATTCACCTTGTGTCTACTTATGATTATGTGAAACTTGTATATAATTGATTAGATCTTATTGATTCCTTGTTGATGTTTGTGTCTATCTTCATCAATTAGGGTGTGACACTTCGATAGGTCTAATTGGTTTAGCTTATAATTCTTGATTCCTATTGTCTCTTGTTTGGTTGATTGTATTCAATGTTAGGCTTAAGAAAACTGGCAGACTTCCATAGGGTAACATGCTTGAACGTCTTAAGAAACATGAACCGATGTGTACTAGGTTTTTATGGTTGTATTTAATGCATGAGCGAATTCTAGTGATCCCATGTTAGGAGCTTCTTAGCCGGCTCGACATAGGAGTGAAGTAGGAGCTTATAGGATTGGAGAAGTAAGTACGCCACCCCATGAATGGTATTAAGGAATACAACCCGTCAATTAAAACAAGGTTTTACAATTCAATAGGTAGAATTGGATAGATAGCAAGGAGTAACATATCATGAGTAGACATGCTTCACATCCCTTGTAGAACCTTAGTTTAGTTTTCTTGCACATTAGTTTAATTAGTAGCTTTTGGGTTAGTTGATTAGCAACTAATTCCGCCCCTCCTTCCAATACCCGAGATTTTTACCTGCTTTTCATAAATTATAAAAACATAAAAAAGAATCTTCCTTCACCTTCAGACCTAGTTAGATTAATTTCAATCCTAACAACACTATTCCTGAGTTGAACGATCAATCCTCCGGTACTTGTCACTATACTATACTACAACGATCAGGTACACTGCCTGGTGGGGGTTGTAAGCTTCTCGAGATCCCTCGAGAGGTAAAACCTGGTGCAATCCTCACGCATCAAAGTTTTTGGCGCCGTTGCCGGGGAAATAGTTATTGCTTAGGTTGAAATTTTAATTTTATTAGGTCTACCCATTAGGTTCCTTTCTAGTGAGATTTTTTATTTAATTTTTTTTTCTAGGTTTTCTTTAGTCTATCTTAATTCTTCGTTTCTTTGTTCGTAACCATTACCATCCGCCATCATGGAAGGTGGTAATATCTTAGATCCCATCATCCCATCACAACCAAACCCACAACAACCAAACCAACCTCCTAGAGCCCGCACCCTAGGAGAATACTCCCAACCAAGCCACAAAGGTTACCGAAACGCTATTGAGCTTCCCAAAGAAGCCATTGTAGCCCACCTGCGACCCGACACCATCCTGTTGGTGCAAAATGGATGTGCATTCCACGGACATATGTCCAAAGACCCAATTCAACACCTTAAGGACTTTCTTAAAATCGTACATGCCATTGACCTTAACGGTGCTACTAGAGATACTACCCGATTGCGTCTCTTCCATTTCTCTCTTCGTGACCAAGCTATCCATTGGCTTGATTGTCTACCCGCGGGATCTATCTCGACTTGGGATAATCTCATCACTCGTTTCCTTGCTAAATTTTTCCCACCGGGGAGAACTACCAAGCTAAGGAATGACATCTTGATGTTCCAACAACGTCAAGGTGAAACTCTTTATGAAGCATGGACTCGTTTCAAGGAACTACTCCACAAAGTCCCCCATCATGGCCTCGATCTTTGGTTTCAAATCCAAATCTTTTATGATGGAGTTAATCACCAAACTAGAAAAGCTATAGATCACACTGCCAATGGTAGATTGAGCAAGCTCAGTGTTGATAAGTGTTGGGAGGTCATTGAGAACTTAGCACAATACGAAGAAGAAGAATGGGAGGATCCAATGTTCTTGGAGGAAGGAAGTTTAGATTACATGAATGCAACCCAAGAATAGTTATTTGAGAACATCGAAAGGCCGGTTGAGGAATTGATGAGAGCCGAGATGCCCATGGCTAATCCCTTTAGATATGTGAATGCAGACAGTAAATATACGTTTCCTGAATATTCACGACAAGAGGAGTTCGAAGGGATAATGCTGACTTTTGTAAACAATCAAGAGAGGCAAATCCAACAATTAGAAGCCCGCATGGAAAACACCCGAAGTCTTTTCATGGACTTGGCTGATAAGTTTATATCAAGGATTAAGGAGAAAATTAGGGAAGAAGCTATACCCAAGAAGATCGAAAAGATTTTTGAATTCCCAATCCCTAATGAAACAGGCAGTGATGGGCACAATGAAACACCTCTCTCTGTGAGTTCAACCCAGAATAACTTCTTTTCTCACAAGCTTCCTTTTGAGAAAGGGAACTCTCACGCCTACACCATAACCTCTAAATCACTCAAACCAACCTTGATGCATACGGTCTCGATGATTTCTCAAACCAAACCCATTACCCATAAAACCTCTTTCCAACATTCCAACTTCAAAACGCCAACACTCCATTTCTTTGATGAAAGCAAGTTTGAGTACGAAGATGAAGATGAAGTTGAAATAAAAAAGATGGGAACCGGAGTGGATGAAGAACCGTTAGAGCATAATATTCATGAAAATGGCAAGAGCTCAAATCTTTGTCATAAAACTCTTCTAACTTCAAATCCACCCATCAAACCAAAGGATTCGGGTAACCTAACAATGAAGGTGGTAGACTCTTTCCCAATTCACTCGCCCCCTTCACCTCACGTGGCATATTTCCACCCTAAGGGTGTGTATCGCTACTTCCACCCGCACTTAATCCTAAGTGTAGGGAAAACCTCCCCTATTTCCGTTAAATAAGGGTAGAGTCAGGCTCGCGACTCGAACAAAAACAAGCACTTCTTGGGAGGCAACCCATGTTTTTAACTGTTTGATGTTTTTATTTTCTTTGTTTGTTTGTGTCATATATGCTTAACCATAATTGTTTAATTTTCATGTTTCGAATAATTTGTGAAAATGCTTTATTTTGTTTTTAACCTCGTCTTAATTGCATATAAAGGTATTTTACAAAAGGATAAGTGTAGGGAAGTTTATATTTTGTTAAAAAGAACGAAATTCGAACATGAAAAATTCACAATTCATGATTAGCATATATTCTATCTTGTTTGAGTGTCAATACTTGTGGATATGTTTTATGAGTTCCTGTTTGTAATTCATTCCATAAGTATCCTATCCTTTTATTGTTTTGTTTTGTTTTTATTTCTAAGTCTGGAATTACATCTAGTTGTGGTTTTTCTTTGTTCGGTTTGATGCTTTGGTTTTTGTGTTCGTTGATTACAGGACAAGAAGATGATTACATTTCTGGAGGGAAGCTTTCAACGATCATTTTCTTGTAGGGAGATTTAACCATGTTGTCACATTATCCACACCGAATGAATCAGGGGAATATTAGTTTCTTTCATTCTTATTTATTTTTACTTTTACATCTTTTATCTAGAACATTGGGGACAATGTTCGGTTTAAGTGTAGGGAGGGTATATTAGAAACTATTACTCCACTTGGTTTTTGTTTTGTTTGAAAGTAAATGTGTAATAAAGCTAAGAAAAATATTTGTTAGGGCAATTTTAGCACCAAATTTAAAATTTTTTGCAACATGTAGGAGTGAAACTTTAGTCTTAATAAGCGTCTCATGGATAGGAGTTGTATGACTAGCACAAAAAACCATACCACTCAAAAATTTCCACCTCAAATATGTGAGGTTCGCCCTTAGATCTTTAGGAAAAAGCATTCATTGTTGGTGCTTATGAGTGTACCGGTAGTATTTAGATTCTAGAACTTGTGATAGCGATGCATCCCGAGACCGCTAGTGAGACTACATTCGTGTAGTTAGGATTTACTACATGATAAGAGGCATTAGGATAACCCTTATTCTACACCTGTAATATAATTACATTGACTTCATAGGTCAAGTAATTCTCCCACACCTTTGCGTTGTACTCATTTTTAGTACACGATACCCCTAGTACACCTCTCCGAGCCTATCTTTTCATTTCTAACTTTAAGCATTTTACTTAAAGGAAGAATTTGTTTACAATCCACCCCAAATGTGCAACCAAATCGCCTTAGCCTTCCTTGTATGCGCTCATCTTTAGTGCATTATTGTTAATTGTTTAAACCCATTGTTAGTTGTCTAATTGATTACATGGTTGCTAAGTCGAGTCATATCTTGTACATATTGTTTTGGGACGATTGGGACTCATGGGTAAAGTACTTGTGTTATGGAGTAATGGGGAAGAACATCATATATTACCCCCATATGTGCGTTAATATTTAAAAAGTACTCCAAGTGTTTTGATTATCTTGATTCGAGTCATTAGAATAGTGATTATAAAGTATGTAAAAGCTCAAGTGTAGGAAGGAAACGAGCTCCCTTTGATGTATTATTTTGGATGGTAGAGTAAAAGTATATGCAAAAAAAAAAAAAAAAAAAAAAAAAAAAAAAAAAAATACGGGCTACCATCCGTTTCTTTTATTTATGTTTAAGTCAAATAGTGTCTTGAAAAAAATCAAAAAGAGTCGTAGTTAGTTTAAGTTGAGTCGAGTCTTGGCTTAGCAACGCCTCATTGTACATGTAGTTAACTAAGACAATTGACTTGCCACCAGTAAAATATCCGGTTATCCAACAAAACCGTGTCTTCCATATCCCCTACACCTAACGTTATAACCCTTTAAAAGACTTCTTTGATAGTTTATCCTAGGTGCTTACGCCAAGTGGTGGAGGTTTGATCCTTTCCCAAGCCTATGGTAATCTATTTGCCATGACAGGTAGAGAGTGATATTTCTCCATTTCCAATTATGACATATAAATTTAAAACACCCGAGAGATGAGAGTATCCAAATACTTAATGTGAGGTGCTAGTGTATAATTTCCGTGCTTGTTTTGACTAAGGTGGAATGATCATTTGTTGTAATTACTTTTATATTAGTGTTAAATGACCCCTAACTTGTATTTTTGTTGGTGGAAAAGCTCATTTGTTTGAGGACAAGCAAATCCCAAGTGTAGGGATATATGATAAGGCGAAAAATGAACCATTTTTAGGGGGTCATTTAAGCCGGAATTTGAATTTATTTGATCAAATATTGCCCTAAATTGTTCCTTTTGTGATTTTAGGTACTTTTGGAGTGAATTCTGGAAAAGGAAGCATTTTGGACGTTTTTGGAGCATAAAAGTGAAGAAAACGACAAAGTCTTAATTTTCCTTGCTGGGAACAGTACCTGAAGGCGTCAAGAGCAATTTCATGATGGCGTCAAGAGTAATACAAGAGGTGGAAGTGGATAAAGTACGTGACGGTCCAGTAAGTTCATGACGGCGTCAAGCTAGGCAGTCACATGTTAACTTGTCAAAACTTGCACGCGCGGAGTAGCTGACACCGTTTTGGCAATAACTTTTGCATACGAACTCGGATTTGAGCGATTCAAAAAAGAAAACGATCGGGACGAAAAGATCTACAATTTTGTGAAAAAGGCTTCTTGATGGCGTCAAGAGTAACGGGCTGACGCCGTCAAGATGGGCCGACAGAGTATTAGCCTACAAATATAACATCAAAACTTCATTATTCTTAAGCCCCAAACCCTAAGGTCGATTCCTGGGTTTAGGTGGGTGTTTTTCCAGCAACTTAGAGGGTTTCAATCACTCCATAAACATCATGTATTGGTTTGATGATTCTATCTTAATTATGTTTTCCATTATCATTGTTGTTTGCTCTTCTTTGATTATGTTTTGCTAATTCACCTTGTGTCTACTTATGATTATGTGAAACTTGTATATAATTGATTAGATCTTATTGATTCCTTGTTGATGTTTGTGTCTATCTTCATCAATTAGGGTGTGACACTTCGATAGGTCTAATTGGTTTAGCTTATAATTCTTGATTCCTATTGTCTCTTGTTTGGTTGATTGTATTCAATGTTAGGCTTAAGAAAACTGGCAGACTTCCATAGGGTAACATGCTTGAACGTCTTAAGAAACATGAACCGATGTGTACTAGATTTTTATGGTTGTATTTAATGCATGAGCGAATTCTAGTGATCCCATGTTAGGAGCTTCTTAGCCGGCTCGACATAGGAGTGAAGTAGGAGCTTATAGGATTGGGGAAGTAAGTACGCCACCCCATGAATGGTATTAAGGAATACAACCCGTCAATTAAAACAAGGTTTTACAATTCAATAGGTAGAATTGGATAGCTAGTAAGGAGTAACATATCATGAGTAGACATGCTTCACATCCCTTGTAGAACCTTAGTTTAGTTTTCTTGCACATTAGTTTAATTAGTAGCTTTTGGGTTAGTTGATTAGCAACTAATTCCGCCCCTCCTTCCAATACCCGAGATTTTTACCTGCTTTTCATAAATTATAAAAACATAAAAAAGAATCTTCCTTCACCTTCAGACCTAGTTAGATTAATTTCAATCCTAACGACACTATTCCTGAGTTGAACGATCAATCCCCCGGTACTTGTCACTATACTATACTACAACGATCAGGTACACTGCCTGGTGAGGGTTGTAAGCTTCTCGAGATCCCTCGAGAGGTAAAACCTGGTGCAATCCTCACGCATCACAAATATCCCTTCTTGGAATTTTGCATATTGAATCTCTTCAATATTTTATCAATGTAAGCACTTTGGCTTAATCCAATTAATCGCTGTGATCTATCTCTATATATCTTAATTCCTAGAATGAATGCAGCTTCCTCTAAATCTTTCATAGAAAAACACTTTCCAAGATATGCCTTAACCTTTTGCAAACTTGGAATATCTTTTCCCATGATCAATATGTCATCAACATATAAAATAAGGAAAATTACATCACTCCCACTAGCTTTGTGATATACACATGGCTCATCAAGATTTTGAGTGAATCCATACTTTTTAATCTCACTATCAAATCTCTTATTCCATTGTCGTGATGCTTGCTTCAATCCATGAATTGACCTTTGAAGTTTGCATACATGATTTGGAAATTCTGGATTCACAAACCCCTCAGGTTGCGCCTTATAGATGTCTTCATCTTGGCGACCATTTAAGAAGGCGGTTTTGACATCCGTTTGCCAAATCTCATAGTCATAGTAAGCGGCTATGGCTATAAGAATCCTAATAGCCCTAATGTCAGTTATAGGAGAAAAGGTCTCCTCATAGTCAACACCAAACGTTTGAGTATAGCCTTTAGCTACCAAACGGGCCTTATAGGTGTGTACAATGCCATCCATATCAGTCTTTTTCTTGTAGAGCCATTTACTCCTAACTAACTTGGCACCCGGAGGCAGCTCTACTTCTTACTAGACTTCATTGTCTTTCATTGATTGCATTTCCCCATTCATAGCAACCTGCCATTTTTCCTTTTCAGGACTATTCATGGCAGCCCTATAACTAGTAGGTTCATCAAGATCCCCTAGTATAGTTTCCTCGCACTCTACGTTAAGGCATAGACATTCAGGAGCTTTCACAGGTCTAGTTGACCTACGAATGGGAACCACTTCAACTTCAGGTGGAGGACCTAAACTTTCGGGTTCCACAGGAAGTTGGCTAGTGTTTTCAGAAGGTGCTACATCTTCATGATTGTCTTCCAGATCATATACTCTCCCACTGAATTCTTGAGATATGAGCTCCTTTTCCAAGAAGTCTCCATACCTTGCAACAAAAACTTTGTTTTCAGGTGGGTAATAAAAGTATTAACCCATAGTTTCCTTAGGGTATCCTACGAAGATGCACTTTACAGATCTTTGTTGGAGTTTTCTACTGAGTCACGTTTAACATACGCCTCACAACCCCAGACCGTTAGATAAGACAAGTTAGGAGCTTTTCCAGTCCATAACTCATATGGTGTCTTATCAACCTTCTTTGTTGGAACCATATTTAGAATGCGACCGTAGATTCTAAGGCATAATCCCAAAACGAAAAAGGAAGAGTTGTTAGATTAAACACAGATCATATCATATCTTGCAATGTACGATTCCTTCTCTCAGATACACCATTTTGTTGTGGAGTATATGGAGAAGTAAGGTGCTGGACAATTCCCTCCTTTGCTAAGTAATCTATGAACTCTTGACTCAGGTATTCACCACCTCTATCGGATCGAAGAGCTTTAATCTTCTTTCCAAGTTGCAACTCTACTTCTGCTATAAACACTTTGAATGTTTCAAAAACCTCATGCTTATGTTTAAGTAAATAAACATAACCATAATGGCTGTAATCATCCGTAAATGTTAAGAAGTAGCTAGCACCTCTCCTTGACACATGTCTAAGTGGTCCACACACATCTGTGTGAGTAAGACCAAGTAGATCATTAGCCCTTTTAATCCTATTCTTAAAGGGTTTCTTTGTCATCTTCCCAGCAATACAAGATTCGCACTTATCAAATGATTCATCATTGATCTTATCTAAAAGCCCATCATGTTGTAGCTTTTCCGTGCGAGCCTTGCCAATGTGAGCAAGTCGACAATGCCAAAGATAAGACGAATCCAGACCTTTCTTGATTCTCTTATTATTGATGCTATACATTGAATTATTTTTAACAAAAGCATTATCATTATCATTCATATCAATCTCAAAAATACCATTCACCGCAATAGCATTAAAATAAAAAACACCATTTAAAGAAACTGAAATTCCATTGCTAGTAATAGTATGATCAATACCAAGGTTCAACAAATATGAAAATGAAATTACACCTCTAACAATTGACGGTGCATAATGAAAATTATTTAAAGATAGTACTAAGCCCGAAGGCAATACTAAATTAAAAACGCCTATAGCTTCAACTTCTGCATGTGCTCCGTTACCCACGTGCAAGAATTGTTCTCCATGGACCAGCTTTCTCTCAACTCTAAACCCCTGCAAGGTATTACAAATATGAATGCCACATCCCATATCAAATACCCATGAATTCAATTTAGGAGTAAGAGTGAATAATTCAATCATAAAGAATGCACCTGAAGTACTGGGGTTACCAGACTCATTATTCTGCTTCTTCTATCGCAAGTCATGAATGTAGAGAGGACAATTGCGCTTCCAATGGCCCTTTTCATGACAGTGGTGACAAGCCTGATCCTTCTTGTTTGGAGGATTCACCTTGTTCTGCTTAGGCTGATGCTGCTTCATCTTAGGTTGTGGTTGATAGGCCATGACCTGCTTGCCTTTATCACCTTTCCCTTTGCCTTTGTTCACATGCGATTTCTTCTGGATTCTCCCCCATGAATCGCCAACACTTGCGGGGTAGGAGCCTTGACCTTGGCTGGTAGACTTTTCTCATAATCAACAAGCAACGCGAGTAATACTGAGACTGTCTTCCCCGAGCAGTGCATGTTAAAGTTCTGCACAAAACCAGCAAAGTCCTTGTTAAGGGACCTGTTGATCAAGTGCACTTGCACATTATCGGGGTAACCAAATCCAATTCTGTGAAGTTGATCAAAGTATTCTTTCATCTCATTCACATAATCTTCAACTGGTTTACCATCACCATGTTTACAGTTATGTAGCTTGTCAAGTTCATCATACAATTCTACTTCAGGAGACTTTTCATAAGACTTTTGAAGTTCTTCAAGCATGTCTTTAGGAAAGTAGTACTCAAACTTCTTTTGTAACTGAGCACTCATGCTAGTGAGCATTAAACAAGTAACCTCATTAAATTTAGCATGCTCAACTCTCCAAGCCCGCTTAACTGCTTCTGGTTCAGTAACAGCAGGCTCTGCTTCGCATTCATTGGTCAGGTAATCAAGCCTTCTGGTTACCCTCAAGACAAAATTGAGCGAACGGTGCCAATCATTGAAATTCTTTCCAGTCAATTTTTCCCTTTCAAGATGACTCTTGAAAGCAGAAATCACAGATGGGTTATCGGGTTGAGCCATATCTACAGATAAAAGTTCAAACATTAGTATTTTCGATAATCAATATCTCCAAGAAAATATAATACCCAAAGGCTATATTCATATAACCAACAAATTTTCTTGAAAATCTAGGATCCAACTTTACATATATTCCACCACATTAGTTGATCTGCTAGTGGTGAAAGTATAAAAGATGGTAATCTGTCGAACAATAATTGGCAAACAAGTTTTCCAATTCCTAGACCATTATGGGATTTACATCAAATTGATTCATCAATTTGCCTTGTAAGCATGTTTCATCCCATCTTATGCCTTAAGTTCTAGGTCTCACGCACAACTTAATTAAGTCGTCTACCTTAGAAACTGTAAAATTACTATCTATGGTCTCACGCATTAACAAAATTTTACCTTGTTATAATAATTTAGCTTAGGTCTCACGTTTACTAAATTAGAATTCCAAGTGTTCCTTATAGATAGATGGCATGTAACTTAAATTTTTAGGGTATTCAATTTTGATGTGTCAATCAAAATATGTATAAAGATGCATGCACTCATCTTTATAACATAAGTTTTCAAAACTTTTTATTACCAATTCTTAATATTAATACACAAAGTTTTACTTGAGGTAAAATACCTTAAGATGACTTTATACAAGAATGATTTTAAAAGAAAATTGTTTAAGACGTATTCGTAAGTGTGATAACCAAGGCAGACTCTAAGGCTCTTTCCAAGCCTTCATACCACGACTATGAATTTGTCTTAAAGGAGTTACTTTTAAAAACCATGTTGTACAAAACATCAATCAAGCAAAAGTTTATGGATTCAATCTTAAAACATGTAATAAAGTATGAATCTTGCTAGTCTCGCCTTGGAGCGAATTACCGTGAGAAGCGAACCGTTGTTGGCACATAAAACACCGCAAGATTCAATCTTTATCACTTAAAATTTCACCATTATTAGTCCATATTATTTTCTTTATAAAAAACTACCCTTTTATTGCTTACAATCATGTCCAACAATTAAAAAACAATAAAACAAGTAATCAAAGACAAATCAAAACAACTAATAACCATAAAAATTATAAAAGGTGAAACAATTAGCCACATGCAATCTTGTTTAGAAAAGATCCTAACAAAATCAATTCTAGGTTTTGATATACATATAATCAACTAGGGCCTTCCCCTCTTGATGGAGGTAGAGCCACATACATTGACAAGTCAATTGCGTAGGCCAAAGTCAATCACATACCACATAGCACTTAAATTGATTTTAATATATATTGAGGTCTTCCCCAATTTTAGATCTATCTAAACATGTGAAAATAATAATAAACAATTAATAGATCCATAACTAACATGCATGTTTTGTCACAGATTAAAGCATAACAATTACCACACAGGTCACAAGATACGTTCAAATAATAGGTTAATGACCTAGGGTTTCTAGTGATTACAAGTTAATCAAAAAACCACAAACCCTAATTAGGGTTTCATGGAAATCGACCCCCCATAAATTAGGGTTAGGGTTTCGAATTTTTCAAAAAAAAAATTAAAAAGAAAAACCCTAGATCAAACATGTATATAAAACAATTAAAGATCCGATTTTTATTATATTTTAGTAATCAATTACATGTTATACATGGCTCGTGATGCCACTGTTAGAATTTGACAATCATAGTACACATATTGCGGAAGCTAGGATCAAGTATAACACATAATATTAACTAAAACATAAATATGAACGTATCCGATGCACTTCAATAAATCTTTATCTTGTGTAATAATAGATTTATGATAAACCCCTTACTGTTTTGTTTATCGATCTCTTGATAATAACTATAGTGAGTTATTACCTCGTTCTTGTACACACAAATTAAACTGTATTAAGGTTATGCAAGTAACTACACAAGAATTAGTTTTTGACAAAGCAAAAATCGAAACCCTAATGTAATATGGGTGTTCGACCGGTTTTCAAAGCAAGGAGAAAGAGAGAAAATCTTAGGGATAATTGTGTGCATAAAAGGTGAGAAAACAATGACCCTAAGATTTGTATTTATAGTGTTTAGGTAGCTTTGGGAACAAGCTAGGGCATGGGTGCCCCCTTTGTGTGTGTTCGGCCGACCCAACCCAAGGAGGGGGGGTTCTAGACCCTTCTTTGGTTGCCAAATTACATAAACACGCTTTTTTCCTCTTTCGTTTAACGGTCGTTAGTCTTTTTTTCGTTAAGTACTAACGGTCGTTAATATTCTCGTGTCTAATAATAAATATAATAAAACATTTATTATTTTTTCTTAATACTCATTTGTAATGTGTGCAATCCCGAGGTCTCGGGTTCAATACTAGACATTTACACATTAATAATTATCCGTACATTTAACAGTAACAAGTACTGATACGCTGCTCCTTTTTAATATTTTTCTACAAAAGTTTTAAATCGGTGAGGATATGCTACCCTGTGCATGCCTTTTATTATTTTTAGGGATAAAAGGTGAAGAATAATGGAGTCAACCATTTTTGTCACATTCTAACTTTGCACCCAAATTTGGTCCCTGGCATCTTTCCTGTTCATTGCTATAATGCCAAAAGTTTTTTATAAATCCAACTTTTACCATATAACTCATCAAGCAATCTTAGCCATTTATTTTTTTTATCAAAATAAAAAAATAAACTTCCACCCTTTTTTTAAAATTTAAATATTTCACAAACCGTAAATCGTCAAGCTAAAAAAAATACCATCGCGACGAGAATTAAATTATCTTTCTATAGATATGCATTGTTATATACTTTCGACGAACTTTTTTTTCGATGAACTTTCTTTTTTTTGTCCGGAAAAATCATATATGATTCGTAAGAATCATATATGATTCGATTTTAACAAATCATATATGATTCTTACGAATCATATATGATTCTTACGAATCATATATGATTCGTAAGAATCGAATCATATATGATTTTTTACGAATCATATATGATTCTTTCTGGGCGAAAATTAAAAAAAAAAATTCGTCGAAAGTATATAACAATGCATATCTATAGAAAGATCATTTAATTCTCGTCGCGATGGTATTTTTTTTTTGTAGCTTGAAGATTTACCGTTTGCAAGATATGTTGTTTTGAAAAAAAAGTTGGAAAATATAAATGGGTAGCTATGATTGGTTGATAGGTTCTATGACATGTATGGGTTCTTCATGGATCTCAACTCTTGCTATAATACGTGTATGACCTTTTGCCATAAAAATGATTGGCTCATGAATTTTTATATATTTAGATATGTCAACATCTCATGAATTTCTTTTTATGTGTACAAATTAAAGCGTGTTAAGTTTTCGTTTAATAAAACGCGTAAAGAAGGTCCCTCAACATTTAATTCTTTTGTTTTCTTTTTCATGTTTTTCCATGAATCTATCGTAATATTTTCAGAAGAAGATGTACGAAACACTGGGAAAATGACCGGTTAACATGCCGGGTCGACCCGGGTTTCAAAAAACTAGGAAAATGACAAAAAGAAAAAAGATGTTATCACTTTACCCCTAAAAGACCCACAAGGCCACAATATCTATCCATAAAAAATATAAGGAGGAAATTTCAAGAATAAGCACTTAGATTAAATGGACCTTAGAAATATGTGTTACAAAAATCGACTGTACGCGCAAATCATCTTTAAGCGCCATGATAATTGCACGCGTTGCTTAATATTACTACATGTGTATTTTTAAGAAATTAATAATGAATCTTAACGTTACATCGTAATTATATCTTTTTTTCTACTTTTCTTTCTTCGTTAATGATGCCAGAGATTTTGAATACTTTTTTTTGGTACATTTCAATGAAGAGACACATTAATAAAGTCACAATTAAATCATACTCACAATTTGACTTTTCAAGAATGGAGCATGGATGTTCCGGAAATAACCAAAGTATCAACTCATACGTTTTGCGAAGCAATTTTTTTTTTTTTTTTTTTTTTTTTTTTTTTAATTTTACAGTTATACATGTTTGTTTTATAAAGTTTAGTGTTAGCTTTAGTACACTTGATACGTTATTCACATACTCCATCCACCTCAAAATTATTATCATGAGAGATAAATCAAATAGTTTAATAAAAGTGGGGTCGCTCTAGTTTTCAACCACTCAAAGGTAGAGTAATATTCTCCTAATATATTCTTTAGTTTTTACTTAAAAATGAAAGTGAACAATTATTTTGAAACGTCCTAAAAAAAATATAGACAATAATTTTGAGATGGAAGGAGTAATTTTTTTATCATTAAAGTTTGGTTCTTATGTTTTCAACACACCAAGCAATAGAGAATACATATGTATTGATTTTTTACAACTAGCTCGTCTATCAGACGGCCATTAGATCTAGTTTATTAATATTTAATAGGTTTTTTTGAACAAACAAATATGGTAATATAAACTTTGAGACATAGGAAATAATTCATAAAATAGTCTTTTTTTTAAAAGGGTGTTTAAAACTTAGAAATATATATATATATATATATATATATATATATATATATATATATATATATATATATATATATATAGACAACATGCGAGAGAGATCAAGATAACACACCATTTCAATGTTAGTAACAAGTATGTTTATTTATCTATCAAATTGGTTTTCATTCTTCTTACTATCGAGTACCAAATACTCTTGTATCCAATAACTTTGGCTTTGGACACGCACTCAAGCAAGTTAAATGATTTGATCTATAATTTCCTTTCAAGTATACATTCGAATTAAGAAATCCATAAATGATATTTCATAAAATTGAAAATCATGGTAGAGGCAACTACTATACTAATCTTATGGTTACTTATCATTAAGAATTTTAGACACAATATGTGTCATCTATTTGAGTACAAACCGTGTTTTCATTCGGTCAAACCGTATCAAAGAAAGATGGCATTATCATTGAAAATTTGAAATATTGTTGTGCCTTTTTGTACTCTGCTTGTGTTTTTACTCTTAGAGTAGAGGTACAACAACATTTGATAGGGCGTTATGGTGATATGGCCGGCGTTGAGCTCGCATTACCATACCAGGTTTGCAGCGTTGTGGCTGGCGTTGAGCTGCACGTCGCCACAGCAACTTGGGACGAAACATGCTAGTGGACAAAAAAGAATTTACATAACCACCACCAAACGTTGTATATGTGTTGTTTTGTGTTTTTGTAGTGTGTGTTCTTTCGTGTGCGTGTGTGTTCATAGTGTGTGTATGTACAGGGACAAAGATATTATACAGTTAAGCTGTGTTCTCGAGTTTGGGTTAAGAAAGAAAATGAAAATGAAACATAAGATAGTGTGTTCTCGAGTATTACTTAAGAAAGAAAATAAAAGGAAATGGAAGAAAACTTAGTGTTAATTTGATGATTTTGAAAGGAAAGTGTTTCCTCTCATTTTTGGGAGGAAAGTGTTTCATTTACTTTTCTTTAATGAAATAACTTAATAACACAGTTTTAGGGAAGATGATGGTAAATGGTGTTTGCACTTTACTCCTTGTAGTTTTCACAGTTTAGTCCCTGTGGTAAATGGTTTTTTTATTATTTTTTATTTATTTTTTTTATTTTAAGTAAATAGCATTTTTATTTTTTATTTAGTTTGGTTAAATATAAATGTAATTTATTTTTTATTTGATATTTAATGAATGAAATAGTTAAATGGTTGATTTGTAAATCGTAATTTTTTAAAATGTGTCCTCCAAAAAGTGGTTTTGATGTTGTGTTATGATAAAGGGATTTTTTTTTTTTTTTTTTTTTTTTTTTTTTTTTTTTTCAATGTTGAAATAGTAAAGGTGATGTGGTGCTGACGTAGCGGATCTTTTTTTCCTTTTTTTTTCCATAACTCAAGTTATGATACCCAAGGCATATCTGTTGTATATTTTTTGAAAACTTAGTACTATTTTAAAACATTTCTGAAAATTTAGTTTGCACTAAAGTAAAATTATATTTAATTAGTAAAAGGTTAAGCAACTCGAAGATGTTGGCAGAAGTTTTATTTATTTACTTTTTTTTTATTATTATTATTTTATTTTTTCAAATCTCATGTTAGCAAAAGAGTCATGATTTGTAAATAATATTTTGACGAATAAAACATATAAAAAATTCGAGGTGTCAAAAGTATAAAAAGGATTGGACAAGTGATTGCCAAAAACAAAACCATTAGTAAGAATCTTGTTTCGAAAAAACTAGTTTACAAAGAATCTCAAGGAAACTGTAACCAAAGAGGCAAAGAGACATGCAATTCAATTGCTTGATGATGAAATCTTAGTTTTCAGTTGATGCATCTATCTATTAAAACAATAAAACAAAATATCCTTGTGATTTCATGGAACCCAACCAACAAACTTTCGTCATGACGTGTTCAATTCCTCAGTTTAAGGGGGGAGGATACTCGCTACTACTTCACAAGCATTTCCACTGAGCTCTTATACGGCAAGTATTCCATGATACCTCCCTGCCAAGAAGGTTCGTATAAACAACTATTTACAACTCATGATATACAATTTGACGAGGGGGATGGTTAAGAAATGGCGGGAAGATCTACAAGAGGCAGGGCAACTGTCTGGCTTGCATCTTCAACATGATGCCAATGGGTAGAATTCTCCTTTTTGTTTGTTTTGTTTAGCTCTTGTTGCTTCTTATATTTATACGCATTAAAAATACTTTGAATATATAGGGACCGGGGAAATTGGTGGACCTAACTGTGGAAAATATAGAAATATTATACATGGACAAGGCTCAAATATAGCAGACAGCTTTGTTGGTATAGGATCTCCGATTGAGTCCGATACAAGAAGTGGTTTCATTGTTAAACGTTGGTTCTATTGACGTTGTTGTGATGATATTCGCACGGGTTGTTGCAATTTGTGGACCAGCAGGGATAGGTAAGACCACAATTGCAGAAGCCACATACAAACGCCTTACTATAGATTCAAAGCACAGTATTGTTGTTTCCTTCCTGATGTGAAAACCATATTTGGAGAGCCAAATTGGAAGGTTACTTTGCAGAAGAGGTTCTATCTAATCTTATCCTAAACGCTGAGAGACAAATACGTATAGATAGCTGTTAGTTTATGGACAATAAATTAATAGTGTATGTTAGGATCGAACTCGAGATCACGGGATTGCACACTTTACGTATGAGAATCGATGTTAAATAATTAATATATAAATAGTTATATTTAATTATTAAATCACAAATAAAGTAACTAATACATGAAGGACTTATTAGTACGAAATCCAAACCCGTGGGGTGTTGGATGAGACCAGTCGAACAAGAAAGTAATAGAGGGGTCCAAGTGTCATTTTTTGAAACTTGAGGAGGTGATAGACTCTAACTTGGAGGACAAGTTTGAGGGCTATATAAACACCCATTGGCTTCACAAATATATGACAATAGATATAACCCTTACATATTATTTACTTTTATATTTGATTAATTAATTACATATTATATGATCTTGTAATTGCTTCCGCTATGCTCACTTGATGTGTTTGGTTTATAATATATGAATGTCATGATATAATAATTCCAACAGTGGCATCTAGAGCCGTTATAATGTGTAATTAATTATCGAAACGCATAAAAATTGGATCTTGATTCGTTTAGTTACATGTTTTTAGGGTTTTTAGATTCCTAACCCTAATTTTTTTTGGGTCGATTTAGACCTTAAAGGGTTTTAGGGTTTTGGTTTTGATTTTAATATGATTAGAAACCCTAGGATGTCATGTAATTGGTTATGCGTTTTAGTAAACGATCTTGGTGCAATATGTTAATTGTTAAGCATAATCCATGAAAAGTGCATATTTGCATGTATTTAATTCTGTGATTATTTAAATTGTTTAAATTGATGAACATGTAAATTTATTAATCGATGTCGAATTGGGGAAGACTCCAATATTAAGTAATCAATTATGTGTTATGTGGTATTTGTTTAGTTTTGGCTTACGCAATCGATTTATCGATGTATGTGACTCTTTTTCCTTTGAAGAAGAAAGCCTTAATTGAATGAATACATTATACACCTAGACTTGATTATTAATAGGACTATTGAATAAGATTTGCATGTGGCTACATGTTTTATACATATTTAATTGTTATGTTATGTATATGTTTATTTGGTTGTTTTATTTTTTATTACATATTACTTGTTTTTGTTTATTATTATGTTAGACATGTTTATAAACAAAAAGGGTAATTTTTGAATAGAAAAATAACATGGACTAAATAAATGGCGAAATTGTTTTGGTTTTAAGAGTTAAAATTTCAAATGATTGGTTGATTGATGTTTTTGTACATAGTGTGCGAAAGGCGGACCGAAGGTTGCCATCCAACGTACTTGTAGAGAGGGGTTATTAAAGACCATGCACCTACCGGTTCTCTACAACTGCCTGGTTGCCGACCCTAGACTTACCTATATCACTATATTACGTACACTGTCATCTTAAGGGTGAATTAACCACAATTCCACAATGATTATCCGAAACACTAAGCTTTCGGGCTTATGCAAAAGTACGATATAAGTGGACGATAATTGTTGGTAATTCTTTAATTGGTGAACCCGATACCTCAATCAAAACTTTGTTATTTTACTCTTAGTCAATTGGTAATAAAAATGTTTTATAAAACCAATGTTATGAAGTTGTATGCATGCTTCTTCATACATTATTTTGATTACATGTCAAAATTTAATACCCTTATAAAATTAAGTCAAATGTCATCTAATTAAGAACACTTGAAGTTGTAATTTACGTCATGTGAGAACTTGGCGAGATTGCAATGGAAAGGTAAATTTCATAAATTCATTGCTAGCAGATCAACTGATGTGATGGATTTGTGAGTTTGCAGTTTTTAAGTTAGACGACTTAAATTGAGTAGGAAGTGAGATCTTGGACTCAAGGCATTAAGATGGGGATGAAACATGCTTACATTACAAAGGTTTTGTGAATGTAAATCCCATAAATCTAGGAATTGCAATATGATATTGACAATTATTGTACGACAATTACCTTGTTGAATACTATCATTACTAGCAGATCAACTGATGTAATGGTACTATGTCAATTAGGATCCTAGCTTTAAGAAAATACTATGGTTTATATGAATATATTTACCAATGGGTATTTTTTTTTCTTAAAGGCCTAATTATCGAAAATACTGAAATTGAATTTTGTAATTCGTTTTAATGTATTAATGCAACGTTCAAACCGTAAACGCACTTTGGGCTTTGGTAAATTGTTCTAGTTCTGTTTTCAAACTAATGTTTGATTAAGAAATATTTACTTAAAAGACAAAAGTAGTCTCCTTTCTATGAAAGAAGAGTGAGACATAATCCTATTTCTTTTTATGAAAAGGATAATAGGAATATTAGATATGTCTAAATTCTAATATAACTCATAGAAAATTTTTAATAGTTAAGAAAATTGCGTACATTTTTCATATGGATTTTATCATCCTCATTCGGTGATTAAATTCTTAGTAACAAATATGATATTTGGTTAACAGAAAATTATGTATGACATTTTATGAGTTATTATAATTAGAATCTAGACTAATTACTGCAAAATGTTTAAAGACAAATTAGTTGTTTTCACTATTTTAAAGGTGCTACATACATTGTAGGATGGTAGACCTATTAAGGAAGAAATTGCATGCCCAATTTTTCAAGTTAATAGCATTTGATGGATAGTCCATCATTTACGTAGTAGAATACACTTTTTAGTGCATAAGTAATTGTTACGTATGGACATTCAAAGGTGTAGGAAAGTTAAAAGCACAATATTTGTTTTCACTGGATATGACACATTTACGATGTTGTCAAATTCAGTGGGAGTATTGTGTACTTATTACTGAATAAGGAATTATTGTAATGATCTTTAATTCAGTGAGAGTTACAAGCTTTGACATCTTGGTAGCTAAAGATAATTACTTTCCAAATGTAAACACTCATACTTTTAAGGATAGTCTTGTACGTTTCCTTACTAGACATTGTTGTTCTACATCTACTTGTTATGCTAAAATCTATGACACAATCATATTGATCACATAAACAAAATGCATGGCGTGTTGTTTATCAACTATATGAGGTTGTTCCATGCACAAGTGGGAGAAATGTTATCTTTAATGTGTGCAAGAAACATCTCATAAAGATATGATTTAATGGATTCTCTTGACTACAAGGTAAGAGAATAATGTTCTAATATGAATTATACTAAGATAATTCTAGAAACACTTGGTGTTACAATTTATGTTACATGAGAGCTTAACTAGATTGCAACAACAAGGTGAATTTCATATTTCATTACTAGCAGATCAACTGATGTAATTGAACTATGAGAAATTGCAGTTTCTAAATTAGAATAATGTTCTAATATGAATTATACTAGGCTAATTCAAGAAACACTTGTTGTTACAATTTATGTTACGTGAGAGCTTAACTAGATTGCAACAACAAGGTGAATTTCATATTTCATTACTAGCAAATCACCTGATGTAATTGAACTATGAGAATTTGCAGTTTCTAAATTAGATACCTGTTAGAACATGTGTCAATATGATATCAAGACTACTTTAATTTATAGATTTATGAATTCATGGAATGACATAAATTAATTAAGTAATCTAATGCTACTTCAATCTGAATATTTATGTGTTCTTGGAATGACATAAATAAATGAAGAAATAATGTTATTTACATTATTGTGAAGTAATATATTAACTTAAAATTACTATTGAAACCAAAAGATGGTGTACATAATTACTTTAGTTAAACATGTTTATGTTTCATTGTAAAGATATAAACATAAAGTCTTTTAATTGTTACAAGACTTATAAGTAAGACGTTATCTTGTTGTGTTTTTTAATTAAGACATATACATGAAGTTATTAAATTGTTAAATAACTTATAACGTATAGTGGGATTATAACAGTTTATGTTTTCTTGCAAAGACATGGACATGAAGTAACTTTGTAAAAAGTACTTGTGTTATAAAGCATGTAATTGGCTTGAAAATTATTATACAATTAAAATGCATTAGTTGGTAAATAGACAAGTCAAAAGGAAATATGGTTATCTTAAATATTGTTAGATTGTCTTACAATATTAGTACTAATGAAATACCAAATGTTTATGGTATGTTCAGTTAGAAAAATCAAACTCTTGTTATATTGTTTGATTAAAGATAACTATGATTTCTTCTCTTCCAAAAGTTATCAAGGTTAGAATGTTGAGTATGACTTGGACATATTTAATAAAACTCCAACATAGAAGATTAATAAGACATCATCATATGATGGAATGTGATGAATGTAATGTATTACATTAAGTCTTAAATTGAAGTTCTAAAATTTGTTTAACTGCTTATGAAGAGGTTATTAACAAAGTAAAGTCAGGAACTGTCAATATGTATTTGTAATATCCCAAAAGAGAATATTGTATTGTTGCTTTATTTGCTAATTATTTAAAGATAGTCTTTAAATTGCTAAAAGCAAGTGGGAGTGTTGATCTTTAAAAGATAAAATTACAAGATACATTATCTTCTAAATTACACTAGCAATTATCATGATTAAGTTTGACATTTGAATGTTAAATCTCAACATGATAATAAAGTTTGACATTTAAATGTTAAATCTCAAGATGATGGAATTGTCATTCATAGAATAGCAATATATCTCAGATATTTGATTAATATGTTGAGGGCTATGATTTACAGGATTATTGTAAACCTGATAATCATTATGATACATTGCCAAATATGAAATTGGGTAAAGTACATATGCTATGAATAATTAAGATGCTGTCAATAAAGATAATCAATTTTAGAAATGTGGTTTATCTTAATAGTTAGACTAGAAAATGAAGATGAGTTTCTTCAAAGATAAGGTAACCTTTGTGGTTTAAATCTTTGTATAGAAATCATATGGACAATATTGTGCACGTATTTAATACATGTTTTATGACAAGATTATTAATCACACTTAAGCAATTAACTGTGATCGAATATTTTTTTCTAAACACATTAAATATATAAAGATTATGATTGTAATATTTATGAAATTGACAATAGAATATCAAAACTCTTTCTTGAGTGATTACTTGAGCGAGGACGATAAGTAATCAAAGGGAGTTTATGAATTCAAATAAATCTTTAGAAGTGTACAAAGTGCAATAATCCATGGATGGATAAATGCATGCATCTAGAAGATTACTCTTATGTTTAATTATTAAATCAATGTTTTGATTTATAATTGAAATAACATAATTTCTAAGTATTCCTAAAACCTAGTGGGAGTATTATGTTTAATTTCTTAAATCATATATGTTGTGGAACATATAAAAGTAACATTCCATATAAGTTAAAAGTTAACTCTTAGTTTGGAATGAAACTTTACTTGTAAGATTTAGGAAATAAGACATACAACCTTGGAATGTATGTTTATTGTTGAAACATGTACGGTAAAATAATCTAATATAACATGATATATCATTTAGAGAGTATAAATGTATATGCATAACATGAATAAAATCTTAGTATGACTCAAAGATTTTTCATGAACATCATGTTTTGTTGTATCATGCTTGATTACAAGATGATTTGGCAATATTGATATCTAATTAAAAGGTTATTAGACAACTTGTGTAATATTCTAAAAAGAATATGTTTGATTATAGAATCACATCCTAAATCTGGAACAGCTTCCAAATTCTATAGATGAACAATTTTTCAATTGTTGTGAAAATTGTCATAGCCAACAAACTTGAAAGTTTGAAGGTCATCAAACATTAAACAATAGATATTAATGTTTACAGGAAATTTTTTAATAGTATATTGTTGTTGCATACAATGATGCTAAATGAAATTGAGATGACACTCAATACTAGTTATGGTAAGGATTTCATCTTTGACTATTACTAGTTATGCTTAGTAAGAGCATAGTTGCATTATACATTAAGAGAACAAGAATACTTTAAACTTTAAAATGTTTGGAAGTTTGATTATCATAAATTGGTGGTTAAGGATGTCACACATTTATGAAAGATTATAAGGCATTATCAAAATAGTTGAGTATGCATATACAAGAACTTCAATAGTTGAATTCTTGAAATAAGTATTCTCAAAATTCCGATAGATCAAAGTTGGATGATTTATGTCTTGTCAACAAGTATGAATGTCATTACTTGAGACATAATTCATTAACGAGAGTTATCATGCATTGATCTATTTAGTATTTGGATAAGGGATGTTAAACAATTATTATAATAAATTTAAATATATGGTATGTTTAATTTATAATAAATTGTATCATGTTTTTACATGTTTAATCCATGAATAAATGTTATTCTAAATTGTCCGTTGTCAGTTAATAATATGGGAATATTATTAAATCAAGACAAATCTGAAGGTTGGTATAATATACTTAAAGTATATTGATGCGTAGTCATGCCATTTCAGATGATATTCAACGATACCGAATATAGGACTTATCCCAACTACATGATGTTACTTTATGGATTTTGTTAGTAAGTAAATCATGAGAAGTTATCCTCAGACTTGAGATGCAAGATAAGTGTCATGAATGTAGTACATTTTTGTGGAACAACTTAACGCTATACGTAACTGGTAGTCATAAGGGTTGTTTTCGAAAGTGTTACAAAGTTTGTGGGTTTTGCTTGTATTCAAGATAGAATTTGTTCCTTCAAATTTATTTTTTGGAGTTTAATACTGTTGGGCCCCTCGTAGGGTTGTCAAGATGTTTGCATGGCCGTGCCCAAGATCTCCCCTAAATATGTTCAGAAGATTTGGTAATCTTGATCAATCACAAACAACGAGAAACAGAATGGTTAATTAAGGAATGACTTTGATCCATATCCTTATTAACGTGGTATTAGAAACAAAAGGATAATAATAATGAGTAATCATTAAAAGGTTTTTCCTGGAGCCTTACTCGAGATCGTACTAGAGGCATCGGCGTGTTGTTAGGATAATAAATTAATAGTGTATGTTAGGATCGAACTCGAGATCATGGGATTGCACACTTTACATATGAGAATCGATGTTAAATAATTAATATATAAATAGTTATATTTAATTATTGAATCACAAATAAAGTAACTAATACATGAAGGACTTATTAGTACGAAATCCAAACCCGTGGGGTGTTGGATGAGACCAGTCGAACAAGAAAGTAATAGAGGGGTCCAAGTGTCGTTTTGTGAAACTTGAGGAGGTGATAGACTCTAACTTGGAGGACAAGTTTGAGGGCTATATAAACACCCATTGGCTTCACAAATATATGACAATAGATATAACCCTTACTTTGATATATTATAAATCGTCATATGTATCTAACATAATATATGCATGCATGCAATACGATTGGCATGTCATGTGCATGCTTATGTTCATTCTTTCCAATATTGTTGGAGTGTCGACTAACATAATATTAATAAGGGTTTGACCCTATTAATTTATTAATTACTAAAGTTTTTAGGTTGGTTATTGTGATCAAGAACTAGCATTCACATCGAATTGCTAATAGTACGTGTGTACAAGAACGTGATATAATCACACTATTGGTTATATCTTGGATTGAATAACAAAAAGGTAAGGGGTTATTCTTATAATCCACATAAACCCTAATTAGGGTTCTTGGATTGAAGATTCAATTGATTCTTGTTCGGGCTAGAATAACAAAGGTATGTTTACTTTTATATTTGATTAATTAATTACATATTATATGATCTTGTAATTGCTTCCGCTATGCTCACTTGATGTGTTTGGTTTATAATATATGAATGTCATGATATAATAATTCCAACAATAGCTATCATCAGGGAACTGGAAGAATACAAAGGATGATAAAACATCAAAAGGTTCTTTTGGTTCTTGATGATGCTGACAATGTCGAGCAGTTGAACATATTAGGCGTAAATCGCGCAATTATAGGTCGTAGAAGTAGAAAAATTGTGACAACAAGAGACGCATCAGTTTTTGGTCTGGTTAAACTAGATGCTACATATGATTCTCGGTTGCTGAATGAAAACGAATTTTTTGAATTGTTTTGTTTGAATGCATTCAGACAACGACAACCAAAGGAAGGAAACGAGGAGGTGTCGAAAGAAGCAGGCAGTGTTTTGGGGTGCAGGGCGTCCTGTGGTACTAAAAGACATGGCTGCCCGTTTGAGTTCCTTTGATAGTGTACAATATTGGGAATGGGCATTGAAGGATTTAATGCACAACTCCTCATGGAGATTTTCTCTTGATACAAATAAACAATATTGGAGTATCTGGATACGTAGTTCCCATTTAGCACGTGTTTAGGATATCCAAAATGTATTATCAGTTATTCTGCCTTGGGATTCCATTATGTACTCAGCTTCTTGATAAGCTGTTGATTAATAAACCACTCTTGTTCAAAAGTAACCCAAAAAAGCTTTCTCATAATCATGGCACTCATGTACATAGCTTTCTAACTGATACAACAAAGATTATATTATTCCATCTTTCTCAAATCTTAATCATGTTAGGTTTGAAAGATTTCATTCATAAAAACTCAATCAATGGACTCTGTAGTTAGTCCTTGCTTAGAAACGAACATTTAAGAAAACACGTATCAGTAGGTAATCTTTCAATCTCTTATCCCGCGAATTTCCTGATGTGAGGTACTCTGGCTCTCAACCGAATAATAACATCACATATATAGATAACACTACAAGAAAATTGACCTTTAGTGACCAAAACAGTTTCGTCACTAACAATGTAAAAGGTGGTCACAAAACTGTTTAGTGACCAAACTCAAGTTGTCACCAGTCGTCACTATAGCTCCGTCACTAAATCAATTAGAGACGAATATATACTTCGTCACTAATTTGTGACCATAATAGTGGTCACTATTCTACCCTGTTAGTGACGAAAAGTTTCGTCACAGTGATGAAAGTGACAAAAAAGTCGTCACTATTATTTACTATCAGTGACGAGAAAGTGGTCACAGACTCAGTAACATTAGAGACGAAAAAGGTCGTCACTAACTATGAACATATAACCAAAAAAAAAAAAAAAAAAAAAAATTGGAACCAATTTTTGTTTTACTGCATAATTGCTTTTGCAATCAAACTAAAATCGAGAAATCTGTGGCAATACAAATATAACATATTCACTACAGAAACACCCCACCAAAGACTTTCCAGCACCACAAGGTATCATAATGATGCCAGACCTTGTTGTACCTGCAAAAAAGGGAATGGGTCAAATCGGTCAAACATGTTAAGTTTCTTATCCAAAGAATACGAGAATTATACTCCAATAATAAATCTTTTTACAAGTTAGAACAGAATCAAACTTAATAGTAACAGAACGAATAGGGACCTGTCATTACCATTTCCAAACAACATGCTAAGACTCTTCTCTTGATAGGGCCGTGGTTATGCTTGAGGCTTTAATTCCATCTCAAGGTCCGGATTGACCCCATACTCCGCTCTTGCGGGATTGGGTATCGTTGTTGTTGTCAAGGTCTGGATTGATCTGATGTGTACAAGTAAACAATTAGCAATCGTAGAAATGGACAACAAATTTCGTAATCTATATTATCTATACAAAAGACATGTACAGCTTTGAGGATTCACCGTATCATTGTGGAAATCATACTCCTCCAATAATGGAAAGTTTAGAGCATTTGGCAAGCATCTTTGCTTTACATTTTCGACCTGTCAAGTAAATTTGTTAAGGGAAAGTAATTTTGCTTTACATTTGGCAAGCATCAAAGTTAACAGTCAATGAGATGAAGAAAGATACCTGAGCAGAATCAATTTCAAACAAATGGAATTCTTTCTCTTCAGTTGCAGCTGCCAACTTTGTTCCATTTAGCAGCTCATCATGTGCACATTCAGTTTCACCAATCACTCTACTAAAAAAAGATTCATAGCCTCCCTGAATGCAAAAAGTGGCACCAAGATGAACGCCATAAAATGGCAGGAAAAAATATATACTGGACACTCCTAAAGTCACCCATGCTTTTCATTTATTTTACATGTTGCTAAAACATATTATATACCAACAATATAAATATTGTCTAATGAAACAGCTCTTAAAGTTTTGCCATTAGCAACATCAATTTCAATTGATGTATCTACCTCAACACAATCATCATCAGCAATAGCCAAATAAAAGAATCATACTCGTCGCATAAAAAAGATAAAGCAAAAACAGACCTCGTCTAAAAGTCTAGCTCGAGACATCACTTCATCACTTAATAATCTCTTCAATGCCTGCAATAAGCATTGGATAAGGAATTAATGACTATATATCAGCATTCGTTATATAAATTGTAAAAACATGAGCAATCTTGCCTCTGGGAAAGGAGATTCAACTAGGCATCGATCTTTCTTTAGAACGAGCTTTTACTTTTCCGTAATTTGTTGTTGAGGCATGAATAAAGTCGACCATCTCCTTAGGGAGCTTGGTCTTTGCAAGCTTGTTCAAAACAGATATGATGGTCTCAGTTTCAAAACCCACCAACACGGCCGCATAAAGTGACTGGGGAGTGTGATTGTATTAATGCAAAGACTCCGGTCTATTAGTTGTTATATTTTGTATTTTGATTATTGCTTTAGGCCCTCTTGTGTGTACAGGCCTAAGCCCATTGTCAGTTTTCTAGAATCCTCCATTGTATGATATAAACGCATATTCTGAGTTAATGAAAATCAAGGCAAATTATTAACCTTCCAATATGGTATCAGAGCCATAATTATCCTCCTTTTTTCTCTCCACACAAATCGGATCTCTCCTCCTTCCTCCCTAATCTCTTCAAACGGCTGCCATGGCAGGCGATCAACTTATCACCACAAACACCACCTCTAACGCCAAAATTGTACCTTTCAATATACCCATCAAACTAAGCCTTGACAAACACAACTATAACTCTTGGAGCTCCTTCCTTCATATTCATCTTGGGAGCCTTGGCTTAAAAACACATATTGAAGGAACCACCCCAAGTGATACTGACGCCGAGTGGCACAAACAAGATGATCTTGTCAAAGTCTGGATACTAGGTACGTTAGACGAGTCTCTCCAAGACCAAGTTGTCACGACACCCGGTAATGCTAAAGCTCTGTGGGACCACATCAGGGACCTCTTCCACGACAACAAAGATGCTCGTGCCATAACCCTTGATAATGAACTTCGATCCATCAAAATCGGGAATCTCTCCATTAATGCGTATTGTTCTAAGATACGTACTATGGCAGATCGCTTGAAAAATCTTGGTGAAATTGTGAGTGATAAAAATTTGGTCATGTATGCAATTAATGGGCTTGACGAACGTTTTAAGGGTATTGCTCGCATCATACGACATAAGGAACCTCTACCAAAATTCGAGACGGCTCGAAACATGCTACTTCTTGAGGAGTCTCAGTTGAATGGCACAAGCAGCTCCAACACCACATTTGACAGCTCCTCTTCATCTCCCACTGTCCTTGTCGCCACTAACAACTCGCCACATAAAGGTGGTAATACCACTGCCCAACACAAGTCTCCTAATCTACCTCCATTATGTAACCATTTTAACAAAGGATCTTGCAAGTTTGGCGACCGGTGTAAATTCATACATGACCTTCGAAACCGAGCAGGGCTACAAACCAAAAGTTCCACAGTAGGTACTAACCGCATGAATGGTACACCCAATAGTTACCACAACCAAAGTTGGGCTGCACCTGGTCTTCACACCGCACGCCAGGCCCAATTTCAATCTCAGCCCAACAGGTCTCTAGCCTTTGTAGCACCTATATACCATCAACAGCAGGCCCATCCATCCTTATATCTCCCTACAGCCCAACAACCTACGGCCCAAACACCGTATGCAGCCCAACCCCAACAGGCCGCTGCTCAGCCCAGCTTACTAGGACCTGCTCCAACCGGGTACCCGACTCAAGCTACGATGATACCTAGTGCGTTTAGCACTATGACTTTGCAAGATCCCACTTGGAATATGGACACAGGTGCTTCCTCACATTTGAATTCTAAGGCAACTAATTTAAGTACTCTTTTTAATACGCGCTTATTCCCATCTGTACATGTTGGTGACGGGAATTCCATTCCCGTTACTAGCACCGGACATAGCATTATTCCATCTCCTCATCGACCCTTACACCTTCATAATGTCCTTGTCACCCCTAATATCATTAAAAATCTTATTTCCGTTCGTTAGTTTACTAGGGATAATAATTGTACAATTGAATTTGACGCTTTTGGTTTTTCTGTGAAGGATTTCTTGACTCGCCATATCCTCCTTCGATGTGACAGCTCAGGTGATCTCTATCCTGTTACCAAGCCGTCAACTATCCCTACTGCCCTTTTGTCTACAAGTTCCTCTACGTGGCATCAATGCCTCGGTCATCCCGGGGATGAAGTGCTACGGTCTCTCGTTTCTCATCATTTTATTTCGTGTAATAAAGAAAAGACTCCACATGTTTGTCACGCTTGTCAACTTGGCAAACATGTGAAGCTTCCTTTCTATAGTTCGCACTCTATTGTTGAAAAATGCTTTGATATTATTCATTCTGATTTATGGACATCTCCTATTGTTAGTTCTAGTGGTTTTAAATATTATGTCTTGTTTCTTGACCACTTCTCTCATTATTTGTGGATATATCCCCTTCGGTCTAAATCCGACATGTTTGATAAATTCTTACATTTTCGCAAATATGTTAAAAATCAATTCAAATGTGACATAAAGAGTTTCCAATGTGATCATGGTGGTGAGTTCGACAACAACCGTCTCCACACTCTTTTTGCTAATAATGGTATCCAAATTCGATTTTCTTGCCCGAAAACCTCTCAACAAAATGGAAAGGCGGAGCGCATGATACGAACCATCAATAATGTCATACGTACCCTCCTTTTTCAAGCACATCTCCCTCCTACCTTTTGGGTCGAAGCACTTCACATTGCCGCCTATCTCCTAAATCTCCTACCTTCTACAGCTATTAACAACGAAATTCCTTACACTCGCCTTTTTCACAAAGAACCCGACTACTCCCGGTTACGCATATTCGGGTGCCTTTGCTACCCTCACCTTCACTCCCCGCATAAACTCGCACACCGTGCCACACCGTGCATTTTCCTGGGCTTTCCCGCATATCACCGCGGCTTTCGTTGCCTCGACCTTGAAACCAACAAAATTATCCTTTCCTGACATGTGACATTTGACGAAACACAATTCCCGTATCGCTCCATGACACCCTCCTCCCCCCCTTCCTACACTTTCTTAGACTATATCTCCTCACCTCCTATTAATAATTGCCCCACCACTCCAAATGAACCCCATAATCCCACGCCCAACTCCACACCTGAGCCCACTAACCAACCTTCGGCCCAACAGTCTATTCCCTCTCCCACCTCTCCAGCCCATCATGCTACCCAACAACAATCTGTCTCAACTATTCCCCTTGTCATTGAATCAAGCCCAACTCCACAAACCCACAATCACAACCACGAACACCCCTCACCTTCACACTCCACCAACGAACCGCAACTCGCAAATCCTCCTTCGCCCGTTCATTCCTCGCCTCAACCAGCACCTTCTATTGCCAACCCACCTCGAACTCACCATATGGTCACACAGTCTCAATTGGGCATCGTCAAACCCATCGATCGTTTGTCTTTACATACGTCCTCTATATCTCCCTTACCTAAGTCTCCGTTTCTCGCCTTACAAAACCCGTTTTGGAGTAATGCTATGTATGATGAGTATAATGCGTTGGTTAAAAATGGTACTTGGATTCTTGTACCACGGCCCTCAGGTGTTAATCTGGTTCGTTCCATGTGGTTATTTAAACATAAGTTCCATGCTGACGGGACTTTAAGCCAATATAAGGCTCGTTTGGTTGCCAATGGGAGCAGTCAGCAACTTGGTGTTGATTTTGATGAGACATTTAGCCCAGTGGTTAAATCGGCTACTATTCGCAACGTTCTTAGCCTTGCGGTCTCTCGCAATTGGTCAGTTCACCAGCTTGATGTTAAGAATGCTTTTCTTAACGGGGATTTATCAGAGACGGTTTACATGCATCAGCCTCCTGGTTTTGTTGACCCTCGGTATCCTCATCATGTTTGCCTTTTGCAGAGATCTTTATATGGGCTAAAACAAGCACCTCGTGCTTGGTTTCAAAGATTTGCTGGCTATGCCACACGAGCGGGTTTTTACCATAGTCGATGTGATTCGTCACTGTTTATCTTTCAACAGGGTTCAGAGATTGCATATCTTCTTATTTATGTGGATGACATTATCCTTACAGCATCTTCCACCACGTTACTACAACAGATTATCTCCTCTCTACACAGGGAATTTGAAATGACTGACCTCGGGGAACTTAATTATTTTTTGGGAATCTCTGCTGTTCAACACTCTACAAGGTTGTTCTTATCCCAGAAGAAGTATGCTCTTCAATTACTTGAGCGTGCTCACATGACTAACTGTAATCCTTCCCGAACCCCAGTTGATACTGAGTCTAAATTGGGTCCGGAAGGTGTTCCAGTTCAGGATCCTACCTTGTATCGCAGTCTTGCAGGTGGCCTTCAGTATCTCACTTTCACCCGTCCTGATCTGTCTTACGCAGTACAACAGGTATGTTTATATATGCATGATCCACGGGAACCTGACTTCGCTGCTCTAAAACGTATCTTACGATATGTTCATGGGACTTTGGACTTCGGACTACACTTATACTCATCACCAACTTCTTCTCTAGTTGGTTATACAGATGCTGATTGGGCAGGTTGCCCTTCTACACGTTGATCCACCTCAGGTTATTGTGTCTTTTTGGGCGATAATCTTCTGTCTTGGTCATCCAAGCGACAGCACACCATCTCCCGTTCCAGTGCCGAAGCAGAATATCGGGGTGTTGCCAACGTTGTAGCTGAAACTTCCTGGCTTCGCAACCTTCTTCGTGAGTTACACTCTCCTTTGTCGTCTGCCACTCTGGTTTACTGTGACAACGTCAGTGCCATATACCTATCTGCTAATCCTGTACAACATCAGCGGACGAAACACATTGAGATTGACATACACTTCGTCCGCGACATGGTTACTACTGGACAGGTTCGAGTCCTCCATGTCCCATCTCGTTATCAGTATGCCGATATCTTCACCAAAGGCCTTCCTTCTGCATTATTCGAAGATTTTCGCTCCAGTTTGAGCGTTCGGCCTCCTCCCGCTCTAACTGCGGGGGTGTATTAGTTGTTATATTCTGTATTTTGATTATTGCTTTAGGCCCTCTTGTGTGTACAGGCCTAAGCCCATTGTCAGTTCTCTAGAATCCTCCATTGTATGATATAAACGCATATTCTGAGTTAATGAAAATCAAGGCAAATTATTAACCTTCCAATACGGTCGGCAAGTAAAAAAACCCCAAATCCATAAGATCTCAAATCTTATGCACATAGATATGAATTATGAGTCGATGCATACATATATTACCTGCAAAAAGGTTTGGCGATATCACTCTTATCAAGCCCCATACTGAATGCCACAGTTGCAACTATCTTTCATTGGAATTAGCTTTACCTTGTTCTCACCTTGGCCCGTATGGCGGCTTCAAGGACTCCACAATACTCTGTTTGTTGGAATGGCCCTGCAGCATGTACCACAAGATCGACATCTGCAGAGGTAGAATGTGCATATGACAAAGTAAGTTTTCAAGATGTGACGTACAAGATACTCGAGATACCTGTTGTGCTTACTTTAAATAAAATGAATAAAACAACGTAATTTTCCATAAACATATATGAACTAACACACCTGTCAAAGCAGAGTCCAGTGATTTGTCGTCATTTATATCTACTTCAGCAAACTCGGCGTTGTTGCCTAGTGTGGTCACCATATTAGCACCTTTTTCCCTGGAACACATCCGTGTATCCAGCATTTAGGTAATAGAAGCAAAAGATGTTGAAGAATATACATTGAGACCAGCAAATGATATCATACATAGCTGTAAAAGTAGCACTGGCATAAAATACGGCTGGCCATTACTTCTCACAATAAAGAGATTTTAACTAGTAAGTGGCTATTGTTCCGACAATAACACTAGAACAAGTGAAAGATGGGAATGGTATGAAAATTGAAACATACAAATGCATACACACATGCATATACAGTGAATATATCTTAACGATCTTATGTTTCTTTACCCAATGATTAAGACATTCACACACCGTACCACCGTGGTGTGTACGTAATGGAATATTTTGTAATGCCATAAAATTTATATATTTTAAAAAAAGATAAGCTACTACAACATTTAAGAAAATTCCAGCCGCCATTAAAGCTGATGCAGGAAAGTGATCCTTTTGGCATATGTTTGGGCACGCCTTATAAGCACTGTCATGGTATATGTAGATGGCTTTGACTTCTACAATGTGGTAATGTATGTAGGGGAATTTGGTTTTTAAAACACTACCATAGTGTCCGATATCGGAGAGCATCATTTGTCCTTTAAAATCTAAATGCAAGTGGATAGGCCTTCCAAGCAAATTTATTTTCTGGTGACTAGATCACTTGGTCATTTATTCATCATACACATACATCGATTTTGAATAAAACTGTCTTGTTTGACATAAGTTAATGGGTTGAATAGCACCAAAAATATATTCTACGCTTACAACCTCAAAAGCCAATTTATTATAAAAATGATGCTCGGTGTTATTTAATAAACAGTTTTGATAAGCATATTCATAAAATTTGAAACGGACAACAAATCAGTGATGGGTGAATGCAGCCCAAATGGACTGATGGTAAAACAAATTATCCGTTTAGACTGATTATCAATAGCCACCGCTGATTAAGTCGTCTATCACAGGACGTTCATGTTGATCAACTTAGTTGCTTTAAGATTTTGTAACACTAGTAGCAAAGTGAAATTTTATATCAAGAGCTTTAAACCATTAAAGAGTAAATCTAGATTGCTCTGAAACAATAATTTAGTACACAACAAACAATAATAAATAGCCAATGTTATATAAATTTTTATCACATATTGATATGACAAATGTAAATTCATATCAACTTCCAAAGCTGGAATAAGGCCGTATCTAAAATCAGGAGCCGTGAACTGTGAATTTGTAGTAGTAATCACTACTCATCAGATGCTTTACCGTGAGTGACACTGTCAAGCATTTGTAAATCTATATCAACTTCTAATCAGGAAAAAAACATCGCGTATCAGAATAATAAGGAACTATAGTCCACAAGTGTTATCTAACTGTGGTTAAACAGAAATAAATCAGCTGCAAAATCATGAAATTGCAGCAAAACAACTTACAGCAAAAAAAAAACTCCTAAATCATCCATTCAAAGAAGCAAACCATAAATTCACTAATCACTATCCTAAATATACGCTATTACTGCAACATCTAGCTTATACGTAAGTTATCAGACTACTCTAACTAGTCAAAATGCAAATTCACTAACAACTCTAAAATCAACTCAAATTATAACTAAAAGCCGTAATAAGTGTACAATCATTAACTCGCAACCAAAATACCAAACCGTTTATAACAAATAACTATTAACTATAACAATTCTAAACTTATTTAAAGTCTAATACGAGTATTCAACGCAAGTAGTCAACAATAACTAGAACTAATATCCGAGTTAATAAATAAACCTCTATAGATTCACTCGACTGATCTCCATTCAGACCTAATGCCTCCGAAACCACCGATTCATCCAGAACCTCAACAACCTCATTCGAATTCAAGCTCGCTTTCACAATCTACACATCAAAACATCAATCAAATACATATTACAGCTTCAAAATAAAAAAAAATAATGTAACGAATCAATTAAAATTACATCTAAAGGCCACTAAATACGCCAGTGCGCCAAATCTAAACTTCATCAAAACATAAACAATATCGCAAAATCAACACTAAAGCCCTAACTCGTCAGAATGAGGCAATCAAATCGATACACGGTTACTAAACTTATAAGTAATGAGGCAATCAAATCGATTTTTATTTCGAACAATCATGAAACCTAACTGATGTAAGAACTAATGAAGATACCTTTTTCATTGAGAAAGTTGGTTGAGTATGCGACGGTGAAGCCGCCGGTGTATGCGGCGGTTAGTGGTGGATGTTTCCGTGGTGGTTACCGGTGGCGCGTGGCTTAGGGTTACGCCATTGAGAAGGTGAAGGTGAAGTTATATTTTGATTATTAGAGGATGTGCAGTGAAGTTTGTGGGGAATGGGGATTCAAGTTCTAATATCATTGAGAAGGTGAAGGTGAAGGTTGGATCCGCGGTTTTTTATCCATGTCGGGTCGGGTAGGGCCGAATAGGTTGGATCCTTTTTTCTTTAAAAAACTGTTGGTGTATTATGTTATGAGTGATGAGAGTCATTTTAATTTCACTTAACTTTATAATACTAGTACAAGTTATTTTTTTTACATGTTTGCTATTCAAGTTATTTTTTTTCTATTCTTACATATTATATAAAATAATATTGTGTTTGCAAGTTTATGTTAAATAATATGTTCAAGTCAGGATCTCATCAAAGAAAGTTAAATATTTGTATTTTTGCATATTTCTCTATAATTTTTATCTGTAACATGTGACAGTGTTTACAATTTGTGGATTATTATACGAATATGCAAGTTTAAGTAAGTGTATATCTAATTGCTCTTATTTTTAATCATTTTATAGTGATGTGTGAAATAGTGACCAAAATTTCGTCAATAATGTTTAATGACCAAATTTCTCGTCACTATTCTAGATCAAAAATACCTTGCTTATAATTTAGTGACTACACAGTGACCACTTATAAGTTTCGTCACTGATTTTTTACCAATGACCAAAATTAATGACCATAAATTATATCGTCACTATTTTCATCTAAATAGTGACCAAAAAATAATGTCGTCACTAAATTCTCGTCACTAAAGCCACTTTTTCTTGTAGTGTAACTTGTTTATTTTTCTGTTCAAGACATTTGTGGAAATAAAGTTACAGTAATGATTAATAAATAACATACAGTGTCACTAGAGTGTTACTATCTACTGTATTCATTGATTTCATGAGGCATATTAAAACATATCGAGTTCAAAGATTATAAATGTCAAAATTTGGGTCTAAATAATCAATTAAGATAGGATAACCCAGTGATCCTAATTAAAGTAGCGATATCATCAAATTACACCAATAATCAAAATCCCTTACATGCATGTGTAATTTGATAGTTTTTAACAGTGTTTTAAAAGGCGTGCCAATGCTCCACAAAGGCGTCGCCAAGGCGCGAGGCGTGGCCTCGCCGCCACGAAATGAACCTTGGCGGCTGATTTAGGCGTGGCGCAAAAAGCCGCGAAAAGACGCGCCTTTTGGTAAGGCGTGACGCCACTTTTTGAACTATTTTTTTTTTTTTTTTTTTTTTTTTTTAATTTTTTATTTATTTATTTTAATTTTATTTTTGAACTAGTATTTGGAATTTGGGCTATTTGGTATATGGGCCTGCTAATTACAGAGTATATAGTAAGTACTCCCTCCGTCTCATAATAATTATCCACTTTGACTTATTTTAGTCTTTCTTGTTTAACTTTGACCATTAATATTTTTATTTGTGTTATATAATACTTGATGAAAATTATACAAAATGAAAATACATTTAAAACCAAATCTATTCATATATTTTTCATCAAGTATTATATTAAACAAATAAAAATATTTATGGTCAAAATTGAATAAAGAAGACTTAAAAAAGTCAAAGTGGACAATTATTATGGGACGGAGGTAATACTAGTTTAAATGTCTAATATAGTACGAGTAATATGATCTAAAATTATAAATACATAAATATATAAATATTTTTTTGCCGCTTTAGTGACGCCTTAAGAAACGCAAAGTCTCCGCCATAGGTCGTAATACTTGAGGCGCGACCATTCTGCCACGCCACGCCTCACGCCTTTTATATATAACCTTGGTTTTTAATAGGCAACGGATGTCCAATATTAGTCTACCCAGTCTTAAACAAAATGCTTTTGCGGCAGAAGCAAGATCTTTTTACCCAAAGACTTGAACAAACAATGCTATGACTTGTTAAAGTTAGCTAAGAATTATGTTCGGTTACCCACTCCACAAAAGTCAATAATATAATGCGATGAATTATATGACCCAGTTACCCACTCCACAAAAGCCAGACCATTCAAATGTCATACCGGATATGAATGTAAATCCATTATCATCATTGGACTTTCATCAAACACTTGGCGGGCGTTTCTCTTGAATGCTCCACAATCCTGGATCCGCCACGCTTACAACCCTTTGCACGCTGGAAAAGAATTCACATGCTGCTGCCTGGGACTAATTCAGAGGGCAGTGATACACCCCGAGATGTTCAACTTCACCCTAGAGCTGTAAGTGCCATCTTCATTAATCTGTATGTCGTGGATATTTATTATGATTTTTATATCTTTTTGGTATCTGATGATAGTTGCTTTTATTTATTTATTTTTTATTTATTTATTTATTTTAATGTATAGGGAGAGAATTATGGAATTTGGGCATGGGCGCATGGCAGCGGTTCAATCAGTTGTTTAACCATCTTCCACTCGCAGCACTTATTGAACAAAAGATAATATGTATGCATGGTGGCATAGGAAGATGGATTCATTCAGTTGAACAAATAGAGAAAATAGAGAGACCAATAAACATGGATGCTGGATCTGTTGTCTTGATGGACTTGCTATGGTAAGTTCTTGCTTATACTATAAGTTTTGAATTTTGTTGCTAGTTCTTTTGAGCAAGAAAGAAGTACATTAAGTGAAAACCATAATTTATTTTAATCGAAAGTTATGGTCATTTTCAAGTTCGTGTATGTTCTCACACGTTAGCCATGCTCTCACTCTTCCATGAATAAATTTACTTTATGCATTACATCACTTTATTGGTACATTTTTACTTGTAGGTCTGACCCCACAGAAAACGATAGCGTGGAAGGTTTGAGACCAAATGCAAGGGGACCTGGTCTTGTTACTTTCGGGGTATGTATGCATCTTTTCGTATTAGGTGACTTATTCCTAATTTTACTTGCCCAATGAAGATATGTGTTCATGTAAGCTTCATTCAATATAAAATGTTAACACTTCATGAAGTCTGTCGTTAAGGAATGAAGCAACCCTTGCAACAAAACCCAAAACGTATATAAGCAAGAACTATGGCTAAGGTAAGTTTTGGCTTATATACGTTTTGGTCATTAACAAATACTAGTAAAAGCCCAATAAGTACATCAAAATCAAACAAACTATGGTTAGGTTTTCTCATAAAGTAAGAAATGACAACATTGGTGGGTCAGCCCGACCCATTTTAACATGTATTAAGAAAATACCCATTTTGACTATCCTACTTGCCTATTCTGACTCATACAACAATAGTGGAATTGTAATTACATGCAGCCTGACAGGGTTACAGACTTCTGTAAAAGAAACAAACTCCAGCTGATTATAAGAGCACACGAATGCGTAATGGATGGATTTGAGAGATTTGCTCAAGGGCAGTTGATTACCCTTTTCTCAGCAACAAACTATTGTAGTAACTATTAGCTATTCTTTGCTTCTTTAAACTGCTTTGGTTGTTTATGGCCAGATGACTTTTTAATTTGGGCTAATTGTGTACAGGAGTTGCCAATAATGCCAGAGCTATACTAGTAATTGGAAGAGGATTAGTAGTAGTTCCAAAACTTATTCACCCGTTGCCCCCACCGCTTGAACCAGAAACATCTCCAGAATATGTCGAAGAACGCCACTGGATGCAGGTAATCGTAATTAGCACATTTAAATCTATAATAGAAGTTTGTAAATAAAAATTAAAAAATATATATATAAAAAAAAAAAAGAGCTGGTAGGAGAACTTGTGCGGCCCATTCTAACCTTTGCTAACAATACTTAGTTGTCTGCTGTGATTGTAATATGACCATGATTGATGTTTGTAGGAGCTAAATAATCAAAGACCACCAACTCCTACACGGGGCCGGCCCCAGCCTGATCACGATAGGAGCTCGCTTGCATATATCTAACAACACAAGTTCATATTTTCGAATTCACTTTAATATATAACAGAGCTTTTTCTGCTGAAAGATCAGATTATCAGTCTAGTTTGCAGATATGCTACAACTACAAGCTGCATAGGTCGCTTGTTGTTCAAAAGCTGTCATTGTACACAAGAAGCAGTATTTTTTTAACGACGACAAAATAGTTGCATAGTTTTGTATCCATTTCAAGAAAAATGTAAGGAAGTGTTTGTACCTTTTGTTAATCTTCTGAGAATATAATTTTTTTCCGTAACAGATAAACATTACTATCTTTGGCGGCAATTAATTTTCTGAGACAGTTCTAATGACAACTTGATTTAATTCAATTATCTGTTGGTTTTTAATAAATATTAATGGGTTTAGTTGTTTTGATTTTGAACTAGATTGACAATCTGTTTTAACAATGAGTGACCATGTTCCAGTGACTATCTGTACTGCATATGTTAACAGCACCTTTACTGATTTGTAGTGCTTTAGCAAAGTTCAATAAATGATAGCAAACATATCGAGTGCTAAAAATTTATGAAATATTTGACCCAGTTTCTTACTGAATGAGTGATACTCGATGTATTGATACAAAAAAAGCAAACCAACTAGCTGGTCATCATCCCTAACTGAAACTATGGACTTTGTTCTTGATCTTTGAAGATTATAGTAAATGCATATTTTTTAATTTTTTCTTAGGAAAAAGTAATATCAAATGGTAATTATTAAATCAAACAATAACTTAGTGTCTTTAAAGTAGTACTACATACTTTGTTAATTTCATGAGACAGATAATTACAAATTGAGTTCGACAACTACAATTTTAATTTTTTATTGTAGAAGGTCAGATTGGAAAATTAGCACTGTGATAATACCCACAAGTGTCTGATAGATCCAAGAACAATCAAGGTATCGCTAACAGTTAAATCTAAACTGCACATAATCAGTTTGAACACACATTAAAATTTCATCATCCAAGACCTTGATACGCTTTTATTTATATCAACCCAGTTATGCTGTTGCTACGTTTGCATTACACAAAACTGCATTAGCACTACAGAAATTGTAATAAAGTAAATAGCTTTTTTGTCATATCGAATGCCATTCAGATGAAACTATGCAAACTGTTTTAATTACTAGCCTCCTGGTTAGGCATCCGAGGTTCATGTATAAGTTTCCCACAACACAACTCAGCTGAATTTTGGATACAGAAACAAGAGCTCGATGCACCTATATGCTAGCAATCAAACTGCAGCAACATAGACATGGGCAAAAACAAAACGACCAGAACAGATGATATAGTTTACAAATTACAATGTTGAAACACTGTGGCATCATCCTAAATCGGTCACACCATAGTATAAAATACATAATCTCAACGTATCATTTAAACATGAGTATATTTGCATAATCTTATATTAGATGCAATGTAAGAAATTATTCTTATTTTTGTGAAAGCATATAACAAGAATGTAGAACACACCACATGTTCGAAAAACTAGCATTGGACTTTTATCAAACACCTATAAGGCAATCCAATACGACTGTAAACGCTTTCTAATATGATAGACCAACTTTTGGGGTACTGAATTGAAGATTCCTACCATCATATTAATGGCTTTATCATTTTAATAAGACAGACTAACAGCAAATAAAACGAAATCCAAATGTTTAAGTAAATCATAACAAAAGTATGGGTCAAAACAGGCCGGATAGGTTAGATTCGCAACTTCGCAAGCAATTTTTTCCTCAGATATCTTTATTCAAATATTAATCTATTAGTATTGTCATTGGATATTCATCAAACACCCGGTGGGCGTTTCGTTTGAAGACCCCACAATAGCAACTTATAAACGTCTTTTATTACCAATCAAATTAGCACGAGATGGTTCTTTTATCTTCCTTGATTTCCAGTGTTTCTTGAAATTAAGATACCATGGGGAAAAAGTCATAATAGGTGCATTCTTCATCTTGGATGGGGAAGGAGCACACGTCTTCATCATTTAACTCGGTAGGTAATAATATCAATATCGTTTTCACTATAGAATGAGTAAATCATACTTGACATAGTAACCGAAGAACCACCTGCTAAGCCAGCTCCTCTCCTCTGGAGGCCGAAGGCATGCCCTGCATCACAAATTGTTCCAAATCAAGATACCACGGGGAAAAATTATCTGGGATGGGGAAGAAGCAATCATTGTTATCACTTGACTGAGTGACACTCATCACCGAAGGGAGTGGGAGTGTCGTTTCAGCACCAAATTTTAAAACTAATCCAGAATCTACCACATCCTCCTCGTATATCCAATGCCACCCACCACTTTTAAAAATGCCTTCAGCCTCAAATTCAACTTCCACAGTATCACCCGCTTCCACCACTAGTGTTGTATCATTAAGTGGATAAAACATGGTCACCTCTTCATAGCAAAGAGCGAAACCACTGAAACGATGACTTGTTCCTTTCGTTTTATTATAAATTACTGGACAATGCCACTCGAATGCATCATCCTTGTCGTCTCTGATAGCACGTAAGATGAGACCGCATATTTTGCTATCAAATTGGTTAGGTGCCACAAAAGATAAGTACTCCTCCTCCGAGAGACTGATGTCTAATCCTTCAGGTAACTCCTCCCCCGAGAGATGGATGACTAATCCTTTGGTATTCGTGAGTGATTCCTCTTCATTCCTGTATGCGTTAGGGAGAGGAGGGATGGAGAGGTCACTCACCTTGAACACTTTGGAACGAAAAGTATATGCCTTTTGCATTGCATCAAATGGCATCACATCTAATGACCTACACTTGACTGCATGTATCTCTGTCAATCGCGATGGAAGAGGCGGAAGCAATTGTAACTGAGAACAATCATTTATATCAAGGAACTCCAGTTTCGAAAGGTTGCTGAAGCTCTCCGGTAGACTAGAAAATGTGTTTCCTGAAAGGTCGAGAATCACTAATGACACCAAATTCCCAATTTCACTGGACACTTGCGAAACATTGCATTTTTTCATGGTTAATTCGCATAGGTGCCTTAGTCCTGTAACTTGTGTGAAACCTTCAGATCCAAGTTTACAGCAATCACTCAATTCAAGCTCCGTCAGAAATTGTAACTCAGAAAAGTTTGAAGGAAGATTCACCAGGTTTATGCAATCATCCATGTGTAAGCATTCTAGTTGATGGAGTTGGCAGAGGCTATTAGGAAGATTGCTGAAGTTTCTTTTACTTAAAAATAAGCACTTTAGTGAAATTAGACTACCAATTTCATGTGAGATCTCCGGTATGTTGGAACAACAGAAGAGGTTAAGTGTTTGAAGAGATGTTAACTTGCCTATCATTTCCCATGGAAGCCTCTTCAACCGACTGCAACCATGTAGATCTAATCTAACAAGTTTTTTGAGGCAACCAATAGAGCTATCCAACTCTTCCAAATTTTCACATTCTCTTAACCCAAATTCCTCAAGATTCTCGAGCCCAGTTAAATTTCCGGTCTTGGTTAATGAGCTTGAATCACCCACGTCAAGAATCTTCAAGTTTTTAAAATTCTAAAAACATTAAATTTAGCAATAGTAAGAAATGGGATCGAATGGTGAGACCCTTCACCACATTCACCAAACTTTATTATTATTATTATTATTATTATTATTATTATTATTATTATTATTATTATTATTATTATTATTATAGCCTCAGTTTCTAAATTTTGTAACCCCAATTTTTATTCAAAGAGTAAAATGCAAAAACCGTCCATATGGTTTGGCTAGATTACAAGTTCAACCCTATCATTTTAAAAGTGCATCCATTGTCTTTGTGGGAACTTAGGTTGCATATTTTGTCCTTGGCCAAAGTGAATTGACTAAATTACTCTTACTTTATATTTTCTTTTAATTTACTTTATTTTCACAATCCAAATGTATCATCATCGTAAGAAACCATTAAAATATACTACTAAACATCTTCATCAACAACAAACATGGATCCATTATCACCTTAATCAACAATAAACATAGATTCATTTTCATCTTCACAATCCAACCTACACATACAATTACCCTTTTAGATCTCACTGTCGTCGCCATCGTTTGGCTGCTACAGTCACTGCAATCTAAGATCCAGCGAGTTGGACCATATATGCCGAGTGGCTTAGATACACTACTAAGTTCAATGAAGGAGTAAGTGCTCTATTGAATTTGTTTCACATTCATTTCAAGAGATGAGTATTTACTCATTCGAAACATTCTCTTTTATATGCAAAGATCGAGGTGGATACCCGTGATGTAATACGAAAATATCGAGCATTTAACTGTGTAGTACATTGCTAAGTTTAATTGGAGGATTAAATGATTTCTTGAATGTGTATCATATTAATTGAAAGAGATGAATATTTACTCATTTGAAACATTATCTTTTAAAGAAAAAGATCGAGGTGGATATCCATGGGGTAATACGGACTTGTCAAGCATTTAACCGCATAGTACACTGATACCAACTTACATTAAATGTCTCTATTTTTTAAATGTGTCAAATCTACTTTAGAGACAGTATTGACAACTGACAAATGTTCCTCCCTTTATACCAACTATTATACTTTTTAAGTGTGTTTCTACTTATCTTCTCACGAAAGTTTTAGCCTAAATATCTTTAGATATTTAGATATTTTCTTAAGCATCTTATATCATCATGTCCTTTTATGTTGAAGAGATCAAGAGGAGTTAGTGTATAACGCCCTATTCGGATTAACTATTTAATTATTTACTTTAACTATACCATACGTTAAATAAATAAATAGTAATATAAATATAACATTGGGCTAATTGGTTTAAAAAAAATGTTTTGGGCTTAGTTTTATTATTTAAATCCATACATCTCAAGCCCAACTAGAGTTGATAAACCCATAAAAAATAATACGGTTTGTTTTCCCCTCCCACAAAGGAAATACAAAAAACAAAAAGAAAGAGAACCCTAACCTCCATCATTGTTTTTAATTTTTTTTCATGTAACAATAATTGATGGATATTATTAGGGTTTATTAAAATTCCAGTAACAAACATGTTTGATCATTAAAACATAATTAGGGATGTGTTAGAGGTTTTATCTTGCATTGGTTAGGGTTAGGGTTTTGTTTGTGATGTTGTCCAGAAATTGGGTCGGATTGATGGATGTCTAAACTGATGTTGTGGACGTGTTTTTGGATGATTTTTAGTCTAAACAAAAGTTCAATTAGTGTACTTTCTGGAAATATAAATTTTGTGGTCATTAGAGGTCGGGAGTGTAGTCTTTTGATTTTTGAGAAATTAAGTGTCAAAGCTGAGAAATCGAGTCTGAAATTCAGTTGGTGTTTTTGATTTTTATTTTTTAAACTGTAAGGTTTTAAGAGCTCTCCTTTTTTAGACGTGATATTCAAGATATTTGTGAGTTCCTGTAATTTTTGTGTATTTTTCTGAAGTGTTAAAGTGGGTCAACTAAATGTAAACTTTCGAGGTGTACCTGTAGTTAACTTTCTGGGCATATTTGGATAAACGATTTTTGAAATGGTGGTTGCACTTAATAATAAATTCTGAGAAAATTCAAGTAGACTCTTAAGACATATGGGCTTCTGTTAGAATTTTGTTGATTTTTAGTTTAGGTTCGGATATGTTTCTAAAATTCATTTAGTGGGCTTAATTTTGTTATAAAACCAGTTAATGTGTATGCATGTGTTACATAAGTATTAAATGTGTCACTTTGAGGTTTGGTGCCCTAATACATGTTCATATGTCGGGTGTGTCTTTTTAATGTCATGTTGACTTATGTGTGGGTACGATTAACCTAATTGATAATCTCGAAATCTAAACCTAATTTAACTAAATTAGGAAGTCATGTTAAAACTTACTTAATAAGAAAAGTTACTAACTCGAGAAATTTACTAAATATGGGAAGTTACTAATTATGAAAAGTTACTTAATTTGGAAGGTTACTAAATATGGAAACTTGCTAAAGAAGGAGTAACTTTCGATCCTTATGTTTCTGATATGGTTTCATTTGCGGTTTGAGATACACATATTCTATCCCTTTCCAGTAGGGACTTCTCATGACTTTTGATCCTTGACTTTGCTATGACCCCTTTTGATATTTGATTTTGCTTTTGATCCATTTGATATGAGCCATTGCTATGATCCTTTTGCTTTGATAATTTGTTATGATCCATTTGATATGATTCACTATGATATGATTTAGTTGCTATCCATTTTGTTATGACATTCAATTTGCTATCTCATTTGATATGAGATTCTGTTTAGATGATATGCTTTATTGATTATGCTATGATTGCTTTGATTATGAATAGCTTTGTTCTAATTTGTTATGTTCCTATGCCCAAATTTATTAACTAGTCATGGAGGTACCATGGCCATGTCATTAATGGCACCAATGGCATGACACTTTCTATGAAGGTGTGATTGATCCATGGCATTCCCTTCTGTTATGATTATATGATTATGTGCACTTATGGCCATTTTGTATATATATGCATAGTCTTGTACTTGTATATATATTTTGTTCAGGGAGCGTATGGATGCATCCTAGGTATATGTTTGATATGATATGATATGATATGATATGATTTGACTTAGTGACTGGTTGTATGTGCCTTGTACCCCTTTCACTTTTGGTACTTAGAGTTCTCCCCTCTTCATGCACCTATGATTTGACGGATATATGGTTAAGTGATTTGAGACCTATTCGAGTATCTCTGGTAGGTCGGCTCGTGGCTTTCCTATGTTTCTATGTGTCTATTCGAGTAACTCATTTAGACAAGCCTTTGTTGACTATATGCTCATTTGATTCTTATGACTATCTGATTCGTATTATCATTTGATTTCCTCATGTCCTTTTTATTCAGTTGAATTATAATATTTGTTCAGTTGATCTTTGATCGCTCATTCTTTGACAGATGATATTCAGTTCAGTAGGAGTCTATGACTTCTTTCCCTTATACATATATATGTTTTGATTATTCGTTTTGGCTATATATATATATATATATATATTCACTGGGCTTTTTAAGCTCAGCCGCATTTTTTTTCCTACAGCAGGTTTTAGGTTGCAAGATGGGATTGAGTGAAGAGTGCATAGAAGCTCTTAGTGGACCACCCTGATGATTAGACACCCATTTGCTCTGGATTAGAGTTGGTTTTGGATTCAAATAGATTTAGTTTGGATTTGTATTTTCAGTTTTGTAACACATCATGTTTAAAGTTAGTATTTCTTTGTTATCTTAGAATACCTTTGTAATCATCATGTTTATAAGTCTTTTGCTTGCGTTTTTATGTTCTGATGGACACCATAATGTGGCATTTTGACCCGTGTCGGGTTGAGGTGTTACAATTATGGTATCAGAGCTCAGGCTGCGACTTGTAGTACATAAGTTATGGCCTGTGAAGATTTGGACCCTTAGGTTTGCACTTTAGGAGCTTATGGAATAACCTTGGAAGAATTTGCTTTAGGTTTCTTCCCTTAGAAACTTTTGTTATGACCAGTGAGGATTAAGTGGATTATATGATAAGACGTTGGTTAGTTATCTTTTTTCCGCCTCACTTTGATTTGTGTCTCTACTTTTAGTTAAGCCCTTATAAGTTCATTCACTCTGGAGATTTTGAAAACATAGCAGGATACGCAACATAAGTTTAGAATGCTTTGAGACTTTGTAGTAATGCCTTATAAGTTTCACTTTCTAAGGATTATCACTTTCTTTTGAACTTCGATCTTTGATTCGTTTAGATGCCTTTCGTCTGTTCAGAGAATTCGCGTATGTATGAATTCGATGTGTTAGACACATTCTGTGGTTTCTTTTGCTTTTGATAAGCATATTAAGGTTCCTTCTACATTATTGGTTTTTTCCATACCTATTCTATCTCTATGAGAAAATCTTGTAATTATCCATCATGAGTGTCTGAATTGTTCGATGCATTTTGAAGATATTTAAAGATAAGTTCGTTCTGCTAATCTGTTTCCGTTGGAAATGTTTGATTCGATATTATTATGGATATGGATTTGTTGACTGAGCATCGAGATGCAAACAATAGTCATATTAGATTTGTTATCTTTGGCGATTTGAGAAACTCAAAATTCTGTACCATGGTTCCCAACCTGGTAAACAATTATGATCACCTTTGTTTTGAAAACTTGTATGTTAATTCCTCGCGGTTGTGAAGATACTTCGTTTGATGAAACTCGTCTAAAAAATTGTTCGGTTGTTTGAAATATTCATGATGTATTCCTTAATGAACTACTAAGATTATCATCCGAATGTGAAGTTGTTTTGATCTGGTTATGAGAATTTGTTTAGTCACGACTTGAGGTATAATGTGATTGCAATAAAGGCATGTATATATTATGCAAGTATTATGACGCCTGGCCAACGTGCTAATAGTTACATCATATAACTGGAACTTATTTTGATCATATGATATTTTAAGCAGTGCCTGAGAACAGTAAGTTGGTTGATTCGGGAACTTTATCCGTATAAGAGTGACGTTTGCTTAATTCTGAAACTCCATTTTGAACGACATCAGTTGAATGTAAAGAATTGAAGGACCAGCTTCTAGGAAGTGGTTTCATCCGTCCAAGTGTATATCGTTGATGTGCTTTCGTGTTATTCATGGAGGAGAATGATGATAGCAGGAAGTTGTGGATTCATTTCTGGGAGCTAAATCGTATCATGTTTCGTGTAAAGGAGTGAGATCTTCCTAGAGTTGCTTTTTGTATTCGTTATGATCTCTATGAGCGTTGTGATGCCAATTGTATTGGCTACTGCTCCAACTATTTCTATGGACTTGTTAAATCATGTCTTTCATGAATACTTGGACAAATTGTCATAGTATGACATATTGGTATGTTCAGAGACGAAAGAGAAACATGAGAATCATCTTCGTATTTTTGTATTGACATTTCTACACCAGAAGAAACTCCATGTGATATTTTCAAAGAGTAACTTTCGTTGAAGGAAGAATGAGAAGAGAAGTTGGAAAAGCTAGAAAGAGATTTGTTTCTACTCAAGGAGGAGGATTAGTTATGCAAGATAAGAAGATTTTGGTTATGCATCAATGCATCTAGAACCGTAGGAGGTGAACTATCCGACACATGAATTGAGAGTAATTTGTGGCAGACATGAAGAAGCTCAGGAAAAGGAAGGAAGAAGAATTACCTATGTTAGAAGACTTGAAGGAAGCGGTTTGATTGAAGCACATAGTTCTAATCGCTCCATGCATCTTAGTTGTACTATTATGCATAGAGACTTGAAGCAGGAGCTGGACGGGATGGTATTAAGACGGTGGTGACTACATTGATGGCAAAGTGTTTAGCGTGTCAGCAGGGCAAGATTTAGCATCAACGTACCAGTGGAGTTCTTTAGCCTTGGATGTTCTTATGAGGAAGTGAAATTAAATCTTTATGGACTTGACAACGAGATTTTCGCGCACAAGCAGGAAGGACAACACGAGTGGAGTTACAGTGGAGCATTGACTAGGACGGCTTGCTTGGAAGATGTGTTGAGCGGGAAATTTTACAAGTGTTTAGCTTGGTTTTGTTTGATCACAAAGGAAGATGGCATGCAAGTGTCAAGAGGTTCTTCTAGGATTTTGTATGAATGAAGATGTGGAATACCCTTTTGGTTGAAATAAGGTCGGAGGGCTACTTACTGAAGGTTTAGAATTGATTATAGCAACGAATAGATTAGTTATTATTGTGGAAAGGGAATTTGGAATTTAGACTGGGAGTTGTGTGTTTCGTATGATTATTCTGCATAGAAGAGTCAGACATTTTGGTATTTGAGGAAGCTTTAGTTCGCGATACGTTAGTTCTGGGATTCGTTCTTGTCTGTACGATTATTCTACCATTCTGTTATGCCTTCTGATACATTTTGGATACTCTAATTTGTGATTTTGATCGTCAGTACGAATATATTACCTATTTCTTTATAAGACTCTTGATACGTTCGATGATTTGATATGTGCTTCTCTAACCTTGGCAAGTCCCTTTATTCATTTAGAATTCGGTGGGAGTTGATGAAGTTTTAATCGGTTAGCACTATCTCCGTATTTGCCTTGTAGGTGTATGTGTTTCAGGTATCTCTTTATGAGATTACAACTATCATCTGTCATCTATTATGTAAATATTTTGTATTCATTGGATCAGATTTGTTATGATTGTGTTCTATGGAGGGCCTGGGGCTATCTTATTTGTCCGGATCGAGTCATGAGAAACAAAACTTTTTCGTTTGTGAAGACTCTTTTGGAATAACCTCTCCGAGCATGAGGCTAATTATTTTCATCTCTATTCGTGATTTGGTACGTATTCGTCTGACTTTTGCGATGTCAATTTTGCGGACGGAATTTTTCTTTTTAGAGGGGAAGAATTATAACGCCCTATTCAGATTAACTTTTTAATTATCTACTTTAACTATACCATAAGTTAAATAAATAAATAGTAATATAAATATAACATTGGGCCAATTGGTTTAAAAAAATATTTTGGGCTTAGTTTTATTATTTAAACCCATACACCTCAAGCCAAACTAGACTTGATAAACCCATAAAAAAAAAAAAAAAATACACAGTTTGTTTTCCCCTCCCACAAACGAAATACAAAAAAAAAAAAAAAAAAAAAAAAAAAAAAAAACCAAAAAAACCCTAGCCTCCATCATTGTTTGTCATCAAGAACTCAAAATCAATATTCATGGTAATCCCGCGAAAATTTGGTATGATTAATCACCTATTTTCTTAAACATCTTTTGTTTTTTTAATTTTTTTCATGTAACCATAATTGATGGATATGATTATGGTTTATTAAAATTCAAGTAATTAAACATGTTTGATCATTAAAACATAATTAGGGATGTGTTAGAGGTTTTATCTTGCATTGGTTATGGTTAGGGTTAGGGTTTTGTTTGTGATGATGTCCAGAAATTGGGTCAGATTGACAGATGTCTAAACTGATGTTGCGGACGAGTTTTTGGGTGATTTTTAGTCTAAACATAAGTTCAATTAGTGTACTTTCTGGAAATATAAATTTTGTGGTCATTAGAGGTTGGGAGTGTAGTCTTTTGATTTTTGGGAAATTAAGTGTCAAAGCAGACAAATCGAGTCTGAAATTCAGTTGGTGTTTTTGATTTTTATTTTTTAAACCGTAAGGTTTTAAGAGCTATCCTTTTTCAGGCGTGATAATCAAGATATTTGTGAGTTCCTGTAATTTTTATGTATTTTTCTGAAGTGCTAAAGTGGGTCTACTAAATGTAAACCTTCGGGGTGTACCTGTAGTTAACTTTCTGGGCATGTTTGGATAAACGATTTTTGAAATGGTGGTTGCACTTAATAATAAATTCTGAGAAAATTCAAGTAGACTCTTAAGACATATGGGCTTCTGTGATAATTTTGTTGATTTTTAGTTTGGGTTCTGATATGTTTTTTAAAATTCATTTAGTGGGCTTAATTTTGTTATAAAACCAGTTAATGTGTACGCATGTGTTACATAAGTATTAAATGTGTCACTTTGATGTTTGGTACCCTAATACATGTTCTTATGTCGGGTGTGTATTTTTACTGTCGTGTTGACTTGTGTGTGGGTACGATTAACCTAGTTGATAATCCCAAACCCTAAACCTAATTTAACTAAATTGGGAAGTCATGTTAAAACTTACTTAATATGGAAAGTTACTAATTCGGGAAATTTACTAAATATGGGAAGTTACTAATTATGGAAAGTTACTTAATTTGGATGGTTACTAAATACGGAAACTTACTAAAAATGAAAAGTTACTAAAAATAGAAAGTTTCCAAAAATAGAAAGAAACCTCAAATGTGTAATACGATTAACTATAAGCTTTAAGTAATAAGACAATCATTAATTCGTGTAGATTCGCTGAAAAAGAAGTAACTTTCGATCCTTATATTTCTGATATGGTTTCATTTGCATTTTGAGGTAAAGATATTCTATCCCTTTTCAGTAGGGACTTCTCATGACTTTTGATCCTTGACTTTGCTATGATCCCTTTTGGTATTGGCTTTTGCTTTTGATCCATTTGATATGAGCCATTGCTATGATCCCTTTGCTTTGATCCATTTGATATGATTAACTATGATATGATTTAGTTGCTATCCATTTTGTTATGACATTTAGTATGCTATCTCATTTTATATGAGATTCTATTAAGTTGATATGCTTTATTGATCATGCTATGATTGCTTTGATTATGGATAGCTTTGTTCTGATTTATTCTGTTCCTATGCCCGAGTTTATTAACTAGTCATGGAGGTACCATGGCCATGTCATTGATGGCACTAATGGCATGAAACTTTTTCTGGAGGTGTGATTGATCCACGGCGTTCCCTTCTGTTATGATTATATGATTATGTGCTTTTATGGCCATTTTGTATATATATGCATAGTCTTGTACTTGTATATATATTTTGTTTAGGGAGCGTATAGATGCATCCTAGGTATATGTTTGGTATGATATGATATGATTTGACTTAGTGACTGGTTGTACGTGCTTTGTACCCCTTTCACTTTTGGTACTTAGAGGTCTCCCCTCTTCGTACACATATGATTTGATGGATATGTGGTTATGTGATTTGAGACCTATTCGAGTATCTCTAGTAGGTCGGCTCGTGGCTTTCCTATGTTTCTATGTGTCTATTCGAGTATCTCGTTTAGACAAGCCTTTGTTGACTATATGCTCATTTGATTCTTATGACTATCTGATTCGTATTATCATTTAATTTCCTCATGTCCTTTTTATTTAGTTAAATTATGATATTTGTTCAGTTGATCTTTGATCGTTCATTCTTTGACAAATGATATTCAGTTCAGCGGGAGTCTATGACTTCTTTCTTTTATACTTATATATGTTTCGATTGTTCGTTTTGGCTATATATCTATTCACTGGGCTTTTTAAGCTCAGCCGCATTTCTTTTCCTGCGATAGGTTTTAGGTTGGAAGCTGGGATTGAGTGAAGAGTGCATAGTAGCTCTTAGTGGATCACCCTGATGATTAGACACCCATTTGCTCTTGATTAGACTTGGTTTTGGATTCAGTTAGATTTAGTTTGGATTTGTATTTTCAGTTTTGTAAAACATCATGTTTAGAGTTAGTATTTCTTTGTTATCTTATAATACCGGGTAATCATTATGTTTATAAGTCTTCCTCTTGCGTTTGTATGTTCTGATGGACACCATAATGTGGCATTTTGACCCGTCGGGTTGGGGTGTTACATAGTGAGACACTATTAGATCTCACTGCTTCCATAATCTTCTTTTGGTTTAGGGACTGTATTTAGTGAGACCACATCAGTGAGTAGAGGGATGTATTCTTTGTCTCTGAAGATGACTCTCCGAATGTATTCATTCATGGAATAATTTTACATTTAGATTATTTTATGTTCAAATCCTTGTCACAGAGTATTAGACACTGAATTTACCAACCAATTTTACATAAATGTTGTATATTATAAAAGTACTGTGACAATTGAAAAAGTGACCAATCTATCGGCCAACTTTATTTGGTCTGTGTTAGCAACATCATAGATGTTAGAATCATGTTGACAAATCCGGAGATTTAAGTTTGCTCGGTCAACACTTAATCAGCAATTAAAAAAATATATTTAATTGATTTCTTTCTAAAATAACTAAAAGTGCTGTGAAAATTGAAAAAGTGACCGATCTATCGACCAACTTAATTTGGTATGTGTTAGCAACATTATAGATGTTGGAATCATGTTGACAAAGCCAGAGCCTTAAGTTTACTCAGTCAATATGTAATCAGCGATAAAAAAAAATATACAATTGATTTCTTTCTGAAAAAAATAAAAGATACATGAGTCTGAGTGCTCATGTTTTCAAGTTCAGGACCCTTGTAGCAAATAGATAAAAGCTTGAAAGTAAAAATATGATTTGTAAACAAATGATCCCTTTACCTTCACTATTTACCAAAATTAACTAAAACTTTCAATAAAACTGTAATTTTTATTTTAAGATGATAATTCCATAATGAACATACCATATGTGTTACTTCAGTGTATATTAGCTAAACTTCATAATTCACAATGTTGTTTTTTAAAGTTTATATCTTTTATTAATTAATTTTATTTTAGATTAATTTTTTAATTTGATATTGTTAGGTCAGTTCAGTGCCCTTCAGTCCCTAATATGATTTAAACATAAATTAAGTTAAGTATAACCCAAGAGTTGAAGAAAAGTTCCCACCAACTCCTTCAGGGTTCTTGAAGACAGAGAGTCTTCACTTTTGCAATGATGCGATTCGGCGACTGAAAGACAAGATCCAAAGAAGAAGTTCAGTTCAATGAGGATGAAAATACCTCAGTGAACGATGTTTGATCTCTTTGTCCAATATAAACTAAGCAAAGATTCTTAAGTTTCTAGAAGGTAAAGGCGGAAAAAAGATTTACTTTATACAAAGGAATAAAGAAAATCTTCTTTAGAATGAATATCTTCCAAAGTTGGTAAGAAAGTACAAACAATGTCAATAATTGTTCCCTAAAGAAGACTTTACCTTGTAACTAGTATGACTGCATATAATGGGATCTCACCCACCAAGTAGATTCTCAACACATGTAAAGTAGGACCCCTTTGAAACCCTAATTATTCTATGTGAAAGGGAATGTTTGTAAGGGAGTAAAATCATCTCTTGGAATCAATGTGATACACATTCAAGAGCATTTACACATCGAATAAAACTAATAACATCAAATAGTTCCGTTACTTTAGTGTTAATTTTCCCCTATTATGCTCATCTTTTGTATCATTTTATTAGGATATATACTCTTATTTGTTTATATTATGTTTTCAGGTCAAAAATGAGCAATTGAACGAATAGACGCGGATTTGGAGGGTTATTAATGAAAATTATTGAAGTATGCTGATTTTACACTAATTACGGCATAGTTTTCCTCTCTACCTATGCCGTAGCAACCTTTCACAATGAAGACTAAAGTCAACGAAGACCTACAACATAGTTAGCATCATGGACTACGGTGTAGATGCCACTACGAGACATTCTACGGGCGTAGCTATCATTCAAGCTACGCCGTAGAATCTTCATTCCACTTAGAAGAAATTTCGTTGTCTTTGATGAAGCTATGATGTAGTTCTCCATTTGACTACGCTGTAGATGTGTTAACGAGAGTTCTATGGGTGTAGCAGAAGAACTAGCTACGACGTAGTTGGGAATAACAAAGTCTACGGCAATGCTAGACCTAATAGCTACGCCGTAGCACAGTCGAGACTATAAATACAAGCCCTAATTTTGCATTTCACTCATCACTTTCACACACACAGAAGTCAGGAAGGAATTAGGGAGCAAGGAGAACAAAATTCTTCAGCATACAAGTCATTTCCAATGGAGAATTCATGCTTCAATCATAAGTTTTATCATTCATAATATTTGTATCGAATTTATGTTTTCATTAATCATGTTAAACATTTATTTCACTTCATTTATTAACATGATTGGCTAAACATCTTTGGTGTTAGCCTAGTTATGAAATTGTTATTATTGTGATTTAGTTTTCTCGCATTTCGTATTATTTTATTTGAATACTTTCTTAGCATGTCTTAGGACACCTTTGTTTCGGTAGTAATGATGTTTGATAGTTCCATTGAGGCTAGGAGAATTGACCATAGGACCCATAGCAGAAAAGAGTGTGTTTGGTGATAAGAATTGACCATAAGACTATCACCATTCGTATGAAAATTTCAACGAATGACCACCTACCAATCTAACTTGCTTAAGGAATGAGGGGGGGGGGGGGTTGTAAGTTCCGACCGGCCGCATCCTGTTAGACTATTCTAAGTTAGTAGAGGCACTTAATGACTCTTTCACCTTGTATTTGCCAGCGAACTCTTGTAATCATTAGGTTACAAAATAGGGCAACATGAAAGATAGGATTAGACGATTTGACCATCTGAGTCTATTGACTTGAATCCTCAGATGAAATGATAAGATGCATTAATTAGAAAATTTGTCATAATAATAACAAGAGTAGTAATTAGGTTAACACTCCTCTCCCGACTGATTTCTTTTCATCTTATTATTTTCGTGTTTATTTGTTTTCATTTCATTAGTTTAATTAATCATATCAAACCCCCCTTTAAAATAGTGACATTAGACTTAGATAATATCCGTACGCATAGCTCTTGGGACGACCTCGGCTTTACCGTTAGCTATACCATACACGACTGGGTACACTACCCGATAGTGCATTAGGTAGACCTTAGGTAGACGAGAAACTTATAAATATAAAACCTGGTCGGTAAATCCTACATCAAGTTTTTAACACCGCTGTCGGGGAGCTATTAGGATTTTGTTTAAGTTTATTATTATTTTTTTGTTTTTGTTTTAGTTTCTCACGATCTCTTTTCAAGTTTCAGGGACCATGGGCTACGTTGACATCGATGCCCTCACTCTCGAAGAATATCTTGCTCTAGCAAGAGAAGAACAAGGGCCTGGTTTGGTTAGGCCAGCTATTGGAGCGGATGTGCAATTCAAGATCAAGAACCAATTCATAAAGGAGTTGCGGAAAGACCCCTTCTCGGAAAACAAGAATGAAGATGCTCATGAGCATATTGACAATGTGTTGTACATTGTTAGTTTGTTCAACATTCCGGGAGTATCTCACGATCCGGTCATGCTTAGAGTTTTCCCTATGACACTAACTGGAGCAGCAAGAAGATGGGTTGATAGGTTGCCTGTGGGAACTGTCAACACTTGGAGTCTGTTGAAAAAACAATTCATCCAAAGGTACCACCCTCCTTCAAGGTCGGCAAAACAGCTCAAAGACATTCATAATTTCAAACAGGATGGAGATGAAATGTTGTACCAAGCATAGTAGATGTACAATGATCTGCTATACAAGTGACCTACTCACGACCTCAACAAACAACAGGTTGTGAATATCTTCTACAAAGGAATCAACATTTCCATGAGGCAAATGCTTGACTATCAGGGGCCGATCCCTGGGATGACTCTTATCCAAGCCTTAAAGGCAATAGAAGGCATGTCGGACCACTCTTAGAAGTGGCATGATGGAGGAAGTAGCAGGAGCATTAGTGGGAGATCGGATGGCATTGCTCTTATCACCAGTATACTCGAAAGTTTGGGCCGTGACATGAAGAAGCTCAAGGAAAATGTGCATGTCATTCAAGTGGGATGCGAGATATGTGAAGGGCCCCATTTGTCTAAGGATTGTCCTTTAAAAGGGGATGACAAAAGAGTTGAAGAGGTTAAGTATGGGGAAGGAAGACCATTTCAAGGAAGCAATAATGGAGGCACAAGGTATCGAGCGGGACCTCAAAATTATTATTCTAGAATGGACAACCGGCCTTTATACGGCATATCTAGTCTTGAAGACTTCATTCAAAAATACCTGGGTGAGTCAGCTAAAAAGCAAAAGGAGCGCGAAGAGTGGCTTAAAAGTTTTCAAGAAGGAACAACACTCAACCTAAAAAGCCATGATGAAACTATTAGAAGCCTAGAAACCAAAATTGGGCTCTTGACTAGTCAAGTTCAAAGAAGAACCACATAAACCAAGGGTAGCTGCTCTAAGGATTCAGGAGATGCAAGGCTATATTCTCTAACAATAGACAACCTCTTTATACTCCTTTCAGGTACTCTGACGAAGAGCTTGAGTATTTCTCTAAGCAAGATGAGTTGGATTCTGATGACGAAGGAGCTTTTATGGATGAGATGGAGCTCTACCCCTTGGATGCTAGACATGGCGAGGAGGTCAAGCTAAATGCCAGGTGCTCGGCAATCATCCAACACCAATTGCCTCCAAAGGAGAAAGACCTAGGAATTTTTATTCTCCCTTGTTCAATTGGTAGTTTATGTATTAGCAATGCATTAGCTGATTTAGGGGCTAGTATAAGCATAATGCCATTTTCTATGTACAAACACCTAGGCCTAGGGCAAATTAAACTTGTTTGTATGACTATTGAAATGGCCGATAGAACAGTAAGCATACTTAAAGGGATAGTTGAGAATGTGTTGGTTAAGATTGATGAATTCACTTTTCCTGTTGATTTTGTGATTCTTGACATGGAAGAAGATAGTGAATTGCCTATAATCTTAGGAAGACCACTACTTGCCACAACCCATGTTATGATTGATGTTTTTAGTAAACTCATTTCTTTACGGGTTAATGATAAAAAAAATGTTTTTAACATGGATGATGGGATAAAATGTCACAAAGTCGAGTCTGTTTGCGTAATTAATAATGGAAACGCTAGACGGGATGTGAGAAATAGCTTCACTCTTGATTCCACTACACACGAGCACCAAACTACTAATCATAAAAATTTTCCTAGTGAAGTTTTGCAGGAAGCACACGACAGGGAGGAACTACGCCGTAACCCTGCAAATGAGTTACAGCGTAGTAATGATGCTGATGAGGGATCCAATAGTACATTGAGCCACGGGAATGATGAATTCAAGGTCGCTACTAGTACCCTTTAACTCAAAAAGATACTAAAAATCTTATGGGGGTGGTAGCACAACATTGTAAGAAAATGGATGGTAATTCTAGTGCAACAATGAAGAAGTACCATTGGTGTGAGGCAATTCCCGTTGACAATGATACATGGTATGATTTGTGGGCATCCTGCGATCCTAATGCCAAACTTTGTGATGGTGGAGGAAATGAAGAAAGCTTAAAAAGCAATAGGTACTTGTGGACTTCCACCAATGACCACGAAAGAAGGAGCTTAAAATGGGATGGAACAATTCCATTTGATGATTGGGTTCAGATTGTTTATGGAAAGATCGATAGAGATGAGAAGTGGAAAATTTGGGATAAATTAAATGGTCCTTGCGACCATGATACACCCGACAGCATTATGAAGCACATTGGTCATGAAGCCGAGAACAATCCTTCATATGAAATGGAGGATGATTCTAGGGAAAAGATATTGGTGCAAGAAAATTAAGACTCATGGTGCCAATAGAGATGAGTTATGGGCATCTTGTGACCCATATGACGATAGTTGCAATGGAGGAAGCAACATGGCGAGAGTTGGTGATAATGATCATTTGTGGACATCAACAAATAATGATCGAAGAAGCGATTTACCTTGGCTAGACATGCTCAGTTTTAATGACTGGATAAAAATCAAGTATGGAAGAGTGGATGCATCCACTAAGGAAAAAATTTGGCAGGGATGCATGAATAAGGAAAACCCAAGCGATTGCACGAAAGAAAATGATGCAAAAGATAAAATTGAAGATGATTACAAAATCAATGAAGGATAAGAAAAAGACCGTTGCAAGAAGGAGCTCATTGAAGATAAGCTTGATGATGATTGGTTTAAGGGAACGGATTCCGACGATGATGATATAGATGTAATAATGGACTACCTTGAATTTCAAGGGCATGATGGGTTCATGGATCTGGATGATGAGGCCTACGAGCAACGGCGATGTAAAATCTTAGGGATACCTTATAAAAAACCTCCCCCAATCATTGCAAAAACTTATGAGGTGACAAGGTACCATTTAGGACGGTATGAAAGGTTCGCCAAGGTGCGAAGAATTAAAAGGAAGGAGTTTTGGCGAACTACTACTAATTTGGCTTGGATGAGACACAACTTAATGAGGGAGATGACGGGCTTGGGCAAGTCCAAAAGCAACCGTGATCGCCATGGCTATGAGTCTAAATTAAAGACTCGATAATAAACAAAAGTTCTCTTTCGGAAGACAACCCGAATTATCATTTTCTTTTCCATTTTTATTAGTTTAGTTGGTTTGGTATATTTTGTTTTAACTATTTGCAGGTAATGGAGAAATGTAGACGATGGAGGTGCTGGATTTGGAATTTCAATCCAAGAATTTTCCTTAGAAAGTTTCTATGGCGTAGCTCAATTTATGACTACGACGTAGCATCCTTCAGGTGTCAGACATTTGTCAGGTTTCATCACCTACGGCGTAGTTCTGCATTCTAACTACGCCGTAGCTATCTCCTGTACCAAATTAAATTTTAAAATATTTTTATAACAAACATGCTTTAACTTTGTATTAGTTTTTAAATGAACTTTGTGGGTGTGTTCACTGTAAACCCTCACGAAACTTCACTCGTCCACTTGGGAGACCAAGTGGTTTAAAAGGCTTGTTGCATACACTAAATGCAACCGTGATTACTACAAAAGTGATTTAGGATTTTTTGTTTTTCATCTTGTTTTTCTTTTTAGATTTTATGCATGTGGTAGTTGCGTGATTTCAGGGATTTGAATTTTCCTCTAATAGGCGAAGCTAAGGCACGTTTTCTCAAACATGTTCCTTCTATCATTTTCAAGAGCAAAATTTCAGGGAAGTTCTCGTTCCAATTCTACCTATCTCCTTTATATTATTGCTTATTGCGTACAAAAGGGACTTTATACATTTCAAGTGGGGGACGAGAGTAGAATTTATAACTTGAACTTTATTTTGCCCATTTTTCTAGTTTATTTTGAAAAATTATGTCATTTTTTAAATTTTGACATGTTTTTTCGAACCTAACTAGAATAGACCTTAGCCAAGCACATTTAACCCATAATTCCATGGTGAGGTTTAGCCTTTTCACTTTCCCCTGATTTACCCAAATCCACCAAATATTGAGTGTGCTAGTAGTTTGTAGACTTTAGAACTTGGCATTTACATCATTTTTAGACCATAGACGAGTAGTGTGTCGAGATTACTTGATACATTTGGAAGAAACTTTCTGAGAAGGCAATATTTTAGGATTAACACCCAAAAATCCTATATGTGTACGTTTATCGATGAGTCACACTGACTTTTCGACCCCCGTATTTAAACCCTTTTGTTGCACTCACCTTTAGTGCAAGATACCCTTAGATACACCCTTCAGAGCCATTCTTTCGTTTCATACCCTTATAATTATTATTTCGATACACCTATTCGCCTTAGCCTACTGTGTAGTCTTGATCTGTGATTGGGAATTTGCCACTTGCCCTAGTTTGAGGTTCGAGTTAAAAGATTTAGAAATCACGCCTATGTTGAAGACCTATATTTGAAGATCATTTGAGACCCCCCAATTATTCCATGTATGATTCATCTCAAGTGGGGGGATGTATTTTTTATTTCTTGTAATTTAGATATGAAAAAAATGTGAAATTCCGTATGTAGATAGTTGATTTTTGGTGCAACAATGTATAGCACCTTATGTTGAGCTATTAAAGATTAAGCATCGAGGAGGCCACTTTGATCACTTATGAAGAATTGAGTTGGTTGTTTCCATTCACCAACATGAAGACCAAGTGTTGTGCCCATCATGACGTCCTCTAATGGCACATTCACTTGTTTTATGATCCAATTTTTACGTCTTGAAACTTTAACCTTGGATGAACGGCAAGTGGTAGCAACTCGGTTATAGGTTAAGACTATTTGCTTCTATTTTTACTTTACACCATTTATGTGCATCCAATGTCTTATCATACCCTTTAGTTGTGAATCATGCTTAAGTGAGGGATTTGACCAGTCATTGGTGTCTTGCCCAGCGTTCCGGTCATGTATCAATGCCTTTGTCACCCTTGCCGTAGTATGTTAGTAACAACACTACACCCTTAGCCTTATAATTGTTCACCCAATGTTGCCTTTAAAAATTGTTTCAGCCTTAGCTCTAGTTGTGGAGATTTGTGTAACCGCCAAGCCTATGATAGAATACATACTATGACTGTGCGTTGAGTGATCACCCCAAAATTAACACTTAGATTAGTGAGAGAGCATGAGTGTTTGTTCCTATTTCGTGAGGTGTTCGGCTTTGATTAATTCTAGCATAGGAAATTTTTAAATTCATATCTTCCAGTTTCTCGGGAGATATTTTTTTTTTTTGAAAATTACTCTAATAAGGTCTACTTGAGGGCAAGTAGAGTTCAAGTGGGGGATATCTGATAACATCAAATAGTTCCGTTATTTTAGTGTTAATTTCCCCCTATTATCCTCATCTTTTGTATCATTTTATTAGGATATATACTCTTATTTGTTTATATTCTGTTTTCAGGTCAAAAATGAGCATTGTAACGAAGAGACGCGGATTTAGAGGGTTATTAATAAAAATTATTGAAGTATGCTGATTTTACACTAACTATGACGTAGTTGTCCTCTCTACCCACGCCGTAGCAACCTTTCACACTGAAGACTAAAGTCAACGAAAACCTATGGCGTTGTTAGCATCATGGACTACGGCGTAGATGCCACTACGAGACATTCTACGGGTGTAGCTATCATTCAAGCTACGCCGTAAAATCTTCATTCCAATACTTAGAAGAAATTTCTTTGTCTTTGATGAAGCTACGACATAGTTCTCCATTTGACTACGCCATAGATGTATTAACGAGAGTTCTAGGGGCATAGCATAAGAACCAGCTACGGCGTAGTTGGAAATAACAAAGGCTACAGCATAGATAGACCTAATGGCTACGCCGTAGCACAGTCGAGACTATAAATACAAGCCATAATTCCGCATTTCACTCAACACTTTCACACACACAGAAGTCAGGAAGGAAGGAAGGAATTAGGGAGCAAGGAGAACGAAATTCTTCAGCATACAAGTTATTTCCAAGGGAGAATTCATGCTTCAATCATAAGTTTTATCATTCATAATCTTTGTATCCAATTTATGTTTTCATTAATCATGTTAAACATTTATTTTGCTGCATTTATGAACATGAGTGGCTAAACACCTTTGGTGTTAGCCTAGTTATGAAATTGTTATTATTATGATTTAGTTTTCTCGCATTTTGTATCGTTTTGTTTGAATACTTTTTTAGCATGTCTTAGGAGACATTTGTTTCGGTAGTAATGCTGTTTGGTAGTTCTATTGAGGCTAGGAGAATTGACCATACGAGCCATAGCGGATAAGGGTGTGTTTGGTGATAAGAATTGATCATAGGACTATCACCATTCTTGTGGAAATTTCAACGAACGACCACCTACCAAACTGAATTACTTAAGGAATGAGGGGGGATGTAAGTTCTGACCGGCCGCATCCTGTTAGACTATTCTAAGTTAGTAGAGGCACTTAATGACTCTTTCACCTTGTATTTGCCAGCGAACTCTTGTAATCATTAGGTTACGGAATAGGGAAAGGTGAAAGATAGGATTAGACGATTTGACCATCTGAGTCTATCGACTTGAATCCCCAGATGAAACGATATGATGCATTAATTAGAAAACTTCATAATAATAACAAGAGTAGTAATTAGGTTAACACTCCTCTCCCGACTGATTTCTTTTCATCTTATTATTATTTTTTTTTTTGTTTATTTGTTTTTATTTCATTAGTTTAATTAATCATATCAAACCCCCCTTTAAAATAGTGACATTAGAATTAGATAATATCCGCACGCATAGCTCTTGGGACGACCTCGGCTTTACCGTTAGCTATACCATACACGACCGGGTACACTGCCCGATAGTGCATTATGTAGACCTTAAGTAGACGAGCAACTTATAAATATAAAACCTAGTAGGTAAATCCTGCATCAAAAACTCAGTCCGCTTAACATTCAGTGAGAAGTAAAGTTCTTACTTAAACCAAAACTAGGGTTTTGTGCTTAAGTTATAGTGGAGTTTATCACAATTGTCATTCAATTAGGTTTTTTATTCCAGAAAAAATCCTTATCAAATTATTTGATTCATTCAAATAAGAATTTTAAACTTTAAAAATTATATTGTCTTATTGTGTTTAAACTGTTTTAGGTATCCTTGCTTTAAACTGTTTAATCATTACATTTGTTTGCATGATAAGTGGTTTAACTTTGTTCTTAAGTTATAATCACTTAATTGGTAATAACAAGTGGTATCCGAGCAGTTTGATTTATGAAACTTTTTAGACAAGACTGCTCAAAGTTTTAAAAATCAAGATCCAACCATGGCAAACAATTATGTCCCTCAACTTCTTGATGCAAATGGTGGTGGCTATGTCACTAATGCTCCTAAACTAGAGGAGGAAAGATTTACCAAATGGAAGAAGAGGTTTCTTTGTCACATTGTTGGCATGGAAAATCATTTCATCAAACTCTTAACAAATGGTCCACATGTCCCTAAAACTACAGCAGGTCTTGACAAACTAGAGCCGCAGTGGACTGATGACGAAAGAAGGGTTGTCAATCTTGACCAACACCTTAAGAGTCCATTTCATGTTTTCCTGATGATCTCATGGAATCAGTCATTAATTGTCCCACTGCCAAGCTGACATGGGAAGATATGATTCTTAACCAAGAGGGACCCTCGGATGTCAAAGAAAATAGAGTCATGGACTTGAAACTGGCTTATAATAACTTTAAATGCATTGAAGGTGAGACAATTTCTCAAACATCTAGTAGATAAAGTTCTTATGAATGAGCTGCTAAATGATGGTGTCACCATTTCTAAGTATGAAATCAAATGCAGGCTTTGTCAATAGCCTTCCAAAGAAATGGCTAAGTTTTAATCAAAGTTTAAGAAATTCTAAAAGGGACAAGAGAAGAAATGCTGAAAAGTATGCGTATTTACCTCAAATGCAATTAATGCCTTCCGACAAGAGAGTCCCTTTCAAATTTAACAGAAGACAGTTTTCAATAGTTGTATGTTTTGCAATGACTATAAACAAAAATCAAGGTAAATTATTGGCAGAAGTGACTGTATTTATGGTAACTAGTTTTTACTCATGGGCAATTATATGTGGCAATTTCAAGAGTTAAAAAATGACCGAATGTACTTATATGTGTATTTATATCTGTTTGTATAAAAAAATAACAAAAGAATATTTGAATGTATCTATTTATATCATTTGATAATGAAATATTTTTTGAATATGAGATATATTGTGTTCTAATGTTTTTTTTTTTTGAAAAGCCATAATATAAAACAATACAAACAAAGATACACACAAATGGCAGGTCCACTCCAACAACAAGACAACTATCAGTTTGTTTTCTAATGTATATAATGATTAATGTGTAACATATTATTTAACCATGTTTTTTACACATATGTTATTTCCAATGAATAGTTGTGTTAAACACTATTTTGACTAAAACATGATATATATATATATATATATATATATATATATATATATATATATATATATGAGGAAAGTGAATATGGTGCTTTCTCATATCTAAGCTTACATACGAAACTATCAAAAATTACGTTATTTTAACAAGAAAAACATCAAATCTACCTCATTTTTATCATGTCCTTCACAATATTAGTGTTTTCTCTTGATTTTATCACCACATCACTTAAGTTGGATTCACATTGTAACACACATTTTCTACATCATATTGTAAAGTGTTTTCATTAACTAATAAATTATTTATAGATTCAACAATGGCTTAATTTAATTCACCACTAAAATGCATTTCACTATGCATATATTCGTTCAATTACTCAAATTCTGAAAAAATAATAATTAAAATGATGTATTTTTTAGTGATTTTTTAAGGTTTCGCATGTAAGTTTAGATGTGAGACAACCACATATTCACTTTCCTATATATATATATATATATATATATATATATATATATATATATATATATATATATATATATATATATGCTATTTTTATGTTAATATAACTTGTTTTATAGTAATAGATATATATGACAAATATAGTAATAATTATACAAATGCAGACAATATTTGACTAGAATTTTGAGGAGTATACTTTTTATTTAAAGAACTATACGATATAGTAAATATATTATGAGATAAATATTTCTTTTGTTAATATATATGCTATTCTAGAAATATGATGCACAATCTAGAAAGTCTAAAAAATGATTACTATTTTTGTCGATATTGATATACATCTTATTTAGATATCCATTGTATATGGTAAACACTTAGCTTAGTTGGACACTTAAGTTCCTTTTAGAGTTTGGGGAGGGGTTTTACTCTGATTCGAGTCTCGCAAGTAACAAAAAAAATCTGGATTTTCTTCTTAGTGTGAAGCCGTGAGTTATAGGGGTTTTCCTTTGTGGGTCTCTCCTAGTGGTTCGGGTCCCGAGGCTTGCACGTTTGGATGGTTTAATTCGGAGGGTCGGATTTCAAGTGTGGTGCCGTTCTAAAAAAAATCCATTGTATATGGTATTTGTATCTTATAGTATTACCCAAAACTAATCTAACGAAAATTGAGCCCAAAGCCCCATGCGTGTACGAGGATCTAAAACTACTATACTATATTTTAATATTTGCAAAACACATGGAAAAAAATGAACGATTGTGAATCAGAAACGTTGCCATGATGTTACAATTCATATTTTTTTTTTTTAAATAATGGACGGTAGAGATTTTGTAAATTTTTTTGAAATGCCGGTGGCGGTGTGATAATAAGTAACCTCCCGAGGGTTCAACGCATTTCATGTCTCATGTATATAGTTTCTTATTGTTTTAACAAACTAGTACTCTGTAAAAGATATTGAGAGGGTTTCTAATTCTACATGTCACAATAAATAAAATAATGGCTGTCCATTCATTCATGTAAATCTCATTAACATATATAATTAGAGTAGAAAAATAGTGAGAGGCCAGGTACGTGATTGCAACAGCAAGTGTATAACACGAATTATATAACGATATGAGAAATGAAAATGATCATACCTTGACTCCATCCCAAAGTTTTTCCAATTTGCTATATTTCAATTTAATAACCACCACGTTGCCCATATCAATGTTGTCAAGACTTTTGCAAGGGAAGTAACGCCATTCCAAGTATTTCAAATGTTTGAAAGAGAAGCAAGCCAACAGGTCATCATTTGAAGAAGACGACCATTTTAGATGAGAATCATTTAACCTTATGAATGTCAGACTACTCATCTTTTTAAAGGTCTCTAACTGAACAGTTACTTCCTCTTCCATCTCGTCAGTGTAAGTGTAGCCCAACTGAATGCTTCTAACTGAATCTGTTCCCTAGTAAACAATAATGGAGAGAGTTATATTTAGCGTCAATAAACTACGTAGGTGTTGAAATGAAATAATACATTATATGATAAACTCAGAGATATTGTACTGAATATTCTTTGAATACGCGAACAACGTCCCCGTGACCCATCAGTCTAGTACGTTTTCCAGGCTCTTCAGTATTTTCTTGGCGGACCACTTCGTGGCCCATTTTCTTAATCACGTAAGGTAACGACACGTAAGATCCATGATTCTCAACTAGAAATTTATGAGCTAGCTTTTCGATTTCAAAATCTAGGCTCAAGCCTTCATCGCTTAATACTTTGATGAGGATACCCTTATCTATATATTCGTTAAAGAAACAAGCAATATCCAGAAATAAATTCTTGGCCTCTGGACTAAGGGAATCGTAGCTCATCTGAAGCTGCTTTTGAACATCACCATGAGGAATTTGTTTTAGCGTCTTCAGTGCAGCAGGCAAGTGCTCTTTGTATTGTGTAAAATGACGACTCCAAACCTTAAGAACCAAGGGAAGCCCCCCAGCACGAGCCACTACTTCTTCTACAAACTTTGCGTGGGCGGGTTCGTCTCTTGCAAACATAAGCCGAATAAAGAGTTTTCGAGACTCCCGTTTATCCAACAACCTTGTATGGTGTGATGGCACATCACCGGCCGGCTATTGACTAACTTAATCAGATTTGTTTTTTCTCGCTATAGATTATTCATCATTCACGATACATATAATTATATGCGAACATGATAAGTCATTTGAATGATTTTGTATAAACAAATCCACAAATGATAATTCATATAATTGAGAATCATGACACTCGTTACTTATCTTTAATGTTTTGATAGAAAATGACAAAATGGTCTTACAAGATACTCGTATTAATTTTGATGTACATATCGTGTTTTCAGTTAGTGTCAAGAAAGTCTTTGGTCGTTTTTGTTTTTATTAATTTCTTTGTATAATTTTCGTAAATTTCATTGTCTACCAGCTGCCCCACCATCAATTTAGAAAAAGATTATGAGAGTCGATGAAATTACTAAGTATATACATATTACCAGTTAAAATTAAAATAGATAGTAATTCAAATTCTTTATTATGAAATCTTTAATTATTTTTAATTACCGAATTATTTTTGTGATTTCATGGAACTCACCAGACAAATGTCTCGGTCGACCGTGTTCCCGTCCTAGTTTCAGGGGTGAGGATACTCGTAAAACTTCACTAGCCACCTCTATCGAGTTCTTATAGGTGTCGATCAACATTAAAATATTCCATGGTACCTTGCTTTTACATGTGTTCCGTGACATGTTTCAACAGCATCTTGTTGAAATGGATGGCTTGAATGCAAATACCTATTCCAACAAGACTGAACCGCGTAGTCGCGTACTGTTGTTTTCCATCTGTGTCTGGTCCTGAGCACATAAAACAGACAGTAGTCTAACTGATACGCCATTCTTATTATCAATTCACGAAGAATCAAAAATTTAAAAATACGGTTGTGACTTGTGATGAATAGAAATTTTTATGTCTTAATTGATTTATCAAACATAAACATGTTGGGGGACTAAAAAGCATTCGAATATACTACGTAACAGACATTTAAAACCCTTAATTTAACGAATCCAAGAGTGGAGCCGGCTCAATATGTGCCAGTTAAATAAGAAGGGTTCAAAATAAAGGGTTAAATGAGCAGAGGAGTCATTCTGGCAGGTCACACAGCTTGACTGGTTTCTCTGGGGGTCTATTAATGTAGATTGATGGGTCATAAAAGGATATATTTGAGCCTGGCCGGATTAAGGGTTTGTTTACTTTTTTTCTTAGCTAAGGGTTATGTGGGTCTCTCTTCCCTTAATACCTCTTAATGGGGATGAGTGGGTATTTTCGCTTTCTATGCACAAAGACAATCAAAGAGAATTGGTGGGCCCAAATAAAAAAAATAATGATATTATATACCCAAGTGGTTATTAAGAGGCATTAAGTGATCAATTATCTTATCTTCTTATATTTACGAGTAATTCAGATCCGTGCGTTGCACACGGGCTCTATCTAATTGGTAATAGTGTAATGTCAAGTAATTTTTTTCGTTATTAGACTTTTGTAAGTATGGCCTTAGTTGATCGGTAAATTTTATATTTAAACTTTTTATGACATATTAGTAGTTATTTATAAAGTTTATATTTTGTATTTATTCTCAAGATTGTAACATTATATTTAAACTTTTTATGACATATTAGTAGTTATTTATAAAGTTTAGATTTTTTATTTATTCTTAAAATTGTAACATCCCTATATTTTGATATAAAACTAATATGTAATCTTCGGCACATATTTTCGTCATTATATATCTAAGTAGTGATTGTATCACACTTTTTCTAAGCATGACATACATTTAAAATAGTTTATTGACATGTAAGCTTCAACACTTATTTTCATCATTATATATCTAAATTGTGATAGTATCACACCTTTACTAAGCATGACACACATTTAAAATAGTTTATTGACAATAAGTTCCTGATGTTACCACAACTTTTGTTGGTCAATAAGTTCCTAAGTTGTGATGTTACCACAACTTTTGTTAGCATGGCATGAAAAATGTTGGTTCCTTTATTTCTGTCAGTTTTAATTGAGGTCGAGTAAAAAACTATGTTTGCCACTAATTTTCGTCATAAATAACTTGGTTTGCCTCAGGACCCGTGCAAAAATGATTGTGTAAATTGTCGGGTTGTTAGTATGATTGTGAGGCTCAATTATACAACAATAGTTTATTTACATTAAAAGAGTATATGTGGAGAGACTTTTTTGAAGATGTTACATTAAAAAGAGTCTTTTCACATGTAATTTTTTAATATGTATAAGTTACATAAATTATTTTAAATATGAAGCGATGACATTAATGTTGTAGACCTTTTATATTCATCCCCGTGCGATGCACATAGGTTTGGAATGCCTCAGGACCCATGCAATGCACACATGTTGGATCTAATTGTTTTTTTCGTAATGTTCGGGACTAATTTTCAGTTCATGCTTGAAACTCTCATTTTTTGTGAAAGACGGATTTCGTTGTTCAAATAAATGACATTATTAAAAGCGAACTATAAAACAAATTTTCTTTTTAACAAAACTATAAAAACATAAAACATTAAAGTAATTAATATATTCAAGAGTATAAATTATAACTCGTATAATAAAAAAATCAGATCCAATGACCCAAGTCCGAATCATAAACCCGCTCCAATCAATTAATAGACCCGACATTTAACTAAATACAATTTTCTTCTCATTTATATACTTCTTCGATTCAGAAGATTCTCATTGTTAAGATGATAGTGTGAAGATATTTTTATTATATATTACCCCATTTTCAATATGTAACATCGACATAATTTACACAGTCATATCAAATATTAAAGTCATGCAATATTCCAAGACGTTTAATTAAAAAAGAGACATTAACACACCGCAAGACAAAAAACTACATTAAGAGAAAAAAATATTAAAATGCACCAACAAAGTGTAGTAATAATTATTGACTAAAAATTGAATGCTCGACACATTATTTTCAATAAACTTACTTGCTAACGAATCAATAGTATTAGCCGTTTATCAGTATTACATGAAGTAAAATATTACATGTTTAATTTGTAACGTACTATTAATATGAATACTAAGTATACATTCCACTGGTGGTCGTGGCGTTGTTCTTCTTCTTGTTGTTGTTCTTGTTATTGTTGTTGTCTTTGTCGTTGTTGTTCATTGGCCTTTTGCATGTTTTGTTCTTGATACAATTTTTGTGACTTCTCGATCTTTTTCTTTAATGCTTCTTGACGCGCTGCAAAAAACAATTAGATATAGTTGATCGTAAGTAACTTAAATACAATTAATCAATATATTGCATTTCTGATCAAATTAAAAATGTTCGTGCATGTTCCACTTAATTGATAAGACAACGCTGTGTAGGATCTCTTAAACCATTAGACAAGATGATGTTACTACCATACCTCCTAAGCACCATCTTTATGTCTTGCATTGTTACACACACAAAACACACGTGAAATTTACATCAAACAATATAAATCAATATGCTAAATAAGTAAGACGATATGATGCTTACTTTACCACCATAACAAGTTGTAGCCCAATGTGCACGTGGTGTGGAGGAAGTTGTGGTTTGTTGTGTGTGATTTTTGACACATTATATAGTTGATAAAATATTTGTAACTCATGGACGGGAATGTAAAAAGACTAACTACTATTAATTGAGACGTTTGAGTTGCTTGAAATCAATGTACACATACTAATTGAGATGTTTGAGTTGCTTGGAATCAATGTTGAAGGCTTCATATGATATTATCAATTCTTAGAACATTTATTATGACCCCTTTACATTTATAATGTTACTTAAGCTTTATATAATATAAGATATCCCATTTATCTTTTATTAATGTTTAATATTTTTGTGATCGAAAAGCATAATGGATCATGTACCATCATTTTAGTCCTTGATATTACCAGAAAAATTAGCTATTGCTTATATGATCCACCATTTAGTCCATCTTTCTGGGTTCTCGATGGGGTTAAGTTTTAAAAATGTTTTCTCAAAACCTCAAGTAATGGATCGAACTTTGTAGCCGGTTTTTTTTGGGTAAAGGGTTGTACCCGGTGAAAAATATTAATAAAAAGAATGAACGTACAAGAAAGAGTAGCTATGAATCACTCTTAACATTGAAAAACTACGTTCTTTGAACAAGCTCAAAACACGACAACCATACTAAGCTAGAGAAAATATAAAGAACTTAATTAACTTATTCCTCTAGACCATGTGACACTAAACAATTCCCATTAGCTTCCATAAGCCAGTTTCCACGTTTCCATAAGCTTGCCCACTCTTGCATTCCTTTTGAACTTTATAGAAGCTAGCTTTAACCTTACAAAATCAAGAATGAACCTAGCCACCTGCTCAACTTTCTGATCTCCTTTCCCATGCACTCTGAAGTTGCGTTCCCTCCATAAAAAGTACGAGGTTGCTGCCAATAGAAGGCACGCAACAATACCTTGCACAGATTTGTGTTTGGAGATAGGAAGGATCCATAGAATGATATCATCACATTTAGATGACACTCCTGAAAAACCAGCCATGTCCAAAACAGTTTGCCAAACTTTAGATGAGAATGTGCATTCGAAAAACAAATGTTCGTGGGAGTCTTGTTGCGTTTTGAATAGCGGGCACCTAAGTGAACTTAGGTCAATATCATTTCCCACATCCCATTGTTTAAGCCGATCTTGAGTTTTCAATCTTTTCCTCATAACTAACCAAAGGTGTATAGCATGTCTTGGAATTCCATGGCTTGACCATACAAGGTGAAACCAATCTTTTTCGCTATCTCGATGTCTGATGGTATGCCAAACCTCTCGATTAGAGAACTCTGTAAGAGTAGCATCATAGGCTCTCCAAAGCACCTTATCAACGTGAGCTTCATTAAGAAAAGGAACATTTATTTGAAACAAAGCCGGATACCTATGAAACTGTCACACCTCGCCAAGGCGGAAACACGAGGGTGTAACTTCATGGATATCATCACAACTGATGAGGCGAAAAATGATCCGTTTTTAGGGGGTCATTTAAGCCCGAATCCGACTTTATTTGATCAAATATTGCCCTAAATCGTTCCTTTTGTGATTTTAGGTGTTTGGAGAGTGAATTCTGGAAAAGAGGCTATTTTGGACGTTTTTGGAGCATAAAGTGAAGAAAACGGCAAAGTACCAAAAATCCATGCTGAAAATACAAGGTGACGGCGTCAAGACCAAAATCTTGACGGCGTCAGACATGAAGAATTAAATATCGAAGGTGGTGACGGCGTCAGACGTACTGGTGACGGCGTCAAAGTGGCAAAATTAATATACCGTGGGTGGTGACGGCGTCACATAGGCCGTCATAAGTGGATCAAGGCCGTCCGAGGAAGTTTATGACGGCGAGGTGACGGCGTCAGAATTAACTCTTGACGCCGTCAGACTGTTTTTCCTATATATAGTTTTCTAGTTTTTTCATTAAAGGAGAGAAGTTTTGGTGAAACCCTAAAGACGATTTTGGTGCCTCTTTTACAGGTTTTTCAAGGGTTCCAAACCCTTGAGACCTTGCATTGTAATTGAGATAAGTGTACTTTCAATTCAATCAATATGTCTATGTGTTGGTTGTTTATCTTTTGTTCTTATCTTAATTCTACTATGCTAGGCTAGATCTCTCTTGTGTTTGCTTAGATCTAATGAAACCTAGATGTTGATTACGTGTTGATTACTTGTCTATTCTTGTTTTGAATGAATGATTTATATGTTAGGCTTAAGAAAACTGGCAGATCTCCAAATGGTAACATGCTTGAACGTCTTAAGAAACATGAACCGAGGCGTACTAGGTCTTTATTGGTTGTATTTAATGCATGAGCCACTGTTTACAATCCCTATAGTTGTGCTGGGTCATGGTGTAGGAGGAGATAAGAGCTCATAGAGTTGGGGAGTTATGTATGCCACCCCACGAATGGTATTAAGGAATACAACCCGTCATTCATACAAGTGTAACAAGTAATTAACATGTAAAAGATATCTAGGGAGTAGTGAAGTCTAAGTAAACACAATTTCTCCAATTACTGCTCACAACCTTAGTTTAAATTAGTTTAATTTCATTTTCATTATTTTATTTTAATTATATAATAGCTTTGGGTTAGTTGATTAGCAACTAATTCCGCCCACTCCTTCAAAACCCGAGATTTTAATTGCTTTCATAAAATATAAAAATACAAAAATAATCATCTCTCACCTCTAGAACTATTAATTAGGTTTTCTAATCCTAGCGACACTATTCCTAAGCTGAACGATCAATCCCCCGGTACTTGTCACTATACTATACTACAACGATCAGGTACACTGCCTGGTGGGGGTTGTAAGCCTCGCGAGATCCCTCGAGAGGTAAAGCAAGGTGCGATTCCCACGCATCAAGTTTTTGGCGCCGCAGCCCGGGGAATAGTTATTGTTTAGGTTGAATTTGATTTTTATTAGGTCTACTCATTAGATTCCTATCAAGTGAGATTTTTTTTTTACTTTGTTGCTTTCTCGTAGTCTATCTTTTCTTTGTGATTTTGTTTGTAATTTGCTTCAAATGGACTTTACACTTAGACTTCTAAGATTAAAAGATAGGGTTGAGCGGCTAACACACCAAAGAGTTCAAAATACCTCATTTAGAGACACCTATGAATCATATAAGCCTTCTCCTAGGATAGATTCTTATGAACAACCTCCATGTTCAAGATCTAGTTTTAGTGAGGCCAATAGGAAATGCGACCTAGTTTGCCAAGGAATTATGAAGAGAGCCATTGCAACAAATCATAAGTTGGATGAAGCACTAGGTTTGCTATTATCACTACCTAAGAATACAATTGAGGAGGATTTAGCCGAGCATGATCACATTGATAAAAAAGACCTAGGTTCTATGATTGATGATGATGAATCTCAAGAAACAGATGATGAATCTCTTGGGCAATTTGTATATAGCAGTCAGAATATTGAAGATGATCCTTATGATTCGGACATAGAAGTTGAGATGCCTAGAGAAGCACGTGAGATACTTGGGAGAATGTTAGGGCTAGATCCTGATACATGGAATGATGAGGTGAACAACATAAGCCCACAAAATACTCAACCATCATTTGAGGCACACGCACCGCCCGTGACTTACCCGGAAGAAGTAGAAGAAACTTTAGGAATTCCAATGGAGGTAGAACCCTTGGACCAGGCACCACTTGAGGATATAGGTTTGAACACTTGTAGTGATAACCTTACTCCTAGTTCTAGGGAATTTCCTAGTGTTGATGAACCGGAACCTCAATCTTTACACACTTTTCCATCCTTAGATATATTTCTAGGAGACAAAAGAGGAACCGACCCACCCATCAACCAATATTATCCGGGTAGTTTTAGGATGAAGGAAGCCATTCACTCACCCCCTTCACCTCACGTGGCATATTCACACCCTAAGGGTGTGTATCGCTACTTTCACCCACACTTAATCCTAAGTGTAGGGAGAACCTCCTCTATTTCCATTAAATAAGGGTAGAGTCAGGCTCGTGACTCGAACAAAAACAAGCGCTTCTTGGGAGGCAACCCATGTTTTGTATGTTTTTATTTGTTTGTTTGTTTGCTTGATTTTATTTGTTTCCGTATGCATGTTTTATTTTTATTGTTTGTGGCTCATGTTTCAAAGTAATTTGTGAAAATGCTTTATTTTGTTTTTAACTTCGTCTTAATTGCATATAAAGGTATTTTGCAAAAGATAAGTGTAAGGGAGATCCAAATTTGTTTATAAGAACGAAATTGAGCATGAACCGCAACAATAATAAATGGACATGTGTATTAGTACTTGTTAGTGTCAAATGCTTGTATCGAGTCATAATGATGTTTTGCAGGATTTTCCAGGAAGTAGGACGAAGTTTTTCCAGAAATTTTCCGGAAACTTAACATAAGAATTTCTGCAGGTCACTTCTGACGGCGTCACGAGTTTACTTTTGACGGCGTCATGTGTAAAATTCTGGAAATTTTACTAGTTTTGTTTATACCGGAGTCTTAAAGTTTTTGTTGATTCTTTAGTTTTATAAACTCCAGGAAATCTGCAAACATTCATTCCACAAGCATTATATCTCTAATTGTTTTGTTTCTATTCCTAAGTCTGGAATTACATCTAGTTGTGAGTTATTTTTGTTCGGGTTAATGCTTTGGGTTTTTGTGTTTGTTTTCTCAGGATTTACAGGTTATGTATGACAAGAAGATGATTTATTTTTCTGGAAGGGAAGCTTTGATTGTTCATTTTCTTGGAGGAAGATTTAACCTGGCCACCTTATTATCCATACCGAGCGAATCAGGGGAGTATTTGATTTCATTCTTTTTACTTTTTCACTTTTACATTCTTTACTTGAACATTGGGGACAATGTTCATCTTAAGTGTAAGGGGAGGGTAAAAAGATGATACCTTACATATGCACTTGCGCTTGAGTTTGTTTTGTTGAATGGTAGATGTGTAATAAAACTACGAGAAATACTTGTTAGTGCAATTTTAGCGCCAAATTTAAAATTTTTTACAACATTTAGGAGTGAAACTTTAGCCATAGCAAGCGTCTCATGGATAGGAGATTGTATGACTAGCACATAACCGTATATTCAGAAAAATTTTCCACCCAAAAATGTGTGGTTCGCCTTCAGATTTGATAGGAAAAGCATTCATTATTAGTGCTTATGAGTGTATCGGTAGCATTTAGATTCTAGAACTTGCGTTAGTGATGCATCCCGAGACCGCTAGTGAGACTACATTCGTGTGGTAGGATTTACTACATGATAAGAGGCATTAGGATCACCCTTGTGTTAAACCCGTATCATGATTACTTGACCATTTAAGTCATATTACTTGGCTAGTTAAGTCAACTAATTTTTCCCACACCCTTAGCGTTGTACTCATTTTTAGTACACGATACCCCTAGTACACCCCTCCGAGCCTATCTTTTCGTTTCTAACTTTAAGCATCTTACTTAAAGGAAGAATTTGTTACACCCCACTTAAATGTACACCCAAATCGCCTTAGCCTTCCGTGTATGCGCTCATTTTTAGTGCATTATTGTTATTTGTTAAACCCTAAGTTAACTTTCTAATTGATTACATGGTTGCTAAGTCGAGTCATATCCTTGTACATATTGTTTTGGGAAGATTGGGACTCATGGGTAAGTACTTATTTTATGGAGTAATGGGGAAGAACATAATATTATTACCCTCATATGTGCGTTAATCTTAAAAGTGCTCCAAGTGTTTTGATTTTCTTAATTCGAGTCATTAGAATAGTTAAATGTAAAGTATGTAAAGATTCAAGTGTAAGGGGAATTCTCATCCCCTATGATGTAATATTTTGGATGGTAGGGTAAGAGTGTATGCAAAAAAAAAAAAAAAAAAAAAAAAAAAAAAAAAAAAAAAAAAAAATCGAAAAAAAATAATAAAAAAAAAAAAAGGAAAAAGAGAAAAAACATACGGACTACCATCCCTTTTTATTCTATGTTCATTTTATGTTTTTGCTATTTTTCATTTATTAGCTTAAGTCGAGTCTAGTCTTGGCTTAGCAACGCCATCTTGTACATGTAATTAACTAAGTTTGTTAACTCGCCACCAGTAAAACTTCCTTTATCCAACAAAACCGTGTAATTCATATCCCTACACCTAACGTTATAACCCTTTAAAAGACCTCTTTGATAGTTTATCCTAGGTGCTTACGCCATGTGGTGGAGGTTTGATCCTTTCCCAAGCCTATGGTAATCTATTTTGCTATGACAGGTAGTGAGAGATATCTTCCATTTCCATAATGTTATATTACTTTATTACACCCGAGAGATGTGAGTATCTAAACACTATTTGTGAGGTGCTTGTGTATGACCTCCGTGCTTGTCTATTGGTCTTTAGTGGAACGATTATTTGTTGTAATTACTTTTATATTAGTGTTAAATGACCCCTAACTTGTCTTTTGAGTAGAATAAAAGCTCATTTGCTTGAGGACAAGCAAATCTCAAGTGTAAGGGTATATGATGAGGCGAAAAATGATCCGTTTTTAGGGGGTCATTTAAGCCCGAATCCGACTTTATTTGATCAAATATTGCCCTAAATCGTTCCTTTTGTGATTTTAGGTGTTTGGAGAGTGAATTCTGGAAAAGAGGCTATTTTGGACGTTTTTGGAGCATAAAGTGAAGAAAACGGCAAAGTACCAAAAATCCATGCTGAAAATACAAGGTGACGGCGTCAAGACCAAAATCTTGACGGCGTCAGACATGAAGAATTAAATATCGAAGGTGGTGACGGCGTCAGACGTACTGGTGACGGCGTCAAAGTGGCAAAATTAATATACCGTGGGTGGTGACGGCGTCACATAGGCCGTCATAAGTGGATCAAGGCCGTCCGAGGAAGTTTATGGCGGCGAGGTGACGGCGTCAGAATTAACTCTTGACACCGTCAGACTATTTTTCCTATATATAGTTTTCTAGTTTTTTCATTAAAGGAGAGAAGTTTTGGTGAAACCCTAAAGACGATTTTGGTGCCTCTTTTACAGGTTTTTCAAGGGTTCCAAACCCTTGAGACCTTGCATTGTAATTGAGATAAGTGTACTTTCAATTCAATCAATATGTCTATGTGTTGGTTGTTTATCTTTTGTTCTTATCTTAATTCTACTATGCTAGGCTAGATCTCTCTTGTGTTTGCTTAGATCTAATGAAACCTAGATGTTGATTACGTGTTGATTACTTGTCTATTCTTGTTTTGAATGAATGATTTATATGTTAGGCTTAAGAAAACTGGCAGATCTCCAAATGGTAACATGCTTGAACGTCTTAAGAAACATGAACCGAGGCGTACTAGGTCTTTATTGGTTGTATTTAATGCATGAGCCACTGTTTACAATCCCTATAGTTGTGCTGGGTCATGGTGTAGGAGGAGATAAGAGCTCATAGAGTTGGGGAGTTATGTATGCCACCCCACGAATGGTATTAAGGAATACAACCCGTCATTCATACAAGTGTAACAAGTAATTAACATGTAAAAGATATCTAGGGAGTAGTGAAGTCTAAGTAAACACAATTTCTCCAATTACTGCTCACAACCTTAGTTTAAATTAGTTTAATTTCATTTTCATTATTTTATTTTAATTATATAATAGCTTTGGGTTAGTTGATTAGCAACTAATTCCGCCCACTCCTTCAAAACCCGAGATTTTAATTGCTTTCATAAAATATAAAAATACAAAAATAATCATCTCTCACCTCTAGAACTATTAATTAGGTTTTCTAATCCTAGCGACACTATTCCTAAGCTGAACGATCAATCCCCCGGTACTAGTCACTATACTATACTACAACGATCAGGTACACTGCCTGGTGGGGGTTGTAAGCCTCACGAGATCCCTCGAGAGGTAAAGCAAGGTGCGATTCCCATGCATCAACAACACCTGGTGTCTATATAGAGAACAACTACATGCACAAAAATAGAGCAAAGTACAAACACAAAGTGTTGTAACAATACCCCAAAACAAAATAACCAAAACAAAATCTGAAACAATACATAAATCCAAACATAGATGATAAACAACTTCCAATGCAACTAAGGTCTCGTCTATCCACATCCTTCTATCTTATCCTTAGAAAGCTCACCTGAAAATGATTCTTAAAATGTCAACATTACGTTGGTGAGATTCATAGGTTTGAGACTCAACACACAAGGCAACCAAAATCACTGTGATTACAAAATATAGCTGGACAAATAATTATAGTTATCATATAGCTACATGCATTTGCAAGTCAATATTCACACACAAAGGCAACAACACTCATAAGGCAACCAATAGGACGGCTCGTGTCCTCCGACCCCACAATAATTACAACAGGACGGCTCGTGTCCTCCGACCCCACAATGATTACATTAGGACGACTCGTGTCCTCCGACCCCACAATGATTACATTAGGACAGCTCGTGTCCTCTGACCCCATTAAACATCAATTAGGTCGCATGCGCGAGCAACAGGATAAGCATCCTCCTAATCGAATCACATATATATCCACACAAGCAAATAATTACACATAGCATGCATACGATAACATTATAAGTCCAAGCTCTTTAACACCATACACATAATCACAGTAAATCAAATCATTTAAGACAAGCATCATTCCCATCCCAAGTTTAAAACAAAGTAAAAATATGGGACTATGAACTCACCTTGAACTCCGCAGCTTCCACAAAAATAACTCACAATCTATAACACACAAAAATAATCCACATTACACAAGGCCAAGCTAAAAGCTACAACCCATGTAATACTCATATGATGGATTTATAAGACTCATATGACCCACCATGGATCTCCTAGACACCACACTAACCACTACCAAAACTTAATACTCACTAAATCTCTTGCACTCTTAAAATCAGAAAACGCAGAATTTTTAGGTACATTCGCCCACATAAAATCATGACAAATAAAGCTCAACAACTCACACCAAAAATTCACCATGGTATCTCATAAGCATAGAAGCTAATCCCAGAAGGCCATGGACCAATAACACACACAAATACTAATAAAAAATTCAAACTTGTCAACTACTCAAATTCGGATCTGAACGCACACCAAAAAGTTTTGATTTTTAATAATTACTTCCACAAGTTTTTATCGCGAATCCTCTTCATGGTAGTCTAATATATCCTAAAACTTAATTATTCCAGAAGGCCAAGTCAAAATACCACTTTTACAACCACATGACACCCTCAAACTTTTACCCAAAATCTGTCCCGGTTTGACAGCTTTGACACCTTAACAAAGAAAAATCAAAAGACCGACTTCCCCACCTTAAAATCGATCGTTGCTGGAATTTTTGGAAAGCTCTTTCATTATACTTCAATTTAGACCTAAAATTCGTGACTTAACTCTTCACCATATGTTATTTACACTCACATCTTTACAGCCATAATTTTCTGCCCAAACCCTAACACATAATCTAACGCGTTTTACACTCAATTCTCTTAACCAATCATCATACTTTTATCATTAATTGATCCCAACATGTTTAATAACATTAATTTACAGAAGTTAACACAAACCCTAATCCATCATACTTTATATTACATGAATTAGATCAATAACTAATTAATTACACATAAGGGTTAAGGATTTTACCTTGATTCTTGATTATTGCTTGAAAACTATGAAACCCTAATTTTTTTCTTCTTGTTTCCTCCTTGTGTCGACCCAAAATTGCAGGAAAAGGGGATTGGGAACTTTGATTTTGTATTTATAATTACTAAGTGGGTAATTACCTAACTTAGAGTTGTAATTGGGCTACAATTGGGTCTCTTTTCCCCCTTTATCCCTTATGGCCGGATTTTATATCCATATATATATATATATATATATATATATATATATATATATATATATATATGTATATACATATTTATATTTTTTTTATTAAATTAATTTATTACACTCAAAACCTCATACTTTTCATATTTTATAAATATCCGTAACTAATTGATGAGGCGAAAAATGAACCACTTTTAGGGGGTCATTTAAGCCCGGAATTGAATTTATTTGATCAAATATTGCCCTAAATCGTTCCTTTTGTGATTTTAGATACTTTGGGAGTGAATTCTGGAAAAGGAAGCAATTCGGACGTTTTTTTAGCATAAAAGTGAAGAAAATGCCAAAGACTTAATTTTCCATGCTGAGAACAGTACCTGACGGCGTCAAGAGGAGAATCCTGACGGCGTCAAGAGTAAAAATGGTGACGGCCCAGTTAAACCTGACGGCGTCACAAGAAGGGCGTCAAGAGTAATTTTGGTGACGGCCTGGAAATGAAATACACATGACGGCGTCAGACCCAGATCTAGGCAGTCCGAGGCACTATTTGGCGGCGAGATGACGGCGTCAGACATTTGTTCTTGACGCCGTCACCTATCAAAATCTATATATAGTTTTCTATTTTTCATTCAATAAAATAGGAACTTGTGTGGAGAAACCTAGGGTCGAACCTTGTAAACCCTAGGCCGTTTTTACAGTATATTCAAGGGTTTTCATCCCTTGAATCCTTTCATGTTCAATTGAGATAAGTCTTCTCTTAATTCAATCAATATGTCTATGTGTTAGTTGTCTATATCTTGTGCTTGTCTTGATTTCAACATGCTAGGCTAGATTTATCTTGTGTTTGCTTAGATCTAATGAAACCTAGATGTTAATTATGTGTTGATTACTTGTTTATGGTTGTATTGGATGAATGATTTCAATGTTAGGCTTAAGAAAACTGGCAGATCTCCATTGTGTAACATGCTTGAACGTCTTAAGAAACATGAACCGATGTGTACTAGGTTTTATTGGTTGTATTTAATGCATAAGCAAATTCTAGTGATCCCATGTTAGGAGCTTCTTAGTCGGCTCGACATAGGAGTGAAATAGGCGCTTATAGGATTGGGGAAGTAAGTACGCCACCCCATGAATGGTATTAAGGAATACAATCCGTCATCCACACAACTATAACAAGTAATTAACATGTAAAAGATGTCTAGGGAGTAGTGAAATCTAAGTAAACACAATTCTCCCACATATTGCTCACAACTTTGGAATAATTTAGTTTATTTTCATTTTTAGTATTTTATTTTGATTGCATCTTAGTTATTGAGTTAGTTGGCTAGCAACTAATTCCGCCCTACTCCTTCAAAAACCCGAGATTTTTACTTGCTTTTCATAAAACATAAAAATACAAAAAGAATCATCCCTCATCTCTAGACCTAGTTTTTAGGTTTTCTAAGCCTAGCGACACTATTCCTAGCTGAACGATCAATCCCCCGGTACTTGTCATTATACTATACTACATCGATCAGGTACACTGCCTGGTGGGGGTTGTAAGCTTCTCAAGATCCCTTGAGAGGTAAAACCTGGTGCAATTCCCACGCATCAAAGTTTTTGGCGCCGCAGCCTGGGGAATAGTTATTGTCTAGGTTAGAATCTCTTTTTATTAGGTCTACTTGCTAGATTCCTTTCTAGTAAGATTTTATTTTTATTTTTAGGTTTTCTTTAGTCTATCTTATTTCTTCGTGTTTTTGTTCGTAACTCTTCACCATCCGACATCATGGAAGATGGTAACATCTTTGAACCCATCATCCCACCACAACAAGACCACCCACAAAACCCACCAATAGTTAACCAACCTCTTAGGCCCCGAACCCTAGGAGAGTACTCCCGGCCTAGCCACCAAGGCTATCGAAACACCATTGAGCTCACCCAAGGAGCCAATGTGTCCCCCTTGCGATCCGACACCATCCGGTTGGTGCAAAGCGGATGTGCATTCCATGGACTTCGTTCTGAATATCCAAATCAACATCTCAAGGACTTCCTTAAAATCGTAGATTCCATAGACCTAGATGTTGCAACTAGAGAGACGACCCGATTACGCCTATTCCAATTCTCTCTACGTGATCAAGCTAGTCAATGGCTTGAACGTTTCCCAGCGGGATCCATCACCTCATGGGATGATCTCACCACTCGCTTCCTTGCCCAATTCTTTCCACCGGGAAAGACTGCGATGCTTAGAAATGACGTTTTGATGTTTGAACAACATCAAGGTGAAAATTTCTACGATGCATGGGCCCGTTTCAAAGATCTCCTCCATAAGGTCCCTCATCATGGTATAAACCTTTGGTTATTAGTTCAGATTTTCTATGATCATGTAGATTATCACACCAAACGTACAATCGATAGAGCCGCGGGAGGTAAATTGCGTGATAAGAACGCCGAGGAGTCCTGGGCAATTATTGAAGAGCTTGCCGCCGATAATCAAGAGATATGGGAGTTTAATCATGCTATAAAAGCGGCCATCAACGCAATCTTGATATCTGAAGGGACTTACCAAATCCCCGATGAACTCCTATGCAAACTTGAGGCAAAAGTTGACTATTTTGAGGAGAGGCAAAAGAAACCCTTAAGTCCTAGACGGGCTACTGTCAATTCTGTCTCGAAAATGGCTTCAACGCCGTTATCAGAGTCACCCTCTAGGGAGAATGTTGAGACTTTTCAAAACTATACTCCACCTCATTCCCCTCCCGAGAATCTTAGCCCAGAGTTTGAAGCCAGAATGAGAGAATACACGGCGACTCATTCAGATCGGCTTGCTAAATTCGAGGAAGCAATTTATAAGCAAAACGAAGAAATGCAAGAGAAAATGAATGAGATGATGGGCCTGATGGAAGAGTATGCCAATCAGAGAACCCTAGAAAGAATATTACTAAGGAAAGAAAGCGTCATCCTACTACCCGACTTGTTAATTCCATCGCAATTGTCCACACGGATAATGAGAAGGTAGACACCCCTATTGAACAAACCGTAGAAGAGCCACCAAAATCCCAATCTTTAAGTTACTACCTGAAACATGATATAAACGAAAACACTATAACAAATTGGATAAAGGGTGACGGGCGTAACCAATCTTCAAAACAGGGTTCTGAGAAGGAGAAGGAAGGAAAAGATGAGTATGACACATTACATAGAGGACAGATGTTCGAGAAACTATTGGTGCAAAAAGTGGCTACTAAGCTGATGGCATGTGGGAACTTTGAGATACCGGCCAGCATTTGGAATTTGAAATATCTAAGTGCTTTCGCCGACCAAGGATCGGAAGTAAATCTTATGCCCCTAACTATCTACACCCAGCTAACATCAAAAATGCCAATCCCCACTCGTGTTAGGCTGTCCTTGGCTGGACATTCTTAGGTGTACCCCCTGGGAATCGCAGAAGATGTGTTAGTTAATGTCGTAGGATTCATGTATCCCATTGATTTTATGATCATTGATGATAAGGGAGATGGGCACATGCCATTAATCCTTGGGGCACAATTCCTCACCACCGCTAGAGCTGTCATTAAGTATGAAGATAGGGAAATTGAGCTTAAGTCAGGGAAAAGAAAGATTAGCTTCCCCATGACCCCGCAATATGGGCAGGAGAGTTCGAGTTGGGGAAAACTCAAAAATAACATTGACACGTCACCTATTCGTGTTCAGGAAAAGATTCTTGCATGGGAGGCAAGAATCAAAAGTTACAAAGAAACTAAACATGAGGGGGGAAAGAGCAACAGCAACAAAGTTCATGTCAATTTTGAACATAGCCAACCAACGATGAATCATACACCATTCGCGACGGGGGACCTAGTACTCTTAAGACACTCGGAGGTAACAATACCTCCCGATAAACCGAGTCCCTGGTGGTATGGGCCTTTCACAATTGAGGGCATAAGCCAAGATGGGATGGCTGATTTGAGAAGTAAAGGAGGAGGAGAGGTTACTGCAAGTATTGATCGATTGAAACACCACCACCATGATAGTAATGATCGCAATTATATGGGGTACATCATCTCGAGAGATGAGGTCACGTAGTAACCAATGACCTTGAGTCTAGCTACAAGACTCGTAAATAAAGAAAAGCGCTTCTTGGGAGGCAACCCATGTTTTATGTGATTTTTATTTTTGTTTGTTTGTTATTTGCTTCCGTATGCATGTTTCATTTTTATTGCTGGTAGATCATGTTTCAAAACTAAAATGATGAAAATACTTTACTTTGTTGTTTGGCTTAGTCTTAACTTCATCCAAAGGTATTTTTCAAAAGATAAGTGTAAGGGGAGACCCCAAATATGTTTTTAAGAAACAAAACTTGATCATGATTCTCCACAATATTAAGTGAACATGTATATTCATATTTGTTAGAGTCAAATGCTTGTATCGAGTCATAATGATGTTTTGCAGGAATTTCCAGGAAGTATGACGAAGTTTTTCTAGAAATTTTCCGAAAATTTAACATAAGGATTTCTGCAGATCATGTCTGACGGCGTCAAGAGTTTACTCTTGACGGCGTCACGTGTAAAAAAAAATCTGGAAATTTTACCAGTTTTGTTTTTCTAATGGAATTTTAAAGTTTTTGGTTGAATCATTAGTTTTATAATCTCCAGGAAATCTGCAAACATCATTCCACAAGCATTATATCTTATTTTGTTTTCTAGGATTTATTAGAATAATATAGATTGCCGCCGATTTTACGCGAGGTTGCCTTGTCTGTTTTCTCAGGTTTTACAGGTTATGTATGACAAGAAGATGATTTATATTCTGGAAGGGAAGCTTTGATTGTTCATTTTCTTGGAGGAAGATCTAACCTGGCCACTTTATTATCCATACCGAGCGAATCAGGGGAGTATTTGATTTCATTCGTTTTACTTATTTCACTTTTACATTCTTTACTTGAACATTGGGGACAATGTTCATCCTAAGTGTAAGGGGAGGGTAAAATGATGATACCTTACAGATACACTTTCGCTTGAGTTTGTTTTGTTTGATAGTAGATGTGTAATAAAACTAGGAGAAATACTTGTTAGTGTAATTTTAGCGCCAAATTTAAATTTTTTTACAACATTTAGGAGTGAAACTTTATTCTTAGCAAGCGTCTCATGGATAGGAGGTTGTATGACTAGCACAAAACCGTACCACTTAAAAAATTTTCCACCCAAATATGTGAGGTTCGCCTTTAGATTTGATAGGAGAAGCACTCATTATTAGTGCTTATGTGTGTACCGGTAGCATTTTAGATTCTAGAACTTGCGTTAGTGATGCATCCCAAGACCGCTAGTGAGACTACATTCGTGTAGTAGGATTTACTACATGATAAGAGGCATTAGGATCACCCTTGTATTAAACCCGTATCATAATTTCTTGACCATTTAAGTCATATTACTTGGCTAGTTAAGTCAATTAATTTTTCCCACACCCTTAGCGTTGTACTCATTTTTAGTACACGAAACCCCTAGTACACCCATCCGAGCCTATCTTTTCGTTTCTAACTTTAAGTATCTTACTTAAAGGAAGAATTTGTTACACCCCACTTAAATGTACACCCAAATCGCCTTAGCCTTCCGTGTATGCACTCATCTTTAGTGCATTATTGTTATTTGTTTAAACCCTAAGTTAATTATCTAATTGATTACATGGTTGCTAAGTCGAGTCATATCCATATACATATTGTTTTGGGACGATTGGGACTCATGGGTAAAGTACTATTGTTATGGAGTAATGGGGAAGAACATCATATTATTACCCCCATATGTACGTTAATCTTAAAAGTACTCCAAGTGTTTTGATTATCTTAATTCGAGTCATTAGAATAGTTGATTATAAAGTATGTAAAGATTCAAGTGTAAGGGGAATGTTCATTCCCTATGATGTATTATTTTGGATGGTAGGGTAAGAGTGTATGCAAAAAAAAAAAAAAAAAAAAAAAAAAAAAAAAAAACGGACTACCATCCCGTTTCATTCTATGTTCATTTTATGTTTTTGTTATTTTTTATTTATTAGCTTAGGTCGAGTCTAGCCTTGGCTTAGCAACGCCATATTGTACATGTAATTAACCAAGATTGTTAACTCGCCACCAGTAAAGACTGCCTATATCCAACAAAACCGTGTATTCCATATCCCTACACCTAACGTTACAACCCTTTAAAAGACCTCTTTGATAGTTTATCCTAGGTGCTTACGCCATGTGGTGGAGGTTTGATCCTTTCCCAAGCCTATGGTAATCTATTTTGCTATGACAGGTAGTGAGAGATATTTCCCATTTCAATTTTGTGATATATACTTTATTACACCCGAGAGATGTGAGTATCTAAACACTATTTGTGAGTTGTTAGTGTATGACCTTCGTGCTTGTCTTTGGTCTTTAGTGGAACGATTATTTGTTGTAATTACTTTTATATTAGTGTTAAATGACCCCTAACTTGTATTTTGACTAGAATAAAAGCGCATTTGCTTGAGGACAAGCAAATCTCAAGTGTAAGGGTATATGATGAGGCGAAAAATGAACCACTTTTAGGGGGTCATTTAAGCCCGGAATTGAATTTATTTGATCAAATATTGCCCTAAATCGTTCCTTTTGTAATTTTAGGTACTTTGGGAGTGAATTCTGGAAAAGGAAGTGATTGGCCTGAAACGGTCAACTTATTTGATTGGTCTGAAACCGTCAGACTAAAGTCAACCACTTGTGAATGGTCAACTGTAATAGTCAAACAGCTTAAGGCCAATGCTTCCATGGAATATAGGTGTTTCCCCGGGTCGTTATGTCCCAACGAGGTGTGCGAAGGTATTAAAACGAATCTGAGATCAGGTGATTATGAACAGGAAAAAGGTGTGAATGTGAGTGGGTGATTAATCTAAGGATTTATAAAACAAAATAGCTTAAATAAGCTATATGAACAACTACGTGAAACCTAGATACTTAAAAACGTTTAAAAACCTAAAACGCGTACGTTTAATTTAATTCTAAGTAAACGTACGAAACAAAATGATTTTAACTATAGTAGGAATTTGCATGCCTTAGGGGCCTAAATGAAAATTAAGCAAACTTAAAATGTTTACTTATAATTACTAACTTATTTAAAAGTTAAGAAAACCTAAAACTCTAAAACGCGTACGTTTACGTTTAAATAAACGTCTACGTACAAAATAAAAAGTGAATTCTGTCAAATATAACTCCCACAAATGTGAAAATTATATTTTTGGAATCCTAATGATATAAGAAAATTATTGGAAATTTAAAATTATTTTTACAACTATTTAATTAATTATTATTAATTAAAAACTATTTTTAACTATTTAATAATACATTATATAATAAGAAAATGTGAAATAAGTCTAGAAAAATAAAATTAAAATTTAGAAAAATCTAAAATATTATAAAACTTATTTTAAAACTAAAATTATATTTTTCACACTATTTATCTATTTATTATTAATTATTAACTATTATTTAATTATTTAAATTATCCTAAAATACAAATAATTATGAAATAAACCTAGAAAAATAAGATTTAAACTTGGAAAAATCTAAAATACTATAAAACTAATTTTAGAACTGAAAATGTAATTTTAAGACTTTTTAATTAATTATTACTAATTATTAACTATTTATTTAATTATTAAAAACTAAATTAATTTAAGAAAAGTACTAAATGATACAAGAAAAATCTGAAAAAGTTACCAAAATTATTTTTAACTATAAGAAGCCTAGGAAAAATATAAAAATGAAAATTGCTTATTAAATAAGCTGAAAATAAGCCAAATGGCTTAAATAGAAGCTATCACTATTTTTAAATTTGGTTTTTTCTAAATTTTCTTTTACAAACATGTTAAACTACTTAAAATAAGACACTTTTGTGAAGGAACTTTTGCTTAAGCTAAAAAAATAAGCCCTGTGCACTCAAATAAGCCAAACAGTTTGACTTTCTTTGATTACACAAGGAAATAAGCTCAAATAAGCTATTGTGGGGTCCACTATGGTAAAATTGGTTCCTCTGAGTTGCATGAACAATATTTAGCAAGATTCAACCAAATAAGCAGCTTAAATAAGCCAAGAAACCACAATAAGCACTTGCTTATTGTGGGTTCTGAGACAGATTTGGGACAGAGATGGGGAGCAAATCTAAGTGGGGTCCACAGGTCCAATGGTCAAACTATTGGTCAAGTTTTAAAGCCTGATAAGAGGGGGGATGGGAAAACCCAAATATGAAGAGTAGGACCCACTGGGGTGGCCACAAACCACCACCAAAGTGGTGGTGATGGGGGACTGTTCTGCTGCACAGGGGAGATACCCTTCCATGCAGCCTTGTTTGGATGGATGGTGGGACCCACAGAAAATTCACAAAAATAAGATGGTACTGAGACCTTGAAGCTGAGGTGTTGGACTACAAGTCCTAACAATTTCAAGCTCTAAATCCTACTCCTAAATTCTATAAAATTCTTGGAGTTTTTGGATTTTTCTTCACAAGGAAAATTTGACTTTTTCTATTTCAACTTCTAAATTGACTTTTATGAAGTTCTAATGATTACTACTGGTTTAATAAGTTGTAATAAGATGAAATCAAACCAAAATAAGCTAAGTTACCTAAAAATGATATGATATGAGGGTTTATGGGTCTCACTGTCCGTACAGTGGACAGTTATGATGCAATTTTGATGATTTTGACTATTTACCCTAGTTACCTGAGTTTTTATACTACTTATGACCTAAAATGACTTGACTAAGCATGCATGAGCTAAAATAAACAACTGAGACTTAGAACCTAGTGGTGAAATACCCTAATCCAAACACCCCTTTATGTAGATTGATTTTATGATTTCAAAGGATATGGTGAATTTAAACCACAACACTGATTCCAAACTCTATTTTATGATTATATAAGAATAATTGAGCATAAATCAACCACACCACAAGCATATAACACAAGTTTGTCAAATTTGTTTTTATACTGTGATAAATTAATTTTTTAGCAACAATGGATTCTAACAAACAAGACCTCAATATTAAGCTTGATTCTTATTAACTAACAACAAACAAGCAGAGAAACATATAAATTACCAAGATTAAACAACAAAGATAGTGAAATGGAAAATTGAGAATAAGCTTACAAATGAGCACCAAGCTGAGAACAATGGAACCATGGAACAAAATCACTTCCTAAAGCCTCCCATAAGACACTAGTACCAGGACAATCCAAAATATACCCTGCTCCTTTCTTCTTCTTTCTTGTGCACTAATTTTTTATTTTTCAACTATTTAATTTGATTTTTTTGTATTTTTTTTCTTTTATAAGCTAAACAGATAATTAAGGTTACTAAAACTTATCTAAGCTTTGTCAAAGCTTAAATGAGCTTATGAAAGTCATCAATAACAACTAACAACAACATTTAAACTTTTTGTGATTTTTGAAATAATGAGAAATTGCATAAACTGAGATCATGAAGATTAACTGGATTTTATCATTAAAACAAGTTTGGAATACACTGAATACACTAGAAATACACTTTGGAAGCTTTGAATTACACTAGGAATCTAAAATTGACAAATACGATTTTAAACTAAAGCTACCTAATCTAATACTTCTTCTTCTGGCTTCTCTTTTGATTTATAATGACTTCTAGGGTTTGTGGGACCCACTGGAACATTTCCCACCACCAATTTGAGCCCTTGGATGACTGATGAATCCTAGCCGTTTAAAAGTGCTTTTGGCGCCAAAAAGTCTTAGGACAGAGGGAGATAGCGTGTGAGGGTTTCATGGTAATTAATGGGTTAGGGTGAGGTGTAGAGGTGGAGGGGACAGGGTAGGATAGGTGGTAGCAAGTTGGGTGGAATACCAGTCGAGGTGGAGGTGGTGGTATTGCTGTGAGAGTGAGGGAGGGAAAGGATAAAGGGGTGAGTGGTATTGCAGTTTGACCGGGATCAAACTTAGCAAAGGGTGTGGGCTGGGGTAGTTTGGGCTTAGGATAAAAGGGGTGGGCTGGTGTTTGTGGATTGGATTTGGTTTTGGCTTGTGATAATATTAAGGGTCCGGTTTGGTTTTATAATAACACAAGGACCAATTTTGAAATTAGTCGAAAGTTTGGGGGTGTGATTTGGCATTCTTCCATAGTTTGTCACAAGGTTATTTTCTGCCAATGATGAATAGTATGAGGTCCAAAGTTGATTTTTTTGTTTTAATTTCCCAGGGACTATTTCTGCCAAACTTTCAAACTTTAGGGACCTGTTATGTAATTTTACCAAACTTGCCAATCAATGACCAATCCTGCCATAAATGAGAAGTATAAGGACAAAATTTATTTTTCTCAAAGTTTTAATATCCCAGGGACCATTTATGTCAATTTCCAAAGTATAGGGACTAAACTTGTAATTTTGTGAAACTTTGCACCAAAGGACTAAATATGTAACTTTGTGATTCAAAAGGACCTTTGGTGACCTTTTCAAGTTTTTTAGAATAACCAGGGACTAGTTTTGACAACTTTTGAAACTTGAGGGATTGAAACTGCCAATTATGCAAACTTTGTACGTTTTTCATCTGTTTTTTATTATTTTGCATTTGAAACATATAAAACACACTTTTAAGTTATTTTAAGTATTTTGATGCATATTTGAGTGTTTTTGGATATTTTGGCAGCTCAGATTGGTATAAAATGATGAGTATTTAGACACTCATCAATCCCCCACACTAAATATTGCTAGTCCCTAGCAATATTTTGAGAAAACTTAATGGATTTTATCTCTTTACCAAAAGCCATTACTTCTGGAGTAGCCAAATGTTTCAGTTCAAGTAAGAACTTTGGTACAATGATAACCAAATGATTTTGAGCAAATCATAAGCTGTCAACGGATTTGATTTGTCTTTACCAAAAGCCGTTTGCTTCTGGACTAGCCAACTTTTGATGTATTAATCATCTTGGTGAGTTGATTACCAATTATGGATTTTCCACTGCCTTTACCACAATCCATAACCTTGCGGGCTAGCCAACTCTTAACTTTTTAGGATATGGTGAGTTGAGCACCATACAATTTTGGGCAAATTACAAGCCATCAACGGATTTGAGATATCTTTACCAAGAGCCGTTTGCTCCTGGATTAGCCAGTCCTTATGTGTGTTAGACATGGTGGACTGATAACCATTTATTTGCGTTCTAAGTGAGAAAAAATTTTAAAATTTAGGCTAAAATGGGGATGCCTGATGGAACATGTGTTTAAATTCGTTAGAATAACGAATTCCCCCCCACACTTAGAACTGAATATTGTCCTCAATATTCAAAGTACCGGGTGTTAAACCGACACTTAGAACGTAAGAAGGAAAATACTCTTAGCCTTTATTTAAGTTTATATACATGTTTTTTTTTTTTTTTTTTTTTTTTTTTTTTTTTTTTTTAAGGATATTTACATATACACAATCATGTGGGTTCGTATCTCCCCCACACTTAGGGTTGAAAAACCCTAATGCATGCTACTGTTTTTGTTTACCGAGTCGCTAGCTTGACTCGACCCCGAATTTATTTGTTCATGGGGAAGTAACCGGCTCAAAATTTATAAATGAGAATGTCGGGGTCAAAGATAATGTCCTCACTCCCGAAAGAGTGAAGAACAGGAGAAGCCACGGGATATATGAAGAAAAGAAAGAAAACCATGATAAATATCATGACTAACTCCTCAACTTCAATAGGAGAATTCATTGTTTCATGAATCTCCTCTTTTAAGCTCGTTTGATCAAGACATATTATGGGTATGTCTAGATCAAAATAAAAGTTATCATACTCCGGAGGAGATATGATATGAGTGAGTTCACAGGAGAACTCCTCAAAGGTGAATGATTCATATTCGGAATTGATTTGAGTGAGTTCACTAGGGAACTCCTCAAAAGTAAATGATTCATATACGGGAAGAGAATTATAAGAATGAGAAGTGGTAATACCACTAATCTTCTCTCCCGTATGATCAAAATGGAACGTTTGCAATTCCGGAATAGAATCATTGATCAAAAGCTCACTATCCTCAACGGGGATAGGAGATGAAACAGGCCTTTCATTAAAAGCCTCGATTCTAGAAATTAGAAGATTAGCATTTAATAATGTAAGATGAAGAGATTCGTCTTGGATTATTTCTTCATCATTCTCTTCTTCTGAGGTGACAAATTCAGAAGGTAATTCCCCCACAAAACTTATGTCTCCACAAGATAAAGAATAGTCCTCATCAGAATCAGAGAACATCTTAATATGGTCAATTAGGAAGACAAGAGGAGGAGGGATATCACACATGTGATCAAGAATTCCCTATGACTCACTTGGGATTGAGACAAGGTTCTCAACACTAGACTTTATTAATTCGTCAGATTCCTTTGCAGGAATAGTGTTAAGATGCTCGTCCCCCATGCTTAGAGAGTGAGTGGGAACCTCGGGTGTGATAACAGCAGACTGAGGGAGTTGAGAAGGACTAGCAGTTATGGATTCTACAAGTTCCATTATTTCTACTGCTAGTGATTCAGTCATTTTATTTTCTCCCTGTATTTCTACTGAAGCAGTTTCAACTGAAGTTGAATAAAAAGGTTTCTCAGATACCTTTGGGATTGGAACAAAGTCATTTATTTCCTCAAGAGGATTTACTTTGACTTCCTTGTCCCCCATTATCAAGATATCTGAAGGGTCATTTGATTTTTCTTTTTCAACTGGTTCATCTTCATCACTTTCATCCTCAAGATAAAATGAGTGAACAAGAGGTTTTTGTTTCCTAAGAATTAGATCCTTAAGACTGTTTAGTCCATCTTGAATGGTCTTGTTGACTTGACTTTGAGCTTTCATCATTTTAGTAATCAATTCAGCTTTAGCTAAATCGTTCTGAGGAAGTGGGTGAGGGGTTGGGTATTGTGAGGGCTGGTGAAAACCAAAGTCATGATTGTTACAAGGAACCTGTTCATAGACAAACTGATTCCTAGTTTGACAATCAGAGCTGTAGTGAGGGCCTCCACAATACTCACAACCGTAAAACTGCTGGGTCTCATGGTATGGAAGCTGATGGTAAGAATCAGTCATGTCAGGGTAGGAATAGGGATTCTGGTTATAGACAGACCTGTTTCCTGACTCTACCATGCCACAACTGGGGCAATTACCACCATTATAAGGACTACCACACCATTGATAGACAAGAGGGTGAGAATAAGACATAGAAAGAATCAAATGGTTTTGGAGGGTAAGAAATGAAGAATCAAATAGGTAGGAGGGTAAAGGTGAATATTTTTGGTATTTTTGAAAATTTTTGTAATATTAATAAGAAGGAAAATATTTTTGGGTTTTTTGTGTTCGTTGAAAACTAATTTTAAAATGTTTTCGGGAACTGTTTTGTTTTTATATTATAATAATAGGAAAATATGAACAAAGATGGATAAATATACAGTGGATATATATTCAACAATCACAGATACAACAAATCGTCTTGATACGCAGCACAGCCTCCCCGGCAGCGGCGCCAAATTTTGATTGGCCTGAAATGGTCAACTTATTTGATTGGTCTGAAACCGTCAGACTAAAGTCAACCACTTGTGAATGGTCAACTGTAATAGTCAAACAGCTTAAGGCCAATGCTTCTGTGGAATATAGTGTTTCCCCGGGTCGTTATGTCCCAACGAGGTGTGCGAAGGTATTAAAACGAATCTGAGATCAGGTGATTATGAACAGGAAAAAGGTGTGAATGTGAGTGGGTGATTAATCTAAGGATTTATAAAACAAAATAGATTAAATAAGCTATATGAACAACTACGTGAAACCTAGATACTTAAAAACGTTTAAAAACCTAAAACGCGCACGTTTAATTTAATTCTACGTAAACGTACGAAACAAAACGATTTTAACTATAGTAGGAATTTTCTTGCCTTAGGGGCTTAAATGCAAATTAAGCAAACTTAAAATGTTTACTTATAATTACTAACTTATTTAAAAGTTAAGAAAACCTAAAACTCTAAAACGCGTACGTTTACGTTTAAATAAACGTCTACGTACAAAATAAAAAGTGAATTCTGTCAAATATAACTTTCACAAATGTGAAAATTATATTTTTGGAATCCTAATGATATAAGAAAATTATTGGAAATTTAAAATTATTTTTACAACTATTTAATTAATTATTATAAATTAAAAACTATTTTTAACTATTTAATAATACATTATATAATAAGAAAATGTGAAATAAGTCTAGAAAAATAAAATTAAAATTTAGAAAAATCTAAAATATTATAAAACTTATTTTAAAACTAAAATTATATTTTTAACACTATTTATCTATTTATTATTAATTATTAACTATTATTTAATTATTTAAATTATCCTAAAATACAAATAATTATGAAATAAACCTAGAAAAATAAGATTTAAACTTGGAAAAATCTAAAATACTATAAAACTAATTTTAGAACTGAAAATGTAATTTTAAGACTTTTTAATTAATTATTACTAATTATTAACTATTTATTTAATTATTAAAAACTAAATTAATTTAAGAAAAGTACTAAATGATACAAGAAAAATCTGAAAAAATTACCAAAATTATTTTTAACTATAAGAAGCCTAGGAAAAATATAAAAATGAAAATTGCTTATTAAATAAGCTGAAAATAAGCCAAATGGCTTAAATAGAAGCTATCACTATTTTTAAATTTGGTTTTTTTCTAAATTTTCTTTTACAAACCTGTTAAACTACTTAAAATAAGACACTTTTGTGAAGGAACTTTTGCTTAAGCTCAAAAATAAGCCCTGTGCACTCAAATAAGCCAAACAGTTTGACTTTCTTTGACTACAAAAGGAAATAAGCTCAAATATGCTATTGTGGGGTCCACAATGGTAAAATTGGTTCCTCTGAGTTGCATGAACAATATTTAGCAAGATTCAACCAAATAAGCAGCTTAAATAAGCCAAGAAACTACAATAAGCACTTGCTTATTGTGGGTTCTGAGACAGATTTAGGACAGAGATGGGGAGCAAATCTAAGTGGGGTCCACAGGTCCAATGGTCAAACTATTGGTCAACTTTTAAAGCCTGATAGGAGGGGGGATGGGAAAACCCAAATATGAAGAGTGGGACCCACTTGGGTGGCCACAAACCACCACCAAAGTGGTGGTGATGGGGGACTGTTCTGCTGCACGGGGGAGACACCCTTCCCTGCAGCCGTGTTTGGATGGATGGTGGGACCCACAGAAAATTCACAAAAATAAGATGGTACTGATACCTTGAAGCTGAGGTGTTGGACTACAAGTCCTAACAATTTCAAGCTCTAAATCCTACTCCTAAATTCTATAAAATTCTTGGAGTTTTTGGATTTTTCTGCACAAGAAAATTTTGACTTTTTCTATTTCAACTTCTAAATTGACTTTTATGAAGTTCTAATGATTACTACTGGTTTAATAAGTTGTAATAAGATGAAATCAAACCAAAATAAGCTAAGTTACCTAAAAATGAAATGATATGAGGGTTTATGGGTCTCACTGTCCATACAGTGGACAGTTATGATGCAATTTTGATGATTTTGACTATTTACCCTAGTTACCTGAGTTTTTATACTACTTATGACCTAAAATGACTTGACTAAGCATGCATGGGCTAAAATAAACAACTGAGACTTAGAACCTAGTGGTGAAATACCCTAATCCAAACACCCCTTTATGTAGATTGATTTTATGATTTCAAAGGATATGGTGAATTTAAACCACAACACTGATTCCAAACTCTATTTTATGATTATATAAGAATAATTGAGCATAAATCAACCACACCACAAGCATATAACACAAGTTTGTCAAATTTGTTTTTATATTGTGAGAAATTGATTTTTTAGCAACAATGGATTCTAACAAACAAGACCTCAATATTAAGCTTGATTATTATTAACTAACAACAAACAAGCAGAGAAACATAGAAATTACCAAGATTAAACAACAAAGATAGTGAAATGGAAAATTGAGAATAAGCTTACAAATGAGCACCAAGCTGAGAACAATGGAACCATGGAACAAAATCACTTCCTAAAGCCTCCCATAAGGCACTAGTACCAGGACAATCCAAAATATACCCTGCTCCTTTCTTCTTCTTTCTTGTGCACCAATTTTTTATTTTTCAACTATTTAATTTGATTTTTTAGTATTTTTTTCTTTTATAAGCTAAACAGATAATTAAGGTTACTAAAACTTATCTAAGCTTTGTCAAAGCTTAAATGAGCTTATGAAAGTCATCAATAACAAATAACAACAACATTTAAACTTTTTGTGATTTTTGAAATAATGAGAAATTGCATAAACTGAGATCATGAAGATTAACTGGAGTTTATCATTAAAACAAGTTTGGAATACACTTTGGAAGCTTTGAATTACACTAGGAATCTAAAATTGACAAATACGATTTTAAACTAAAGCTACCTAATCTAATACTTCTTTTTCTGGCTTCTCTTTTGATTTATAATGACTTCCAGGGTTTGTGGGACCCACTGGAACATTTCCCACCACCAATTTGAGCCCTTGGATGACTGATGAATCCTAGCCGTTTAAAAGTGCTTTGGCGCCAAAAAGTCTTGGGACAGAGGGAGATAGCGTGTGAGGGTTTCATGGTAATTAATGGGTTAGGGTGAGGTGTAGAGGTGGAGGGGACAGGGTAGGATAGGTGGTAGCAAGTTGGGTGGAATACCAGTCGAAGTGGAGGTGGTGGTATTGCTGTGAGAGTGAGGGAGGGAAAGGATAAAGGGGTGAGTGGTATTGCAGTTTGACCGGGGTCAAACTTAGCAAAGGGTGTGGGCTGGGGTAGTTTGGGCTTAGGATAAAAGGGGTGGGCTGGTGTTTGTGGATTGGATTTGGTTTTGGCTTGTGATAATATTAAGGGTCCGGTTTGGTTTTATAATAACACAAGGACCAATTTTGAAATTAGTCGAAAGTTTGGGGGTGTGATTTGGCATTCTTCCATAGTTTGTCACAAGGTTATTTTCTGCCAATGATGAATAGTATGAGGTCCAAAGTTGAATTTTCCGTTTTAATTTCCCAGGGACTATTTCTGCCAAACTTTCAAACTTTAGGGACCTGTTATGTAATTTTACCAAACATGCCAATCAATGACCAATCCTGCCATAAATGAGAAGTATAAGGACAAAATTTGTTTTTCTCAAAGTTTTAATATCCCAGGGACCATTTATGTCAATTTCCAAAGTATAGGGACTAAACTTGTAATTTTGTGAAACTTTGCACCAAAGGACTAAATATGTAACTTTGTGATTCAAAAGGACCTTTGGTGACTTTTTCAAGTTTTTTAGAATAACCAGGGACTAGTTTTGACAACTTTTGAAACTTGAGGGACTGAAACTGCCAATTATGCAAACTTTGTACGTTTTTCATCTGTTTTTTATTATTTTGCATTTGAAACATATAAAACACACTTTTAAGATATTTTAAGTATTTTGATGCATATTTGAGTGTTTTTGGCTGTTTTGGCAGCTCAGATTTGTATAAAATGATGAGTATTTAGACACTCATCAGGAAGCAATTCAGACATTTTTGGAGTACTTAATTTTCCATGCTGAGAACAGTACCTGACGGCGTCAAGAGGAGAATCCTGACGGCGTCAAGAGTAAAAGTGGTGACGGCCCAGTTAAACCTGACGGCGTCACAAGAAGGGCGTCAAGAGTAATTTTGGTGACGGCCTGGAAATGAAATACACATGACGGCGTCAGACCCAGATCTAGGCAGTCCGAGGCACTATTTGGCGGCGAGATGACGGCGTCATACATTTGTTCTTGACGCCGTCACCTATCAAAATCTATATATAGTTTTCTATTTTTCATTCAATAAAGGAGGAACTTGTGTGGAGAAACCTAGGGTCGAACCTTGTAAACCCTAGGCCGTTTTTTACAGTATATTCAAGGTTTTCACCCCTTGAATCCTTTCATGTTCAATTGAGATAAGTCTTCTCTTAATTCAATCAATATGTCTATGTGTTAGTTGTCTATATCTTGTGCTTGTCTTGATTTCAACATGCTAGGCTAGATTTATCTTGTGTTTGCTTAGATCTAATGAAACCTAGATGTTAATTATGTGTTGATTACTTGTTTATGGTTGTATTGGATGAATGATTTCAATGTTAGGCTTAAGAAAACTGGCAGATCTCCATTGTGTAACATGCTTGAACGTCTTAAGAAACATGAACCGATGTGTACTAGGTTTTATTGGTTGGATTTAATGCATAAGAAAATTCTAGTGATCCCATGTTAGGAGCTTCTTAGCCGGCTCGACATAGGAGTGAAGTAGGCGCTTATAGGATTGGGGAAGTAAGTACGCCACCCCATGAATGGTATTAAGGAATACAATCCGTCATCCACGCAACTATAACAAGTAATTAACATGTAAAAGATGTCTAGGGAGTAGTGAAATCTAAGTAAACACAATTCTCCCACATATTGCTCACAACTTTAGAATAATTTAGTTTATTTTCATTTTTAGTATTTTATTTTGATTGCATCTTAGTTATTGGGTTAGTTGGCTAGCAACTAATTCCGCCCTACTCCTTCAAAAACCCGAGATTTTTACTTGCTTTTCATAAAACATAAAAATACAAAAAGAATCATCCCTCATCTCTAGACCTAGTTTTTAGGTTTTCTAAGCCTAGCGACACTATTCCTAGCTGAACGATCAATCCCCCGGTACTTGTCATTATACTATACTACATCGATCAGGTACACTGCCTGGTGGGGGTTGTAAGCTTCTCAAGATCCCTTGAGAGGTAAAACCTGGTGCAATTCCCACGCATCACTAATCCTAACGTCTTTCGCGATAAACCTTAATTTTACGACGAACCGAAAAATATTCATTTTCAAAATAAAGTTTCCAAAAATAGATTTTCACACTCTCCATAAACATTTCTCACAAAAACAACATTCCCGTAACTTACTAACGCTCAATTATATGAACGAAGACTCGTTACGCAAAAACACAAAAACACAAAAACTACACAAGTCATTTCTACACCACAAAGGTGATCAAAATGAACTTTCCCAAATTTCAAACTTTCCAAATCACAATAAATCCATTTACGCAAAGGGATTTAGTGCTAAAAACTCACCTATATCACACATATAACACTACAATCACCTATAACAAACCAAACAAACGTCAACCGAGTCAAGACTATCAGTCAAACTGACCTGCTAAAACCACGGTTGTTACATCATCCCCCACTTAGGGAAATCGCGTCCAGAGATTTTAACTGCACGAGTCACCACTCACAACAGCAAAAGAAAATTTATGGGTATTTAAGCAGAAAAATACCACCCTATAAAATCACAGAGAAAGAATCGCAAAAATGTGAACAAACTAAACACTCGAATTCACACAATAAAAAAAACATTCCGTCACTCCAACGATACACGCAAATAGATACACTCCCCGATCAATAACACCAATGATCAAAACGACTTCTCACAGGTAGGTACGATACCCCCAACCAAATGAAAAGCCAAATGGTAACCGCAAGACGCACTCACAAATGACAGATACCCATAAAACAAACATTTATGAATACCCCGCATCTAACTTCCATGATCTAAAATCGAACTACAAACGATCTACTTCACCAACCACATCAGCAAACAAATTTGGGTACTTAAATTTCATCGGATCCTCACGTTCCCAAGTAAACTCAGGACCACGCTTAGAATCCCACCATACCTTTACCAATGCTATCTCACCATACTTCAAACCCCTAACATCTCGATCCATAATCTCAACAGGTTTCTCGACAAAACGAAGAGTCTTGTCAACCTTACATTCATCTAATGGCACATGCAAACTAGCATCCGCCAACCACTTCTTTCCATTAGATACGTGAAACGTATCATGCACTCTACTTCACTCCTCAGGCAAATTCAACCGATATGTCTCAAATCCATTCCTTTCTGTAAATCTCAAATGGTCCTAAGTATCTCGGTGCTAGCTTGCCTTTCTTACCGAAACGCACAACACCCTTCCAAGGAGATACTTTTAACCTCACAATATCACCAACACCAAACTCTAAGGGCTTACAGAAATAATCCGCATAACTCTTTTGGCGATCTCTTGTTGCCTTAAGTCTTTCCTTAATCAGAAAACCTTATTCGTAGTCTCTGGTTCTAGTTCAGGACCAATTAGTTGGCGTGTTCCAACCTTTGCCCATAGAACAGGTGACCTACATTACCTTCCATACACCTTTTCACACGACACATACTCAATACTAGAATGATAATTGTTGATATAGGAGAACTTAGCTAAGGATAAATGTATACCCCGGCTTCCTCCAAAATCAAACACACCCATGCTCTTAGCTCACCATCCATCTCCTGATTTGTACGCTCACTTAGTTCACTCATTTAAGAACGATAAGTCGTACTCATCTTCATACGCTATCTCAAGGCTCCATAAAACATTTACCACATTCGCGGAGTAAGTATTTCATCTTGATATAAGCTGATTGACGCGACACCCCACGTCTCTCTACCAACTCATCAAATGAAATGTCTCACCAATTCCTTCTCAACAAAATCTCCAAGTATCTCTGACCGTTGCATCACCATAATAATCGTTGACATCAACACTCACCGTCAAGCGTATCAACCACTTGTTAAGGTAATAATACGTCTTATCCATTCTTGGATGTATCTTATACCTTGCATGATCGATGTCCTTAAGGTTCCTCTCCATGAAATCATTAGCGGGTCCGCAAAGTACAATCGTCCATCTTCATTCTTTTCCATTTACTGGTCTAAACCAAGTAATCATTCTTATTACTTGTTCTCATCCTTGAACCTCTCTCTCTAGACTGTCAATATCATCATCTTAACTCCGAACTGAATTATCATAATCATTGCTCACAAACACCTAAGTTTCACTCGTTCACTCCCGCTCAGCGCTCTTACCATGATGTCCACCCTTCCTTTACAGTGGCGAATCAGACAATCGTAGTCACTTAGAAATTCCACACCCAACTTCTCTTCTACATATATTAACCTCTCGTCAAATATATGATAAAGATTCTTATGATCTGTGTAGATAACACTTTCTGCTCCATACCAATATCATCTCCAAGTTCTACTCCCCAACTCTAAGTCACGTATCACATAGTTCCTCATATGTTTCTTCTACCTCCGCGATGCCTGAAGAACGTACATCTTGAAGCTGAACTTCTCACTTGGACACTTGACAACATCCTCTTCTTCTTCAACGAACAAATTGATAATCAAAACAACAATCTATCCTAAGTAAACGACACGAACCATGAAACCGGTCGAACTAAAACGTATATCAACGAACTCAAAAGGGGTACGAATTACCAACTAACGGAGTAACGAACATAAAAATCAAAGCTAGAAAAAACACAATGAGCAATTTTCCCCAATAAAAATTGACGCAAACCAAATGTTCATGAAAAACCCACACAAGAAAAGATAGAATACACGTACTCATAGAAAATCCACCAACGTACCACAACGAAAGAAACACTTGAGGAACCAAATACATAACAAGTTTGGTAAATGAGAACCATAGGCAGTTCTTATTCCCGTACTCGACCTCCCCAAAAACAAATGAACACCATTTTTCACAAGACATATCTTAAACTTATACATTTTTTTATAAAATATATATAAACCATTTTATGTAAGTCATCAACATAACCATCTTTTTTTTCCACACTTCATTTCCCATAAAAAAAAATTAGCTTCCATTAAACGACCTTGAAATACCCAAGACAAATTTGTAAATTCCATAAAGACTCTAACACAACCTCTTAATCGAACGGGAAAGACATTGAAGAATTCCGTAATCAAAATAATCCTCAAACGAACTCATACCAGTGAACACTCACGCAAATACATTGCAAACCAAACGATGAACTTACAGACTCATTCGTACAACGATCAAACCAAAATCATAGAAAATCACCGATACTAACAGGTCACAAAATATGTCACAAAATTCAATTGGTGTGTGTAAATGAGGGATTAAATATCCACACCAACTCGTCACGAACCAACAATACTTGAAGAATAGTATAACATTCATCCGAGGAATGAATGTATGGAATAACCAAAGAAATGAACCAGTATCCAACAAAAACGAATTCGATTACCCAACACCTATCACGACGTCAAATAGAAAGAGTATGGCATTAGTACCATCATGGTACGAATAGGAATGCCAACCAAAGAATTAGGTATACAAACAGAGAGTCTAGCAAACTAATCAACTTAAATACCACAACATAAGTACCCACCGATAATTGAGGTATCAACATATGATAGGTAGGATGGAATCTTACCACCTACACACCTCAACATATAACGACTGCCCAAACGGTTAAGAGAATACTTCTCTAACCATACAGCCATCACCAACATGATATCACATACCATCTTCCACCACATATAACAACAAACATCAATCAATGCAATAATGGTCACAAGTCCACGTGTGTAATACCCTTATAATTATGTTCGCGACCATAGTTATAAGCCTATTCCACACGCATACTTACTTCCAAAACCACACATCTCAATGATAACGCACATATACCACATAACACCTAATACACCATGCAATCCATGCTATCATACTTGCAAGTCCACTTGTGTCGTGACGCATGTATAATTATGTTGGCCACCATAATTATCTATGCCCCTTTTCATAAGTGTACTCCCTCCTATGACAACACATCATGCAAACAATCATGCAAACAAAAACAAAAGATGTCGCAAACAATCATCTCGCATGGAACAATTCCAACAATCACGTAAACTCTATAATCCAAAATCACTTGGATAAGGTCGGTCCAATATCCAAGAGTAATCACGCTCCAACATGGCTCCTGACGGCGAAAGACAATATACGAATTCCAAAACATAACACAAAACAAAAGACGCCGCATAATGGCTCAAACTTCATTCTCGCACTTGCCTCCCCACTCAAATCGGTTCAACTTACTACTCGCTGTGGACTCTAGATCCGAATCCACACCATTCCATCCTAACTCCCTTTCATCTTTACTCAACCACCCATTCATGTTTCCTACATGTTGAGGTAGTCGACAACATGCAAAACCATCTTTATTCTTTCTTCCAATCCCGTATGATTCACAAGCGCATACAAATCACGAGGTTTAGACTAAACCACATCTCCTTCCTATGTGAAGTGAGGACACTACCAAGGGTATTTGGTAATGGCTCCATCTCCAGAAGTCACCGTGGTTCCAAACCTCTCCACTTCTTCTCCACCAACGTTTCCCATAAATGTCCTCTCCTTGTCCGAACATGGATACATGTTATCGAAAACTCGGATTATGCGGTTAGTCCGCTTCATCCTACCACTTCTCTCACATCCGATAGCGACAACGGTAGTCCAACCAAGCATCTTACGCGCGGAAGACGATATAATAAAGTCAATATATACAATACTACGTATAGGGGATAAAATAGACGTCCGAAACTCAATAAAACATCTCATAAATATAGGAAAATAGACATATAAAATACTATACTTACACATAGATCATAAATGCAACTATATGAGGGACTCCTAAGTTATAGTCTAGGTTCAACCACCTAATTCTCTATAACCAAGGCTCTGATACCAATTTGTCACACCTCGCCAAGGCGGAAACACGAGGGTGTAACTTCATGGATATCATCACAACACCTGGTGTCTATATAGGGAACAACTACATGCACAAAAATAGAGCAAAGTACAAACACAAAGTGTTGTAACAATACCCCAAAACAAAATCTGAAACAATACATAAATCCAAACATAGATGATAAACCACTTCTAATGCAACTAAGGTCTCGTCTATCCACATCCTTCTATCTTATCCTTAGAAAGCTCACCTGAAAATGATGCTTAAATTGTCAACATTACGTTGGTGAGATTCATAGGTTTGAGACTCAACACACAAGGCAACCAAAATCACTGTGATTACAAAATATAGCTGGACAAATAATTATAGTTATCATATAGCTACATGCATTTGCAAGTCAATATTCACACACAAAGGCAACAACACTCATAAGGCAACCAATAGGACGGCTCGTGTCCTCCGACCCCACAATAATTACAACAGGACGGCTCGTGTCCTCCGACCCCACAATGATTACATTAGGACGACTCGTGTCCTCCGACCCCACAATGATTACATTAGGACGGCTTGTGTCCTCCAACCCCATTAAACATCAATTAGGTCGCATGCGCGAGCAACAGGATAAGCATCCTCCTAATCGAATCACATATATATCCACACAAGCAAATAATTACACATAGCATGCATACGATAACATTATAAGCCCAAGCTCTTTAACACCATACACATAATCACAGTAAATCAAATCATTTAAGACAAGCATCATTCCCATCCCAAGTTTAAAACAAAGTAAAAATATGGGACTATGAACTCACCTTGAACTCCGCAGCTTCCACAAAAACAACTCACAATCTATAACACACAAAAATAATCCACATTACACAAGGCCAAGCTAAAAGCTACAACCCATGTAATACTCATATGATGGATATCTAAGACTCATATGACGCACCATGGATCTCCTAGACACCACACTAACCACTACCAAAACTTAATACTCACTAAATCCCTTGCACTCTTAAAATCAGAAAACGCAGAATTTTGAGGTACATTCGGCCACATAAAATCACGACAAATAAAGCTCAACAACTCACACCAAAAATTCACCATGGTCTCTCATAAGCATAGAAGCTAATCCCAGAAGGCCATGGACCAATAGCACACATAAATACTCATAAGAAATTCAAACTTGTCAACTACTCAAATTCGGATCTGAACGCACACCAAAAAGTTTTGATTTTTAATAATTACTTCCACAAGTTTTTATCACGAATCCTCTTCGTGGTTAACCTAAAACTTAACTATTCCAGAAGGCCAAGTCAAAATACCACTTTTACAACCACATGACACCCTCAAACTTTTACCCAAAATCTGTCCCGGTTTGACAGCTTTACCCAAAATCTGGACTTTTTGGAAAGCTCTTTCATTATACTTTAATTTAGACCTAAAATTCGTGACTTAACTCTTCACCATCTGTTATTTACACTCACATCTTTACAGCTATAATTTTCTGCCCAAACCCTAACACATAATCTAACGCGTTTTACACTCAATTCTCTTAACCAATCATCATACTATTATCATTAATTGATCCCAACATGTTTAATAACATTAATTTACAGAAGTTAACACAAACCCTAATCCATCATACTTTATATTACATGAATTAGATCAATAACTAATTAATTACACATAAGGGTTAAGGATTTTACCTTGATTCTTGATTATTGCTTGAAAACTATGAAACCCTAATTTTTTTCTTCTTGTTTCCTCCTTGTGTCGACCCAAAATTGCAGGAAAAAGGGATTGGGAACTTTGATTTTGTATTTATAATTATTAAATGGGTAATTACCTAACTTAGAGTTGTAATTGGGCTACAATTGGGTCTCTTTTCCCCCTTTATCCCTTATGGCCGGATTTTATATATATATATATATATATATATATATATATATATATATATATATATATATATATATATATATATATATATATATATATATATATTTTATTAAATTAATTTATTACACTCAAAACCTCATACTTTTCATATTTTATAAATATCCGTAACTAATCCTAACGTCTTTCGCGATAAACCTTAATTTTACGACGAACCGGAAAATATTCATTTTCAAAATAAAGTTTCCAAAAATAGATTTTCACACTCTCCATAAACATTTCTCACAAAAACAACATTCCCGTAACTTACTAACGCTCAATTATATGAACGAAGACTCGTTACGCAAAAACACAAAAACACCAAAACTACACAAGTCATTTCTACACCACAAAGGTGATCAAAATGAACTTTCCCAAATTTCAAACTTTCCAAATCACAATAAAACTATTTACGTAAAGGGATTTAGTGCTAAAAACTCACCTATATCACACATATAACACTACAATCACCTATAACAAACCAAACAAACGTCAACCGAGTCAAGACTATCAGTCAAACTGACCTGCTAAAACCACGGTTGTTACAGAAACCAAGCAATGGGCCATGCCCAATCTCCTTCAGAAATAACATCAAAAACATTAGCTTGAAGATCAAAACCCGCGTTCGTAATAGCACGATACGAAACATGATTCATGAGAGGACATTGAGTATCCCAATTATCAAACCATGCTGATGTGTTTCGGCCATCCCCAAGAACATGCCAAAAATGTGGACGGATAGTATCCCGAATTTGGAGCAACTTACGCCATCCCCAACTCACATTAGAAGCCAAATCCACATCCCAAAAACTCCTATTTTTCAATTTATACGCATGAATCCATTTCACCCATAAAGATTCCTTGTTAGTTATAATTTTCCATACATGGGTAGACATCAATGCAACATTAAAATCACTTAACTTACGAATGCCAAGCCCACCTTCGGGTTTAGGAAGACAAACATCATCTCAAGAGACCTTCGCTTTACCACGCTTCATATCACCTTGACACCATAAGAACCCGCACATTAATTGTTCAATATCATTCATAATACCAACGGGAAGAATGAAAACGAATGCCCAATATATATGCATAGATGATAAGACCGAACTAACAAGTTGAAGCCTCCCTGCAAAGGAAAGCCATTTATTCTTCCAATCTCCAATTCTCTTACGAACTCCTTCAATAAGAATCTTGCAATCTTTGTATAGAAGACGTGAAGAAATAAGAGGAACGCCAAGATACTTAATTGGGAGAGTACCTTCTTCAAATGGCATGAGTTGAAGAATAGAAGCTCTAATACAAACACTTACATTACATAAAAAGATTGTGCTCTTCGGGATACTAGGAACCAGCCCCGAGACGCCTTTAATATCACCATGAGCGAACATAATAAGATCATCTGCAAAACAAACGTTGATAATTTTCTATTTTCTAGATCGATTATGATATGTAAAGCCATCATCTTCCCGAACTCTACGTTTGAGAATAAGTGTTAGAATTTCCATAACCAACGTGAATAAGTAAGGGGATAATGGATCTCCTTGACGAAGTCCACGCTTCCCTTTGAAATACCCATGTAAATTACCGTTGACGTTTATGGAGAATGAAGTGCTTGTGACACATGCCATCACCCATTTAATCAACTTCGAATGAAAACCAAAGCCTCTTAAAATATCTTCCAAAAAGCTCCAACTAACCGTGTCATATGCCTTTTGAATATCAATTTTGAAGGAACATCTAGGAGGGCCTCTATCCAAGTGATAATTATGCATCAATTCTTGAGTAAGAAGGATATTATCTGAGATACTACGACCAGGTATAAAAGCTGATTGATTGCTACTAACCACATCATCCAACCCGTCCTTAATCTGATTAGTAATAATTTTGCTAATGCACTTATAAATGACGTTGCAACATGAAATAGGACGAAAATCATTAACACGAGTAGGGGTGGATACCTTAGGAAGCAATGCAAGGATCGTGTGGTTAATCTCTTGAAGCAACTTCCCATTTGTGAAAAAGTCTCTAACCGCCTTACAAACATCTCCACCAACAACCTCCCATGCTTTCTTGAAAAAGACCGAAGTAAAACTGACGAGTGTCTAAATACTCATCATTTCGTTCACATTTAAGCTACAAAACATCTGAAAACATACAGATATGCTTTAAAATATATGAAATATCAATAAATTATGTTTTTATGAGTTACAAGTACAAAAGGATTGAAAACTGATGAAAAACAAAATATTTCACATAATTTACAGTTTCAGTCCCTGAACTTTGAAAATTTGGCAATCTAGTCCCTGGTAATCCAAAACATGTAAAATATCATCAAAGGTCCTTAGGGATTCATAAGTTGTCAAAAAAAATCCTTTAAAGTTAAAAATTGCAAAATGACAACTTTAGTCCCTAAAGTTTGAAAAATGTCAAAATTAGTCCTTAAGGTTTTAAAAATGAAAAAAATATTAAAAATAAACCTTGTACTATTCATGAATGGCATAATTGGTCCTTGTGATAAATATTGGGAAATTATAGGTTCAGTCCCTACAAAATCCAAATGTTACAAAATTGGTCCTTGGGCTTATTTATTACACAAACAAACCGGACCCTTTATATTATAAACCAAAAACCAAATCCAATCCAATAATCAAACACCCCAGCCCACCTTACCCTTTCCCTGGCCCAACCAAAAGCCCAAAACCCCACCCCTTTATTAATAAAACGGGTTTGACCCAATTTGACCTCCCAAAACCGCCAAACACTGTACAACCTCCACCTCCACCTCTGCTTCAGCAAAACCAGGGTGGTTTCACCACCTCACCACTACTTGTCTGCCTCCACCTCACCTTCTCCACCTCACCAAACCTACCTCAACCCACACTTAATGCTTCCCCACCACTTTTTCCCTCCAAACCATATCTACACCTCTATATAATACAAACTTCCTCAACTTAGCTACCAACCATCTCAATCTTGTCCCCTCCACTTATATAACATTCCAAGGTGCATTAATTGGAAAATATCGGCTCCAAGTTACCTGTTCTACTTTTGGCACCAAAAACGTTTAAACGGCTAGGATCATCTCAGAGGATTGAAAGGTTAGGATTTGAAGTGGGATTTCCTCATAAAGTCAAGGGGAACCCTAATTTTGGCTATAAAAGGAAAGAGAAGGCAGAAGATATAGTGTGTAGTTTTAATTTGTGAAATTCAAATCGTATGTATTGTACTCTGTAATTCAGTTGTTATTTCAAGCTTTCAAACCTTGTACTCAGTTTCTATAATCTAAGTTGAAGTTTTTATGATCCTAATTCCAAGTTTCTGTGTTCAAATCTCTATATTGCATTTTTATGTTTGAAATTTCAAGTGTAGGTTATATTGATCATAAGCTGTTATTGTGGACTCATATAGATCATATAAGCTCCAATATAGCTTATAGAGGCTATTAGAAACCTTGGAAAGCAGTTTAGCATAAGAAAGAAAAAATATAAAAAATTTCAAGAAAATAGAAATAAAATCAAAAATTGCAGGTTTCATGGTAACAAGTTGGAGCAGGGTGAATTCTGGATTGCCCTGGGTTAGTGAATCTGTGGAGATTCTATAGGAAAGATCTTTGGTCCTTGGTTCATGGTTTGGCAGGATTGCACCTTGTAAGCTTCTAATCTCATTTCCTTGTTTTTACTGTGGCATATCTTATTCATCTGCTTATTGGTTTGTTTATGCTTATTTGATGTTATCTAGTCATATTATAACTTAAAATATCAAGCTTGTTCATTTAAATCCATAGTTACTAAAAAATCAAGTTTCACAGTTAAAATACTATCTTGGTCATTTCTGAGTTTGATGCTTGTGTTCTTGCTATTTCATGTTTATTTGATCTTTGTTAATGATAATATAAGGATTGATAATAGAATTGAGGATCAAATCAATCATATTCTTTGATAATCACAAAATAGGATTGATAAGGTAGTGTTTCGATTTAACTGTGTAATGGGTATTAGTTGGTCTAAGTGATTGATATCTGTTCTTATATGCTACTCAGTACCTAATTTGACCAAAATAACAAAGTCTCAGTGAGTTACAAGCTTGAAAGTCAAAATCATCAAAATCTTGGATTAAAACCCTTCTGTGTTGGATTTTGAGTGGCATATGCCCGATAACCATTCACAAGTTAGTGATTTAGCTTATTTTAGCCTTAACATAGCTTATTATAACACAATCATCCAGAAAATCAAGTTAGAGTTTCACTTTAGTCAACTTAGCTTAATATTTAAAAAAGTCAAAATTGCATACTTAGGCAGAAATCCAAAACATGGTAGAATTATTGTGATTTTTATGAACAGCCTGAGACCCTGACCTTTACAGAAGTTAATCTTTGTCACCTAGTCTTCAAGTTTTCACAATCAGCTTATTTTTAAGATTTTTATATAAGCTTTTGCAAGTGCTTATTTTGACCTGCAGGGCAGGCACATGCCCTGTGCATAGGTTTTTTTACCAATATTCCCAAGACCATAGCTACTTCATTAGTGGGCCCCACCCTTAGATTATTGGCTTTTTGGAAAGCCAAGCAACCCATCTTGACAGATCAGGGCTTATTTCACCATTTAGAGCTTATTTGGTAGGGCTGCAAGTGCCTTTAAGTTTGATCATTTCCTGAGTACACTGAGTGACTCAGTGTGTGAGCCCAAGTTCCAAGCCTTACACAGACCTCAATAATAAGCCATAAGCCTAGCTTATTGGCTTATTTCAAAGTTGACCAGTCCACCTTCAAGTTCAGGACTTATTTTGGACCCTCCCCCTTCACTTCTGTGGACCCCACAGAGGTCCAAAGGTGCCTAGTTTGGCCTGTTTTGGCCTTGTAGTTGCTTAAGTGCTTATTTGCTCATAATAGCTTATCCAGAGTGCTTATTTGTGACTTTTGTCCTATTTCAAGTTGATATACATATGTTTGAGCTTATTTGATCATTTAAAAGCTTTTTCACTAAATCACAAGTCCTAATAAGCTATTAAGTCCACTGTTAAGCACATGGGGGTGTATTCAGCTTATTAATAAGCTATATCAAAAGTGATTTCATAAAATTTTCTTATTTTTAGCTTATTATCATCTGTCAATAAGAAAAACCAACAAAAACCAACTTTAAAAATAGTGATAGCTTCTATTTAATAGAAATTATCTATTTTAATTTTCTTATTAGCTTATTTAATAAGCACTTCATCATTTTTATATTTTTCTTAATTTTCTTTTAGCTTAAGGTATTTTCCGTAATTTTTCTAGATTTTTATCTTTTGATTTAGTAATTATTACAATTAATATTAATTTAAATAATAATTAAGTAATATTAGTTAATTAAATAGTTTTATTAAATTTTATTTAACAACAGTACTTTTTTATATTTTTTCTAGGCTTTATATATCATAAAGTATTTTTAGGAAATTTTTTTTTAATTTTAACTGTTCATTTGGTAAATTTTAGAATTTAAATAATTTAAATAGGATTTAATTCATAATTAAGTGATTAATTAGTAAAATTGTTAAAATATAATTTTTAGAAACTTTTAATAATTTTTTAAGATTCATATAATAGGTTATTAGTTTTATAAATTTCCTCATAATTTTCTAAGTCATTTTAGTATTTTTAGTAATTTAAATTAGTTAAAATTAGTTTAATTAATATAATTAGTATTTAATTAATAAAAACCCCACAAAAAGACAAAAATAGGTATTTTTAGTTTTTAAATTTATTTTAAGTCATTTTTGAATTTTAGAAATTAATTTTGCAATTTTCTAGCTAAAATTTGTAGTATAAATCTTTTTAATATAATTTAAATAGTTTAAATTAAATAATTAAATAGTTTTTATTTAAATAATTAATATTAAATAATAAAATAATCAAAAAAATAATTTTCTTTTATAATTAAGTTTGTAAAATTTTCATTTGCACCCCCTGTAGTTTTAAATTGTTTAAAACTCACATTTTTCTCAGCACGCATACGTATCTGTTTTTGAATTCAGTTTACGTGTATACATATCTGATTATTGTGCTTGTTATATATTGTTATCCAAATAAATCCAGTAGTATAAATCAAACCCAAATCATCTTGGTTACTGTCCTCAGTGCCACTCATTCCCACAAACGTTTTCAAACTCAATTTCAATCTCGTTGGGACTTAACGACCCGGGGATTTCCCTATATTTCCACGGTTAATATACCTTGCACTTTCTCCTAGGTGAGCCTATCAACTGCACACGGTTGACTGGTTGATTTAGGAGGAGTCAAAATTTGGCGCCGCTGCCGGGGAGGTTGTTGCGTGTTTCAAGACGTTTTGAGGTTTAGTGGATTTCAAAGCCGTCATTGTACAAATCTCACCCATTTTGTAAAAATATCAATCATACCAAAACGTTCATTAGCACTTTTCCTAAAGTGTTAAAAACACCAAAAAAATTAAATAAACAACAAAATTAATCGTGAAGTTAAATTACTTCGTTTTCTTTAAGATTACAACATGTACAGGTGGTTTAAGGTAAGTTCTAACATTAAATTGCGAACTGAAGAGAGATCCATTCTTCTCTCCCGCCACCCTGCGAGTAATCTTAAAGGAACGATTTCGGTTAACGAATCGGTTCCAAAAATATTTTCCAAGTTTTTTAACCCATACACGAAAAGTCAAAAACATTTTGTTTTATTGTGAATAAATTACAAATGATACCTTCAAAATAAGTTCCCAAACATAAGATAAAAACTTGCCATTGTATCCCTGTGAGTGGTATACCTTTTATAAAGAAGCCATTCACCTGTGATTATTGGTTTAAGTTCAGTGTGGTTTTGCCTCTGTCTTGTTTTGATTGATACCGTTTTAGTGCATGCGCACTCGTTCGCAAACAAAGCGTAATCTCCAGAAAAACGTAACTAAGTTACGTACTGTTAAAGAAAAACAACCATTAAAAATGGACGACGTGCCCCCACTTCCCAAGGATGACGCAGTTCCTGACACCCGAACAATGGAGGAACTGTGTCAACCTACCATGCACGGGAGAGGTGGACCCATTGCACCACTGACTATTGGAGCCACGGACTTTGGACTAAAACACCACATGATACAACAGGTCCACAATTCGTGCCAGTTCCACGGATTGCCGGGTGACGATGCTAACAAGCATCTCGACAAATTTTTAATTGTCACCCAGAGCATGAAACAAAATGGCGTCACCGATGACGGCCTACGTTTGTACCTTTTTCCCTATTCCCTTACTCATCATGCAACTTCCTGGTTCGATCGACTTCCAAAGAATTCGATCCACACTTTTGGTGAGATGATTACGAAATTTCTGGCCAAATACTTTCCACCATCTATGGTCACAAAGCTGAGGAATGATATCAGCAACTTTAGACAGCTTCCTAACAAATCTTTATTCGAGGCATGGGAACGCTACAAACTCGCCATTGATCGATGTCCCAACCATAATATGCTTCTTGTCACCATTATCGACACCTTCTATAATGGTCTGACTCTTCGCCATCGGGACACCATCAATGCTGTTGCTGGGGGCACCTTTATGAAAAGGACCCCTGAAGAGTGTTATGACTTAATCGAGAACATGACTGCCCATCATAATTTTTGGGACTCCTTTGCTGAGAGGAACGACTCATGTAAATTTGTCACTCCGGCAAGCAATGAGATATCCCTTCTAGCTAAAAAGCTCGATGATTTGTCTACAACAGTTTTACGTATCCATCAGACAAATCATCATCAGGTCAAAGTTGTTAACCCAAGTTGTGAAACTTGCGGTGGTCCACATTCGTACACAGAGTGCCCATCCTCCAGTGGCTTAGCTCGTGAAAACGTGTACGCAGCTCAAGGTTGCTATAATACGGGAGGTAATTCTTACCAACCACAAGGGACCGAAACCTTTTGAGCTACCGTTCTAACTATCTTGGACCACCAGGGTTTAATCAGTCCCAGAACCAACATGGTCAAAACAGGAACCAGAATTTTAACCAGAATCAGAACCAGAACCGAATTAACCAAGGTTTTAACAACCAAGGGAATTTCAACGCTGGTCAAAACCAGGTTCACCAGAATCAGAACCAAGGGAACTATAACCGTAATCAAGGTCAAAACAATTACCAACAGGGTAATTTTCAACAAGGAAACAATTTCCATAACAATCAGAATCCAGGGAATTTCCAGAACAACAGGGCTCAAAATCAGAACCAAGCCATTGTTCCTACTGGACCATCATCCGATGAGTTATTAAAACAGTTTATGAAATCCCAGGATGATCTGAACAAGTTGTTGGTTAGCCAGATTTCTGACATTAAGAAATCTTTAAATGATCAACCCTCGAGCTCGGGTACATTACCCAGCAACACGATCGCGAATCCGAGGGGCGATGTTAAAGCGATCACAACAAGAAGTGGAGTTTCCCATAAAGGACCCACGGCTCCGTCTACCTCTTCTCCTGTCCAGGTAGAGGAATGTGAAACTGAGGATACAACGGACACGGTCCTTCCCACTAATAACGGAGGTACCAATGACGTCCCTCCTCCAGTTAATCCGGTCCCGACTCCTAAAAGAGTCATGTTTAAAAATCCTAACAACCCTGTTGAAAATCCAAAAGCCAACCATATCCCTCATGATTACAAGACCAAAAGCTCCGCGAGAAAGCAAATCATCAAATGGAAAAAAAAATTCAAATTTTCCAAGATCTTCATTTTGATATCAGTTTCGTGGATGCTATCCTTTTGATGCCTAAATTCGCATCAACAATCAAAAACCTATTGAGCAATAAGGAAAAACTGTTCGAGATGGCACAAACTCCTCTCAATGAAAACTGCTCTGCAGTTTTGTTGAGACAGCTTCCCGAAAAGCTGGAGGATCCTGGGAAATTCCTCATTCCATGTGTTTTCCCAGGAATGGTTGAATGCTTCGCCCTGGCCGATCTTGGTGCAAGCATCAACTTGATGCCACATTCAGTTTGGAAGAAACTCTCTCTTCCTGGACTTACTCCCACCTGCATGTCTCTCGAACTTGCAGATCGATCAATTTCTCGTCCCCTCGGCATTGCCGAAGACGTATTTGTGAGAGTAGGAAAGTTCCATTTCCCTGCAGACTTCGTGATTGTTGATTTTGATGCTTATCCAAGAGTTCCTCTTATTCTTGGAAGAGGGTTCTTGAAAATAGGCTGTGCATTGATCGATGTATTCGATGAGGAAATCACATTGCGAGTTGGTACTGAAGCTATAACGTTCAACCTTGATCAGACCTCGAGATACTCCTCCAACTATGATTCTAAATCATTCAACCGAATGGATATGATTGATATTACTACTGAGGAGTATGCTCAAGAGATTCTTGGTTATGCTGATGATTCTACGAGTGGCAATCCCACTCCCTCTTCTCACCCCATAATTGCTAATTCTTCTCCTTCCCTCACTCCGTTTGAGGGAAGTGATTTCATCCTTGAGGAGATAGAGGCCTTTCTTAAAAGTGATTCAATTCCCACTGGAATTGATCACCAAGAGATTGACCCGGAAGAGGATATATTTCTCCTTGAGAAATTGTTGAACGAAGATCCCTCTCCTTCTCTTGTTCTACCTCAGCAACTTCATAAAGCGGAGATCAAATATGTTGAAAAAACTGATGACTTACCAGAGGTCGAACTTAAGGAGCTTCCTCCTCATCTGGAATACGCATTCTTGGAGGGTAATGATAAATTACCAGTCATTATTGCAAAAGATTTAAATGATGAGGAGAGAACTGCTCTCATAGAGGTCTTAAAGGCAAACAAGCAAGCAATTGCTTGGAAGCTCTCTGATATAAAGGGTATTAACCCAGATTTTTGTACGCACAAAATCTTAATGGAGGATGACTTTAAGCCTGCAGTACAACATCAGAGACGGGTTAATCCAAAAATACACGAAGTTATTAAGCAAGAAGTCCTCAAACTTCTTGATGCTGGATTGATTTACCCGATATCTGATAGTCCTTGGGTTAGTCCCATACATTGTGTTCCGAAAAAGGGTGGCATAACTGTTGTCACAAATGAGGAAAACGAGTTGATTCCAACTCGTTTGGTTACTCGGTGGCGTGTATGCATTGATTACCCTTTATGGACTAGATGCTTGAGAGATTAGCGGGGAATGACTATTATTGTTTCCTCGATGGTTTCTCAGGCTATTTCCAGATTCCCATTGATCCTCAGGATCAAGAAAAAACTACCTTCACATGCCCTTACGGGACATTTGCCTACCGTCGCATGCCATTTGGCCTATGCAACGCACCTGGCACGTTTCAAAGATGCATGATGGCTATTTTCCACGACATGATCGGGAAAACCATGGAGGTATTCATGAATGACTTTTCAGTCATTGGGAATTCTTTCAAGTCATGCCTCTCCCATCTAGAAAAGATGCTTCAACGTTGTAAGGATAAAAATCTTTGTCTAAACTGGGAGAAGAGCCATTTTATGGTCAAGGAGGGCATTGTCCTCGGCCATAAAGTTTCAAAAAGCGGGATTGAGGTCGATAAGGCTAAAATTGATGTTATTGCTAAACTGCCTCATCCCACCACTGTTAAAGGCATAAGGAGTTTTCTAGGACATGCCGGGTTTTATCGGAGATTCATTCAGGATTTCTCCAAAATAGCTCGTCCGATGACTCACCTTCTTGAAAAGGAAGCTCCTTTCATCTTTTCCTCCGAGTCCGTCGAAGCTTTTTCCACTTTAAAGAAAATGCTTACCGAGGCACCAATTCTTGTTGCCCCCGACTAGGACTTACCCTTCGAACTTATGTGCGATGCTAGCGACTTCGCTATTGGTGCAGTTCTAGGGCAACGCAAAACAAAATACTTTAAGCCGATACACTACGCTAGTAAGACCATGACAGAAGCTCAAACGCACTATACCACCACAGAAAAAGAGCTATTAGCTGTGGTATATGCCTTTGAGAAATTGAGGCCTTACTTGATCCTGACCAAATGCGTGGTGTATACGGATCACTCAGCTTTGAAATACCTGTTTGCTAAACAGGACGTAAAGCCAAGACTGCTCCATTGGGTCCTGCTCCTACAAGAATTTGACATACTCATACGAGACAAAAAAGGAGCAGAAAACCTAGCAGCTGATCATCTATCCCGGTTAGAGAATCCTCATCAGGATGTTCTCGAGAGAAAGGAAATTAATGAAACCTTTCCTCTTGAGACACTCAATTTAATCTCTACTCGGGATGATGCCACTACCCCATGGTTTGCAGATTTTGCAAATTACCATGCGGGTAATTTCGTTGTGAAAGGGATGTCGTCCCAACAAAAGAGAAAATTCTTTAAAGATGTTAAACACTACTTTTGGGACGACCCCTACCTATTCAAAATCTGTGCGGATCAATTCATCCGTCGGTGTGTCCATGGCCAAGAAGCCATGGAAATCCTCAGAGCATGTCATGATGGACCCACGGGGGGACATCATAACCCAAACTACACCGCAAAGAAGGTGTTTGATTCCAGATTCTTCTGGCCCACAATTTATAAGGACGCCCATGAATTAATCAAAACCTGTGAGGCTTGCCAGCGTCACGGAAATATTTCCAAAAAGAATGAGATGCCGCAAAACGCCATCCAAGTCTGTGAAATATTTGATATGTGGGGCATTGACTTTATGGGCCCATTCCCGTCTTCACGAGGGAATAAATATATACTCGTGGCTGTCGACTATCTGTCAAAATTGGTTGAAGCAAAAGCTTTACCCACCAATGATGCTCGAGTAGTCGTAAAATTTTTGAAGTCTCTCTTTGCCAGATTCGGGACTCCTCGTGCCAATATCAGTGATTGTGGCACACACTTCTGCAATGAACAATTTGCAAGAGTGATGCTGAAATATGGTGTAACCCACCATATTTCTTCTGCATACCACCCCCAAACAAGTGGGCAGGTGGAGGTCTCGAATCGGGGTATTAAGAGAATTCTGGAGAGGACGGTTGGTGAAAACCGTGCCTCTTGGTCGGATAAGCTGGATGATGCATTATGGGCTTTCTACACTACTTACAAAACACCCATTAGGTGTACTCCATATAAGCTGGTGTATGGGAAAGCATGTCATCTTCCGATCAAATTAGAACATAAGGCCTACTGGGCTTTAAAACATGCTGATGCGTGGGAATTGCACCAGGTTTTACCTCTAAAGGGATCTTGAGAAGCTTACAACCCCCACCAGGCAGTGTACCTGATCGATGTAGTATAGTATAATGACAAGTACCGGGGGATTGATCGTTCAGCTAGGAAGAGTGTCGCTAGGCTTAGAAAACCTAAAAACTAGGTCTAGAGATGAGGGATGATTCTTTTTGTGTTTTTTATATTTTTATAAAAGCATGTAAAATTCTCGGGTTTGAAGGAGTTGGGCGGAATTAGTTGCTAGTCAACTAACCCAATAACTAAGATGCAATCAAAATAAAATATAAAAAATGAAAATAAACTAAATTATACTAAAGTTGTGAGCAATATGTGGGAGAATTGTGTTTACTTAGATTTCACTACTCCCTAGACATCTTTTACATGTAATTACTTGTTATAGTTGCGTGGATGACGGATTGTATTCCTTAATACCATTCATGGGGTGGCGTACTTACTTCCCCAATCCTATAAGCGCCTACTTCACTCCTATGTCGAGCCGGCTAAGAAGCTCCTAACATGGGATCACTAGAATTTGCTTATGCATTAAATACAACCAATAAAACCTAGTACACATCGGTTCATGTTTCTTAAGACGTTCAAGCATGTTACACAATGGAGATCTGCCAGTTTTCTTAAGCCTAACATTGAAATCATTCATCCAATACAACCATAAACAAGTAATCAACACATAATTAACATCTAGGTTTCATTAGATCTAAGCAAACACAAGATAAATCTAGCCTAACATGTTGAAATCAAGACAAGCACAAGATATAGACAACCAACACATAGACATATTGATTGAATTAAGAGAAGACTTATCTCAATTGAACATGAAAGGATTCAAGGGGTGAAAACCCTTGAATATACTGTAAAATACGGCCTAGGGTTTACAAGGTTAGACCCTAGTTTTCTCCACACAAGTTCCTCCTTTATTGAATGAAAAATAGAAAACTATATATAGATTTTGATAGGTGACGGCGTCAAGAACAAAAGTCTGACGCCATCATCTCGCCGCCAAATAGTGCCTCGGACTGCCTAGATCTGGGTCTGACGCCGTCATGTGTACTTTATCTCCAGGCCATCACCAAAATTACTCTTGACGCCCTTCTTGTGACGCCGTCAGGTTTGTACTGGGCCGTCACCACTTTTACTCTTGACGCCGTCATGATTCTCTTCTTGACGCCGTCATGATTCTCTTCTTGACGCCGTCAGGTACTGTTCTCAGCATGGAAAATTAAGTCTTTGGTGTTTTCTTCACTTTTATGCTCCAAAAACGTCCGAATTGCTTCCTTTTCCAGAATTCACTCCCAAAGTACCTTAAATCACAAAAGGAACGATTTAGGGCAATATTTGATCAAATAAATTCAATTCCGGGCTTAAATGACCCCCTAAAAGTGGTTCATTTTTCACCTCATCATATACCCTTACACTTGAGATTTGCTTATCCTCAAGCAAATGCGCTTTTATTCTAGTCAAAATACAAGTTAGGGGTCATTTAACACTAATATAAAAGTAATTACAACAAATAATCATTCCACTAAAGACCAAAGACAAGCACGGAGGTCATATACTAGCACCTCACAAATAGTGTTTAGATACTCACATCTCTCGGGTGTAATAAAGTAATATCACAATATGGAAATGGAAAACATCTCTCACTACCTGTCATAGCAAAATAGATTACCATAGGTTTGGGAAAGGATCAAACCTCCACCACATGGCGTAAGCACCTAGGATAAACTATCAAAGATGTCTATTAAAGGGTTGTAACTTTAGGTGTAGGGATATGGAATACACGGTTTTGTTGGATATAGGCAGTCTTTACTGGTGGCGAGTTAACAATCTTGGTTAATTACATGTACAATATGGTGTTGCTAAGCAAAGACTAGACTCGACTTAAGCTAATAAATGAAAAATAACAAAAACATAAAATGAACATAGAATGAAAATGGATGGTAGTCCGTATGTTTTTATTTATTTATTTATTTATTTTTATTTTTTCGATCTTTTTTTTTTTTTTTTTTTTTTTTTTTTTTTTTTTTTTTTTTTTTTTGCATACACTTTTACCCTACCATCTAAAATAATACATCATAGGGAATGAAAATTCCCCTTACACTTGAATCTTTACATATTTTACAATAAACTAATCTAATGACTCAAACACTTGGAGTACTTTTTTAAGATTAACGTACATATAGGGGTAATAATATGATGTTCTTCCCCATTACTCCATAAAATTAGTACTTTACCCATGAGTCCCAATCGTCCCAAAACAATATGTACAAGGATATGACTCGACTTAGCAACCATGTAATCAATTAGATAATTAACTTAGTGTTTAACAAATAACAATAATGCACTAAAAATGAGTGCATACACGAAAGGCTAAGGCGATTTGGGTGTACATTTAAGTGGGGTGTAACAAATTCTTCTTTTAAGTAGGATGCTTAAAGTTAAAAACGAAAAGATAGGCTCGGAGGGGTGTACTAGGGGTTTCGTGTACTAAAAATGAGTACAACGCTAAGGTGTGGGAAAATTAGTTGACTTAACTAGCCAAGTAATATGACTTAAATGGTCAAGTAATTATGATACGGGTTTAACATAAGGGTGATCCTAATGCCTCTTATCATGTAGTAAATCCTACCACACGAATGTAGTCTCACTAGCGGTCTCGGGATGCATCACTAACACAAGTTCTAGAATCTAAATGCTACCGGTACACACATAAGTACTAATAATGAGTGCTTCTCCTATCAAATCTAAAGGCGAACCTCACATATTTGGGTGGAAAATTTTTTTAAGTGGTACGGTTTTGTGCTAGTCATACAATCTCCTATCCATGAGACGCTTGCTAAGGCTAAAGTTTCACTCCTAAATGTTGTAAAAAATTTTAAATTTGGCGCTAAAATTGCACTAACAAGTATTTCTCCTAGTTTTATTACACATCTACTATCAAACAAGCAAACTCAAGCGAAAGTGTATCTGTAAGGTATCATCATTTTACCCTCCCCTTACACTTAGGATGAACATTGTCCCCAATGTTCAAGTAAAGAATGTAAAAGTTAAATAAGTAAAACGAATGAAATCAAATACTCCCCTGATTCGCTCGGTATGGATAATAAGGTGGCCAGGTTAGATCTTCCTCCAAGAAAATGAACAATCAAAGCTTCCCTTCCAGAATATAAATCATCTTCTTGTCATACATAACCTGTAAAACCTGAGAAAACAGACAAGGCAACCTCGCGTAAAATCGGCGACAGTCTATATTATTCTAATAAATCCTAGAAAACAAAATAAGATATAATGCTTGTGGAATGATGTTTGCAGATTTCCTGGAGATTATAAAACTAATGATTCAACAAAAACTTTAAAATTCCGTTAGAAAAACAAAACTGGTAAAATTTCCAGATTTTTTTTACACGCGACGCCATCAAGAGTAAACTCTTGACGCCGTCAGACATGATCTGCAGAAATCCTTATGTTAAGTTTCCGGAAAATTTTTAGAAAAACATCGTCCTACTTCCTGGAAAATCCTGCAAAACATCGTTATGACTCGATACAAGCATTTGACTCTAACAAATATGAATATACATGTTCACTTTATATTGTGGAGAATCATGATCAAGTTTTGTTTCTTAAAAACATATTTGGGGTTTCCCCTTACACTTATCTTTTGCAAAATACCTTTAGATGAAGTTAAGACTAGGATAAACAACAAAGTAAAGTATTTTCATCATTTTAGTTTTGAAACATGATCTACCACCAATAAAAATGAAACATGCATACGGAAACAAATAACAAACAAACAAAAATAAAAATCACACAAAACATGGGTTGCCTCCCAAGAAGCGCTTTTCTTTATTTACGAGTCTTGTAGCTAGACTCAAGGTCATTGGTTACTACGTGACATGGGTGAGTTCCTCATTGAGGACATCTTTGGGATCAAACTTAGGTTTTAACTCCCTATCGGTTTCCTTAGTATGGTATGACCTTTCAAACTTTTCTCCATCCGGATCATACAAGATCATCTTCATATGCCATGATCCATCACCTTCCTTTGGTGGCTTGTCCCACCTCCAATTATACTCATTCCCATCTCTCTTCCACTTGTTCATCTCTATATTAATAGGCATTACGCTTAAGAACTCAATCATTTTCCTAAAGACAAGGGGATCCTCAAAAGGGTCTAGCTCTACATCTCTAGCTAAGAGTTGTTCCACCGAATGTGTTTTGTCTATGAAATCTTTCTCTAGGTAGAATGGGCATTGAGGTCCGATAAAGTTTCTTTCTACCCACGGTCCATATCTCGACGGTCTCCTATTCATCTCTACCCAATGTGGTGTCGGCTCATCCTCACAATCGTAGCTATGTTTCTTAACATCATACACCGACCAAGTATCACCCTCACCTACCGCTATCTTAGACTCTTTACAATCTATCATGGCACTAACGGTTGCTAAAAATCCTCTTCCTACCAACAATGGGCATGTAGTGTCACTAACCATGTCTAGGACGTGAAAATCTGCTAAGATAGTTAACCTCCTTACGTGAACAACTACATCCTTAATCATTCCAACCGGGTGTGCAATACTCCCATCCGCTAGACCAATCAATACCTCCATCTCCTCTAACTTTCCTAGCTTGAGAGTGGTGAAAAGGGATAAGGGAATCAAGTTGAGGCTTGACCCTAAATCGGCTAGTGTATCGAAAGCTTCGGATCTTCCTAACTTACAAGGCAAAACAAATATACCCGGATCATCAAGCTTTTTAGGCAATTTGTTTTGAACGAAGGCGGTCCCATTTTTACCTAGTTTAAATTTCTCATACTTTTCTAGGAGGGCACTATAGTGAGGAGCACGTGCTAAGACATCAATGACGGGGCGTTCAAGGTGGAGCTCCTTGAATTCGTCGTCAAGGTCTTGCGTAGGAGGTGTTTCAACTATGTTTTTGACCGGTTTAATATCGGGTGTTTTATTTGATTGGTCCTTTTGAAGAATTTGGTTTTGTTTGAAACACCTGCTCGTTGATTTAACCGAGTAGTATTGCGGACAAGAAGTGGGTGACGAAACTGATGATATGGAATTAACGTTTAGTTTCAGGTTCTTGACTGTGTCGCTTGGGAGTGCTCCCATTTCTCGGTCATTGAGAACTTTCAACAATGTGTCAATTTTGGTGGTCATATCGCTTTGCTTTTGTTTGAAATCGGCTTCAAACTTAGATATGCGAGCTTCTTGAGATGCCATAAACTTAGACATCAATCCTTCAAAATTGTTGGTACTACCATAGTTGTTAGAAGGATTATTGTAGAAAGTACGGTTGGAGGGTGGACCGTTTGGTTGGTAACGATTAGGTGGGTTGGAAGGATTGGTTTGGTTTTGTCTCCACCTAAGGTTTGGGTGATTTTTCCAAGAGGGGTTATAGGAATCACCATAAGGGTTTGGCTCAGGCTTGAAAGTGTACCACTTATCTCCCTCTTCATCGGTACACGAGGATGCGTAGTCCGCAAAAGCTGTTCCGGGGAGTTCCACACAATCACGAGTGTCATGGGGACCACTACATAATTCGCATGAAGAAGTGATTTTGTTCACTTGGCTTGAAGGCTTAGGAGCTTCGTAAGATTTCATGAGAAACTTGACTTGGTCCTCAAGTTCCATGATCCTACGGTCGGAAGTGCTAGCATTGTTCGAAGGCAAGGATATTGCCTTGACCGTTTTGTTCAAATCACGGGGATCATTCCAACTTTCGTTGTCATAGAGAGCAAGATCTTCTATGAGTTCCCATGATTGTTCCGCACTTAGATCACGTAGCTTACCACCGGCCGATTGGTCAATGGCTCGCCTTGTGGAGAGATCGATATGGTCATAAAAAATTTGGACTTGGAGCCTAAGATCTATGCCATGATGAGGGACTTTTTGGAGTAAGTCCTTGAATCGAGTCCATGCTTCATATAGAGTTTCACCTTGACATTGTTGGAACATCAAGATATCATTTCTAAGCTTGGTTGTTCTCCCCGGTGGGAAAAATTGAGCAAGGAAACGAGTGGTGAGATCATCCCATGGGGTGATGGATCCCGTGGGTAAACGCTCAAGCCATTGACTAGCTTGATCACGTAGAGAGAATTGGAATAGGTGTAATCGGGGTCGTCTCTCTAGTTGCAACATCTAGGTCTATGGAATCTACGATTTTAAGGAAGTCCTTGAGATGTTGATTTGGATCTTCGGAACGAAGTCCATGGAATGCACATCCGCTTTGCACCAACCGGATGGTGTCGGATCGCAAGGGAGACACATTGGCTCCTTGGGTGAGCTCAATGGTGTTTCGATAGCCTTGGTGGCTAGGTCGGGAGTACTCTCCTAGGGTTCGGGACCTAAGAGGTTGGTTAACTAGTGGTGGGTTTTTTGGGTGGTCTTGTTGTGGTGGGATGATGGGTTCAAAGATGTTACCATCTTCCATGATGTCGGATGGTGAAGAGTTACGAACAAAAACACGAGGAAATAAGATAGACTAAAGAAAACCTAAAAATAAAAATAAAATCTTACTAGAAAGGAATCTAGCAAGTAGACCTAATAAAAAGAGATTCTAACCTAGACAATAACTATTCCCCGGCAGCGGCGCCAAAAACTTTGATGCGTGGGAATTCCACCAGGTTTTACCTCTCAAGGGATCTTGAGAAGCTTACAACCCCCACCAGGCAGTGTACCTGATCGATGTAGTATAGTATAATGACAAGTACCGGGGAATTGATCGTTCAGCTAGGAATAGTGTCGCTAGGCTTAGAAAACCTAAAAACTAGGTCTAGAGATGAGGAATGATTCTTTTTGTGTTTTTTATATTTTTATAAAAGCAAGTAAAAATCTCGGGTTTGAAGGAGTTGGGCGGAATTAGTTGCTAGTCAACTAACCCAATAACTAAGATGCAATCAAAATAAAATATAAAAAATGAAAATAAACTAAATTATACTAAAGTTGTGAGCAATATGTGGGAGAATTGTGTTTACTTAGATTTCACTACTCCCTAGATATCGTTTACATGTAATTACTTGTTATAGTTGCGTGGATGACGGATTGTATTCCTTAATACCATTCATGGGGTGGCGTACCTACCTCCCCAATCCTATTAGCGCCTACTTCACTCCTATGTCGAGCCGGCTAAGAAGCTCCTAACATGGGATCACTAGAATTTGCTTATGCATTAAATAAAACCAATAAAACCTAGTACACATCGGTTCATGTTTCTTAAGACGTTCAAGCATGTTACACAATGGAGATCTGTCAGTTTTCTTAAGCCTAACATTGAAAACATTAATCCAATACAACCATAAACAAGTAATCAACACATAATTAACATCTAGGTTTCATTAGATCTAAGCAAACACAAGATAAATCTAGCCTAACATGTTGAAATCAAGACAAGCACAAGATATAGACAACCAACACATAGACATATTGATTGAATTAAGAGAAGACTTATCTCAATTGAACATGAAAGGATTCAAGGGGTGAAAACCCTTGAATATACTGTAAAATACGGCCTAGGGTTTACAAGGTTCGACCCTAGTTTTCTCCACACAAGTTCCTCCTTTATTGAATGAAAAATAGAAAACTATATATAGATTTTGATAGGTGACGGCGTCAAGAACAAAAGTCTGACGCCGTCATCTCGCCACCAAATAGTGCCTCGGACTGCCTAGATCTGGGTCTGACACCGTCATGTGTACTTCATCTCCAGGCCGTCACCAAAATTACTCTTGACGCCCTTCTTGTGACGCCGTCAGGTTTGTACTGGGCCGTCACCACTTTTACTCTTGACGCCGTCATGATTCTCTTCTTGACGCCGTCAGGTACTGTTCTCAGCATGGAAAATTAAGTCTTTGGCGTTTTCTTCACTTTTATGCTCCAAAAACCACCAAATTGCTTCCTTTTCCAGAATTCACTCCCAAAGTACCTAAAATCACAAAAGGAACAATTTAGGGCAATATTTGATCAAATAAATTCAATTCCGGTCTTAAATGACCCCCTAAAAGTGGTTCATTTTTCGCCTCATCAATGCAAATTTCGACCTTCAGACAGCGGGTGATCACCGCAAGGTTCAGCTAAACGAATTAAATGAACTACGTGATCAAGCTTACGAAAATTCTTTAATCTATAAAGAAAAGACTAAGAAGATACATGACTCTAAAATAAAGAACCGTGTTTTCAACGTTGGTGACAGAGTTCTTCTTTTCAATTCAAGATTGAAAATTTTCTCGGGTAAGCTAAAAACCCGTTGGTCTGGATCATTCACTGTTACAAAAGTATACCCATATGGAACTATTGAGTTATTGCAACCCGACGGTCCCAATTTCAAAATGAATGGTCATCGATTAAAACACTATTTTGGAGGGGACATACAACCAATGGTTGTCCCGGATCTCCAAACGTTCCCCATGAACCAGTAAATTCGGGGTCGAGTCAAGCTAGCGAGTCGGTTATCAAAAACAGTAGCTCCCTCATGGACAATTCAATTCGAGGTCGAGTCAAGCTAGCGACTCAGTAATCAAAAACAGTAGCATGTATATAGGTTTTCACCTGTGTGTTCCACCCTAGTGTGGGGGAGTTACTAACCCACATGTTGTACATTTGTATATATCCTTAAAAAAAATGTATATAGACTAAAATAAAGGTTTTTAGTATTTCCTTTTTACGTTCTAAGTGTTGGTTTAACACCCGGTGCTTTGAATATTGAGGGCAATATTCATTTCTAAGTGTGTGTGTGGGGGGGGGGGGGATTCTCACGAATTCAAACACATGTTCTATCAAGCACCCTCATTTGATCAAAATTTAAAGTTTTTTCACACATGGAAATGCAATAAATGGTAATCAGTCCACCATGTCTAACCCACATAAAGATTGGCTAATCCAGGAGCAAATGGCTCTTGGTAAAGATGTCTCAAATCCGTTCATGGCTTGCAATTTGCCCAAAATTGTATGGTGCTCAACTCACCATATCCTTAAAAGTTGAGAGTTGGCTAGCCCGCAAGGTTATGGCTTGTGGTAAAGGCAGTGGAAAATCCATACTTGGTAGTCAGCTCACCAAAGATAATAACTGTATCTTATCTAAGAGTTGGCTAGTCCAGAAGCAAACGGCTTTTGGTAAAGACAAATCAAATCCGTTGACAGCTTGTGGTTTGCTCAAAATCACATGGTTATCAGTGTACCATAGTTCTAACTTGAACTGAAACATTTGGCTACTCCAGAAGTAATGGCTTTTGGTAAAGAGACAAAAATCCATTAAATTTTCTCAAAAGATTGCTAGGGACTAGCAATAGTTTAGTGTGAGGGATTGATGAGTGTCTAAATACTCATCATTTCGTTCACATTTAAGCTACAAAATATCTGAAAACATACAGATATGCTTTAAAATATATGAAATATCAATAAATTATGTTTTTATGAGTTACAAGTACAAAAGGATTGAAAACTGATGAAAAACAAAATATTTCACATAATTTACAGTTTCAGTCCCTGAACTTTGAAAAATTAGCAAATCTAGTCCCTGGTAATCCAAAACATGTAAAATATCATCAAAGGTCCTTAGGGATTCATAAGTTGTCAAAACTAGTCCTTTAAAGTTAAAAATTGCAAAATGACAACTTTAGTCCCTCAAGTTTAAAAAATGTCAAAATTAGTCCTTAAGGTTTTAAAAATGAAAAAATATTAAAAATAAACCTTGTACTATTCGTGAATGGCATAATTGGTCCTTGTGATAACTATTGGGAAATTACAGGTTCAGTCCCTACAAAATCCAAATGTTACAAAATTGGTCCTCGGGATTATTTATTACACAAACAAACCGGACCCTTTATATTATAAACCAAAAACCAAATCCAATCCAATAATCAAACACCCCAGCCCACCTTACCCTTTCCCTGGCCCAACCAAAAGCCCAAAACCCCACCCCTTTATTAATAAAACGGGTTTTACCCCGTTTGACCTCCCAAAATCGCCAAACACTGTACACCCTCCACCTCCACCTCTGCTTCAGCAAAACCAGGGTGGTTTCACCACCTCACCACCACTTGTCTGCCTCCACCTCACCTTCTCCACCTCACCAAACCTACCCTCAACCCACACTTAATGCTTCCCCACCACTTTTTCCCTCCAAACCATATCTACACCTTTATATAATACAAACTTCCTCAACTTGGCTACTAACCATCTCAATCTTGTCCCCTCCACTTATACAACATTCCAAGGTGCATTAATTGGAAAATATCGGCTCCAAGTTACCTGTTCTACTTTTGGCGCCAAAAACGTTTAAACGGCTAGGATCATCTCAGAGCATTGAAAGGTCAGGATTTGAAGTGGGATTTGCTCATAAAGTCAAGGGGAACCCTAATTTTGGCTATAAAAGGAAAGAGAAGGCAGAAGATATAGTATGTAGTTTTAATTAGTGAAATTCAAATCGTATGTATTGTACTCTGTAATTCAGTTGTTATTTCAAGCTTTCAAACCTTGTACTCAGTTTCTATAATCTAAGTTGAAGTTTTTATGATCCTAATTCCAAGTTTCTGTGTTCAAATCTCTATATTGCATTTTTATGTTTGAAATTTCAAGTGTAGGTTATATTGATCATAAGCTGTTATTGTGGACTCATATAGATCATATAAGCTCCAATATAGCTTATAGAAGCTATTAGAAACCTTGGAAAGTAGTTTATGATACGTGGGAATCGCACCAGGCTTTACCTCTCAAGGGATCTTGAGAAGCTTACAACCCCCACCAGGCAGTGTACCTGATCGTTGTAGTATAGTATAGTGACAAGTACCGGGGGATTTATCGTTCAGCTAGGAATAGTGTCGCTAGGATTAGAAAACCTAAATACTAGTTCTAGAGATGACAGATGATTATTTTTGTATTTTTATATTTTTTAGAAAGCAAGTAAAAATCTCGGGTTTTAAGGATTTGGGCGGAATTAGTTGCTAGTCAACTAACCCAATACTAAAGATGCAATCAAAATAAAATACTAGAAATGAAAATAAACTAAAATTAACTAAGGTTGTGAACAATAAGTGGTGAATTTGTGTTTACTTAGATTTCACTACTCCCTAGATATCTTTTACACGTTAATTACTTGTTATAGTTGCGTGGATGACGAATTGTATTCCTTAATACCATTCATGGGGTAGCGCACTTAATTCCCCAATCCTATGAATGCCTACTTTACTCCTATGTCGAGCCGGCTAAGAAGCTCCTAACATGGGATTATTAGAATTTACTCATGCATTAAATACAACCAATAAAACCTAGTGCACGTCAGTTCATGTTTCTTAAGACGTTCAAGCATGTTACCAATCGGAGATCTGCCAGTTTTCTTAAGCCTAACATCGAATTCATTCATCCAATACAACCATAAACAAGTAATCAACACATAATCAATATCTAGGTTTCATTAGATCTAAGCAAACACAAAATAAATCTAGCCTAGCATGATGTAATTAAGACAAGAACAATAGATAGATAACCAACACATAGACATATTGATTGAATTAAAAGAACACTTATCTCAATTACACATGAAAGGTTTCAAGGGCTGAGAACCCTTGAAAAACCTGTAGAATTCGTACTAAGTTCGGCCTTAGGGTTTCTCCAAAACTTCTCTCTTTTTATGAATGAAAATTAGAAAACTATATATAGGAAATTGAGGCTGATGACGTCAAGACCAAATTGGTGACGCCGTCATCTCGGCGCCAAAATTCTTTTCAGACTGCCTTAATCTTCATCTGACGCCGTCATGTGTTAGAGTCTTCCAGGCCGTCATGTATTTAACTCTTGACGCTCTACTTGTGACGCATTCACGTTTCTACTGGGCCATCATGCAAATTACTCTTGACGCCATCAGGATGTTCTTCTTGACGCCGTCACCTACTGTTCTCAGCAAGGAAAATTAAGACTTTGGCGTTTTCATCACTTTTATGCTCCAAAAATGTCCGAATTGCTTCCTTTTCCAGACTTCACTCCCAAAGTACCTAAAATCACAAAAGGAACGATTTAGGGCAATATTTAATCAAATAAATTCAATTTCGGGCTTAAATGACCCCCTAAAAGTGGTTCATTTTTCGCCTCATCATATACCCTTACACTTGAGATTTGCTTGTCCTCAAGCAAATGCGCTTTTATTCTACTCAAAATACAAGTTAGGGGTCATTTAACACTAATATAAAAGTAATTACAACAAATAGTTGTTCCACTAAAGACCAAAGACAAGCACGGAGGTCATATACTAGCACCTCAAAAATAGTGTTTAGATACTCACATCTCTCGGGTGTAATAAAGTATAAATTACAATATGGAAACGGAAGATATCTCTCACTACCTGTCATAGCAAAATAGATTACCATAGGCTTGGGAAAGGATCAAACCTCCACCACATGGTGTAAGCACCTAGGATAAACTATCAAAGAGGTCTTTTAAAGGGTTGTAACGTTAGGTGTAGGGATATTAACAATCTTGGTTAATTACATGTACAATATGGCGTTGCTAAGCCAAGATGATGAGGCGAAAAATGATCCGTTTTTAGGGGGTCATTTAAGCCCGAATCCAACTTTATTTGATCAAATATTGCCCTAAATCGTTCCTTTTGTGATTTTAGGTACTTGGAGAGTGAATTCTGGAAAAGAAGCTATTTTGGACGTTTTTGGAGCATAAAAGTGAAGAAAACGGCAAGGTCTCAATTTTCCATGCTGGGAACAGTGCATGACGGCGTCAAGAGTAATGCCATGACGGCGTCAAACCTCAAGAATTAAAATCCGTAGTTCATGAAGGCGTCAAGAGTGTTCCTGACGGCATCAAAAGCCCAAGAATAAAAATCCGTAGTTGATGACGACGTCACACCTTTGTTCTTGACGCCGTCACCTCGATTTTCCTATATATATTTTTCTAGTTTTTCACATTAAAAAAGGAGGGAGAAGTTTTGGTGAAACCCTAAAGACGAATTTGGTGCAACTTTTACAGGTTTTTCAAGGGTTCCAAACCCTTGATACCTTGCATTGTAATTGAGATAAGTGTTCTTCTAATTCAATCAATATGTCTATGTGTTGGTTGTCTATATCTTGTTCTTGTCTCAATTCCATTATGCTAGGCTAGATCTCTTTTGTGTTTGCTTAGATCTAATGAAACCTAGATATTGATTATGTGTTGATTACTTGTTTATTCTTGTTGTGGATGAATGATTTATATGTTAGGCTTAAGAAAACTGGCAGATCTCCAAATGGTAACATGCTTGAACGTCTTAAGAAACATGAACCGAGGCGTACTAGGTCTTTATTGGTCGTATTTAATGCATGAGCCACTGTTTACAATCCCTATAGTTGTGCTGGGTCATGGTGTAGGAGGAGATAAGAGCTCATAGAATTGGGGAGTTATGTACGCCACCCCATGAATGGTATTAAGGAATACAATCCGTCATCCATGCAATTATAACAAGTAATTAACGTGTAAAAGATATCTAGGGAGTAAGGAAATCTAAGTAAACACATTTTCTCCAATTACTGCTCACAACCTTAGTTTAATTAGTTTATTTTTATTTTTATTATTTTATTTTGATTGTATCTTAGTTTTGGGTTAGTTGAATAGCAACTAATTCCGCCCACTCTTCCAAAAACCCGAGATTTTACTTGCTTTCATAAAATATAAAAAATACAAAAATAATCATCCCTCACCTTTAGAACTAGTAATTAGGCTTTCTAATCCTAACGACACTATTCCTAAGCTGAACGATCAATCCCCCGGTACTTGTCACTATACTATACTACAATGATCAGGTACACTGCCTGGTGGGGGTTGTAAGCTTCTCGAGATCCCTCGAGAGGTAAAGCCTGTTGCGATTCCCACGCATCAAGTTTTTGGCGCCGCAGCCCGGGGAATAGTTATTGTCTAGGTTAGAATTTCTTTTTATTAGGTCTACTTGCTAGATTCCTTTCTAGTAAGATTTTATTTTTATTTTTAGGTCTTCTTTAGTCTATCTTAATTTCTTTGTGTCCTTTGTTCGTAAGCTATTTCGATGGATAACAATAACATTGATTGTTTGATTCCTGTTATTCGTGTTTTTCGTCGTAGGATTTTCCAAATGCCCGCCCCACTTCCTTTAGTTGAGAACGAGAACCCACCTAACCTCTCACCCAACCACCACTTTGACAATAATTCTGAGCTAGAAGAGTCTGATCATGATGATGACCGTAGGGCTAGTCCTTTTTACTATTCAGACTCCGATGGGGATCTTGATGATGGTGATGTGATTAATGAAGATAGAATGGAAGAGGAAATAAACCCTCTTAGGTATGTTGACCCTAGAACTAGGATTGAGTGCGATAGTCCATTTAACATGCAATTCCCTTGTAAGATCGGATTTAAGAGCTTTAACGCCTATCTCAACTCATCTCTTCCAATGAACATAATCTCACGTAATGAATACAATAAAATCATGGTAGATGAATTAGAATACAAAGGAGAAAACATTATTGCTAGGGCAATACCATTGCATGTGTTTGTAGGAAGTTTGGTTTATCTTGTAGAGTTCATGGTTATGGAGAATCTAGGGGAATTTATTGATGATAAATTGACCCAAGTTGTGTTTGGAAGACCTTTCAAACGGTTGACCAACCTCGATGAAAAACTCATAGAAGGGTTAATTACATTCTCGGATGGGGATGAATAATTTGTCTATCAAATGCCCCGCACACACCCTAGGTTCAAGGATTTCTCCATGGAAAAGTGTAGTAGGTATCCGCCTATAGAGATGTTAAGTGAGAATGATAAGAAAAGAGGACTTAAGTATACTCATGAAAAGAATAAAAGATACTATCGCGAATGTTTAGAGTTAGGAGACGATTATAGGAAAGATGAGGCGATTATTAGATGGCTCACACTTGGTTATGTGAGCATAAGCGATACACGTTAACCCATGACTTTGAGTCTAGCTGCAAGACTCGTAAATAAAGAAAAGCGCTTCTTGGGAGGCAACCCATGTTTTGTGTGATTTTATTTGTTTGTTTGTTATTTGCTTCCGTATGCATGTTTTATTTTTATTGTTGGTTAATCATGTCTCTAAATTAAAATGTGGAAATACTTTACTATGTTGTTTGGCCTAGTCTTAACTCCAACCTAAAAGTATTTTTGCAAAAGATAAGTGTAAGGGGAAACCCCAAATATGTTTTTAAGAAACAAACCGATCATGATTCTCCACAATATTAAATGAACATGTATATTCGTATTTGTTAAGAGTCAAATGCTTGTATTGAGTCATAATGAAGTTTTGCAGGATTTTCCAGGAAGTAAGATCAAGTTTTTCCAGAAATTTTCCGGAAACTTAACATAAGAATTTCTGCAGGTCCATTCTGACGGCGTCAGAGGATTACTCTTGACGGCGTCAAGAGTTAAAATCTGGAAATTTTACCGGTTTTGTTTTTCTAACGGAGTCTTATGGTTTTTGTGATTTATTAAGTTTTATAATCTCCAGGAAGTCTGCAAACTTCATTCCACAAGCATTATATCTTACTTTGTTTTCTAGGATTTAGTAACTTATATAGGATGCCGCCGATTTTACGCGAGGTTGTCTTGTCTATTTTTGTCAGGATTTACAGGTTATGTTCGACAAGGAGATGATTTATATTCTGGAAGGGAAGCTTTGATTGTTCGTTTTCTTGGAGGAAGATTTAACCTGGCCAACCTTTAATCCATACCGAGCGAATCAGGGGAGTATTTGATTTCATTCTCTTTACTTTTTCACTTTTACATTCTTTACTTGAACATTGGGGACAATGTTCATCTTAAGTGTAAGGGGAGGGTAAAAAGATGATACCTTACATATGCACTTTCGCTTGAGTTTGTTTTGTTTAATGGTAGATGTGTAATAAAACTATGAGAAATACTTGTTAGTGCAATTTTAGCGCCAAATTTAAAATTTTTTACAACATTTAGGAGTGAAACTTTAGCCATAGCAAGCGTCTCATGGATAGGAGATTGTATGACTAGCACATAACCGTATATTCAGAAAAATTTTCCACCCAAATATGTGAGGTTCGCCTTTAGATTTGATAGGAAAAGCATTTACTATTAGTGCTTATGAGTGTACCGGTAGCATTTAGCTTCTAGAACTTGCGTTAGTGATGCATCCCGAGACCGCTAGTGAGACTACATTCGTGTGGTAGGATTTACTACATGGTAAGAGGCATTAGGATCACCCTTGTGTTAAACCCGTATCATAATTACTTGACCATTTAAGTCATACTACTTGACTAGTTAAGTCAACTAATTTTTCCCACACCCTTAGCGTTGTACTCATTTTTAGTACACGATACCCCTAGTACACCCCTCCGAGCCTATCTTTTCGTTTCTAACTTTAAGCATCTTACTTAAAGGAAGAATTTGTTACACCCCACTTAAATGTACAACCAAATCGCCTTAGCCTTCCGTGTATGCGCTCATCTTTAGTGCATTATTGTTATTTGTTAAACCCTAAGTTAACTTTCTAATTGATTACATGGTTGCTAAGTCGAGTCATATCCTTGTACATATTGTTTTAGGACGATTGGGACTCATGGGTAAGTACTTATTTTATGGAGTAATGGGGAAGAACATCACTTATTACCCCCATATGTACATTAATCTTAAAAGTGCTCCAAGTGTTTTGATTTTCTTAATTCGAGTCATTAGAATAGTTTAATGTAAAGTATGTAAAGATTCAAGTGTAAGGAGAACTCTCATCCCCTATGATGTATTATTTTGGATGGTAGGGTAAGAGTGTATGCAAAAAAAAAAAAAAAAAAAAAAAAAAAAAAAAAAAATCGAAAAAATTAAGAAAAAAAAATAGAAAAGAAAAAGAGAAAAACATACGGACTACCATCCCTTTTTATTCTATGTTCATTTTATGATTTTGTTATTTTTCATTTATTAGCTTAAGTCGAGTCTAGTCTTGGCTTAGCAACGCCATATTGTACATGTAATTAACCAAGATTGTTAACTCGCCACCAGTAAAACTTCCTTTATCCAACAAAACCGTGTAATTCATATCCCTATACCTAACGTTACAACCCTTTAAAAGACCTCTTTGATAGTTTATCCTAGGTGTTTACGCCATGTGGTGGAGGTTTGATCCTTTCCCAAACCTATGGTAATCTATTTTGCTATGACAGGTAGTGAGAGATATCTTCCATTTCCATAATGTTATATTACTTTATTACACCCGAGAGATGTGCGTATCTAAACACTATTTGTGAGGTGCTAGTGTATGGCCTCCGTGCTTGTCTATTGGTCTTTAGTGGAACGATTATTTGTTGTAATTACTTTTATATTAGTGTTAAATGACCCCTAACTTGTCTTTTGAGTAGAATAAAAGCGCATTTGCTTGAGGACAAGCAAATATCAAGTGTAAGGGTATATGATGAGGCGAAAAATGATCCGTTTTTAGGGGGTCATTTAAGCCCGAATCCAACTTTATTTGATCAAATATTGCCCTAAATCGTTCCTTTTGTGATTTTAGGTACTTGGAGAGTGAATTCTGGAAAAGAAGCTATTTTGGACGTTTTTGGAGCATAAAAGTGAAGAAAACGGCAAAGTCTCAATTTTCCATGCTGGGAACAGTGCATGACGGCGTCAAGAGTAATGCCATGACGGCGTCAAACCTCAAGAATTAAAATCCGTAGTTCATGAAGGCGTCAAGAGTGTTCCTGACGGCGTCAAAAGCCCAAGAATAAAAATCCGTAGTTGATGACGGCGTCACACAGGCCGTCAGAAGTAGATCAAAGCCGTCCGAGGAAGTATTTGGCGGCGAGATGACGGCGTCACACCTTTGTTCTTGACGCCGTCACCTCGATTTTCCTATATATATTTTTCTAGTTTTTCACATTAAAAAAGGAGGGAGAAGTTTTGGTGAAACCCTAAATACGAATTTGGTGCAACTTTTACAGGTTTTTCAAGGGTTCCAAACCCTTGATACCTTGCATTGTAATTGAGATAAGTGTTCTTCTAATTCAATCAATATGTCTATGTGTTAGTTGTCTATATCTTGTTCTTGTCTAAATTCCATTATGCTAGGCTAGATCTCTTTTGTGTTTGCTTAGATCTAATGAAACCTAGATATTGATTATGTGTTGATTACTTGTTTATTCTTGTTGTGGATGAATGATTTATATGTTAGGCTTAAAAAAACTGGCAGATCTCCAAATGATAACATGCTTGAACGTCTTAAGAAACATGAACCGAGGCGTACTAGGTCTTTATTGGTTGTATTTAATGCATGAGCCACTGTTTACAATCCCTATAGTTGTGCTAGGTCATGGTGTAGGAGGAGATAAGAGCTTATAGAATTGGGGAGTTATGTATGCCACCCCATGAATGGTATTAAGGAATACAATCTGTCATCCATGCAATTATAACAAGTAATTAACGTGTAAAAGATATCTTGGGAGTAAGGAAATCTAAGTAAACACATTTTCTCCAATTACTGCTCACAACCTTAGTTTAATTAGTTTATTTTTATTTTTATTATTTTATTTTGATTGTATCTTAGTTTTGGGTTAGTTGAATAGCAACTAATTCCGCCCACTCTTCCAAAAACCCGAGATTTTACTTGCTTTCATAAAATATAAAAAATACAAAAATAATCATCCCTCACCTTTAGAACTAGTAATTAGGCTTTCTAATCCTAACGACACTATTCCTAAGCTGAACGATCAATCCCCCGGTACTTGTCACTATACTATACTACAACGATCAGGTACACTGCCTGGTGGGGGTTGTAAGCTTCTCGAGATCCCTCGAGAGGTAAAGCCTGTTGCGATTCCCACGCATCACAAGACTAAACTCGACTTAAGCTAATAAATCAAGAATAACAAAAACATAAAATGAACATAGAATGAAAAGGGATGGTAGTCCGTTTTTTTTTTTCTTTCTTTTTTTTTTTTTTTTTTTTTTTTTTTTTTTTTTTTGCATACACTTTTACCCTACCATCCAAAACAATACATCATAGGGAATGAACATTCCCCTTACACTTGAATCTTTACATACTTTACAATAAACTAATCTAATGACTCAAATCAAGATAATCAAAATACTTGGAGTACTTTTTAAGATTAACGTACATATGAGGGTAATATATGATGTTCTTCCCCATTACTCCATAAAATAAGTACTTACCCATGAGTCCCAATCGTCCCAAAACAATATGTACAAGGATATGACTCGACTTAGCAACCATGTAATCAATTAGATAGTTAACTTAGGGTTTAACAAATAACAATAATGCACTAAAGATGAGGGCATACATGGAAGGCTAAGGCGATTTGGGTGTACATTTATGTGGGGTGTAACAAATTCTTCCTTTAAGTAAGATGCTTAAAGTTAGAAACAAAAAGATAGGCTCGGAGGGGTGTACTAGGGGTTTCGTGTACTATAAATGAGTACAACGCTAAGGGTGTGGGAAATATTAGTTGACTTAACTAGTCAAGTAATATGACTTAAATGGTCAAGTAATTATGATACGGGTTTAACACAAGGGTGATCCTAATGCCTCTTATCATGTAGTAAATCCTACTACACGAATGTAGTCTCACTAGCGGTCTCGGGATGCATCACTAACGCAAGTTCTAGAATCTAAAATGCTACCGGTACACACATAAGCACTAATAATGAGTGCTTCTCCTATCAAATCTAAAGGCGAACCTCACATATTTTGATGGAAAATGTTTAAAGTGGTACGGTTTTGTGCTATTCATACAACCTCCTATCCATGAGACGCTTGCTATGGCTAAAGTTTCACTCCTAAATGTTGTAAAAAATTTTAAATTTGGCGCTAAAATTACACTAACAAGTATTTCTCATAGTTTTATTACACATCTACTATCAAACAAAACAAACTCAAGCGAAAGTGTACATGTAAGGTATCATCATTTTACCCTCCCCTTACACTTAGGATGAACATTGTCCCCAATGTTCAAGTAAATAATGTAAAAGTGAAAAAGTAAAAAGAATGAAATCAAATACTCCCCTGATTCGCTCGGTATGGATAATAGGGTGGCCAGGTTAGATCTTCCTCCAAGAAAATGAACAATCAAAGCTTCCCTTCCAGAATATAAATCATCTTCTTGTCATACATAACCTGTAAATCCTGAGAAAACAGACAAGGCAACCTCGCGTAAAATCGGCGGCAACCTATATAAGTTACTAAATCCTAGAAAACAAAGTAAGATATAATGCTTGTGGAATGAAGTTTGCAGATTTCCTGGAGATTATAAAACTTAATAATTCACAAAAACCATAAGACTCTGTTAGAAAAACAAAACTGGTAAAATTTCCAGATTTTTACACCTGACGCCGTCAAGAGTAAACTCTTGACGCCATCAGAAGTGACCTACAGAAATTCTTATGTTAAGTTTCCGGAAAATTTCTGGAAAAACTCGGTCCTACTTCCTGGAAAATCCTGCAAAACTTCATTATGACTCAATACAAGCATTTGACTCTAAAAAATACGAATATACATGTTCATTTAATATTGTGGAGAATCATGATCGGTTTGTTTCTTAAAACCATATTTGGGGTCTCCCCTTACACTTATCTTTTGCAAAAATACTTTTAGGTGGAGTTAAGACTAGGCCAAAACAATAAAGTAAAGTATTTCCACTTTTAGTTTAGAAACATGATCTACCAACAATAAAAATAAAGCATGCATACGGAAGCAAACAACAAACAAACAAAAAAAAATCACACAAAACATGGGTTGCCTTCCAAGAAGCGCCTTTCTTTATTTACGAGTTTTGTAGCTAGACTCAAGGTCATGGGTTACTACGTGATCTCATCGTCGGTTCCACTCTCTAGGTCATCTCCTATACCAGTTTTGTATTCCGGACCTAGTTGCAGGCATTCTTTGTAGAAACCAAGCATCCTATTCATCACATACTCTACTCCTCTACGTCTATCCTCATCATTCCTATAGTAAACCGCTTGTTTGTGTTCCTTTTCTACATTAGAGAGAAGACGGTATTGCTCGATTTTGTAGGGCATTTGGTAGGCAACCTCATCATTCTTTTCCTTGAATCTAACTATTCCAAGAGTCGGATCATAACTCATCCTAGTGGCCTCAACAAATGGTTTTCCAAATATTATTTGGCTTAGGCAAGCATCTATCACCGGACGAGTGTCCTCCACTATCATAAAATCGATCTCATAAGTGAGATTGCCTATTATCACATGCAATCCTTTCACTCTACCTACAAAATTACTCATCCAATTCCTATTGGGCATCATCCTAAAATCAAGTTGCTTCTTCATCACCCAATTGTAATAAGTCCTAGTCATGATGTTAACAGGAGATCTAGGATCGATGTAAGCTTTCCATATATGCATGTGCCCGATATTGCACGGTATGTTAATGTTAGAGGGGTCTCCCATTTTGATAAGGGGTGTGCCAAGGATATATGGTCTCTCGGGACTATTAAATAAATCCTTATGGTATTCCCGTTCTTCCTTGGTGGGCAACTTATCAAAGTATTTCTCTATAGTTCCTACTTCCTCTAACTCCTTTTCCTTATTAACCTCAACATCCCTAAGTTCATTCCTAGTCTCGGTTTCTACTCCAACTTCATCCTTGTCACTTTCTTCTATCTCCTTATCTATTGGCTTACTGGTGACAACATTGACAAAGTGGACATGTTTAGATGATGAGGGGTCCTTAATTTGGATTCCGTTACCGGCGTCCCTAGTGTCCTTCCTAGGTGTAGTTAACACTTGGTTGTTGAGGGCTTTCAACAAGTTGTCAATCTTGTTGGTCATCTCCGTTTGTTGTTGGTTGAATTCGGTTTCTAACCTAGTTATGCAAGCTTCTTGAGATGCCATGAACTTAGACATCAATCCTTCAAGATTGTTGGTACTACCATAGTTGTTAGAAGGATTGTTGTTGAAAGTACGGTTGGAGGGTGGACCGTTCGGTTGGTAACGATTAGGTGGGTTTGAAGAATTGGCTTGATTTTGTTTCCACCTAAGGTTTGAGTGATTTTTCCAAGAGGGGTTGTATGAATCACCGTAAGGGTTTGGCTCGGGTTTGAAAGTGTACCACTTATCTCCCGCTTCATCGGTACGCGTGGATACGTAGTCCGCAAAAGCTGTTCCGGGGAGTTCCGCACAATCACGAGTGTCATGGGGACCACTGCATAATTCGCATGAAGAAGTGATTTTGTTCACTTGGCTTGAAGGTTTAGGAGCTTCATAGGATTTCATGAGAAACTTGACTTGGTCCTCAAGTTCCATGATCCTACGGTCGGGAGTGCTAGAGTTGTTTGAAGGCAAGGATATTGCCTTGACCGTTTTGTTCAAATCACGGGGATCATTCCAACTTTCGTTGTCATAGAGAGCAAGATCTTCTATGAGTTCCCATGATTGTTCCGCACTTAGATAACGTAGCTTACCACCGGCCGATTGGTCAATGGCTCGCCTCGTGGAGAGATCGATATGGTCATAGAAGATTTGGACTTGGAGCCAAAGATCTATGCCATGATGAGGGACTTTTTGGAGTAAGTCCTTGAAACGAGTCCATGCTTCATAAAGAGGTTCATTTTGACGTTGTTGGAACATCAAGATGTCATTTCTAAGCTTAGTAGTTCTCCCTGGTGGGAAAAATTGAGCAAGGAAACGAGTGGTGAGATCATCCCATGTGGCGATGGATCCCGCGGGTAAACGCTCAAGCCATTGGCTAGCTTGATCCCGTAGAGAGAATTGGAATAGGCGTAATCGGGTTGTCTCTCTAGTTTCAACATCTAGGTCTATGGAATCTACGATTTTGAGGAAGTCCTTTAGATGTTGGTTTGGATCTTTAGAACGAAGTCCATGGAATGCACATCAGCTTTGCACCAACCGGATGGTGTCGGATCGCAAGGGGGTCACATTGGCTCCAGTGAGCTCAATGGTGTTTCGGTAGCCTTGGTGGCTAGGTCGGGAATACTCTCCTAGGGTTCGGGGCCTAAGAGGTTGGTTAACTAGTGGTGGGTTTTGTTGTGGTGGGATGACGGGTTCAAAGATGTTCCCATCTTCCATGATGTCGGGTGGTGAAAAGTTATGAACAAAAACACGAAGAAATAAGATAGACTAAAGAAAACCTAAAAATAAAAATAAAATCTTACTAGAAAGGAATCTAGCAAGTAGACCTAATAAAAAAGAGATTCTAACCTAGACAATAACTATTCCCCAGGCTGCGGCGCCAAAAACTTGATACGTGGGAATCGCACCAGGCTTTACCTCTCAAGGGATCTTGAGAAGCTTACAACCCCCACCAGGCAGTGTACCTGATCGTTGTAGTATAGTATAGTGACAAGTACCGGGGGATTGATCGTTCAGCTAGGAATAGTGTCGCTAGGATTAGAAAACCTAAATACTAGTTCTAGAGATGACGGATTATTATTTTTGTATTTTTATATTTTTTAGAAAGCAAGTAAAAATCTCAGGTTTTAAGGATTTGGGCGGAATTAGTTGCTAGTCAACTAACCCAATACTAAAGATGCAATCAAAATAAAATACTAGAAATGAAAATAAACTAATATTAACTAAGGTTGTGAACAATAAGTGGAGAAGTTGTGTTTACTTAGATTTCACTACTCCCTAGATATCTTTTACACGTTAATTACTTGTTATAGTTGCGTGGATGACGGATTGTATTCCTTAATACCATTCATGGGGTGGCGCACTTAATTCCCCAATCCTATGAGTGCCTACTTCACTCCTATGTCGAGCCGGCTAAGAAGCTCCTAACATGGGATCATTAGAATTTACTCATGCATTAAATACAACCAATAAAACCTAGTGCACGTCAGTTCATGTTTCTTAAGACGTTCAAGCATGTTACCAATCGGAGATCTGCCAGTTTTCTTAAGCCTAACATCGAATTCATTCATCCAATACAACCATAAACAAGTAATCAACACATAATCAATATCTAGGTTTCATTAGATCTATGCAAACACAAAATAAATCTAGCCTAGCATGATGGAATTAAGACAAGAACAATAGATAGACAACCAACACATAGACATATTGATTGAATTAAAAGAACACTTATCTCAATTACACATGAAAGGTTTCAAGGGCTGAGAACCCTTGAAAAACCTGTAGAATTCGTACTAAGTTCGGCCTTAGGGTTTCTCCAAAACTTCTCTCTTTTTATGAATGAAAATTAGAAAACTATATATAGGAAATTGAGGCTGACGGCGTCAAGACCAAATTGGTGACGCCGTCATCTCGCCGCCAAAATTCTTCTCGGACTGCCTTAATCTTCATCTGATGCCGTCATGTGTTAGAGTCTTCCAGGCCTTCACGTATTTAACTCTTGACGCTCTACTTGTGACGCCTTCACGTTTCTACTGGGCCGTCATGCAAATTACTCTTGACGCCGTCAGGATGTTCTTCTTGACGCCGTCACCTACTGTTCTCAGCAAGGAAAATTAAGACTTTGGCGTTTTCTTCACTTTTATGCTCCAAAACGTCCGAATTGCTTCCTTTTCCAGACTTCACTCCCAAAGTACCTAAAATCACAAAAGGAACGATTTAGGGCAATATTTGATCAAATAAATTCAATTCCGGGCTTAAATGACCCCCTAAAAGTGGTTCATTTTTCGCCTCATCAGTTTAGCATAAGAAAGCAAAAATATAAAAAATTTCAAGAAAATAGAAATAAAATCAAAAATTGTAGGTTTCATGGTGAACAAGTTGGAGCATGGTGAATTCTGGATTGCCTTGGGTTAGTGAATCTGTGGAGATTCTATAGGAAAGATCTTTGGTCCTTGGTTCATGGTTTGGCAGGATTGCACCTTGTAAGCTTCTAATCTCGTTTCCTTGTTTTTACGGTGGCATATCTTATTCATCTGCTTATTGGTTTGTTTATGCTTATTTGATGTTATCTAGTCATATTATAACTTAAAATAGCAAGCTTGTTCATTTAAATCCATAGTTGCTAAAAAATCAAGTTTCACAGTTAAAATACTATCTTCGTCATTTCTGAGTTTGATGCTTGTGTTCTTGCTATTTCATGTTTATTTGATCTTTGTTAATGATAATATAAGGATTGATAACATAATTGAGGATCAAATCAATCATATTCTTTGATAATCACAAAATAGGATTGATAAGGTAGTGTTTGGATTTAACTGTGTAGTGGGTATTAGTTGGTTTAAGTGATTGATATCTGTTCTTACATGCTACTCAGTAGCTAATTTGACCAAAACAACAAAGTCTCAGTGAGTTACAAGCTTGAAAGTCAAAATCATCAAAATCTTGGATTAAAACCCTTCTGTGTTGGATTTTGAGTGGCATATGCCCCATAACCATTCACAAGTTAGTGATTTAGCTTATTTTAGCCTTAACATAGCTTATTATAACACAATCATCCAGAAAATCAAGTTAGAGTTTCACTTTAGTCAACTTAGCTTAATATTTAAAAAAGTCAAAATTGCATACTTAGGCAGAAATCCAAAACTTGGTAGAATTATTGTGATTTTTATGAAAACCCTGAGACCCTGACCTTTACAGAAGTTAATCTTTGTCACCTAGTCTTCAAGTTTTCACAATCAGCTTATTTTTAAGATTTTTATATAAGCTTTTGCAAGTGCTTATTTTGACCTGCAGGGCAAGCACATGCCCTGTGCACAGGTTTTTTTACCAATATTCCCAAGACCATAGCTACTTCATTATTGGGCCCCACCCTTAGCTTATTGGCTTTTTGGAAAGCCAAGCAACCCATCATGACAGATCAGGGCTTATTTCACCATTTAGAGCTTATTTGGTAGGGCTGCAAGTGCCTTTAAGTTTGATCATTTCCTGAGTACACTGAGTGACTCAGTGTGTGAGCCCAAGTTCCAAGCCTTACACAGACCTCAATAATAAGCCATAAGCCTAGCTATTAAGTCCACTGTTAAGCACATGGGGGTGTATTCAGCTTATTAATAAGCTATATCAAAAGTGATTTCATAAAAGTTTCTTATTTTTAGCTTATTATCATCTGTCAATAAGAAAAACCAACAAAAACCAACTTTAAAAATAGTGATAGCTTCTATTTAATAGAAATTATCTATTTTAATTTTCTTATTAGCTTATTTAATAAGCACTTCATCATTTTTATATTTTTCTTAATTTTCTTTTAGCTTAAGGTATTTTCAGTAATTTTTCTAGATTTTTATCTTTTGATTTAGTAATTATTACAATTAATATTAGTTTAAATAATAATTAAGTAATATTAGTTAATTAAATAGTTTTATTCAATTTTATTTAACAATAGTACTTTTTTATATTTTTTCTAGGCTTTATATATCATAAAGTGTTTTTAGGAAAATTTTTATAATTTTCACTGTTCATTTGGTAAATTTTAGAATTCAAATAATTTAAATAGGATTTAATTAATAATTAAGTGATTAATTAGTAAAATAGTTAAAATTTAATTTTTAGAAACTTTTCATAATTTTTTAAGATTCATATAATAGTTTATTAGTTTTATAAATTTCCTCATAATTTTCTAAGTCATTTTAGTATTTTTAGTAATTTAAATTAGTTAAAATTAGTTTAATTAATATAATTAGTATTTAATTAATAAAAACCCCACAAAAAGACAAAAATAGGTATTTTTAGTTTTTAAATTTATTTTAAGTCATTTTAGAATTTTAGAAATTAATTTTGCAATTTTCTAGCTAAAATTTGTAGTATAAATCTTTTTAATATAATTTAAATAGTTTAAATTAAATAATTAAATAGTTTTTATTTAAATAATTAATATTAAATAATAAAATAATCAAAAAAATAATTTTCTTTTTAAATTAAATTTTCTTTTATAATTAAGTTTGTAAAATTTTCATTTGCACCCCCTGTAGTTTTAAATTGTTTAAAACTCACCTTTTTCTCAGCACGCATACATATCTGTTTTTGAATTCAGTTTACGTGTATACTTATCTGATTACTGTGCTTGTTATATATTGTTATCCAAATAAATCCAGTAGTATAAATCAAACCCACATCATCTTGGTTACTGTCCTCAGTGCCACTCATTCCCACAAACGTTTTCAAACTCAATTTCAATCTCGTTGGGACTTAACGACCCGGGGATTTCCCTATATTTCCACGGTTAATATACCTTGCACTTTCTCCTAGGTGAGGCTATCAACTCCACACGGTTGACTGGTTGGTTTAGGAGGAGTCAAAAACCATCTGGACCCGGGGCTTTATCATTTCCAATGGAGAACATTGCACCCTTAATCTCAGAGTCAAGCACTTCACGAGCCATATTTTCAGCTTTAAACCGACTCAGGCGTTTGACAAACAAGCCCTCGGCATTCAGTATTGAAACTTGTCCTTCAACACCTAAAAAGTTCACATAATGGTTAACAAATACATTAGGAACAGAACTACCTTCGTAGACCATATTATTCTGGTCCGTAATACAATCAATACGACCCCTACTCACTCTAGCTTTCACCGAACGATGAAAATAAGCCGAATTAGATTCACCGACACTAAGCCATTCAATTTTTGCTTTTTGTTTCAAGAACCTTTCCTCATCTAAAGAGGCCTGATTGAAAGCCTTTAGGTATAAAGCTTCCTCTTCGCGAAGAGCAACAGAAGAAGGGTCTTTATCAAGAGACATTTGAACCTCATCTAACTCGTGACGAAGACGATTAACCCGCTCATGAATATTGCCTTGAGAATGAAGTAACTTTCGGATAGACTTCTTCAAGAACCCCATTTTCTTGACAAGTTTAAACATGTTATACCCACTTACGCTCATGTTCCAATGATCATTAACCACTTTCATAAAATCCGGTTTATACACTAGAAAATTGTAGAATTTAAACGGCTTAGGCTTTTCCTTCGATACCTTATGAATTTTCAACACAGCGGGAGAATGATCCGATATACGATAAGGTTGGAAGATAGCATACGAGCCTGGGTACTCCTGATTAAACCCAATATTACTCATCACTCGATCAATCTTCTTCAATATTCTAAACTCCGCTTTAGGCTTCTGATTCCAAGTATAATGCAATCCTGTACTATTCACATCCTCAACTTCAATATCAGTAACACATTCATTAAATTCACGCATAGATATATTAATATCCTTGGAACCATAATATGTGTCTTCAAGATACAATGCCGCATTAAAGTCCCCCATGATAACCCAAGGACGACCATGCACAAACTGCTTATGAACTTTTAGACTATCCCACAACTCACGACGAGTTTCGTAAGAATTGGAAGCATACACAAATGAACAATAAAGGGCTTTACCATCAGATTTCAGGATTACCTGAGTATGAATAACTTGGCTTGAAAATGACAACACCATAAGGTCCACAATCTCGTCATTCCAACCAATAATGATGCGAGAACCCTTTGGACATAAACTGCCATTCGACAGCCATTTCCACTTAATACACACTTTTTCACAAACACGTTTCAACTTCCCTATATCCACATGTGATTCCAAGACTGCACAAACATTCAAGTGATTATCGTTAATTACATGACGAACCTCCTTCTGTTTAGGGGTGCGGTTCAAACCCCTGATATTCCATGATGCTATGCTATACATTAGGAACATTGAATAAGAGAGTGCTTGCCCCCGTTTGGTTTTTTGCAGCTTTATTCATAACATCCGATTCATCAGATATATTAGCATCATCAGAATCATCTTGCACGCCCACTGTTCCTTCTTGAATCTTACCCATTGTTCTTCCATTTTCCTCCTTATCTCCACTTGTGCCCTCTTGATCCAATACAGAAAAGGTATTAGACGTACTAACACCTCCTTCCTTTCCCTTATTCGAATTCTTTGTGCCATTATTTCTACTAACAGGAACATACCTAAGGTTAGTTTTAGGTTTCATTTGAAATTTTTCACCTTGTTTCTTACCTTTATTCTTTCCTTTGACCCCTTGAAAACCGTCATCATTAGTTTCCACCGAACGTTTAGAGGCCTCTTTAACAGTTCTCGGACATGTATCATAAGAGTGACCAAAGATCTTGCAAGTAGAGCACCTTGGGGGCTTCCATTCATATTCGACTGTCACCTTCTCGCACTTGTGCCCATTACCATCAAGGTTAGGAACAGCAACAACCACTGATTCTTTCAATTCGACTTCCGATGTAATTTCAATCATTGCTCTGGCATACGAACTTATGCCCCATGACTCACTACACATAGTACTAGTGTACGAGTCTAACATTAGAGGATTACCAATTTTAGAGGCAATCACACTTAATCCATCGGCCGTAAAAGCTGGTAATGGTACATCATGTATCTTGACCCACACAGGAACACTCGTGTGGTTTCCTTCATTAAATTAGAAGATGGAGTCCATTTATCAAGTATAATAGGGACCGTTCTTATCATCCATGGACCATTTTCCAATACGTCTTCCACCCCTTTTTCAAATGAAAACTTAAAGAAATAATATCCTTTTGCGTTCATCATGATCTTTTGAATTCCATACTTTGCCTATGCATTAAAAAGGTAATTTTCGACAACGGGGAAAGCAATCCTTTTCCCTATAAAGTACCCATATATCGAATTACTGAGACGCTCGTTTACTTCCATTACTGACGAAATAGGAATCAAAGCTTCAAACTCACCATCTATGGAACCAACAGTATCAACTCTTCTAAAATTCATCTTCTTTTGAGGTTTCTCCGAATTGAACATACTCGCAAACGAAGGTTGTTTTCCTATGTTCACATTAACAGTGGACTCCTTTACCATATTAAAGTCCTCCTTATCCATTTAAGCATGTTCTGCTTCATTAGTCACTGGTTCCGATTGCAAATCAACACCAGGTTCATCACCCATATTCATATCTGATGATGAGAACACAGGTTCATCCATTGTCTTTGAGGCATCCCGTTCAACCGAATTTGTCTCAACATCATTACTTGCATCAGTCACACTATCGTCATTCGATTCACCTTGCAAGCGCTTGCTAGACCTAGTTTGTTTACTACTCTTACCATTACCTCCACCTCCCTTATTTTCCACATTCTTCGAAGCCTTCCCCATCATAACATTTAAAAACTAAAGGTTTAATGTAAAGTGGGTTTTAAATTGAAAGGGATGTATAATTAGAGGTAAATGTAAAGTGGGTTTTGAATTAATTTTAATAATACTGAGTTTAGGAATAGAAATTTAATAAAACAGGTAGAAATTTAATTTGGGGGAAATTTGTGTGGTTAGATTTAGTGAAATTGGATAAAGATTTATGTAATTGAAAATGAGTGTAAAGTGGGTTTTGAATTGATATGAAAAATCATTGAGTAAAAGGCTTACCTTGAGTGATGACCGGATCATGGATTCATTGAGAGGATTTTTACTGGACACTTTCTGCTTAACTTTGTAGCTGGTTAAAATTGGTACATCACGAATTGTTCTGATTGGAGGTATCTCACACTCAACTGAATAATGACACAAGGTAACAGAACATATAAAGCATGCCTTTTTTTATCACAAGAAAGAGTACTATTAAGAGATGGATCTTATTAGTCAATAAATTAGTTGAAGATTCAAAACATTTACTCTAAAAAGTCAAATAGAAAGACCCACTGGTGCTTTCTTATTAGAGTGTCTGATAGATTCAACACAACAGCTACTGCTGACAGTTTGAACAAGTATCAATAATATAACATTTTATCACCATACCAGTCAAGAACGAGGTCTTGTTGAGGCTGATGGAAGGCTTATAAAAAAAATCATAAGTTTTATCATGGGTCAAAACAGGTCGGGTCGGGTTGATTTGCACACCTGTTTTCTCTTAATTTTCAATAAAAATAAATAAATAACACCTTGAGCTGATATCCGGTGCAAGCATTCACACATTTAAACAAAGATAGCAGATGAACATATTGCATTTCAATGATGAAGTGTACGACCCAATTACCCACTGAACAACTGACGCGTCAAACTGATAGGAAGGCACAGACTAACAACAACATAGCATTGATTCTTTAAACAAAGATAGAATAAGCAAAGAACAATGAACATTCAAACATCATCAAGCACTTACCAGATGTAGACGTTAATCCATTACTGTTATTATCATTGGACTTTCATCAAACACTTGGTCGGCATTTCTTTTGAATGATCCACAATACAACCTGATAAACACTTATCATCCAATATACAACCAATCAAACTAACATGAAGATCTTTCTTTTATATCTTGCTTGATTTGCACTGAATTAAAGGAAGCCTCGCAGTATATTAATGGGTTTGATTTTAAGCAAATGCTGCATAAAGCTGAAACAAAATTTCAGCAATTATAGCAAAAAGGCTTTATCTCTGAACACTTCACTGAATTTCAATGTTTGTCGCAATGACTTACGATATTAAAAAACTAAATGAGTGAATGACACTTGAAACCATTAGCATATAAAAAGGATATACAATAAAATATTCAAATACAAATAAATAATGCAATTACAATCCTCAAACAGAAAACAGTTACCAATTTCCTTCCCAATACATTTGAAACTCAGATACCATTAGAGTAAAAATAACAGGGGTATTGAACATCTTGAATAATTAATCCATCATCATTAACATGAACATCGTCATCACCACTTAACTGAATGATTCCAGCAGACATCTCTGATGTTGGAAATAGAGGCTCCCTAGCATCTTTTAAAACTAACCCCGAATCTACCACGTCATCCTCGTATACCAAACACAACTCACCACTCATCATCATCATCATCATCATCATCATCATCATCATCATCATCATCATCATTACCAGTCATGATCTCTGACTGTGATGATAATGGAAACAGAGAGAGTGTGGGCTTCCTAACTTCTTTTAAAACTAATCCTGAATCTACCACGTCATCCTCATATACAAAACGCAACCCACCACTCATAACAATGTCATCATCATCATCATCATCATCATCATCATCATCATCATCATCATCATCATCATCATCATCATTATTATATTTAAATTTAAGTTCCACGGTGTCACCCTCTTCTACCACAAGTGTTTTATCATTAAGTGGATAAAACATGACCAACATGGAATCGCTACCATACCTGCAAGCATGGAATCGATGACTTGTTCCTTTAGTTTTATTATAAATTACTGGAAAAATCCTCTCATCATATTCATCATCCTTGTCTGTGGTAGCACATAAGATGAGACCGCATATTTTGCTATCAAATTGGATAGGTGCCTCAAAAGATAAAACATATCCAGTGTCTCGATAAGTACACCAGTCAGGTAACTCCTCCCTAGAGAGACCGATGTATAATACTTTATTACGCGTGCGTAATTCCTGTATAGCATTCCACATGGAAAACATCTCTTCATTGCAAACTATATGGAGAGAAGGGAGGGAGCGGTTGCTTACCGTGAAAATATTGGAATGAAAAATATATGCGTTTTGCATTGAATCAAATGGCATCACATCTAATGACCTACAATATCTTGCATCTATATATGTCAATTGCGATGGAAGAGGTGGAAGAAACTGTAACTGAGAACACCTATTTATATCAAGTTTCTCCAGTTCTGAAAGGTTGGTGAAACTCTCCGGTAGACTAGAAAATGTGTTTCTTGAAAGGTCTAGCTCTAGTAATGACTCTAAATTTCCAATTTCACTGGATACTTGCGAAACATTGCAGTTTCTCATGGCTAATTCCCATAGATTCTCTAGTCCTGTAACTTGAGTGAAACCTTCTGATCCAAGTTTACAGCAATGATTCAAAGAAAGCTCCGTTAGAAATTGTAACTCAGAAAATTTTGAAGGAAGATTCTCTAGGTTTCTACAATCAGTCAGATATAACTTTTTAATGCTTGGAGGAAGATCTTGAATAGATTTTAAGTTGGTGCAACCATCCACGTATAACTCTCTAATGCTTGGCGGAAGATCTGGAATCGACTTTAAGCTGGTGCATTTAGATAATCTTATTTCGGTCAGTTGATGGAGTTGGCACACGCTATTAGGAAGGCTACTGAATCTGTTGTCACTTAAATTCAATTCTTTAAGTGAAATTAGACTACCAACTTCATGCGAGATCTCTTGTAGATTGGCACAATTTTTGAGGTCAAGATTTTGAAGAGATGTTAATTTGCCTATCATTTCCCATGGGAGCCTCTTCAACTGTTTGCAACCACTTAGATTTAATTCAACAAGTTTATGGAGGCAACTGTAACAATTCGCAATTTCAGGTTAATTTCTATTTTCGGAAAATTTTACTATTCATGTTACTATTCATTTCTTTCTGAAATTTTCCCGAAAGTTGATTTTTATTTCATATTCTCGAGTGATAAATCATTTCCATGACAAATTAAATGTTTGACACTCGTCAGATCATTTTCGTGAAAGTTATTAAGGAATTACACGACATTACACGTTTTAGGGTAAAACGGCAATCAGAAATTCAACGCACAACGAAATTCGGTCGCGTTAATTTTCCCAGTATCAAAAAAATGTTTAACACACTCATGATTTATTTAAGAATAAATCATGACTGAGAAAAACATGACCAAAATAAACTTCGGCCGTGAAAAACTGGAAATTTCAGTTTTAGGCGTTTTTACTCAGCCGTAACCCTAGCCTTTACCTGCACCGCATTTCTAAGATGATTTGAGCTTTCAACTTATTTAAATAAGTCAACATATTTTTCCCTCCTCCATTGACTAAAAATCATTCCTTGATTTTATAAATCATTCCTTGATTTTTAGGCTTCCGGTTTGATGTCTAAAAGACATTTAACACCAACCGACACCAGACTGAGCCCAGTCTAGACATTATAAATCATTTTAAATCATTTTTAGCATATTAGAAAAGTAACATTTTACTTTTCCTAGTTTTACGCAATATTCGTACATTTTACGTATTACGCGTTTTAGACCCGTATTTCCAGCTTTTAGCAGGTTTTACCACCCAAATGGAACTTATCACCCATTTTATATTTTATTATGGGACTTATGAACATTTTTAACAATACTTTAAAGTTTCATAATTTTACGACACCCGGTTTTACGTTTTGAGGCCTAATCATTTACGGTTGGCATTTCCCGGAGTCAAAATGCATCTTTTAACCAAGGATAATACCAAGCCAAGCCACCTCCCCTCCTTATCTTTTTGGAACCGCCACAAGGGGGGGGAGTCACACCCTTGGTGGCTTGATCTCATGCCTTGTGATCTAGGATGCATACATGTGTAGTTTTGATAAAATATCTCAAGTCTTGTAACCTCCTCATGGACCTATATATACTCCCTCCCCTCTCCATATGGCCGGCCATCCCAACACACCTAAACCATCTCACACTTAGCTTATTTCTTCTAATTTGTTGCAAGGTTCAAGTGAAGTTCAAGTATAGAAACCCTAGATAGCTTATTTCTTACCAAAAATCTTCCAAAACCCTAACATACTTGGTGTTTTTCTCTTGAGTTTAAATCTACTCAATACACCTCAACCTTTATCATCCATCTTTCAAGAATACTAAGAGTAGAAAGGTTGCTTGAAGTGAAAGGGTTGAAGCTTGTCTATCAAAGTCCATTTCCTTACTAGTTACTCCTTTCTTTAATTAGAAAGCCTAAAGTTGTAAGCCTAAACCTACCATGCTTCTTGTTTATTTATCATGTTCATCTCATTTATATGTTATTCTTGCTATATTATGTGTTGTAATTATGTCCATGATGAATCATGATGAGTAAAAGATGTTGTTGTAATGACTTATTGAAACAAGTTACTAAAACAAGCAAACTAGTGAATATCTTGGTATAACCTGATCAAAATGGTAAAAATTTTATATTGGATTATTACATATTACAGTAGAGGACTTAACAAGAAAACCATAGCAATTTGAACCACCTAAAAAGAGTAAACAAGTCAAAAGTTATGGCGATTTGAAGTTACCAAAGATTTCCGGCAAAACTGCCTAAATGTTTCTGTGATTTCTGTGACAGAACCTAAAACACGCAAAAAGAGGCCTTTCTGGTCCGATTCATGAAAAAGTTAAAACACGAAAGTTGTCCGGAATCACGTTTTCATTCAGGAACAAAGAGGCTCAAGCCTTGAAAACGCCTTCTGAGTGAGATATTTCTCAGTTTCTTAACAGCTATTTACATATTTTAAGTCACTAAGTTATTGTCATACTTTCAAAGGAATAAAAGGTATTATGACCTATAACCAAGACCCCCACCATGGCTAGAGCCAAGGTTGTGTAACATGACCTTGGAACAAGGACCAAAGGTCATGGCTAGGCCATGACGAAATGACCAAACCAACTTACAAAGGCGTAAACATGAAACAATGAAATTGGCGATAACATGAACAAGCAATTTGTATCTATTTCACCTAAAAGGAAACCATGAGATTTTACCAAGACAAATGGTCACACAAGACTTATAAAACTACCCCTAATAACAATCTTCATGTACTATAAACTTTCCTAAGTTTATACAAATATCGGACATGTAACTTTTTCGGATCAAAACTTATATCTATATACTTTATCAACTACTACAATAGTAGGGAGCTTCATGTGAGGAGTTCATTATGTAAGCCGTCGAGATGAGTTGTGGATTTACGAGTTAAAGTGTCCTGGCTCCTCGAACGCTTACTAACATGACTTCTGAAATATGTTAGCCCGAACGGTAGTAAACGATATACCAAAACATACATGTTCATAAATCTTTCTTACAAAGACTTACAAATATACATCATACATCATCATGGACTAAATGCAAGACATATATATAGGCACTCCGTTATATTCTTTACACAAATCCTAAGTCGCAACATTCTATTCTAGGTTGCTTGTAGAAACCTACACGATCCGACTATCACCTTCGTTACTTGCTATCTTGTTTAAGGTGAGTTCATAGCCCCGCTTACATTACTTTAATGTTTTACAAACCCTTGGGGGAAATACATGCTACTTTTAAACCGAACACAATGCTTTGAAACTGTATGCTGCCTGATTGTTTTATTATTACTAAGTACCTACCTTGCCAATCCTAGGCCCCATCATGAACCATTTAATCACTAGTATTAGTGAGCGCGAGTATTGTGAATAGGCCTATTGGGATTGACGAATCCCATTTGTTTGAGCAGTTAGTTCAAACGAATGCACTATATTTGAAACATTAAGTATGACGGCAAAGTACTTACCGGGGCAACATAACCGCCGATTGATATTGGTACCCGTTAACGTATTGGTTGCATGAGCTTAGTACATAATAATAACTGTTTTGTTTTCTAACATGAGTATGAGTCTAATTAACTCATTACTACCAACATATTGTGTTCAACCGTTAAACAAACTCTATGAATTTCACTCAACCTTTGTGTTGACCTCTTAAGCATGTATTTCAGGTCCATGATAATCAAGAATGGAGCGGGAAGGGCACGTACCGAAGGAAGAAGGCTATAAACAATTATGTCATTCTATAAAAACATCATAGACCTTATATTGATGTATTTTGAAACAATGCAACATTTTGGGACCTCACTATGTAAACTTTGATATATTTGAATAATATGAATGACAACTCTTTTTATTACGATTCGTTTAGAGATCGTTTTCTATTATTATGACTGTTGTGCCGTCGAGTAACACCCAAGTTGAATTCCGCTGCATCATGAATTGGGGGTGTTACAGATTGGTACCAGAGCCATGGTTATAGAGAAACGGGTCTAAGTGAGACCTAAACTATAACTACAATAACAAGCAAAAACATTTTTATAGCCTTCCGATCTTCGTGCCTTCCATCCTCCAGAAGATTATGGACTTATTACACATGATATGCTACATGAACATATTTGTATATTGTCATATGCACATTTCCTTAGTTTGAGCATTTTCCATAAACATTTGATTTATTTTAACATCGAAATACTAATTGTAGACATCATGTCCGCACCTCCATCTCCCGATCATCTTCCTGCTATGCCTGAGTATTTACCAATTCTTCCCGGACCCGATGATCCTTATTTTGAACCAATTGATTACGACGACGAGGAAGAACCTTACGAGGATCTAGATGTAGATTCGGACGAAGATCCTGAAATGGATATGGAAATAAACATCGATGATTACGAAGAGGATCATGAAATGGATGTTGACATCGAAGGCATCGATGACATTGAGGAAGCGGAGGAACTATTAGTAGTGCCACATCTATCACCATTGACATCTCCACCTCCGGTTTCACCAATTTCATCCGAATCTAACCATACCACTCCAGCTCAAGTTCCGAATTCTACTCACCAAACAGGTGGAACATCTACATTTACACATATGTTCGCAAACTCAGCTCAATACGAAATCTACTCTTTGAAACAAGCTCTCCACCTGACCCAACTCAAAGTTAAATGTATGGCAACTCAAATGCACGAATGTATGTCCAAGGTAAATTCTGCCAGAATGGACGCCATGAATGCCCGAGATGAACTATATTGGTTTAAGCTTGACATGAGCTATGTCAAGAGGGACTTGACTCATCTTGGGGAAATGGTCTTAAATCCTCTAACCGGCCTGGATAACGTCAAGGATAGACTCACTTTGGTTGAGAAAGCCCAAGAATAGGATGCGGTTCAAATTCACAAACTACTTAACCGCCTAAATACCGCCGAAATCCGGTTAGATGTTGCAAACTTTGATAGGTATCAACTTAGGAATGATTTGTGTGGAATGCAAACTCAAATGAGTTCCATACAACAAAGGCTATACCAAAAGGATGTCAAAGAATACCGTCCGAACGAAAGTGTAGATGTGTTAGCAACACGCGGAAATAATAATCCGACCGGACAACAACAACCTCCCAACCGACGTTAGACTAGTGTTATAGTACTAGTTAGCTTGTGTACGACGTTGTAATTACTAACTGAAAGTATCAGTTAGTAAGTTTTGAATGAACTTGTAATAAGTTCGATTTTGTAATCAACGTTATATAAATAAAACTCTTGTTTTATATACCATCATGTTTTATTTTTTTTAAGTTTCAACATTATTATCCTATCATCCTTATCAAATTGTGCTCATTTCACAACTCCCTAATTACAACGTATCTTTTGAACAATAGAACCATGGCGCCAAAGAAAAAGACCCCACCACCAACGATGACGCAAGCCGCCATCCGCAAACTGGTAAAGGATAGTGTCAATACAGCACTTATCGCGGAAAGAGCAGCCGTAGCTGCAGCAGCTGCAGCAGCTGCCGAAGCCGACACAGCTACTGGAGCTGCTGATGCTGCAGCAGCCGCAGAAGCCGCCACTGCTGCGGAAGCTGCTATAGCTGCAGAGGCTGCCAGAATTGCCAGTCTTAACCTTGGAGGACCTACCCCTCCGGTGACCAATGTTACTACAGTACCAAAGGGTTGCTCGTTCATTTCCTACCTGAAATGTGAACCCCTCAAATTCAAGGGTACTGAAGGGGCTGTGGGTTTGACCCGTTGGTTCGAAAAGGCGGAGTCGGTGTTCATTGTTAGTAAATGTATCGAGGGGGATAAAGTCCAGTATGCCACAAGTACTCTGTTGAATGAGGCCTTGTCCTGGTGGAACTCAATTGCTCAACCCATGGGCATTGAGAATGCCTACAAAATTACTTGGGCTAATTTGAAACAAATGATGGTCAAGGAATACTGTCCACGCAGTGAGATACAAAAGTTGGAAGTTGAGTTCTGGGATCTTACGGTTAAGGGAAATGATATCATGACCTACAACCGTAGATTCCAGGAACTGAGGATACTTTGTCCAGCAATGGTTTCCCCAAAGGAAAAATTGTTGGAAAGGTATATTTGGGGACTTCCCTCAAGCATACAGGGGAATGTGACTTCGGCAAATCCCAAAGAACTTGATGAGGCTATGCGGATGTCCCGTAGTCTCATGGATCAAGTGGTACGTATGTCGGAAACCCGCAAGCAAAACAACCTCAACACCAACCTCAACACCAACAACACCAACAACAGCAATGCCAACAATCCCAACAATTCCAACTACCGTAACAACAACAACAACAACAAGAATAACAACAACAAACGACCATATGATGGTAACCGTGGGAATAACAACAACAACAACAACAACAACAACCAAACCCGAAACAACAACCACCACAATCAACAGAACAAGAGACAGGAAGCCGCGACGGCTTATGTTGCTGCACCAGCTGGTGGTAGGTACGTGGGTAATCAACCACAATGTACCAAATGCAATTACCATCACGAAGGTCCTTGCCCGGCCAAATGCCACAAGTGCCAAAAGCCCGGACATCTTGCCAAAGATTGTAGAGGCAAGGGTATAGCTACTGGGGCTAACACACAGCCCATAGTTACATGTTTCGGGTGTGGTGAAAGGGGACACTACAAGAACAACTGTCCTCAGAACCAAGGACCCCAAGGCGGAGGTGCTCGTGGTAGGGCCTACGTCATGGGAAAAGAAGAACCACACCAGGACCCGAACGTGGTTACCGGTACGTTCCTACTCAATAATATTCCTGTTAAAGTATTATTCGATTCTGGTGCTGATATGAGCTTTATATCTACTAGAATTGCGCCTTTACTTGATATTCCATCAATTACTTTAACCACTAGTTATAATGTTGAGCTAGCTACCGGTGACTTAGTAAATACCAATACCGTAATCCCAAACTGTACCCTTAATCTCTTAGACCACCCCTTTAACATCAATCTTATGCCAATCGAACTCGGAAGTTTCGATGTTGTTATTGGCATGGATTGGTTGTCTAAACATCAAGCTAACATAATTTGTGGTGAAAGAGTTGTGCACATTCCATGTGACAATGAAACTTTGATCATTCGTGGTGATCAAAGTGGAACCCGAATAAACATCATCTCATGTATCAAAACCATGAAGTACATTGAGAAAGGATGTTATGCTTTCTTAGCCCACGTAACAGAAAAGAAAACCGATGAAAAACGTCTCGAAGATGTTCCTATTGCCTGCGAGTTTCCTGAAGTCTTTCCAGAAGACTTACCCGGACTACCACCAAATCGTCAAATAGAGTTCAGAATTGATTTAATACCAGGAGCGGCGCCAGTTGCCCGCGCACCATACCGGCTAGCACCTTCAGAGATGCAAGAGCTATCAAATCAATTACAAGAACTTGCGGACAAGGGATTTATTCGACCTAGTTCCTCACCTTGGGGAGCTCCAGTTTTATTCGTGAAAAAGAAAGACGGGTCATTACGCATGTGTATTGACTATCGTGAACTAAACAAATTAACCATAAAGAACCGATACCCACTACCAAGAATTGATGATTTATTCGATCAATTGCAAGGCTCAACCTATTACTCAAAAATCGACCTACGTTCAGGTTACCACCAAGTTAGAGTTCGTGATGAAGACATTCCAAAAACAGCCTTTAGGACACGATATGGTCACCACGAATTCCAAGTGATGCCATTTGGGTTAACAAATGCACCGGCAGTATTCATGGATCTCATGAATCGGGTATGTAAACCATATTTGGACAAATTCGTGATCGTATTCATAGACGACATTCTCATTTATTCCAAAAACGAAGTAGAACACAGAGAACACCTTAGAATAATTTTAGGACTACTCAAGGAAGAGAAATTGTATGCAAAGTTTTCCAAATGCGAATTTTGGATTCAATCCGTACAATTCCTTGGGCATGTGATTGACAAGACCGGTTTACATGTCGATCCTGCTAAAATTGAAGCTATCAAAAACTGGCCAACACCTACCACACCTACAGAAATTCGGCAATTTCTGGGTTTAGCCGGGTATTACCGAAGGTTTATTGAAGGATTTTCCTCAATAGCAAAATCTTTGACTAAGCTAACTCAGAAAGACAAGAAATACGTGTGGGATGAAAACGAAGAAAAAGCTTTCCAAACCCTCAAACAGAAACTTTGTAGTGCTCCTATCCTAGCATTGCCAGATGGGATCGAAGATTTTGTAGTCTATTGTGATGCATCGTACCAAGGTTTAGGTGCCGTGTTAATGCAACGTGATAAGGTCATGGCTTATGCTTCGCGACAACTCAAGGTTCATGAAGAAAATTACACCACTCATGACTTAGAGTTAGGAGCTGTGGTCTTTGCACTAAAAATCTGGAGGCACTATCTATACGGTACTAGATGTACTGTGTACACCGATCATAAAAGCCTACAACACATTTTGAACCAAAAAGAACTAAACATGCGACAACGTCGTTGGTTGGAATTACTAAGTGATTATGACTGCGACATTCGTTATCACCCAGGGAAAGCAAACGTAGTAGCCGACGCCCTAAGCCGAAAGGAACGAGTTAAACCACTACGAGTCCGAGCCTTAGTTTTAACGATAAATTCAAACTTTCCTACTCAAATCCTTCACGCTCAAGCTGAGGCGGTGAAACAAGAAGACATCCAAAAGGAAAGGTTGGATGGCATGATGCAGAAGAAATTCGAAACCCGTTCAGATGAAACTCTATGCTTCCAAGGTCGAAGTTGGTTACCACTTTATGGTGGCCTACGAGACTTGATCATGCATGAATCACACAAGTCTAAATACTCCATACATCCAGGATCTGATAAAATGTATCATGATCTTAAAATACTCTATTGGTGGCCGAACATGAAAGCCGACATTGCAACTTATGTTAGCAAATGTCTTACCTGCTCCAAAGTAAAAGCCGAAAACCAAAAACCATCCGGTCCATTGCAACAACCAGAAATTCCTACCTGGAAATGGGAAAGAATTACTATGGACTTCATTACCAAGCTCCCAAAGACATCAAGCGGTTATGACTCCATCTGGGTCATAGTTGATCGTCTCACAAAATCCGCACACTTTATACCAATCAAAGAGACTTACAAAATGGAACAACTAACCCGACTGTACGTCAAAGAAATAGTCTCAAGACATGGTGCACCGATATCCATCATATCCGACAGAGATGGTAGATTTACTTCCAATTTCTGGCAGTCACTCCAAGGCGCCTTTGGAACAAATCTAGACATGAGTACAGCGTATCACCCTCAGACCGATGGTCAGAGTGAACGAACCATTCAAACACTTGAAGACATGCTTCGAGCTTGTATAATAGACTTTGGAAAAGGATGGGATACTCATCTACCATTAGTCGAATTTTCCTACAACAACAGCTATCATACAAGTATTCAAGCAGCTCCATTTGAAGCACTTTATGGTCGAAAGTGTCGTTCACCTGCTTGTTGGGCTGAAGTGGGAGAAGTTCAACTCACTGGACCAGAACTCATCCGTGAAACAACGGATAAGATTGTACAAATCAAAAATCGGTTACAAGCCGCAAGAGATCGACAGAAAAGTTATGCCGACACACGACGCAGACCCCTAGAATTCCAAGTCGGAGATAGGGTTATGCTAAAGGTATCGCCTTGGAAGGGCTTGATATGATTCGGTAAACGAGGAAAACTAAACCCAAGATACATCGGACCATTCAAAATCCTAGCCAGGGTTGGCCCTGTGGCGTACAGACTTGAGCTTCCATCAGAACTCAGTAGTGTACACCCCACTTTCCATGTATCTAACCTAAAGAAATGCTTATCGGATGAATCACTTGTGATTCCACTCGATGAAATTCAACTCAATGACGATCTTCAATTTGTTGAGGAACCCGTAGAAATCATGGACCGAGAGGTCAAACAACTCAAACAAAGCCGTATTCCAATTGTTAAAGTTCATTGGAACTCACGACGTGGTCCTGAATACACATGGGAACGAGAGGACCAGATACGTAAGAAATACCCACACCTTTTTACCAACGAAGCTTCTACTTCCAACGCTAATTGATCTCCGGGACGGAGCTCTCATATGGGGTGGAGACTGTAACAATTCGCAATTTCAGGTTAATTTCTATTTTCGGAAAATTTTACTATTCATGTTACTATTCATTTCTTTCTGAAATTTTCCCGAAAGTTGATTTTTATTTCATATTCTCGAGTGATAAATCATTTCCATGACAAATTAAATGTTTGACACTCGTCAGATCATTTTCGTGAAAGTTATTAAGGAATTACACGACATTACACGTTTTAGGGTAAAACGGCAATCAGAAATTCAACGCACAACGAAATTCGGTCGCGTTAATTTTCCCAGTATCAAAAAAATGTTTAACACACTCATGATTTATTTAAGAATAAATCATGACTGAGAAAAACATGACCAAAATAAACTTCGGCCGTGAAAAACTGGAAATTTCAGTTTTAGGCGTTTTTACTCAGCCGTAACCCTAGCCTTTACCTGCACCGCATTTCTAAGATGATTTGAGCTTTCAACTTATTTAAATAAGTCAACATATTTTTCCCTCCTCCATTGACTAAAAATCATTCCTTGATTTTATAAATCATTCCTTGATTTTTAGGCTTCCGGTTTGATGTCTAAAAGACATTTAACACCAACCGACACCAGACTGAGCCCAGTCTAGACATTATAAATCATTTTAAATCATTTTTAGCATATTAGAAAAGTAACATTTTACTTTTCCTAGTTTTACGCAATATTCGTACATTTTACGTATTACGCGTTTTAGACCCGTATTTCCAGCTTTTAGCAGGTTTTACCACCCAAATGGAACTTATCACCCATTTTATATTTTATTATGGGACTTATGAACATTTTTAACAATACTTTAAAGTTTCATAATTTTACGACACCCGGTTTTACGTTTTGAGGCCTAATCATTTACGGTTGGCATTTCCCGGAGTCAAAATGCATCTTTTAACCAAGGATAATACCAAGCCAAGCCACCTCCCCTCCTTATCTTTTTGGAACCGCCACAAGGGGGGGGGAGTCACACCCTTGGTGGCTTGATCTCATGCCTTGTGATCTAGGATGCATACATGTGTAGTTTTGATAAAATATCTCAAGTCTTGTAACCTCCTCATGGACCTATATATACTCCCTCCCCTCTCCATATGGCCGGCCATCCCAACACACCTAAACCATCTCACACTTAGCTTATTTCTTCTAATTTGTTGCAAGGTTCAAGTGAAGTTCAAGTATAGAAACCCTAGATAGCTTATTTCTTACCAAAAATCTTCCAAAACCCTAACATACTTGGTGTTTTTCTCTTGAGTTTAAATCTACTCAATACACCTCAACCTTTATCATCCATCTTTCAAGAATACTAAGAGTAGAAAGGTTGCTTGAAGTGAAAGGGTTGAAGCTTGTCTATCAAAGTCCATTTCCTTACTAGTTACTCCTTTCTTTAATTAGAAAGCCTAAAGTTGTAAGCCTAAACCTACCATGCTTCTTGTTTATTTATCATGTTCATCTCATTTATATGTTATTCTTGCTATATTATGTGTTGTAATTATGTCCATGATGAATCATGATGAGTAAAAGATGTTGTTGTAATGACTTATTGAAACAAGTTACTAAAACAAGCAAACTAGTGAATATCTTGGTATAACCTGATCAAAATGGTAAAAATTTTATATTGGATTATTACATATTACAGTAGAGGACTTAACAAGAAAACCATAGCAATTTGAACCACCTAAAAAGAGTAAACGAGTCAAAAGTTATGGCGATTTGAAGTTACCAAAGATTTCCGGCAAAACTGCCTAAATGTTTCTGTGATTTCTGTGACAGAACCTAAAACACGCAAAAAGAGGCCTTTCTGGTCCGATTCATGAAAAAGTTAAAACACGAAAGTTGTCCGGAATCACGTTTTCATTCAGGAACAAAGAGGCTCAAGCCTTGAAAACGCCTTCTGAGTGAGATATTTCTCAGTTTCTTAACAGCTATTTACATATTTTAAGTCACTAAGTTATTGTCATACTTTCAAAGGAATAAAAGGTATTATGACCTATAACCAAGACCCCCACCATGGCTAGAGCCAAGGTTGTGTAACATGACCTTGGAACAAGGACCAAAGGTCATGGCTAGGCCATGACGAAATGACCAAACCAACTTACAAAGGCGTAAACATGAAACAATGAAATTGGCGATAACATGAACAAGCAATTTGTATCTATTTCACCTAAAAGGAAACCATGAGATTTTACCAAGACAAATGGTCACACAAGACTTATAAAACTACCCCTAATAACAATCTTCATGTACTATAAACTTTCCTAAGTTTATACAAATATCGGACATGTAACTTTTTCGGATCAAAACTTATATCTATATACTTTATCAACTACTACAATAGTAGGGAGCTTCATGTGAGGAGTTCATTATGTAAGCCGTCGAGATGAGTTGTGGATTTACGAGTTAAAGTGTCCTGGCTCCTCGAACGCTTACTAACATGACTTCTGAAATATGTTAGCCCGAACGGTAGTAAACGATATACCAAAACATACATGTTCATAAATCTTTCTTACAAAGACTTACAAATATACATCATACATCATCATGGACTAAATGCAAGACATATATATATAGGCACTCCGTTATATTCTTTACACAAATCCTAAGTCGCAACATTCTATTCTAGGTTGCTTGTAGAAACCTACACGATCCGACTATCACCTTCGTTACTTGCTATCTTGTTTAAGGTGAGTTCATAGCCCCGCTTACATTACTTTAATGTTTTACAAACCCTTGGGGGAAATACATGCTACTTTTAAACCGAACACAATGCTTTGAAACTGTATGCTGCCTGATTGTTTTATTATTACTAAGTACCTACCTTGCCAATCCTAGGCCCCATCATGAACCATTTAATCACTAGTATTAGTGAGCGCGAGTATTGTGAATAGGCCTATTGGGATTGACGAATCCCATTTGTTTGAACAGTTAGTTCAAACGAATGCACTATATTTGAAACATTAAGTATGACGGCAAAGTACTTACCGGGGCAACATAACCGCCGATTGATATTGGTACCCGTTAACGTATTGGTTGCATGAGCTTAGTACATAATAATAACTGTTTTGTTTTCTAACATGAGTATGAGTCTAATTAACTCATTACTACCAACATATTGTGTTCAACCGTTAAACAAACTCTATGAATTTCACTCAACCTTTGTGTTGACCTCTTAAGCATGTATTTCAGGTCCATGATAATCAAGAATGGAGCGGGAAGGGCACGTACCGAAGGAAGAAGGCTATAAACAATTATGTCATTCTATAAAAACATCATAGACCTTATATTGATGTATTTTGAAACAATGCAACATTTTGGGACCTCACTATGTAAACTTTGATATATTTGAATAATATGAATGACAACTCTTTTTATTACGATTCGTTTAGAGATCGTTTTCTATTATTATGACTGTTGTGCCGTCGAGTAACACCCAAGTTGAATTCCGCTGCATCATGAATTGGGGGTGTTACAGCAACCAATAGAGCTATCCAACTCTTCCAAATTTTCACATCCATACAACCTAAGTTCCTCAAGATTCTCGAGACCAACAAAATTCCCGATCTTGGTTAATGAAGTTGACAAACTCACGTGCAGAATCTTCAACTTTTTCAAACCCTAGAAACAACAAATATGATATGAGTTATAATTAAGGGGATTTACATACATCCCAAAAAAAAACCTCTATAATTACATATTTCCTCAAACACAAGTTTTCAATGCATAATGATGCTATTAAAGTAAGGTTCGATGAAGTATGTAAATAGTGTTGTTCGGGTAAAAGGGATTCACCCTGGTAAAATATATTAATCACAGAAAATATGAAGCACAATGGAATGTGGCTGAAATACCACATTAACCTCAAGCAACGCTTGAACAACCACTAACAACTAAACGCTTGTAAATAGTGTTGTTTTCTTTGGAATGTATGTAAATGCCCCTGTCTATACTATTATATAAACAATTTAAGTTGTGGGCCCTATCAAAAATTAAAATAATGAGCTTCAATCATGGTGTGACATGTGTCACTTATCAACTAAAAAACAATTTTATTTTCAAATTGAAATATTTTTTTATCTATTTATTTTTTTATGATCTAATTTCACCATATTTTTTAAAATTTTGTGCTCTTTAATTCAACATCAATTTCCATATATTTTTACGAATTTTTAGTTCTTACATTTTTAGTGGGTTATTTTATTTTGATTCAAATTTTTTACAACTTAAACCTTTATTTCAATCAATACAAAACTTGATTGGTCAAAATTATATACTTTGTGGGGGAGTGTTTGATAGGTAAGAGATTGTGAGGGTCTTTGTATATACGGGTAAGAGAAAGATACGGGAAACACAAACATACACATACAACGACACATATATATTCGTCGCCGATGTACGCGGATATCCAACTAGTAATTAATAAGATACTAATAGCAGAATGAGATGGGTCAGTGGGACCCTCCACCATATTCATCATTTTTGTTATTTTATCCTCATTTTTTATTAATTATTTCGGAATGATATGCTCTTAGCGAAAATTACTGCAGAGGCAACTGTCATAAGCAGTTGCCTTGCAGAAGGTGGGTTTTTTTTTTTTTTTTTTTCATTCCAAACAAAGGCTTCTAATTTCGCTGCAAACCTGCAGCGAAATAATAACCCTACACGTGTCACCCTCTCGTTAATCCAAAAACAATATAATAAAAAAAAACTGTAATTCACATATTTGTTGCAGCGAATTACAATGACATGGACCTATTTGTACAAAAAAAATAAAAATAATCATCAATCCACATACCATATGCAGCGAATTGTAAGCAACTAGGACCCACGAATCTTTTTTTTTTTTTTTTTTAATTTAAAAAATAAAACTTACCAAAATCACCCTAAACCTTTTAATATTTACAACTTTTTTATATACCAAACTTTATTCGTCAAATATTTATCAAATATATAGTGAATTTGTTAATAAAAAAAAATACCGTTGCGAAGAGCTCTGGATTACGAAAAAAACGAGCCCAATATTTTTTGATTCACGTACGATTTTATAAAAAATGTTAAAGTTTGATAAATAAGTTTAGGGAGGTTTTGGTAAGTTTTATTTTTTAACTTGAAAAAAGTTGTAATGTATATATTTATCAAACTTTAACATTGTTTATAAAATCGTACTTGTGTCAAAAGCATATCAATATTGGTTTTGTTTTGTTCGTAATTTATAGCACTTCGCAATGGTATTTTTTTCATTAACGAATTCACTATATATTTGACGAATAAAGTTTGTAATATAAAAAAGTTATAAATATTAAAAAGTTTAGGGTGTTATAAATATTTAGCAAATATATAGCGAATTCGTTAATAAAAAAAATACCGTTGCGAAAAGCTCTAAATTACGAACAAAGCGAAACAATATTGATATGCTTTTGATACACATACGATTTTATAGAAAATGTTAAAGTTTGATAAGTATATACATTAGAACTTTTTTCAAATTAAAATATAAAACTTACCAAAACCACCCTAAACTTATTTATCAAACTTTAACATTTTTTATAAAATCGTGCGTGCATCAAAATCATATCAATATTGGGCTCGTTTTTTTCATAATCCAGAGCTCTTCGCAACGGTATTTTTTTTATTAACGAATTCGCTATATATTTGATAAATATTTGACGAATAAACTTTGTTATATAAAAAAGTTGTAAATATTAAAAGGTTTAGGGTGATTTTGGTAAGTTTTATTTTTTAAATTAAATAAATAAAAAAAAGATTCGTGGGTCCTAGTTGCTTACAATTCGCTGCATATGGTATGTGGATTGATGATTATTATTATTATTTTTTGTACAAATAGGTCCCATGTCATTGTATTTCGCTGTAACAAATATGTGAATTACAGTTTTTTTATTATATTGTTTTTGGATTAACGAGAGCGTGACACGTGTAGGGTTATTATTTCGCTGCAGGTTTGCAGCGAAATTAGAAGCCTTTTTTGGAATGAAAAAAAAAATCCACCTTCTGCAAGGCAACTGCTTATGACAGTTGCCTCTGCAGTAATTTTCGCATGCTCTTATCACATTTCTCAATTGTGCATACTCCGTACTTTTTTAGAGTTAACTACATTTTGGTAATTTTGGTTTATCGGGTATTCCATTGTCAGTCCAATTCTTCAAAAAGTTTCTAGTTTAGTCAAAAAGTGAAACTCCGGATTTGAATTTAGTCCAAATTTTCGTTGACCGTTAGTTTGACCAATTAACTAGTGCACAAGGACTACAATATCCTTGTTTTTGATATTATGAAGTGACTAAAATACTACCCATTCATTATTATTATTATTATAATTATTATTGTTATTATTGTTATTATCATTATATTTTTAATACAATTGTGAAATAGTAAGATACAATAAGTTTAGTCCAAATTTTCATTGACCGTCAGTTTGACCAGTTAACTATTGCACAAGCACTACAATATCATTGTTTTTAATATTATGAAATGACTAAAATATCCTTATTTTTAGTGCATGTTTTGTGCGATTTTATTTAGTTCTTAATGGATTTTGTTCTTACATGTTTGCGATAGTTAGTATAGGTTTTATGTGTTTGATTATGTTGGTTTTCGGCTATTTGTCATGTTTATTTTTAGTTGTATAATTATTTTCTTTTGTTCGTTTATGTGTTGTGCATATATAGTAATCTGTGGTGTCAAAACCTGAAGATATGAACATTATTACTAGCTTGGATAGAGGCTTGATTGTAACAATGAAGAAAAGGTTGAAGTCCTAAGGGTTGAGGTAATTATTTAACCAAATTACCAAACTGAACCAAAAACACACTCGTTTTACGAGAATAGACTATTTTTTAACATCTTACCAAAGTGAACCATATAATTTGTGGTGGGCGCTATGGTTGTGGGGTTGAGTATTTTTCACTTTAGATAGTGACTAAACTATGCAAAAGAAACTCTCAAACCCATGATTTTAGTCAACCTTACTCTGCCACAGTTAAAACCCCAACAAACCCTCAAATCAACAAACCATATCCATAAGACCATAACCACTCATCTTCTTTAACAACCATATCCATAACATCTCATTTTCTTTGCTAGTTTTCTTCCAGACACCACCATAAAGCTTTTTTCATAATGAATAACATCAAAAGAAGACTTAATAATAGTTTCAGAAAGCAAAAAAGGAAGTCGCACGTGCTTTCCAAGCTGACAAGCATGACAAAACACGGGAAACTTAGTCTTATTACAAGAAATGAAATTACTAGAAACTAAAAAACGCAACACGTCACTTCCTGGATGTCCAAATCGTTGGTGCCACGTGTGTTGGCTGATAAGAAAAACTTAAGGAGGAGTCGGGGAGGTGATAGGATATAGATCCCCCATGCTATCACATCTGAGGAGGATTTGACGGGTCCAGAATGTTGGACGTATAATGCCTTATATGCCAAAGAGATCAAGTTGGGTCAAAAGAAAAAGGCCTGTAGATAGTTTCTGGTTTGGGCCAACAGGCCAACAAACTCAATAGGGTAGAAACGGTTTAGTTTTAGGGTTATAACGGTTATAAGTATTGTAACATTAGTTTTAGTTTATGTCATTTAAGGGAAGCGGTATACACCTCTTCAATGGTGCCGCTTCAATATGTATATATAGATAGGATTCTCTAAATCAACATGTAACCTTTTCAGTTATCAATATCATTATAAAAGGTTCACCAAATCTTTATTTGTTTCTTGTTTTTTGTATTCTAAATAAATATTATCTACATGATGTTTGGAACATCAATATGATCCTGGAAGATCAGACCTTAAAGAAATTCTACATGGCATCAGAGCTTATGGTTAGATAGAAGAAGTTGGTTGCGTGGAAGATACAAAAGAATGGACGCGGTCATACCCAAGTTATTATGAAGAATAAAGGAAGCCTATGTGATTGGGTTCAGGAAGGAATATGCGAGGCATTCAAGGAATGCATTGGCATGGTTAAAGTGTACTATGGAGGCAAAGAGGGTGCAGGGAAAAACCAGAGGTTATGGCTGGCATAGGTTTTGCAAATGAGCCACAGGATGTTGCAGAGGTTGATGCACAGGTTGATGCACATGATGCTGAAGTACAAGAAATGCAAGATGAAACTCCAAGGAAAAGGAGTAGGACTGCAAGAGATGTCAAAGTGGAAGGCATATTTGGAACCAAGGCAAGGCTGGAAGGGATGATAGGCAAAATAGAAATTCGATGATGGAAGAAAAGTTAATTATAACTTTTGAAGATAACCAACAAGGAAGTAGAGAATGCAAATGGCTGAGAGGTCACAAAGAAGATGAAGAAATCAGATTTGAAGACTTTGGCATATCGACATTAGGGAGGAACTGTTGGACGTATAATGCCTTATATGCCAAAGAGATCAAGTTGGGCCAAAAGAAAAAGGCCTGTAGATAGTTTCTGGTTTGGGCCAACAGGCCAACAAACTCAATAGGATAGAAACGGTTTAGTTTTAGGGTTATAACGGTTATAAGTATTGTAACGTTTAGTTTTAGTTTATGTCGTTTAAGGGAAGCGGTATACACCTCTTCAATGGTGCCGCTTCAATATGTATATATAGATAGGATCCTGTAAATCAACATGTAACCTTTTCAGTTATCAATATCATTATAAAAGGTTCACCAAATCTTTATTTGTTTCTTGTTTTTTGTATTCTAAATAAATATTATCTACATGATTTTTGGAACATCAATATGATCCTGGAAGATCAGACCTACATAAATTTTACACAGAAGTCCTTCACAGAAAACCAAACTCATCAAACTCAATTGTACATTTATTATTACGTGCAAACTGATGAGCAGATATCAAATTTTTTTTACAGTATTAGGGGTAATGTGTACATTATTTAAATGAAGAGTTCTGTGAGGAGTGGACAAAGTGTTATGGCCCGTGTTGGTGACGAGAATAAATTTTCCGTCACCAACAAAAACGGATGGATAAATGAAAGAATGAAAAACAGTTCTAAGATTATTAGCAGATGAGTTAAGATGGGAGGACGCACCGGTGTCCATGTTCCAATTAGCATTGGCAGGATCTTAGTGTCATTATATTGAAAGCCTGAGGGAGAAGCATTTCCTGGCCATGTAGAGAAGCTTTAGTACCCAAGCCATACACGGACCTTGCAAGTAACGCCTATTGTGGAGAGAAATGTTGGGGAGTAAGTAGTGTGGCATGTTGAGTATGCAGAAGACCATAGCCCGGTGGGGTGGGCCTGGGGCCCAACAAAGAGTGTTGGTTCGGTGGTGTATAAAGGTGAGCCTGACCCAATTCATAAGACAAACCATATTTGGCAATTATATTTTATTGGGCTTGTAACAAAGCCAATAGTTGTTGTTGACCATCTAACCCATTGTGCAGTTGACTCAGCCTAGAAAAAGAAGACGTCTCATTATTCCCATTAGTCCCACAATAGTTATTAGACTGATTTGTGATATGCCTGATGTTCCCATTTGTTCCAGGATTATAGCTCGAACGATCATGAATAAACGTACAAGTATTTCCCTAATTACAAAATCCATAAGTAAAGTTCGGACAAACATGAGGCTCAAAAGAATGTGAATTCGTGCATGAGTCACGAGAGGCACATGAGTCTTGGTCATGAGAAGCATTAGTTTCGGCGATTAGAACCTGTGGATCCGAAGATGTAGTGTTGGTGGATAAAGGTACAGTTGAGAATTGGAATTGAGCCGCATCTCTTCGATTGTGACCATAGAGCACATAGTTTCAAGGTCGGGAAAGGATCCCGATGAGCAATAATGCTCGCAACATTTGCAATTTGTCACTTAACCCGTTAATGGCATACTTGACGATGTTTTCATCAGTCATAGATGAACCAAAACCGTTCAAGAGAATGACAATGGATTCAATTTTATGAAAATATACATCAACAATAAGATCGTCCATTTGAATGACACGTAATCACCTTTTAAAGCAATAGTTCGTGTACGCTTGTTGTCAAGAAAAATTTTCTCAACTTGAGCCCAAGCATCTTTAGTAGTGAGAGGGTTTGCCATTATTAGTCTGCCTTAAAGAGTGTCAGCAAGCGTTAACAAGATCCATGATTTCACGATGGAATCAGCAGTTAGCCATTCATCCGTTGGTGGAGAAGAAGTAGAGGAGCTTGCAGCATCACTTTGGATGTGCTTTAGAACACCAAAGTTGTTATAATGAATCTTGAAAAAATAGCATCAAGACAAATAATTTAACTTGTCTACATCGAGCTTAACGGGGACCAAATTATTAATGTTGTGAACGGGATACAATTTTTCAACGAGAGTTAGTGTAGGAGGTGGTGGAGGCTGATCACCATTCGTCATTATGATGGTGTGATGAAGGAGAAGGTGCGGCAGAAAGGAGGTGGAGAAGTGTTGACCAAAGTTTAGGGTTAGATATATTAGGAGATGATCGTATGGTCTCTTGATATCATTTTGAACCGTGTATTTGATTGAATATAATAAGATACAATATTGAGTATAAATAACATACTAATGGGCCATATACTAACATTAATCCAACGATAACAAACATGACTCGGCCCATAATATATATCCGCTAACAGTTTCGTCGCGTACAAAAGCGCCCAGAGACACGTGTATGGTTCATAACTTATCCTCTAATACATCTAACGGATAATATCTTAAAGTTCATTCTCGAAAAAAATACATGCGATGCCCAAATTTGTAAGCTGATAGTAGAAATGGGTCATTTAAATTTTTTTCTCTAATTATTTTCTTATGCTTTGCTTTAGTTTTATAGATATTTCATCTTATAGTATGTTTAACACCGTATGATTATGTTTCTTTGATATATTATTTGATAATTTTTGTGTAATTTATAAAGTGAGACTCATTTTCTCTACGTACATTATTGTTATGTCTTGATATTTTAAAATTGGTTAGAAAAAGTAGAAATTAAAGTTAATGGCCGTTTATTTAGGGTGTATGAATAAGAATTTATAATTTTAAAAGTCGTTGTTTGGTTGGTTATGGGGCCCATCACAATAGATTGAGGATACCCAAAATGTGAAGGTTTCCTCATATATTATGTGTGTGGTTGGTTTCATCATACCCTTCATTACCATTCCACCCTATACCAACACCCATATCCATTGTGATTCATAACAATAAACCAAACTAAGGGTGCGTTTGGTATGTGTGATGGAATCACTATAGGTATATGTTTGAGAATAAAGTGGAATGGAAATAGGTATGTAGATATCACTTTTCATAGGTATCCACATACCTACCAAATCATACTCCTACGAGGAAACCCACATATCATTGGTATCCTCATTCTATTATGGTAGGCCCCATAACCAACCAAACAACATTAATGACTTTCAAAGTCATAGATTCATTCTCATAGTGGGATATCAAACGCACCCAAAGAGTTAATTTATGGACTTTATAACATAAGTAATAGTCATGCAAATTTGGTATTACATATAACACATCTGTGTATAGGTATTATTTAATGATTATGTATGTCCAACCCATTTTGTAGCTTGATATTACTTTGTAATGGAATGAATTTTTTCCAGTAAGCAAATGGAAAAATGCTAAAAATAAGTTGGTAACATATTGAACAAAGAATTATAAATACAAAATTTGTATAGGCAGCTAGCTTTGCTTAGAAGTTCCTAGGAGAGGGGATTCTATCAACCTTAGAGCTAAGTTCTACTTTACGTATTTGTTTAGAATCCTACTTATCCCAGTTACAAAGTTTCGTTAAATAGGCAAAGGAATATTGTGGATGAACATGGGTATAGTAGATAACCGGCCCTGGAGTAGATAGCACATGCCTATCATATTAGGTAGAGCGTGCGTTTGGCTTTCCAATGTCGACACCTTTTGTACCCAAGATCTTACTTTATCGTCCTTTGATAAGACCTTACGCTTATCTTCTCAATGAGTTTCCCGCCCATTCATCAGATACTAAGTTAAGTCTTCAGGGTAACTGAGTCATTTGTCAGTCCTTAGTCCCACTGGTGTTGCTTGTAGCTCCTTATACCTTACTCCCAAACACCGCGTCAGTTATACAAAGTGTTTCTTCAGTTGGTCTTCGACTTTCCTGAAGCGTGACAGTTGGTTGAGCTTTATACAACTCTCACTGATTTCTTATATCAATGAGATTACATCCATTGATGATCATTAGTGAGATACCTATCACTCACAACCATCAAGGTGTAATATCTGATAACCATCAGGGAGTAACATTTTCTGATAACCTTCAGAGAGTAAGTCCTTTGATTTCCATCAAAGGGTGACTTACTCTTTGATCTTTATCAGTGAGTGTTGTTCTAGCTGACTTATATCATAGACTTATTAAATTAGGCTATTTTATGTTTAACTACATAGTCAGAGACCATTGGGTCGAAAATCAGACCCAATAAACCCGAATTGACCCAAACTCGATCAACCGGACCCGACTAACACCCCTATGTAGGGCTATAAACGAACCGGACGAACACGAACGGAGCCTTGTTCATGTTCGTTCATTTAGTTTTAACCGAACAAATAAACGAACATGAACGCTTAAACAGATGAATTTTCTTGTTCATGTTCGTTTATTAAGAAAATGAGTTGTTCATGTTCATTTATGTTCATTCATTAAGAAACTAAACGAACATAAATGATCGAATATAAATAAACATAGACAAACAAACATAACCCTTATTAAATTATGCATAATATAATATTTTATAAGTGCTGTTTTGTTTAAACAAACAAATTATAATATTATACAATTAAAAGATATGATATACGAATATAAATAAATAAATAAACATAAACGAACGAATAATCGGACATTCACGAACATAAATGAATGGACGCGACTTTGTTTATATTCGTTCATTTAACTAAACGAACATAAAATATTGTTCATGTTCGTTCATTTAATAAATAAACGAACATAAACGAACTTTTTACCGAACGGTTCATGAAATTTTCACTGAATGTTTAGTTCGTTTATAGGCCTACCCTTGTGTGTGATTATAATGAAAAGAGAATTAAGGTTATAATTGTCATTTTAAAATCAAATGATAGTTAATATGTATTTTAAGGTTTTAATTATATATAAATTGTGTATTTGGAAATTTTAAGTTTTAGATTGGACATGTATGTAATTTTTAAGTTATGTTTGATATATATGTAATTTTGAAGCAAATGAGGGATCTATATATAATTTTTAAGTTAGGTTTAATATATAAGCAAACTAGCTTAGAAGACCCGTTGACACCGGGTAATTTTTTAAAGAAATATAGAAATGAGATGATAAGAAAAGTAATAATGTAAACATGTTCCATTCAAATTATGAAACAAAGAATGAGACAATGCGTCCATTATCGGATAAGAAATTGCTTCTGTTACAATTACACTTACAAACGTCCAAGTTTGGGGTCTCCAAAATTGATTTTCTTGAGTAGCAAAATGAGATGATAAGAAAGCTGAACGTAAACATGTTCTATTTGATATATAAAAGAAAGAATGAGACAATGCGTCAATTATCCGATAAGCAATTGAGTTTGTTACAATTAAACTAAAAAATGTCCAAGCGTTGGCTTCTCCAAAATTGATTGTCTTGAACAGAAAATGATGTGTGTAAGCACTTATCGATTTAATACCCAATGTATATACTGTGCACACCTAATAGCCCATAAATGATGTAAGTAAAAGCATGTTTTGATTGATAATATATTATAATTGAGAATATGAGAAAGAAAAAGGGACGTGTGTATTTTACATACTGAAGTTTGATCATAAACCTTGAAGTATATCTTTGTATACGACATTTTTGTAGTTTTAGAGACATTACCATCTTGATCACAAACGAAAACCTTCAAACCTTTATTGCTTTTTACTCTTGAAACAGCAACGTATAGTTGTCAATGTGTGAAAACATGACGCGGCAACCCTTAAAATTAAAGCAAGTCTGTTATTTGGAACACCGAATAACTTCAATCCATTGATAAATTCTGGTGAGAAAATGGATTCATCAAGATTATTCATGTTTAATATCAACATATAACTATGTCCAAACAACCCTTAAAATTAATTATGTACAAAAAACACATAAAAGAGTTTGGTCCAAACAACCCCTAAAACATTGTTATGTCCAAGTAGGCATTGAACACACTCTGTCCAAACACTCTATTCAAGTAATCAATTATTCTCACTAAACCAATTTGTGTCAATTCCCATTAAAAAAATGTTTTGACCCATTACCCTACATGTCCATTTTGCCGTTTACAATAACGATTACAAATAAAATAAGAGTGCCTAAGTGACTAACCATACCCCTTCATTAAATGCTAATTCATGCATTGTCTCTTAAACAGGTGAAGATTACTACTTTAAATACTTGATACCTTCAATCACCAAAATGACAATTTACATGACTCCTAAACCGAATCCACAAGTTTCGAGTGACAACGAAGTGCCTTGAAATTTGTACCATACATACTTTTCAAATATTCACTTTATTTCATGTAAATACTTGTTAGAACTTTCCCTTTATAGCGAAAAATTTAGCAACAAAAAATTCGCCTATGCCAATATATCAAAAGTAATGTCATTATTTGTTATTTGTAATTTGACAATCAGTTATTAAGGTAAAGAGAGAAACATAAGATACTCTTCGGTCTTCAAGATAAGAAACATCATCATCAACTTCATCTTCACTGCTTTACCTAAAAGAAACTTCATCTTCACTGTCTTCTTCAGCCATCACTTGCACTAATGCCATTGGCTAAAAGAAATTATTTACAAACGTCAAATTTAGGTACTGAAAAGAGAATTATATCGTTATATATTGCCAATATAAATTTACAAAAAAACATTGATGAAAGCAACAAATCTGGAATTCCATTTTTTCTGTCGGAGAATTGACTTTGCATTTATCTACCATTCATCATTCATAACTTTCTATTATATAGTCGAAAATTAAGACTAACAATCATCGACTCACCCACAAAATTCCAATGATAATTAAAAGTAGAATGGCATCCTAAACTATCTTCACAAAGTTGGTTACTTCGTACCTTCCACCAAACATATGAATATATTACTACCAAAACCCATGAATGAAACAAAAGAACAAATGGTTAGTCATGATTCGGACAGGTGAAGCAAGTGAATGGTTTAAAAGTTTTGTTAACAGATAAGTTTTGTAGTATCTAATATCCAAGTGATTCAAACTTTTTATCATTTCTTGAGTAGATAACTTAATGATATGCTTAAGTTATCAAACTTTTTATCACTCCCAATTTATTTTATCTCCATTTTGGCAGGATTATCTGAAAGAAATAATTGATGTTATGTTTTATGGATAAATATATGGATCACATGTAGATAGGAAGTGTAGAAATATAAATATATAGAGTTTAATGACCATCTCAATTGAAAGATATCTAATAAATAAATTAATAAGTCGAATAGGATATCAGACACTTAGCTATTAAAAATTATATGAATTTGTCTACAAATTTACATCTGAACTAATATTTTACAGTAGAAAGTAAAGAATGACAAACCTTTTAGCATCTGCCATTGTCTCGTAGAGGAAAATCAAGAAGTTCAAAGCCAAGGCAAGTCTGATTGCATTAGTAGGAGGAAGATCTGATTCGGCAATAGAAGTTGCAGTCTGAAATACGATAAGTAAGCCAACTAATCGAACTATTTTGAATTAACAAAGTATCAAGGAATTTATAATATTAATAATAACCTTATAAGCTTTTTGTAACTGAGATGTAACCTTACAATTGAACTCTACATGGGTTACTGCTGGTTGCTACGGTTATGTTGTAATGTGCTGCTCGAAAGAACGTAAATCTTTAGCTGAAATCCTTTCTTCATGAAGTCAAGGGGATGACTAACGATTTTGTAAACAAAATTAACATTTTTTTACCCACTTTAGAACCCGTGTCAGCCACCAATCTAACATTTCAAACTAAGTGCGCATCAAGATGGTTTTAATGCGTTGTGCTTCAGGGCACTTGTACACACAACTACAGGTGCAACTAATTGTGTAACTTTTAACTTCAAAAAGGTTAAAAGAAGGATTGTAATTTAAAAAAAAAAAAAAAAAAAAAAAAAAAAAAAAAAAAAAAAAAAAAAAAAAAAAAAATCTTCAAACAACTTTATAATGTTGTTGAGAAAAATAGAAAGTAACCCGATTCAGTATGATTCTCACTTTCTTCATGGTCTTGAAAAGCAAGTAAAAAGAAAAAAAATGCAAGTAAAAAGATGTTTATGATTGATAATACATGTAAATATAAAAAAGCTTGACCAATTAGCTTGAACAAATAATATTTACTATTAATCTAATACTTTAACGAACGACAAAATATTTTTTAGAAGCACCTTCGGTGACATATAAGAAAGATTGACCAATAAGCTTGAACAAATACTACTTTAATGTAACCAACTAAATGATTATTAGAAAAGGAAAGAAAGAACAATTCACATATGTACACAGATGCAACCAAGTACTCAGACCGAAGTGTATGAAGCAGTTTCAAATCAAATGCAATATGGAACATAAATGATCAATTATATGCCAAAGAACATAAAACAGAACAAAAAACAACCCTTGGTTGGAAGCCTCACAATGAGTCTTTCAGGTTCTCTCGTTTAGCATTAGTCTCTTAATCAGGTTATGGTGTGCCGCCTGCATAAACTGCCAAATAAAACAAAAGTTGGAATATCTATTACTCCAGTAGGTACATAAAAAGATAGTTATCGAAAAACCGTGAGCTACAAATCAATTATATATCAACAAATTGATTTGTCGAACTCAAGGGGGGACTAACTAAGAAGAGTAATAAATACTTACAACAACAAAGAGATTAGACCTGAACTATCGGATCATCTATACCACAAATGAATCCAGTGATCCCCCTGCAAAACAGCTTCAAAAGAGCTTTGAAAGCTGATCTTTGCCAAATACATGATGTTGACTTTACCGAAGTTCAGCTTGTACCCGCACGTCTCAAACTCATCTTTATCGAAACAACCCATGATTAATATAGAGGAACCTGATGGGGGAGTAGGAGATAACAAATTTGTAAGCAAGGGATTAATACTATGAAAATTAGAAGTTGTAACATCAACACTTTTACATATAAATGGGTCGAATTGGTTGTGTATTAATATAAAATGGGTCATATGAGGTCGAATGGGACACATGTTTTATGGCCAATACTCTTTTTTTTTCTATTGCACACAACCTTTTAAATTGTTTTTCGATTGTCATTGTAATAATATCATAAAAAGAAATCATATAAATATTGCATTATTTGTTAATAGAAAAATGAAAAAAATTGAGTTTATGCGCCAACCCAACCTGACCAGTTTTGATCAGTACTAACAACGACCCATTTCAACCCAGACCCATTTGACCAACTACACATGTTACATCGATTTAATGTAATGGAATCAAGAAAATAGTTAACCTGATAAATATGTTGGACTCCACGTTGTAGCGCATACAATGCTCCTTTAGCATAACTTCCCCACTTACATTCGTCTATATCAGATAGATAGTTCTCTTGCATGCTTTGGAAGCTGTATTTGGTCAACTCTGTGGTTAAATTTCGTGACTTAGATTCGCACAGACCAATTTTACCATAATTATGTACATTAAACACATAAAGAAAACAAAAGTAATAATGCATATTCCATCTATATAGCTTTAGTGGGTGCTTGGATTTGTACATCCCACACTATACAAGTCATACCCTATTATACCTGAGAATCGCCAGAAGGCACGAATCCAAGTATTATACCTTTATTAATTGTCATTGCGGAAACCGTTCCACCCTGGAATTAAAAGAAAAAATCATTAGACTCTCAACAAAGTGAATGCCTAACTTAAAAAATCAACAAACACAAAACTTGAAAAGGCGAGATGCGTAGGTCACACAGGTTTGTAAATTATGTTAGTATGTGTCATATGATATTTGTATAACATGACTTAGGAGGCTGTGTGTCATATGATATAACATGACTTAGGAGGCTGTGCGCAACAGGGAAAAAAATGATAATACTATAACCAAGCTGTTTCACTCCGGCTTTTGAAGAACGTACATAACCAACCCTAATCTTATGCGAGTACACATGCAAGTATATCATCAAGTATCCATCAAAACTAAAAACATATCACTCAGCTTAGGGGGGCCTGGGTCTACGGCTTTCTGTTGAAATCCAATATATAAGTACCAAACAATTTTCAAAGAAAAAAAAAATATTCTTTTATTATTTAGTACCTGACCAATAATCTTGAGCATGCAAATAAGCCAACGGGGCGCAACCAACCATTAATCCATACCCAATTCCTCCAAAAGCCTACCGATAAACAAAATCACATCACATTTAATAAATTCATTCACGAAAAAAACAATGGAAAAAAAATCAAAAACAAAATTTTATAAACAAAAAAAATACTAAACTCATTAACATAATCCATAATCAAAGTAAAGTCTTAAAAACTTGGTTCTTTAAGTCGAAACACACCTAAAATAATCCTCAGAAGCTTTGGTGTCGTACTCATCCAGTTTCACCAAACACCCCTACACTATAATCAAATAATAAAGATAATAGAATCACCAGGCAATTCACACAACGACAGAGTATGTCATTCACTTTCTGGAACGACAGAGTATATCATTCACTTTCTGGAACTCTCTGAATACCGACCAAAACCCAGTGGTGGATTCGTTTCGAGTGGTGTGTGAGTGTGTATGTGAAGCTTCTGTGGTAATTCTTATAGGCACAAATGACCGCTAAAATGTTTTATCTACTACCACAAATATAGATTATGAATCGGTACCAAACAACAATTGCAATGCTAACAGATATGAATTATTTCGTTTGTATATTCTGCAACCTTAAAGAAACCAATCCCTTTTTAATAAGCACATAACCAATTAAAAAATGAGGTTATTATCTTTTCACAAAGCTCGTAAGCCCATCAAATAAGGTAAAACAAACACTTATATTATATTAAACACAATAGGCTACTTAAGTAATGGTTCTTGACCAAGTCTGAGATATGAGTTGACTCTGTCGTAGTGGCCATTCACCTTCATAAAGCCATTTAACCCATCTCCTACAGCTTTACATCTACTATGCTATGGTTTCTTTACAACTGATTTTTACTCGAATCTATAATATTCATAATTTATCGAACGATCTATTATTATAAATTATTAGGTGCATATCCAAGCAGCCCCTAAAAGAAAATGATATATAAAGTGAAAATACAAATAACGTACAACATAATATGAGATTAAGTGCCATTCCACGATATAGACAAATGCATCTTGTTAAATGGATGAGCTTAGAGTTCACTTACAATTACAGGTTTCTTAGCCATACCGCCATAGGACACCATTGTTCCACCCTGCTTGAAATGATCACTTACAGTTACAACTTATATAGATGTATTGTTAACTGATATAACAAAGAACTACAAAACCTAATCAATAACTGAGAAACCTAAAAATAAATTAAATGTCTGCATACCTTTAAAACTAAACAGATTCATATCATTTGTTCATTAACAAAATGTCAAATCCAAACCTCGTATCTGATGTACTCTTAACAGCCTCAATGCCTTCTACTTCACAAATGATAAAATCAAAAATCCCGAATCATAACCATTTAACACAATCGTATTAAAAAACATTAAGACCGTAAGAAAGGGTACTCAAAACCATAATTACCAATCTCATCTGACATCCTTGACGCGTCATACGATGAGCTTATACAAATTCCCCCGAAATTAAATAAGTTCCAATACCTTTTGATAATCAACAGTAAGAACATCTGCAAATGGGTAACATAGTAGAAAATTATTTAAATGAGTTGAACATTGTGTTTCATAATCTTCTATACAAAAATTAAAAAAATAATATTCACCTCAACTGTGGTAGTGTTAATATTGCTCGAGTTTCCCAAAAACTTCATTTAACTTTTATAACATTATAAGCAATTGAAACAAAATATAAGTAACGAAATTATTGAAATGAAAAAGTAATACACTTACAGATTATCTCACTTGATGTTATCACAATCTCTACTAAATATAGATACACACACAGAGAATCGGAATTGAAGGAAAAAACGCCTATAGAAGAGAAGAGTATACATTGAATTGTGATTCATTAATCGATTATCTTTAATGCTTTACAAATTGTAGATTCAATGAAAAAAAAAATCCTTAATATGAACACTTTTTTATTAAACAAAAATAAGAACACTTACCTGATCAAACTGAGGGCGATGGATTAAAACATGTGCATTCATAAAATCTGCATATCTACAATCAAAGTATTTACTATTAAATCTTTGATTGTCTCAACCATTATGCCTGAAACAAAACAAAAAGTTCAAAATAAAAAATAATCAAATTCCAATACAAAAGAAGGATCGAATATCAAATGAAACTGTAGACATGAACAAATAATACCTGCAACAAATAAAACCTGCTAAATCGAATCGAATGATTATAACAACACGAATGAAATTAATGTAATTAAGATCTAAAATCAAATATAAAACATTGAAAGTTAGTGATTACCAATTGAGATAATGGGAAACCGGTTTGTGATGTTTATGCGTGAATCAAATACAAAGAGAACATTGAATGTGGAATTATTTTAGGATATGATAGATGAGGAGCGTGGAGAGGAAGCTGTAACTGAATGGATCAAATGAAACACAAAATTAAGAGGAGCGTGGGAGTTTTGATTGGTTTTACTACTTTACAAAATTAAGAAGAAGCGTGTAGAGGAAGGGTTATAGAAAATAGATGCATAGGAAGGGTTGTACTATGAACTCTAATTTTGGAAATCCACCTCACTGCATTAAACCAATTTTTAATGCTTGGTGCTTAGAAGGGCTTGTACAAAAGCTTATTTTATTAGATAAAATAAAATAGATGAGGGATCTATATATAATTTTGAATCGTCGCGATGGTATGATTATTTCGCGTAACGGTTAACGGTTTGCGAGATATTTAATTTTAAAAAATAGGGTGAAAGTCTATTTTTTTTTTTTTTTTTTTTTTGATAAAAAAAAATAAATAGCTAAGATTGGTTCATTGGTTTTATGACAAATATGAGTTCTATATTCATCTTTTGGTGCAAATCACCTCTCATAAGTATATTAGAAGAATAACTTGACAAAAGTAAATAACCGTGAAAAACTTATGTGTAAAAGATGCTCCAAGGTTGAAGTTGTTTGCTAATACGGAGTAGTACTTTTTGTTTTGAGTGTACATGGTGTGCATATAATATGCAACAAAGATGCAACATTTCATAGTTATTTTACACTATTTAATGTGTTACTTATTTTATACTAATTAAAAAAATTATCTGTTACCTTTGAGTATGAGAGGTGATTTACACACTCAATAATTGATTGAGACACTAAAAAATATTGTATCTTGACGTTTATACTTTTGGAGGGGTAAACATGAGTACAAATGATCTAAAGATATATATGTCAATACATAGTACTTTAGAGTGTCCCCATCAATTAATAGAGTGTGGAAATCACCTCCTTTCGAGTATATTCATAGTTATGTTACCTTTGAAATTTTGATATGTTTCAAAATCTGTACTTATCTTTCCATCGCAATGCGCGGACACCGATTCCTCGTTATTAAAACAAACATAAACACTTTATAAACAAGGGTTAATTCCATATATACCCAATTAAAACTCTTTAATATCATATTTATCCGACCAAAACTCATAATGACATATATATCCAATTTAATCACAAAATTTGCCATATATACCCATTTTTATTATTAAATTAACTAAACATCAATTAACATTATTAAATACCCATTGTACCCTTCATAAAAATATATATCCCTTGATTAAAAAGCACTTGTTTGAGATCTTTACCTCTATTTGTAGACATGGATCTACATGTTTTTAATGGCAGTTGCTTAACTGGGGAAACCAGATGCCTTATTACTCACAAGAAAGAAAGTAAAATGAAACTCTTACACTAGTTTCTATGACAGTAAATGTGGTTCACATTGTTTACTTGAGTTTGAAACTTAAAAAATATATTCTACAATCTCTTTAGTTTGTCATAAGTTTTATCTGCAATTAAACACTTTTTGTAGTGTTCAACAGTCAATATTTGCAATTTTATGGGAAGGAAGAATTTTGCGATGGGGATTGATTTATTTAATTGCATCCTTTAGTGTTCTAAGATTTTCATGTATCTTTTAGGTGGGATACGAAACCACGCCAGAGTAGAAGATTGATATTTCATCTGTAAGGAACTACTCCGATATCCCCAAGGCTGCATGTCAGTACGTGGAAAGAATATAACTTGTTGGAGTACCAGAGCATTACATTGATGTTAGACCTGGACGTGATGCTCTCATAAACAAAGTAAATAGAAGGAAAAAAGGATGTCTTTGATCATGTTAGTTAGATTAGAAGTTCTATTGCTGCCATAATAAGGGTAAAATAGTCTATACATTTTAAATTAATTATTATTAGGATTTTTAAAAAAGTTATAATAAATAAGCTAGTAAAATGGGTAGATATGACAAATTTTATGGTTAAATTGGATATATATGGCATTATGAGTTTTTGTTGGGCAAATATGACATTAAAGGATTTTAATTGGGGATATATGGAATACGCATACTCATCTTCTTTAACCCAATTTTTTTCACCGCCTCACACAATCCTTTGAATCAAACATAACCTTAAGAGCACTCGCATCCCTAACGCCCCACCGGCGTTAATCCTCCCTTAACGCGCGTTAAGGCCGCGTTAGCCGTTGCGTGCATCGGCGTTAACGTGAAAGTTTAACTCGGCGTATAAAGGCTCTAACGCTGCGTGAAGTTCTCTCTCTCTCTCTCTCTCTCTCTCTCTCTCTCTCTCTCTCTAATGGGTTTTGGTGTGTGGTTGTGTGTGTTTTCAGTGTGGGTTTTGGTGTGTGTGTGTGTGTCGAGAGGTAGAAGAAGGGTTCTATCTTTTTATTTTTTTTCTTAGTCCTTAAGGTTTTGTGTATTTATAGTTTGGTTCTTGTGGGTTTAAACAGAATGGTTTTTTTTTTTTTTTTTTTTTTTTTTTTTTAGTAATTAAAATTTTTATTTTTAGTTATTTGTTTGAATAAAAATGTAATTTGTTTTAATTTGTATTTTGTTTAAATAATTGAAAAAAATGATAAAAGTGGGGTCCAAAATGTTGAGTTATGATTGGATGTGTTTTTTTGTGAGTTAAAGTGAAAGTGTTGAAGCTGATGTAGCGCTGACGTGCCAATATGTTAAAGTTTAACCCAGGTGATGGATGGGAGTGCTCTAAAAAAAAGTAATAAAAGATGATCTATAAATCGTTAAAAGAATAATGAAGCCTTCAAATCAAGCACATACTCATCTTCTATACCCTAGATTTGAATATATATATATATATATATATATATATATATATATATATATATATATATATATATATATAGAAAGAACTAATGACTAAAGACAAAAGGGTTACGGCTGAGATAATGGCAGAGGTGGCGCCGGAGATAATGGGCTGAGGTAGCGGACTGTAGAGATGGACGACGATGGAGGTGGTGGTTGTTCGACCGAAGGTGGTAGTGGCTACCGGTTGGGCCAGATTTTACGGTTACTAAGGATGTAGGTATATAATTTATTTGGTTTTTTAAAAGTCTGTTTGTGTGTTGGTGGTGGTGGGTGAATGAAGAGAGGGTGATTGTGTTTGAAGATGAATACAAAATATTTGTGTATTAATCGTAGATGAAGAGAGAGAAGAAACTAGAGAGAGAGTGAGGAAAAAAACACAGAGATTGTTGTATGTTGTTGGTGGAAATTTACCCATTTTTTATTATTTTTTTATTAAAAATAATAATTTAATAAGAGCATTGATGACTAATTTACGTGCTTAATTTTATGATTAAGAAGGATCTTTAAACACAAGGTTAAATTAAGGGTAAATAAGAGGAGTGAGAGTAAGTGCAATATATGTGTCACAAAATAAATAAATTATTCATAAAATTTGTTATATGAATTAGTCACTTCAATCATTTTCCATATAATAAATGGAAAGACAAATACACCCTCATATTTAACAGTCAACGAAAGTTAAACTGACGACGTTAGTAAATTTGAACAAACCCCGAAACAGGTGTATCACTTTTGTTACAAATCATAAACCTTTTAAAATATTGGACTAAAATTGAAATAATCGGTAAACTATGAAAAGTTGTAAAAAAGATCATAAGGTTTATGTTTTATTTCAACAATAGTGAACACTTATCTTTTATATAATAAAAGAATTACATCATTTTGGAGTTTTTTTTTTTTACAAAACAATCTTAGTGAAAAAAAAATTATACCAATAGGAAAGCTCGATTTTGACACATAGGCGAAATCAAGCAATATGATTGGCCAATAAAAAGTCAAAATTGAATTGATTTTGGTTAAACTTTAATAAATTTGGTGAAGAATTTGATTGGGAAAAAAAACACATAAAAACATAAGTGTCAAATTTATGAAAATAAAAACTTAAAAAAAGATGTGGTAATTAATAAAACATTAGTGGTTGAATTTTAAATATATTATATGGAGTTAAGTGTAAAATAATAAACTTTCATCTATTAAAATATCTTTTTCTTATGTACATTAAATATAAATAAGAATTCATGTTATCCTATTTAAAAGTTTAATATATACGTTCACGGGTCTGAATATTAAATACAGTTAAATTATTATTAACGATAATATAAATATCAAATGGTAAGTATGAGTTACTGTGATATGAAAATAAATATACGTGATTGTACTTATAACGACTCATGTAATTATTATTTAAAGTTTATATACGGATATCCGGAAAAACATTTTTAAAAAACTTTACGGAGTATATTTTAACTTCATCAACGCTCATTATGTGCTAATAAACTTGCACATTTTGTATTAAATAATATCAATAGTTAAAGTTAAACAACAACATCAACCTCAACATTAACATCTATGTCAGCTAAATAAAGTTAAATCTTTCATCCAATAAAATTTCTACAAAATATTAATTGATATTAATACATAATGAAAAACTCATGTATACTTATTAGTTGTAATTATATCACAATTTTCACAGTTAAATTCTTATATGTTCATGTAGTAAACAAAAATTTTAAAATAAATTTGATTTATGTGTAAGCCCATGTGATCAAAGAACCTTTGACCCAATAACATTATAAAGAGACATGCTCAAAAATCTAATACAAGGTCGATGTCACGGTTATATTTACAATTTCTGCTAACTATTTTTCTTACTTTCGTACACGTTGATGCTTTAACTTTTTAAAATATACATAAGATTTTATGTTTTTAAACGATAATACTATATAATTGAATTTTCTGAAAAACCCCGTGCGTGCACGGGTATTATAACTAGTTTCATGTCTATATGATATGAAGATGTCTTATTTCTTATTTCTATTTATGAATTCAATATATTTAATGTATTTATTATATAAGATATTTTATGAAGTTGTAAATGTTTATACTATAGTGAATATAAATTTATAATGTCAAAAGGTAAAAAAAATTATGAATGTGTCATAGTATAAACTTTTGTAAAAGGTTCATCATAATTGATGCTTTTAGAGTCATTTATTGGCATAATTTTATCTAAGTATGTTGGTCAATCAAATGTCTTAATTTTACTTAGATGCCCTTAGTCGATGATTGAAAATGTATAATTCATTCATTTTTGAAACATGTTAGGGTGTGCTTAGTTCAAACTCGATAATGGGAAAGGGAAAGGTAATGGTATACTAAGGAAATGGAAAGAAAAAAGAATCAATTTCCTTCAATTTATTGGGTAATTGTCATGTTTGGCAACAAGGGGTAGAGAGCGTTTAGGAGCGATAAGCGACAAGCGGCAAGCGGTAGAGATTTTCAATCTTGTTTGGCAACAAAGCGGTAAGAGTTTGCATATTGTCTAACTGCTTCCAAAAAATATGCTTGATGAGGAAGCGTTCCAATGTATTCTAGAGCGTTTGTTTCTTAAATTACCTATAAACCCTCAATATAAACCCACGTACAATTATTTTTAGAAAAATGATATGTATCATGAGCATCAGCAATGACGTTTCATGCAACTGAGTCTTGTGTCTATAAACCTACAATCACATAAGTGAATATTTTAAAATAACCTTTCAATTAATGCATGGTTTATGAATAATAATATATATAGAGGAAAAAAAACGTTAAGATATTTTAGTTTATTGGTTTTATGAGACACTGCAATACAAGTCAAGGTATTATAAGAATTGGTATACCGTATATTGAGTAGACCATGCATGCATATGCAACGACACTTCTAGAGACACCATTTATAACAAATATGTTCAATAATTTTTGTTTTAATTTGTATATGTCATTTTTCGTAATTTTACTCTTTATAATTACAGCTACTGCTACGTTACCAAACAAATTTTTTAAACAAACAGCTACTGCTTACTGCTACTGCTACTTATCGCCAAACATACCCAATGTCTCATTACTCCCTCAAAACACTTTTTTTTTTTTTTTTTCATTCTTTATTTATTCCTCACCCCTCAAAACCTTCTACCAAGCACGCCCTTAGTCAAGTTGAGCACACAAGAAAAAAAAAAAGAAAAAAAAAAAGGGGGGGGGGGGGGGGGGGGGGTACCTGTAAAGAGTATAATAATTACAACAAATGGATCCCTCTACGTTTACGTTCAATATCTACACAACCGAAAAGTAATATTTTTTGGGGTTTAATAACTTTAAATGTTTTTTTTAGGTGTAGGTTTTACCCAGATAAATAGAGCAATAAATGTTTATGATTAGCATTCCATGATTTAATATACTCAGTATGTTACATGGGGTATCAACTAGCATGTGGTCTAGTGGGTAACTCTTAAAGAGTTAAGTGAGGCACTCTGAGAGTAGTACCGGTTGGGTGACCTACCGGGAAGTCCTCAAGTGGGGCAGGACCACATGCTCTGTTGATACCATCCCCCCACCGCAAATGCTCAGATTGACTGGTCAGCGAGGGGTCTTTTGAGAAAATAGCCAGGGTTCATAGCCCACCTCCTGATAAGTACAGTCACTGGGACAGGTGCTCATTGCCTGGGGCCGGGTCCTTGGGGGAGGGTCCGGTTGGCATCCTTAGGATGCATGGGACCAGGGTGATCCCACCGATCTTCACCTTTTGAGTATGTTACATGGGGTATACAATAATTAAACTTTATATGTGTGTGTTATAATGTAAGACACGTAACAAATGAGATAAATGCCCAAGGGGGTTCAAACTCATTTTCTGATAGTAGTGATGAAAATACTACACCAAAATGCATAAAAAGGTATCCAATTTATTTTCATTTTCTAACTGAGGTACTAAACTTAATTTTAATCAATTGAAGGTACTAAAGTATAAATATTGATCAAAATTGGAAAAAATTACCTTTACGTTAGGTTATAAGTTATCATTTTTTTTTTTTGGGATGTTTCTACTTCATATTCATCAAAACCCTTTCTTCAAATCCCCAAATACGAATCGACACAAAACCCTAATCTATTCTACTCCTACAAAGGAGGCAAAAAACAACAAAAATTGAGGATGTTTTGATGAACACGAAGGTAATTTAACTTGTTATTGTTAGTTATTTTATGTTTTTATTAACTAATTTTATGAGTTTTAGAAATGAACACATAAAAGTTATTGTTTTCATATGTTTTTATCAATATTTTTTTATCAACTAATTTTATTCAATCGTGGTTTTAACTCCTTTCATGCTATAGGTTGCAATTTCATCCTATGTGAAAAAGCATAAAGGTTGTAATCGTGGTTTTAACTGACATTGATATATTTTATGGTTTGTAGTAAGCCCCCTCTACTTTTCATGCTATATTTGACTTTGTGTTTGGGAGTATTTTTGCTAGAGAAGTGATAGGATCTCAAAAAAAATCCATAAAAAGCTCTCACAAAATGATATGGCAGAAAATGATTGGTTAAATAAAAGAGAGGAGAAAGAAAGCACACCAATGAGCCGCTGACACATCAGCTTGTAGAGCTTATTGTGAAATTTTTTTTGTGATCCTATCACTTCTTTTTTTGCTATCCACATATTTAGGTTAAAATAAAGTCTAATAGTAATACTTTAGCATCCAGTGTCGGGACTAGTAGTAATATTTTGATGTATAAATATTTAGTAAGACATGCTGATGGGAAAATGTTTATGTAAAAGGAATAATCAATAAATTGCGTACGTGAGAGTCTAAATGTACAAAATAAAAATTATGGTATGGATGAAGTAACGTGCTAATTTTGAAAGAAACCGGTTAGTTGTACCATTTTTATCATATTTGATACTTTAATACTTTAAATTGTTAAAAATAAAGTTAAGTATCTCAATTAGATATTGAAAGTTAGTTAACTACCTTTTTATGCATTTTGCCCATTTTTATATGTGATTAATAAATGTTTCATTACATAAACATTTTTAGAGTATGAATTTATGAATATTTGTTTTTTCTCTTTTAAAAACAAAAATTAAAAACTGAAAAATGAGAAGGTATACATAATGGTGGCCCTAATGTCATACTTAACTCCATTCCACAAATAAATTGTATGGTTAATTGCATAAAAAGACATCATACTTTTTTTTTCTTAATTTGGCATCAACCTTTTTAAATCGTGTCATTTTGTGTACTTTGTGACTATTTTACCCTTACTTTTTTCAAATTTTGAAGGGTAAAATGGTCATTTTCATGGCTGAAATAGTCGCAAAGTACACACAATGGCACGATTTAAAAAGGTAGGTGCTAAGTTAAGGGTGGAAAAAAATGCGCAACATACAATGACAAAAAATGGCAAGTATAATGCCCTTTTATGCAGTTAACCCTAAATTTTAAAAGCAACATATATTTACAAAAGGGAATGAAAATCAACCCAGTTTATAAAAGGCTAACATTTTGTATGCTTCAGCAACAAATAAACGCTCAAGGGTTCAAACGAATTTCATGTCTGTAGATAGTGTCTAATTTTTATAATTAGATATAGCTAGTGAAAGGGTTTCTGTTTCTATGCATCATTATAAAACTTAAGTTGAATGACCATTTACTTAAGTATATCTAATTAATAAACATACAAAAAGAAAAGTTAAAGACACTCAAATAAGTATGTAACTGCACAACAAGCGTAGAAAATAAACCACATGAGAAAGGAAAAAGACATGCATGATCATACCTTGACTCCTTCCCACAGTTTTTCCAAGTTGCTCTGATACAATATAATAACCACCACGTTGCCCATATCAATGTTGTCAAGACTTTTGCAAGGGAAGTGACGCCATTCCAAGTATTTCAAATGCTTGAAAGAGAAGCAAGTTGACAACTTGACATGTCATCATTTGAAGAAGACGACCAGTCTAGGTTGTTAGAACCATCCAACTTAATGAATCTCAGATTACCCATCCTTTTTAAGGCCTCTAATTGAACAGTTACCCGTTCTTCCTTCTCAGAGATGTACAGCTGGATGCTTCTAACTGAATCTGTTCCCTGGTAAACAACGGAGGGGAGAGTTATAGTTAGTTTCAGTGAACTACTAAGTATTACGTAATGAATCATAAACTTGAAGATAATTTACCGAACAATCTCCCAACACGTGAACCACGTCCCTATAACCTATCAATCTAGTACGTTTTCCAGGCTCATCCTCATTTTCTTGGCGGACCACCTCTTGTCCCATCTCCTATATCACATCATGCAAACTCACTAACCATGGGGAATCATTTTTAACTAGAAGTTTATGAACAAGATTTTTAATTTGAGTTTCAACATCAGGGAAGAAGTTATCTTGTAAAATCTTCACGACAAAATTCTTGTTCATTCCGTTAAAGAAACATGCGATGTCCAGAAATAAATTCTGGGCTCTTTTAGGAAGTGAATCATAGCTTATTCGCAGCTTCTTTTGAGTATCTTCATGAGGAATTTCTTTTAACGTCTCCAACATGCTTGGCCAGAGTTTCTTATCATAATCTATGAAATGGCGACTCCATACCTCGAGAACCAAGGGAATCCCTCCAGAACACTTCACTATTTCATCTATAAATTTCTTCTGGATATGGTCGCCTTTTCCAATGAGTCTAGTGAAAAGTTCAAAAGACTCTCTTGTGTCCAACAATTTTATGATGTACTAAGTGTGTTGTAGGTTACTAAGCGACTTCGTATTTCTTGTGGTCACAATTATTCTGCTTTCACAATGGAAGGAGGCAGAATGAATACTCAATGCTTGCAACTGCTCAAATGTATAAACATCATCAAGTACCAAGAAAAGCTTTTGACCACTTATCAACTTCTTTATCTTTGCAGCTCCATCATTATGACTAGCTACAAATTTATCATTTCCAGTTAGACAAGAAATGACATTCTTCTGCAAATCAACTTTCCAATTTGGACCCCTGTATACGTAACTATTGATATCCTGGATAAAACAGGTGACATCGAAATCTGCAGCAATTCTATCATACACAGCTTTGACAATAGTCGTTTTACCTGACCCACTCATTCCAAGAACTGCAACCATGGTAAAAGCTGGGTCACTTAACCTTAATGCTGAAATTATATCCTGTGCCCGTGAGTCTATCCCAACAGGGTGCTCTACATCACATAGCTGTTGCGGATTTTTCATCTTGCTGGCGTATTTTATGATTTCTCGTATCAGCTGATCTTCGTCCCTCCTGCCAAATTCCAAAGAAAGATTCATTACCGATCGACCTTTGCATGAAATTGATTTGTTTAAACCAACTAAATTGTGTTAAACTACTAGTACTTGTATTACAACAAGGATTAATTAACAATGGCACTGTTCATATAATACTACTATTACTTGCATGTTAGTACCTACACCTACTTATACATTAATACTTGTATGTTTTTTGTATCATCTTAATGCTTGATTTTATCGAAGTAAATATATACTATTAATAAGTGATATGATTATTTTGGGGTTAAATTTCCATAGTATTTGTTATCGTGTTTATAGCTTCGGGTCTAATTAACATATAATTTAAATATTTAATATTAAAAACATATAAAATAACTAAATTCAGGAAAATTAAGAGTTAAGCCAACTAAAAGGTGATAAATTTGTAATACAAAATTTGGTATAATGTTTGAAGTTTACCAATCTTTCAAGTTTAGACCAGACTTATCACCAGCTTCTTTTAGGGCTTGCCTCCATATCTGAACTCTTTCGGCATCGACATTCTTCTCGTGACCTTGGAAAGCTTCAAGGAAAGAGCCTTGTTGATTTCTTACATGAGATGGTTCGACATCAAAAAATACGGGAAAAACTTTTCTTTTTTTAAACTTAGGGTAGGATTCCATTATGAGGACAAACTCTTCAAGACACTCTTTGGAAGAAGCATAACTGGGGGAGAATACAACAAGATAGATCTCGGAATCCTCAATAGCTTTCAGCAGCTCAGAACTCTTGTCTTCACCTTTGGGGAGCATGGTGTGGTCGCATATTGTAAATCCTTCACGTTTGAGAGCTCCCTTGAGGTGGCTTGCGAAGCCATTGCCAATATCTTCAGGCGCATAATTCACAAACAAGTCATACTTGGGCCTTTTATAACGTGGTTCATCATAACAATCCAAATCCCTTTTTCTCTTAGATGAAGATGATGAGGATGGATCCATTCTTTTTATTTAAAAAGTGAAATTTGTGTGGTTATTCTAGCAAACTAGGATGAATCAGTTTTTAGTTGCTATGGTAGAAATTGAAGTGGAGGAGAATTGATTTAAATTTGCAGTTTTTGAAGTGAAATATGTGGTTACAACCAAGCCAACAATTCATATCTTTGATTTTTGCATGGAAACTTCTTGTTTGTTTCTTGGTAATTTCGAACTTTGGCACATTATTTATTTTTATTTATATCTGCAAAAAAAACAACAGTATATTACGACTAACTTTCATCTCATTTAATTTCCAGGCAATTTCATGCTCAAATTGGATTTTGATTTTCTAAAAAAAATCAATGATTGCAGTTAATATTTTAAATAGAAGTGCATTGTGTAGTGAACTTAACAACATTAATTCCACGGCGGGCATTTCATCATCATTTCATCATCAAAGCCAATAAAAGAAATGTGAGATGATTTGCACACTCTTATAATTGATTGGCACACTCAAATTTTAAAGGCCCGTTTGGTATATAGGTGGGTTTAGGATTTGGATTTGGATTTGAATTTATATTTTGGATTTGGATTTGGATTTGATGTAAGAGAGAGAAAAAAAATTAAGTAAGAAAAAAATAATATATTTAAATTAAAAAAAATATTTTAATAATGTCTAACAATATTTAAAATTAATTTTGATAGTTTATAATATAAAAACTAAAGTAGTGTAGAGAGAGATGGTAAATGGTGGCCCACTAATGTCAGAAATCCTGCCAAAAACCAAGGTACCCCTACGTTTGACACAGTGCATTATTTATAATATTAATCCCAAATCTAAAAGACAAATGGACAACCAAACAAATCTTTTTTCGTTTAAAACTCTAAACCCAGTCAAAACCTCTAAACCAAACGGGCCTTAAGTGTCTTGACATTTATACTCTTACAAAGTGAAAATGAGTATGATGTGACGATATAAGTGTCAAAAACACTTAAAATTTTAGTGTGTCAATCAATTATGAGAATATGCAAATCACCTCTAAAGAAACAATCATTGTAAATGTCAATGAAACTACACAAGTAGGGGTGGAGGCAAAGTGTATGAGGGAGGGGGAAGTGCCTACGATCGGTCAAATGGCTATTATCAAACGTAATATGTTACTCCCTCCGTCTTAAAATTATAGTCTCTGTTTTACTTTTAAAGTCTTACTTTTTCAACTTTGACATCAAAATATTTTTATTTGTGTTATTTAATAATTGATGAAATTTATATTAATAAAAATACATTTAAAATTAAATTCATTCATATACTTTTCATCAATTATTATATAAAACAAACAAAAGAAATGAGAAAAGATGGTACTTAATTCTTATCCTTCGTGCTTCTATATTAACAAGATTGGCAACGTCGATGCGTTGCAGGCGTGCCTGTTTATTTTGTCAAATGTTTTTTAGTGGTTTTTTTTTTTTTTTTTTTTTTTTTTTTTTTTTTTTTTTGGCTGTATAGGCAAAGTATAATGTTTAGCCGGCAGCTGTTCTATTAATTTAAACAGTACTTGTTTCGTTTGTCGGTTAGTGCTTGTTTAGACGATTGCCGCGTTGCGGGCATGCATGTTTAATAGAAGCCGTAAACCGATCATAAATTAAGTTCTAATAAAAGATTTTAAAAGCAAAAGCGGAAGCAATTATTATTGGATTATTGAAACACTTGTTTTTTTAAGTAATAAAATACATAAAAAGATGCACAATGGCATGACAATTGGCACACACACAATCTCATGATTTAAAGGCTTTATACTCTGCCGGAGGACATGAAATATTGGGGAAAAAAATTGTTGCATAGGTGTTAGGCACAACTGCATTTATACTCTAGGTTTATACAAATGACGTAACAAAATTGCCTGTTACCTGTGCGAGCTGGCAGATGCACATAAGGCCTTGACTCAGGAAAAGGCGGAATAGTTTGGTGGTCGCCTGGCCGGTCATGTGAAGCATGGGTACCTGTAGGTAAACCACCCACATCTGGAATACCTAAGGGACAGACAACATAGGAGAATTACTATAAACACAATGTCACATGAACACTTAACATCTGTTTATAACATAACTACGCAGCACTAAGCTCAAACATTGAATTGTTTAAATAGGACACGAAAAACGATTTGTAACAAACCAATAGCAAAGCAAGCAAACATAATATTATAACCTTCATTGTCGCTTGACGCGGACATTGGATGAATGGTATGTGTAATTAAGGGCTCAACATTCGAACATGAAGGAACCGAAGTATCAGCCACCGAATATCCTGTGGTTGTTGGTAACGAACACTGTAGCAGCAACCCCGATGCACCACCACAGTGGGATTGACCTGCATAGAACCGTTATATTAGTTACAACCGTTCAAGAGCTAATATAAAAACACATTTGTAGCAAAAGGAGTCAGCTAACCCGTTAAAAAAGAAAGTTTCAAAAGTTTAAACCTGGGCTAAAACAATCAGTAACACGCACCAACCTTCGGCCCCTCTTGTAAGAGACTGTAGCAGTTGCGGAAGCTGTGCATCAGGCGAACCAATCGAACAGCAAACAATTAATATAAGAAGTTGTGCATCAGGCGAACCAAAATTACCTGTTCATTACTTTCGTTCATCAAGATCTCCTTTGCCTTGTTACATAATGACTTTACCTACATTTTTTTAAAAGCATAATAATATGAGACGTCGTTTTACCATTAGTTAATAATTAGTGGTACACCACGGTATAACATTAAATTTTTATTTAACTCATGCAAATGCGATAACATTAACGTATTCTACAAAAACTAATTATGCCCCACATTAACGTATGAAAATGCAAGCTTCATCCCAAATGCCATGTATGCAACGTCTAGGATCAGACATTCTACTTAAGAGGTGCACGAACACATTAACGTATACAAATGCAAGCTTAATCCCAAATGACATGTATGCAACGTCTAGGATCAAACATGCTACTTAAGAGGTGCACGGACCATGTCTTGCATTCTTCGTTAATGTGGTGTTTGGATGTGCATTTCTACACCGATAATCTAAACAGAATTTCTGGTCACAGTGGGCTAGCGAGATTCCAGCATATGATTATCTAGTTTAGGAGTCAAATAATTGGTTTGAAATAAGAGATTTTACCATTTTTTTCAGCACACCCAAACACTCCTAAAACAGTATTATACAAACCATTGTTACAGGTCCACAAATAATCGGTTAGGGGCTGTTTCAACATATTCGGTTTAAGAGGCTTTTTGTAATGATTCAGTCTAAAACGCTGTTTGGACAAATTTGTTATAAGAAGTTGTTTGGACACACGTAAATTAATTTGGAGGTAGATGAATTCTTACTTTTATAGTAAGTACCTGTTCTATTTGTAGGTTTGGTCTGCTATTCTGACCCGGATCTTTTGTTCTAATTGTAAACGGCACGGTAGCATGTGCCTTTGTGCAGGATTTCCAAACGGATGTATGAAAGAAATTTGTAATCTTTAATCAACTTTATAATACAAAAATCCAAAAATCCAGGCAAAAGATTGAAAGAAATTTACGAAAAACCATACTTACCGACCAAATTTGAAACTTAGGGTTCGCCTTTTTCCTCATCAATTTTCCACCGCTTCCCATCAACAGGCCATACACTTCGATTTAACCGAAAAGCTTCGATGTCAGCCAGTGTTCTAAAAGGCGCCGCCAAGGCGCGAGGCGTGGCCTCGACGCCACGAAATGGACCAAGGCGTGAGGTCTAGGCGTCGTGTGAAAAGGCGTGGAATAAGACGCGAAAAGGCGTGCAAAGGCGCGCCTTTTTGGTAAGGCGTGACACCATTTTTAGAAGCATTTAGGGGATTTATGGATTTGGGCTTGAATTTCAAGTATTTGGGTTATTTCTTTCTTGGGCCTCGTAATTTCAAAACTTAATTCCTACTTGGGCCTCGTATTTGGGCCTGGCTATTTGGGATTTGGGCTTTAGTATTTGAAATTGCTCTTATAAAATGATATAAAATTATAAATACATAAATTTATAAATATTTTATTGCCGCCTTAAGTATGCCTTAAGAAACGCCAAGGCTTCGCAAAGGCGCGTAAGGCTTGAGGCGTAGCTGTGCCGCCACGCCACGCCTCACGCCTTTTAGAACATTGAATTGTCAGCACATGCAGCTGCTACTCCAGCATACTCTTTTTTCTGCAGTTAAATGAACCCGTACTTAAGCAAATATCGCACCTAAATTCTATAGACAACAACAGGTTACCTACAAATAAATTAAGTGAGTGAATATATCAACTAAAGAAGAAAATAACCGTACCTTTTTACGAAAGATGATGTATGGTTCCAACTCATTTTCTTCTAAATGAATTTTCTTTGTAGGATTAGTACATGATAGTGTATCTATGTTAACTTTTATAAGCATACATTACCACTTTCGTCTTCAGCCACCACTACATTAGCTTTGTAACAGAAACTCAACCCGATTTACCAACATCAATGGCAGACCGCAAAGCCGCAACCGCCAGCTACCAATCCGCAAACGCAACCGCCACTTTACCAACAGGCGACGCCATATCCGGACTCCAAAGTTCAACCACCTGCAAATTGCACCACAAAAAAGTACATTGCTAATACAAAATTGAGTTAAGTTTTTTTTTCGTGTAGTGTGTACTTCTTACCACTCCAAAAGGTTTATCAAATTCACCAAAACATGCCAATGCAATAACTGGAAATACTTAGTCTATACAGGATATGACATGTTTGTTTAAGATTCTTATCTAACTTAAATTTTAGTTATATGCAAATAAGTTGTAACGTTACAACCTTCAAACAGATTATGTATAAATCTTACCTTTCTTTGTAGAACTGCAAAGCATCAATTTGTGGTACGTAAGTCAACCCCGGTAACTTCATTCCAAAGAGGTACTTCATTCCCATGAGGTGTCGACCTGCATAACTTACAAAGATTATATAACGAAAAAGATAGATAACTATCAGGATGTGTAGTAACATGCATAATGTACTTACCAAAACGACCTCGAAATAACGTCGAACCTGTGACTCAAATGTGTCCTAGCCCATGATGATTTGAATCCACTTAACTGCACATACATTTATATAATTACATCCAATCATTTACCTACAACAAAAGAGCAACAGATAATGATCTAAAACCACATATTTCATCAAGATAACATGATCATTATCATAAGATATTTCATCAAGATAACATCAAGTCTCTTAAATGGTAACATATAATCATTCTCGAATCCACCACAGAACTTTATACAATCAAAGATATGAGCCAAGCCTAAGGTATTATATCTGTTCTTTGACTTTTAATGGGGTAGGAAGAACGCATTTGTAAGAAATGTGGGTTATGCCTTATGAAGCAGCTAGGCAAATTACGAAACATAGAGATGTAGAACATATAGCCATATAGAGTTGATCAAAAGCTATCAAAGTGAGCCAACTCTTGACTGTGATTATTGTGTAAATTTTTCTATATCAGTGTTAAAGTATTTGCAATCCCGACATACAGCCACGACCACGATTTACTCCGGTCATCATTTTAATTCTACTTTAAAAACTTGAAAGAAGACTAAAAAATGTTTTTGTATGAGAACTTACCTGCATCCTGTGAAGTTCAAGAGTTGACAATACTGTTAACATCTTTGCAGCTGTCGACATCCGCCCATGAAATCCTGGAAATTCATGTTTTAACAGAAAAAACATGTAAATTTGAGGTTGCAAATTGGGCAGGTTGACAGGTCGAGTAACCAACCAAACAGGTGACTTTGGTATGGATTGAGCCAAGTTTGAATTTTAGGACTTCTATAAATAAGCAGGCTGTTAATGATGATCACAAAAGTTGGTTTATTTCAAGATTTCACCTAAAAGGGTAGTGGGTCAAGTGGACTGAACGGATTGTAAGCCGCAACTTGAAACCATTTTGACCCGTTTTCAAAATATAACTTCTAATTCATGATCCATATTTGACATCGAATCCAATTTATCTTCCTCTAGATGAAGACACAATAAAGGGATACAACATTGTTTACCTCTTTCGGAAGGTCGTTACTCGAATATTGGGATGACTTAACAATTGGCTTGATATTCATGTCCCTGCCATCATGGAATGACCATATGATTATCTTTGTACCTCAACCATTTTTTTTAATCAACATGTTCCATTGCAATGAACATAAAAGTCATAACATCAATACTCAAATATAGATTTACAAAATAAAAAAACCAAAACACCTTTGCCTTCTATTCTTGTTGCTCTCTCTTTACTTCATCACCCTTTCTCTGTCTATACTTCTTTCTCTTGTATCTCTGTGATGCATTCCTACAGAAACCAATTACAAAAATATTTGTTATTGCGTAACATTATAATCTATCTTAAAGCTCACAAATCCTACCGGCAAGTCTCATGCATTATCATAGTTTAATTAATTTCAAGATTATAATTAACTGAAATATATTACCATTGTACAATTACATCATTTCTGAAGTTACATTTTGTGATTCCTATTTGTACCTGCCATGAAGTAAAAAAAAAACGGATGAGATATGTGGAATATGCAGTCTGAAAGTTCAAAGACCTCATCTTTAATCCTCCCCACCCCATGGCTGCAACTTTAGTAAGTATGTAAAAGTAAGAAAACAGCTAGTTGAGTTTAAAACGCATACCAAATTCACCTCCAAACACCAACTTCACCGTAGTAGACCCGACCAAACCTTTCCTATCCAACTGCATCAACTTGCCCTTTGTCCCGCATTCATGCCTACAACAGTACCAACTGTCATTATGTTAGCAGGAGGTAACCGCCAATTGAGTCATTTTTAGATGTAAGTAAATGAAGTTTTTGTTATTGCATATTACGAACTAAGTGACTAAGAAAAAAATGAACAAAAGAAGTGATCGATTAGGCTCAAAGAGACCCAAGCACTTTACCAGCCAAATAAGCTTAAACCAATGGTCTTGAACTGACCCATCCTCGTACTCCACATGTTGTGAGCAAAAACATCTGATTTACTTTTGTGGCTTATCAGCTTATCAAGTCGAGCATGTAAGCAAACAAAGAATCTACAAAAGACCTAAAATTTATAAATAAACCCTAAATTAGCAAAAACCCCAAATTATAAGAAAACCCTAATTATAACAAAACCCTAAATTAAAAGTAAAGTGTATATCAAAATCAAAAATCTAAAATTGATAACAAACCTGAAACACGCGATTTATAACACTCTTCTTTGCAATATTCATCCGCTTCATCTCCATCTTCAAGGTACGATTGATCCGGACCTGGTAGTGTGCGTGTGTGTGATGATATATCTGGAGTGTGTATATACAAAAGTCATTGAGTGGATGGGCAAGGACGGGGCATGGGAAAAAGGCTACCAAGGCAGGCTAAGTGGGCCAAGCGGTGGGCTAAGAATTTTGACGGGAAAATGGTAGTGAAAACGGCGTCGTATTGCACGGGATTTAAATATATATAGAATACTACTCCGTATGTTACATATATATAATTTTATCTATCATATATAATTATCATCAAGTTGTCAGGTTCACAAACAGTTAATCATTATACAAATTAGTTTCTAATTTGAAAGAAATTATAACGTCACATCAATTTGCTGTAAAGATATGCTAAGGAGCATGTGGTGTATATAATTCATCGTCGTCATTTGTATTAGAGAATATATAGACCAAGCCATTGAAAACCCAGTAGGTATTATACTATATTCTAAAGACGAAAAAAGCATTAGCATTAAAATTTTTGGTTAACTTATGATTTATGTTTTAATGTTCGGTTTGATTGGTTGGTACCTTTTGTTATGGTTCATAAGCAAGCCCAACAGTAAGCAAAAAAATAGCTGTCATAAGCCCATTGGTTTACAAACGTTGGTGGATAGACTGTTCACAGGGTTTAGCAGTTTCTTAGCACCTAATATGCGTATTATGCGTTTTTTCAAAGTGTGTCATGCCTACAATCTGTACTACGCAATGCCAGCCATACATTGTCAACAAATCCTTTGAAAATCTGCATGATTGGAAGCTTCTTCATAATCTAAAGCCAGATACATGCATCAAGCTACATATACAAAGTACAAAGGCAGAATGGAAGCATAGACAAAGCCACTTACATCCCACCAAAAAAATTCCAGAAAAAAAAATACTAATAACTAAAAAAATACTAATCCATAAGATATGGCTCAAATCCATAAGATAAAGATGGATTTGTGGATGTAACATATGGCTCAAATCCATAAGATAAAGATGGATTTGTGTATGCTGGCGACATAAACAAGGTATGATTGTTTTTTATGGTGGTTTATTTGTTTTTAATTTTATGGTTTTTAGATTTAGGGTTTTCACATTAGGGTTCCGTTTTTGTTGATGTTATGGTAGATGTTTTACAGTAGCATATGGTCATACTTTTTTTTGTAAAAATTATATTAGTAATTAGCCTAATTTGGTTTACTTTTTTGTAAAAATTATATGACTAATTGGCTTAATTTGGGTAACCTTATTTTAAGTGCTTAATGGCTTATTTTACTTTCGGAAAGAAATTAAGCACTTTAGAGGTGTTTGGTAAACCTTATATCATGGCAGTGTTTATACTTTAATATTTGTGGGGTTGGCATGTAATTCAGAAAAAAAAAAAAATTTAAGCTCTTAATAGCTTATTCAGCAAAAACGTAATTCTTACAAATGTTTGTGTGTTTGGTAGGTTTTCAGGTGCCACCATGGCGTGCAGGCTTGCTGAGCTTGCAGCCATGGCAATGATATCTGTACTTATACTAAAGTGACCTGTATCTTGGCGGGCCATGGCGATGTCATGTTTGCAGCCATGGGCGGTTGAGTGCCATTTTGGTTGTGTACCTTTTGCTTTCCTCATTCTGCCACGCAAAATGCATAAATTGACATATCATTTTGCTAATGTGGATGTATGGGTCGGTTACTGATACATCTGTGATTAAACCGACCTATACCCTTCTTGATGCAGAAGCTTATGAATCAATGACACAAATGCACAGGAACTTAGGTCCCGGTATGTTGCATTTTACTTGGCTATGATGATCCTTTGAGTCTCATGTCTTGCTCCACAATGTGGATGGATGGCAGAGTGCGAGAAACACTCGACTCAGCAACCTTCACGTATGCGCCAAGGCATGAATTAATCTGAGCCAAGTCTCGACATGCTCCTGGGGACCATCTATGTTGGCTGGCTACGCTATATATACATTACAATGATTGGGCTTAGAGGCCATTTTGCTTTTGCAACCCGATCCATCAAGCCCACTTTATATCTTCCTTCTTTCTGGTCTCACATATAAAATGCAGCCTTCTGTGGTTATATAAATATAGTACTAGAACTTATGTAATTTCTATACGTATTCAAGTAGTATGAGTTTCAGATAATCATGACGATATTTATTATACGGGGCTATGATGAATCTGAAAATGGTCGACTAAAGGTGTGATCGTTCGCGTCTTGCCGTGGCAAATCATTAGGTTTGTAGCCATGGCGAACGTATCCGCTTTTTTCGATTCTCATCCTATCTGAGCCTCATACTATGAATAAGTTAACAAGTTGCTGTTATGAATGAGCCTAAGCCGTGTAAAAAAGCTTTTTGAAACTTCTTGATGTAAATGGTTTTGCTGCATAAAAACATAGTGCATGCCATTGTGTTGATCTACTTATCTAATACATGTAGAAGTTTTTTTTTATGTGTTATACTGAAGCTGCTTATCTGTTCATAGCATTCGTACACAATCTCTCGGAAGACCATCAATGCGGGGATTGATAACAATGAGGAGGTAAGTATTTTCTTAAAAAGTGTAACAATCACACCTTTAGTTTATGTTAAATTGTGCAACTTTATAACAACTTTTTTTCACATTGATTTAGGATTTGACTCGGGAAATAATAGGAGAAAAAAAACATGTTGTAGGCACTTAAAGTACCAAACTGAGTGTTAACCGGTCGTAGGAGGAAGTATATTGCTTCTGCAGATCCAGATTCAAGGTTGCCTCATATCAACGCTCGGGTGCTATCCGACGTAACGAGAGGTATTTGCCTAATTTTTTCTAAACATGTTGTGAGAATCTTAACCATATTTACTTATGAATAGGGTAAACAGTCTCATTAATTTTTATGTTGCTGAATTTCGTGACTTACCAAGTTTTGATATGATTTTAAATAAAATTTATAGGTTCTTGGCAACGAGTATCAGACCAAGTTGCATTGTATATGATCTATATCGTAAAGTACTAAAGTATGTCCTAAAATTGCCTGTCATTAAACTTCCTTAAATGCATGTCTCTCCCTCGCTATCCTCTTCTTAATATTAAAATGGTACTGTAGGTTAGTGGTACTATGGAGTAAAAAGATTGAAACGATAGAATGTAGTGATTAGAATAGTTGAAGAAAGAGCTGCAGAAGTTATGGCTAACACTTCTTAGTTATACCGCATACTAGATCCATTGCGATGATTTTAGAGCAGTTAGTATTATCGCATATGCAAATATCAGTTGGTTAAATCATCTTCTCTCTGAATTTGGATATTATGAAGTGTAACTAGCTGGGTAGTACTGTTAATCATCATATATTTGTTAATACAGACCAAGGAAATAGTGAGGCTAAATGGGGTATACAAGCGATTGCTTTCAAATGCGAGAGTCAAGCTTTGTGAAGGGGAAGGGAGGATTGTCGGCCCTAATGAAGTGGAGGTGATACAGTTGGATGGCACTAAATTGTCCTATACAGCAAAGCATATACTAATAGCAACTGCTAGCAGGGCACACATACCAGATATTCCTGGACAGGTACCACTCTTAGATAAGTTTCACTTCCAGATGCGAAGTTAAGAAAATGGTTACTTAGTTAACAATCATTTTTTTAGTTAATAACCTCTGTCAATTATAACTTGATTCTTGAATATCCAATGACTGTATAATAATCTGCTTATTATTGTTTGTGTGGGTCAATTTTGGAGTTAGGTGTAACCTCAAATGAAGCTTTAAGCTTGGATGAGTTACCAAAGGGCGTTGTCGTACTTGGGGGAGGGTATGTTGACATTTTCATCCTATAAGTCCCGTGTTATTAAATTTAGCAGCCTCGCAAGATCACTAATTCTTATATGTTATCAGGTATATTGCTGTTGAGTTTGCTTCGATTTGCCATGAGATGGGTTCTACCGTAAATCTATGTTTTAGAAGGAAACTTTAATTAGAAGTTTTGTTTATTCATCCCTACAATCTTCTACTATATGATAATTAGACTTCTATCAAATCGAGATGCTTCAGTAAACTTGACTGCTTTCTGTCAAATTAACATTGCAACTATGTTCAATAAGCTTAAGGCATCATTTTCCATAATGTGCCCTTACTGAGTCATAAAAGATAGTGCTTGGATGTGCCTATGCTATTATAAAGTAGTAACCAGATAGATTTTTGTGTATGGCTCCCAAGTTGATTGCATAACATGATAATAAGTACAATCATTTTTTGGTTCTAAATGGTTTTATTTTCTATTCACAGTTCATATATAGGATGCTCAAATGAATTGTGGAAATTGCCCAACAATGCTGATTTATCCATGTGATGCCCCATCAGTTGTGAGTACAATAACCTATCTTCTGAGTATATGTGTACAGATATGTACCTCGCACCAAACACCAAACAGTAAACTTACATATCATCTGTAGAGGTATAAAAACGGGTGGGTCAGGTTACAGGTCATATGGGACGGGTCAGAGCCACATCTATCTTTTGTCACTATGATATTATAAGCAATTAAATAACGCGGGATATATGGCTTATGGTGTGGTTGGTAATAATCTTAGTTGTTTCGATGCCAATGCCACATACATGGGGCGCCTTTTCAAGTTGTGTTGAATGCTGGTGTTAGTTCGATGCCGATGCCACATCATGGGTGCAATTTTATGTCAAGCAGTTGATGAAGGGGTAAAGTTCAATTTGTGCCATAGAATAAATCCGTTGGATAAAGGATATTTATGGTTTTTGTAATATGGTGATTGTTGTTAGTGGTAGAGGTGGTGTTATTATTTTGATTTAGAAGACTCATATGGGTTGGATTTAGTAATGCTGCAATTTTACAACCATGATGACTGTTTGATATTGCTGCTGTTTAGTATCATGGTTGGTACTTGGTAGTAACAATGTAGATGCATTTTTTTTTTTTTTTTTTTTTTTTTTTTTTTTTTTTTTTTTTTTTTATGATTGCTGTCAAAATGATGGCAATGAGCGTTATAGAGACTGCAGTGCACTCTCTTTTGATGCCATTTGTATTGATATTGATTTGACCCATGGGCTTATCTTTAGATTTGGTTATTGTAATAATTTCATGATATTTAACAACTAATACAAGAATCAAATGACCAAAATGAATCTTTTAACCCAAATTACCTGTCATCAAGTATGTACCACAACGCCCCCGCAGCAATGCGCGGGTTAACCCACTCGTAATATATTATTCAACAACAATATATAAGTTACATGAGACAAATGAAACCCTAACGGACCCTAAGCCAAAACCGGGCTTGGGCCAACTAATTATTTCTAATACTTTTTGTTACAAAATCGATTTTATTTTATTTATTTATTACTTTTTTTAATGAATAAGTACAACCAAAATCAGAGTAAGAAAACAACAAAATCGTGTAATTTTGCCTAAACTTTTAAAAAACAAATATATTGCTTAAGTTTTAAAAACGACTACAATCTAAAAATTAATCACCATTAGAAACCATAACAACCAAACTCATTAAATTTTTGCATAAACTTTTTAGAAAACATATATTTGGCTACAGTTTTAAATTCGACTATAAATCAATAATATAACCACTATATGAAAAAACCAAGCAACGAAAGTTCAACGGTTGTACAACGGCAAAGAAGATGATTGTTTGGAGGTGTCGACTGGTAAAGTTTAACACGATGTAGGGTTATTTAAAAGTAACAGAACTTTTTTTTTTTAGCTAGGTAGTCACCTATATATCTGGTTTCTTTGATTGTTTTATCACGGATCTTGTCCATGTGGTTTTGGTTGTTACTAATCTAGTCTCTTTATTCTAACTCTATTTGTTTTTGAGGTTACATGCCTGGATTAGTTTTTTTTAAGAACGACAACTAATTATCTCACAACATACACCACAGAGTCACAGACTATTTCACATGTCTTAAGCAGGACTTGAGCTTACAACCATTTGGTTGCGGAGTTTCTCACATAACAAGGGCAGAGACGGAGCTTGAACTGTTTCTTCAGGGGGCCGAAATATCAATGATTAATTTTAAGAGGGCCAAATGATAAAATAATTTATTTTTTCACTTGATTTATGAATAAAATAGTAAAATACATTAAATACAAAAAAAATTTGGAGAGGCCATGGCCCACCCCTGCCCTAGTAATCCTTCATTCATTAATGCTACTTGTCAAGGAGGTGAAACCTTCACCTAGGGGCCCCACATCACGCACAGTATTCCTTGCCCTCAATCCCAATTCACGCATGAGCACATCTCCCAAAACAATATTTTGTGAAGCCTTCACTAATTGTAAAAGCTGAAAAAACGGGCCCACCATCTCATTTATCACTTTGTAAAGTTGCAATATATACGTTTGAGTTTATTATAGCCCCACGTTGAAAAAAAATATATATACGTTGGGAGTTAAAAAAAATAATAAATAAATAAAATAAAATTCATACCACCCCACTATTTATTTTATATAAATACCCACAAACCTCATTTTTTTTAACATAATCTCAAATCAACACAATCTCAAACAATATATATCTCATTCCTTTTATTTTTCAAATGAATTCCGATATAATTATGTTCACCGACTCAGAAGAAGAACGAGAAGTTACAAGTCGGAATTTGAATTTATTGCAAGATCGTTGTCGTTTATTAAAAATAGACGAAAAGCAAATCACCCCGCGATAAATCAAAGCAACAAGACTTAATGTTCTATATGCAGACATATAAACATTTGACTGGGGAGGCACGCAAAGCCGTTGACGAGGTTAGAGCTGGGATGAAAGCGAAGTGAGGTTTCAACTTTTAGTTTAAATTTCGAAGTTTATGTAATGTTTTACTTTCCTATGTTTATGTAGTTTATGTAACGTTTTAATTTCGTACGTTTATGTAGTTTAGTTTAAAATCGTAGTTTATGTAACGTTTTAATTTCGTACGTTGTATGTTTTTAAATTTGAAGTTTACGTATTTATATTTTTACGTTTATGTTTTTAATTGTGTAAGTATTAAAAAGGGATAATTACATATATACCCACTAAAACATGAATATTTGCATATTTCCCCAAAACACAAGTTTTTAATCCACAATGTACAATGATGTTTAAGCATGTTTTGGGTATATATGCAAATATGCAACTTTTAGTGGATATATATGTAATTGCCCCTATTAAAAAAAAGAAGAAAAAGAAAAAAATTAGAGTTAAGGTGAAAAAACATATCCCTTGCCCACTAATTGGTGAAGAGTGGTGAAGGAGAGTGAGAGGAGAGAGAAAACTGACGTGACGCTGATGTGTATTGCGAAAAAAATACTACCTTGCCTATTAGCCTAACAAGAGGTACCATTATGACACAAACCCTTTAGTGCACATTGTTGGTCTTGTGCTTTCGCCTAATTTCGCATACGATACCTTCACGCAGAAATGAGAATTTACATCACATTTCTGACTATCTAAGATGTCTCATCCTCAAATAACTAACAGCCATTGTTGGACGTGGTGGTGGTTGTTTTACTCTAAGCATTTACACTTTCAACCACCCTTTAATTTTTAACATCCAAATACTACCCCATTATTCAACCTCCCTACTCCAGTATCTTTACAAATTCGGTTGGCGCCTCCACCACCATTGAACAATTGGCAACACGCAATCCGTTTTACGAACAATAGGTCAAGAGAGAATAACGTACGTATTCAACACAAGTTCGATAATGGTAGAAACAATATACATGAATTATATGAGTTGTCCATGTATAATTATTTTGGGTTAAAACTATTAAATTGCAACGTACTTTCACATTTTACACAAACCAAAAAAAATATATATATATACTTATAACAACTTGTGCATATTAATTAAATTCATTAACTATGTAAGTTTATACTAGATTGTGACATTAATGTAAATGATTATATGTCGCTTAGTCGTGTCTTCGTATGCATGCTATAATTTGTTGGTTATGTGGATAATGACATTTGCAACTATCTCAAGTATGATTCTTAAAGGAATTTGATTTATCATAAATTTGGTAATTGAACTAACATCTTAGCGGTTCTAGATGAGCTTGATTTAACTCTGATATGATAAATTTGTACTTGAATTATTTATTGAAAAAAAACAAATACTTTGGTTGGGGGTCAGGAGGTGATGAATGAGAAAAATAATGAAAAAAAAGTGTTTGGTAGAGTATAATGCAAGAACTCATTACCCAATAACGGATAATGATCCATTACCCAATAAATTAGGGGAAGTGTTTTTCTTTCTTTTTTCCTTTCCTCGCCATTATCATTGTCTTTCTCTTTTCTTTTCCCAAGTTTAAACTAAGCACACCCTTAGACAACATAACGTTAGGCTAAATGTTTGATTCTTGTTTTGGTTTTATTACCTAGTTTTATGGCTTTCATCTAAAAGAAGTACAAGTTATACTCACTCTCGTGAACTGTATGTGAGTTTCGCTTTTGTTTTAGACTTATGGATAGCAAGTTTTGGAATATTGAGGACTATTCATGGTAAATTTAGAAGTTAAAGACAAGATTTATAAATTGATAAAAAAAAAGGGTTCGTCGTGTAATCTACTCAAATCATACTATCTGCAACCAACTTTTTACTCTTTCGTGGTAGTTTCCTAGTATCCATCATTTTCTTGGTACTTTTGATAGATATACAAAGTAAATGACAAATCTACCTCGACCTTTATTTCTAAGCACAAAGAGTGAAAGAGGAGATGTCATTATCTACGTTTGCCTTTAATTTCTGTATTTCATCAAACATGTATGTTTCCTTGCTAAAAACTTTAGATACAATGGGGATTTTAGCATCCAAAGTTCGTGTCTCCTTCCTGGTAATTTAGTACTCCTACTTTATTTTTATTTTTACCTACATAAAGCATTTTATTTTTACGTACATAGTTGGCGTATGTGTCCGGACGGTATACCTATCCGGACGCCCCATCCAAATAGTAGCCAACCGAATGCTATAGCCGGAGTGCATACGTATCATATTAACCGAAGGCCAATTAAGGTATGTGCTTATATTCAAGACAGAGCTTTACCCAAAGGGCAATGGTACGGACCGCCGCCAAAGCCGCCATCCCTGATTTCCTAGGATCTGGTCGTACGCATGGCCTGACAACTACCTATAAAACTAGGCATAGCTCGGCTCGCTTAGTCCCAAGGACAACAGGTAACATGGTGAGGATAGTATAAATACCCCCACCTCATTTAATACAGGCAGCTAACACACACATATCGCATTACTCACACTCACTCCTTTACCATCCGTATCACTCATACTTACTCTCACGCCGGAGGTTGGTCCTGGGATAAAACCCGGGGCGAGCCTAACGTGTGCTACTTGTGTGCAGGATTCTATATCTATGCGAAGGTCTCATTCCGAAGGCCTATCTCGAAGAAGGATCTAATCACAAGGTTTTACCTTAACAAATTGGCGCCATCCATGGGACTCGTTATTCATTCTACCTAAGAAAAATGATTGGTCCTCCTCCTCCACCCTTCCATACCCCATTTTCTCAAACCGGAGGGAGCGGATTAAACATCAATCCAGATAATACAAACAACCGTGATAACCCGGAGAATGATTCTCCGGGCCTTCAAGAACTGATCCTTGGACAAATGGCGTCCCTGACCGAGCTGATTAAGAAACATAACGCCCAAGGAGAAAACATGCTTAGGCCGATATGCTTGGATTTTGGAGACGAGGGAAATAAAGACGGTGGAAAGAATAGGGTAGCTGAAAAAGACGAAGATTTGAATAAGTCGTTCAAGGAGACATCGCGATCACCATTCACCCACCGGATAGTAGAGTTTTCCGGGGAGCACTACGTGATGCCCCTGAACATGAAGTTTTATGACGGATCCGAACGATCATCTCACGAGGTTCGCGGGAGCTGCCAACCAAGGACAATGGCCGATGCCCACTTGGTGTCTTATGTTCCAGCAAACTCTGGATGGTGCTGCCGGAGGATGGTTTGAGCGTTTAGAGCCAGGCAGCATCAACAGCTGGGATGAGTTAAGGGAACAATTTTCTACCCGGTTTTCTCTCCGGAAGAAATGTGTCAAAGATCCAACGGAAATCACCAAAATTGTCAGAAGATCCCACGAGTCATTGGTTGACTTTAAAGAAAGATGGACTGACGAAGCTAGCTACATCAGTGGTGTGCCAGAAATCATGTGCATTTCGGCTTTCATGGGTGCTCATAAGTGCCCAGCCCTGGCAAAGAAATTTTCAGACAGAGTTCCTCGTTCAGTAACGGAGATGTTCGCCCGGGTAGACGACTTTATCAGGGCAGAAGAGGCGTATCGGAACACGGAGTTACCCAGGGAGGAAGGGTTCGAAGCAGGTAGGAAGAAAGGTTTCAAAGAGGACAGGCCTCGGGTGAAAGGAGAAAAACCCCCGGCACAGAGACGCATATCACCCTTACGTGGCTCCAAGAAGGGACCAGGGCCGTAATGACTATTATCGCCATGATCGCAGGCCTCAGCTCGCTCATAAAGCCTCCTAGGGAGATCCTGGCCACGGAGCGTCATCTGAATTTACCAACACCTAGGCCCACGGGCAACAAGCCCGCACGGGAACACATGGGCAAATTCTTTGAATACCATAAAGAAGCCGGTCATTTGACCAACCACTGTCGGGAGTTGAAGAAACAATTAGAGGTGGCTCTGGAATCCGGAAGACTAGATCATCTGCAGAGGGATTGGAAGCAGAGGGACGCTGGCAGAGATAGAGAGCCTGCAAAAAATTATGACAAAGGGAAAAACAAAGTGATCAACATGATAAGATCCTCCGGGGGAACGAAGCGGAGAAATCATGACCAAGAGGAAAGCTGGATGAAAGCCCCAATTACTTTTCCGCCGATCACAACGGAGGATTTGTCCGATGAGCCCCTTATCATCGAAGGAGACATCAGTGGATACCTAGTCCGGCAGATATATGTGGACGAGGGGTCGGCGGTAAATGTGATGTACGAGCACCAAAGTTGTCAAAATCGCGCCTAAGGCGCGCCTAGGCGCTAAGGCGCACAAGGCGCTAGCCTTGGGGCTTTTTTTGACTCGAGGCGCACCACATGCATGACTCCCAAAAAAAGCCCGCGCCTTAGCGCTTTTTGCGCCTTGGCGCCTCGGGGGATTTTTGCGCCTAGGCCATATTTTGCGCCTCGGGGTTTTTTTTTTTTTTTTTTTTTTTTTTTTTTAAGATATAATGCATGGGCCTTTTAAGTCATAGGTGAGTATTTATATAATTTGTAAATTTGAATTGATTTTATGTTTATTTTATTGATTGAAATTTTATTTAAGAAGTTATTTTGTTTCATTAAATATTTTTTTACGACATATTGTCATGAAAATGTACCATTGTGCCTTGAATATTAATATATTGCTTGCTTGATATTTTGGGTTAAATTGTGAGCTTTGTTAGATGTAAGCTACAAGTGTAGGACACAAACATATTTAGTCTGATATGGATTTTAATTTCTATATAGGTCATCGAGCAAAAGAGTTGATCCGTTCTAGAAGTGACAACCGATCCATTTTAATATTTATAATGGCAATATGTGTTATGCATTAAGTATTTTAATGTTATTTTGTATTATTTAAGCTACATAAATGGTCACATATGTTATAAAAAACTTAATGCTTTTAGTGCGCCTCGCATTCATGAATCCCGCGCCTTGGAATGCGCCTCGACTCGAGGCTCTTTGGCCCCCTTTGCGCCTTAGTGCGCCTTGAGCCTTTCAGAACACTGACGAGCACTGTTTCAGTAACCTTAGTACGGACATCAGGGAACGACTCAAAGAGACTAGCACGTCTCTCGTGGGTTTTTCCGGAGAAACAAGCAGGCCGTTGGGAAAGATCGAGCTGGAAGTGTGTTTCGGCGACCATGGCATGTACCGAAAGACAATGATGAGCTTCTGCGTGGTGAGTTCCCCATCACCATACAATGTCATTTTAGGGAGAACGGGTCTGAAAGAAATAAGGGCCATCCCGTCAACTATTCACTCGATGATCAAATTCCCCACATCCAAAGGAATAACGACTCTAAAAGCTCGCCCATCAATGGTATCCGAATGCCGAAAGATAGAGGAAAGACAACTGACCGAAAAACCCCAGTCCAAGAGTCCTCAGGAAGTGATTATTGATGAAGAGGAGACGATGGGAACAAAGGAAATTTTGGTAAATCCAGCTTATCCCGAACAGTTAGTGGTCATCGAAAAAGGTCTTTCGAAAGAGGGCCGAAGAAGCCTTATTGAGCTGTTGCGAAAAAACAAAGACATATTTGCGTGGCAACCATCGGATATGACCGGGGTCCCAAGACGTTTGATCAAACATCGTTTAAACGTGAATATGGCGGACACCTCGGTAGCGCAGAAAAAACGGAGCTTGTCAGCAGAAAAGAATCAAGCTGTGACAAAAGAGGTGGAAGAATGGATGAGAGCAGGGATCGTTAGGCCCGTCAAATATCCAACGTGGATCTCTAACCCGGTTCTAGTTAAAAAAATGTGACGGAAGCTGGAGGATGTGTATCGATTTCAAAAACCTGAACTCTTCATGTCCGAAGGACTACTACCCGTTACCGGAAATTGACTGTAAAATTGAGTCGGTAGTAGGCTTCATATACAAGTGCTTCCTTGATGCATACAAGGGCTATCATCAAGTTCAGATGGACGAAGCGGACGAGGAGAAGACAACATTTTACACTGATCAAGGTACATATTGCTATACAAAAATGCCTTTCGGACTCAAAAACGCGGGAGCGACTTACCAGTGGTTGGTCGACTCGGCTTTCCAAGACCAAATAGGCAGGAATCTAGAAGCTTATGTAGATGACATGGTGGTCAAAAGTAAGAACGAGAGGGAGATGTTGGCAGGCATCTCGGAAACCTTCCACAATCTCCGGGGAATAAACATGAAGTTAAACCCGCAAAAGTGCTCCTCCGGTGTGGAGGAAGGAAAGTTCTTAGGTTATATTGTGACGTCCGAAGGGAATAGGGGGCAATCCCAAGAAAACAACAGCAATAGTAGAAATGCAATCCCCGTCTACTTTGAAGGAAATGCAGTCGCTGAGCGGAAAATTAGCAGCTCTGAACCGATTCTTGGCTAGGTCAGCCGAGAAGTCTCTTCCGTTCTTTGAAACTCTATAGAATATTACAAAGGAGAACAAGGACGAATATAGGTGGACGGAGGCCGCAGAGGAAGCATTTCAGTCGCTCAAGCATTTAATCCTGACTCTTCCATTGTTAACTACTCCCAGGTCAAAAGAGGTTTTGTACATTTACCTAGCGGCCGCCACCTATGCAATCAGTGCTGTTCTGCTGACTGAGAGAGACGGGAGACAACTCCCAATTCATTATGTTAGCCGAACATTGCAAGAGGCTGAAAAGAATTACTTGCCCATCGAGAAGTTGGCTCTATCACTCCTACATGCATCTAGACGGTTGAGAAGGTACTTTGAAGCACATCCAATCAAAGTCATAACCAATCAACCTGTTAAGTAAATTTTAAACAAAGCGGAGGCGTCCGGAAGGCTCGCGAAATACGCCGTAGAACTTGACGCATACGATATAACGTATGTACCGAGGAACGCCGTGAAGGGACAAGTGCTCGCAGACTTTATATCAGAAATCTCTGTTGAACTTAGAAGAAAGGACGACGGGCAAGCATTTAAGGAAATATGTGACGTATCGAGTTTGACGGAATGGGTGCTGTACACAGACGGGGCATCAAGTAAGAAGGGTTCGGGGGCTGGGCTAGTCCTGATTAGGCCAACCCAAATAGAGCACACATATGCGCTCCATTTGAACTTCGAAAGCACCAATAATGAGGCGGAGTATGAAGCGCTTCTGGCCGGCCTACGTATAGCAAGAAAGATAGGGGTAGAAGCCCTTGATGTCAGAGTAGACTCCAAGTTAGTAGCAAGTCAAATAAACGGGGGTTTCACAGCCTCAAAAGAGAGTATGATACAATACCTGGCAAAAGCAAAAGAGTACATCAGACTATTCAAAAAGTTTAAAATCCGAAACATTCCGAGTGCCCAGAACCAGAAAGCCGATATCCTCAGCAAGTTAGCTTCGGTAGCCTTCAACCATCTCACAAAGGAAGTCTTGGTGGAAGTTTTGGAAAAATCTTCAACACAGGAAGGGGAAGTAAAAGCTATCGTTGAAGAAGAAGATGACAACTGGATGACGCCGATCATCCAGTGCTTGCAAAATGGTGTTTGGCCGAAGGACCCAAACGAAGGCAGAACTCTCCGGATGAAGATTCCTCATTATGTCATAGAAGGAGATGTGCTATTCAAAAAGACATACCTAGGACCGATGGCACGCTGTGTAGGACCGCTGCAAGCAAATTATATCATCTGAGAGGTCCACGAGGGTGCATGTGGCATGCATTCCGGCCCAAGGACGGTTGTGGCAAAGCTCATTAGGCAAGGATACTACTGGCCAACCATGCATAGAGACGCCCGAGAGGAAATAAATAAATGTGATTCTTGTCAGATTCATTCACCGGTACCGAAATTACCCAAGACAGTGCTGACTTCCATTATGTCCCCATGGCCCTTTTATGAGTGGGGAATGGATGTGTTGGGACCACTGACAGAGGCCCCAGGAAAGGTGAAATATGTAATTGTAGCAATTGACTATTTCACCAAGTGGATAGAGGCAAAACCCCTGGAAAAGACGACGAGTAAGGAGGTGAAAAAATTTGTATGGGACAACATAGTTTGTCGATTCGGACTTCCGGCCATAATTGTCACGGACAACGGGACAAATTTCGTAAACGACCCTTTCAAAAGTTTGTGTGCAAAACTGAAAATAAAACAGATCAACACTGCCGTGGCACATCCTCAAGCCAACGGCCTGGTGGAAAGGGCCAATGGAAGCCTTATGGACGACATCAAGACAAGACTAGGCAGGGCAAAATCCGGGTGGGTCAATGAACTACTTAAAGTTCTATGGGCATACCGAACGTCTTTGAAAACAAGCAACAACGAAACACCATTCAGCCTCACATATGGAAGCGAAGCCGTCATACCAGCCGAAATTGGAATGCCGGCACATCGGACTATGATGTTCAATCCGAATGATAACGAAGAAGAGCAACGTCTAAATTTAGATTTGCTACAACAAAGGAGAGAGATGGCAGCAATCCGAGAGGCAAAATACAAAACCAAAGTTGAACAATACTATAATCAAAGAGTCCGATCGGTATCATTCAAGGTAGGTGATTTTGTCTACATGAAGAACGAAGCAAGTAGAGTGGAAAACTAAGGGAAGTTGGGTCCGAACTGGGAAGGCCCTTACCGGGTGATAGAAGCATATCATAACGGAGCATACAAGCTTGAAACAATGGATGGACGAGATATCCCTCGAACATGGCACGCAATCAACCTCCGGAATTGTTTCTGATGAACTTTGTAATGAAGGAACTCCACTTTAATGATATTCACCGCTTCTCCAACATCAGGGGAAGAAGTTTTCCACTATTTATTCATTATGCTCACACTTGTAAACGGGTCGTTAAAATACACCGTCCGACAAACGGGTCGTTAAAATACACCGTTCTCCACTAACGGGTCGTTACAATACACCGTTAAAAAGATACGGGTCGTTAAAATACACCGTCCGACAAACGGGTCGTTAAAATACACCGTCCGACAAAAGGGTCGTTAAAATACACCGTCCAACGAACGGGTCATTCAAATACACCGTTCTCAACTAACGGGTCGTTACAATACACCGTTAAAAAAAATACGGGTCGTTAAAATACACCGTGCTAAGCAAGTGAGCAGTTAAAACAAGTTCGTCATAAACGAACGTTTCAATACAATAATTCATAATGTATGATAGAACAAGCAAGAGGAAAAATCAATTACAAATCATCCGAAATAAAGAGTACATTGCAAATACAACGCAGTTTGATTACATTCATTACAAAAAGATAGTGCATTGCAAATACATCATCCGGATAAAGGATCATGGCTGAAAGCCTCAAGTTTTCTTCAAATCATCCTTCGGTCCGGAAGGCCCAGTAGCAGAGACAACAGGAGGAGTTTCCCCAGGAGGAACAACTTTCTCGGGATGCGTAGAGCCCTCCGGTAAGAAGTTCATCAGGTCGCCCAGCGGAAGACGATAGGACTCGGACACCTTTTTAATATATGGATACTCGGCATCAAAAATCTTGCTAAACTCAGTCTTCCATATTGCCGGAGCATCTCTGTTGAGGTTCTTAACCTGCCCAAGTATCCTCTCCACATCCTCTTCCTTACGGCTCACCTTTACACCACCCTCAAAATCGGCTTTCACACCATCAATAAAACCAGCAGTATAAGAAAGACTATACACTCGCCCCATGCTCTTCTTATATTCACGGCTCTGAAAAAGCCGACGGCAAACGGCCGGGAGAAGCTCCTTCACCGTGTTGTAACGAACGACTTTAGACTGAGCAACACTGGCGGTCAATTGTTTATTCTGTTCCTGCAGCTGGCTAACCTCAGAAGATTTGCCTGATAATTGCCTTTCCAATTCCTGGATCTTGGCAGCTTGAGACGAGGCCGTGGATCGCCATTCATTCTTCTCCCTCTCCATCTCCTCTAACTGATCAACCAAACCTTCTTGGCGGGTAGAAGCGGTACTCACCTCGTCCTCCAGAGCACGGAACTCTTTGAGCAATTGATCAAATTTCTTAGCTTGAGTATCGCGCTCCTCTTCAACCTCCTTGAACCTATCAGATAGATCAACGCAACCCCTGTGAACCTCCGTTAGCTCCCTATGCTCCCGGTTCAATTTACTAAAACGTTGCAAAAGCTCAGCCTGAATGATCACTCCTGAGCCAACATTAATATAGGCTTGACAAACTAGCTGGTTGTTGTTAAGCTCAGAGATAGCCTCTTGTTCGGCAGGGGTGGCAAGATGATCCATCATCTCCCGACAGGCCCTGAAGGAATTCATGTGAACGTCATCACGAAGAGTCCACCCAGGAACAAAATATCCTCCGGTTTGATCAGTATTACCTGGAAATATAATACTGATATAAAAAAAAAGAGAAGAAAAGGGGAAGAAGAGAAGGAAAAGCAATTTAAAAAATGTGAAAGAACGTACCGGCTTCCACTGGAGGAGACCTTTCCGAAGGCTCTGGTGAACGAGAAGCATGACGCTCGGAATGAGCCGTATGGACGGATACATCTGCTAAAAAGAAAAAAGGGCAGATGAGTATGGAATACGAGAAAGATTTAAGGAGACAAAGATTATGTACCATGGGAGTGAGACTTCAGAGAGTTTTCGGGATCCTCCCCATCATTTTGCCCAGACCCTTCGGCCAAATTATCCTGTGGCTCCTCTGCAGCGTGAGCGGCATCCTGCCCTCCTTTTTTAACGGGGGAGTTTTTCTTCTCCACGCCCGTGTCGGTTTGTGGCTCGGCTTGGTTAAGGGGGTAACATCCAGAGTTTTGTCTCCTGATGAAATGACCTCCTCCTCTAACAGTCTTTTTTTTTTCTCTTCGGAGTATTTTTTATGTTACCAACGGTCTTCCTCTTCACGGCAAGATTCTTCCCTTTCCGCTTTCTTCCCTTTTCCTCCCGAGCGGCAACCACGTCATCATCAGCAGTTTCGACCACCTTCTGAAGGTTACTCTTCACAGGAAGCTTCCTTTCAGGAGAAAGTGGTTTGGATGTTCTCTCCGGACGGAGTTGCCCTTCGGGGAAGAGGTCCCTCTTAGTAACCACTGATCCCTCCAAATCCGGAAGCTCCAAGTACTCGGACATTGTTATAACTACAAAAGAATAAGCAAATAAGCACAAGTCAAAAGAAAGAGCAAAGACAATTAGTACAAAGTAAATTATTACCACGCCCCTCGACATCCTTTATAACCAGCCTGTGTCCAGTAATCCGGAAAACATTACAGAGTCCGTATTCATACAGAAGGCTCGTAGGTGCCTTTCGAAGAACAATTGTCTTACTAGCAACCTTCCTGGCATCTCTCGCCGAATAGTTCTCTGGAAACTTGTCTGAAATCTTAGAATCTTTGTGCCTCCAGGGCATGGCATCCGGAATGGCCCTACGGTCTATCAGGAAGAAAAAATCCTTCCAAAATTTCAACCCCGTCAGTAACTCCTCAAAACATTTCATCGCTCTTTTTTCGGTTCGGCTTTCAAACGAGAACCAATGGCCCTGCTTGCACAACCGGTAGAAAACCCTAAAGAGAGGAACGGTAGGCACGACGTTCAAACGATAACACCGAACCTCGAAAAGAGTTACCCTATTCAACCCTATAGGAACAAGCTGAGAGATATTGATGCGTGGGAATCGCACCTTGCTTTACCTCTCGAGGGATCTCGAGAAGCTTACAACCCCCACCAGGCAGTGTACCTGATCGTTGTAGTATAGTATAGTGACAAGTACCGGGGGATTGATCGTTCAGCTTAGGAATAGTGTCGCTAGGATTAGAAAACCTAATTACTAGTTCTAAAGATGAGAGATGATTATTTTTGTATTTTTATATTTTATGGAAAGCAATTAAAATCTCGGGTTTTGAAAGAGTGGGCGGAATTAGTTGCTATTCAACTAACCCAAAGCTAAGATATAATCAAAATTAAATACTAAAAATGAAAATAAACTAATTAAACTAAGGTTGTGAGCAGTAATGGAGAAAATTGTGTTTACTTAGACTTCACTACTCCCTAGATATCTTTTACACGTTAATTACTTGTTATAATTGCATGGATGACGGATTGTATTCCTTAATACCATTCATGGGGTGGCATACATAACTCCCCAATTCTATGAGCTCTCATCTCCTCCTACACCATGACCCATCACAACTATAGGGATTGTAAACAGTGGCTCATGCATTAAATACAACCAATAAAGACCTAGTACGCCTCGGTTCATGTTTCTTAAGACGTTCAAGCATGTTACCATTTGGAGATCTGCCAGTTTTCTTAAGCCTAACATATAAAATCATTCATCCAAGACAAGAATAAACAAGTAATCAACATATAATCAATATCTAGGTTTCATTAGATCTAAGCAAACACAAAAGAGATCTAGCCTAGCATAATGGAATTGAGACAAGAACAAGATATAGACAACCAACACATAGACATATTTATTGAATTAGAAGAACACTTATCTCAATTACAATGCAAGGTATTAAGGGTTTGGAACCCTTGAAAAACCTGTAAAAGTTCCAAAAAATTCGTCTTAGGGTTTCACCAAAACTTCTCTCTCTTTTAATGAAAAAACTAGAAAACTATATATAGGAAAACCGAGGTGACGGCGTCAAGAACAAGGGTGTGACGCCGTCATCTCGCCGCCAAATACTTCCTCGGACGGCCTTGATCTACATCTGACGGCCTATGTGACGCCGTCATCAACCACGGTATTTTATTCTTGGTACTTTGACACCGTCATGCAAACTTTTGACGCCTTCATGAACTACGGATTTTTATTCTTGAGGTTTGACGCCGTCAAGGCGTTACTCTTGACGCCGTCATGCACTGTTCCCAGCATGGAAAATTGATACTTTGCCGTTTTCTTCACTTTTATGCTCCAAAAACGTCCAAAATGGCTTCTTTTCCAGAATTCACTCTCCAAGTACCTAAAATCACAAAAGGAACGATTTAGGGCAATATTTGATCAAATAAAGTCGGATTCGGGCTTAAATGACCCCCTAAAAACGGATCATTTTTCGCCTCATCATATAACCTTACACTTGAGATTTGCTTGTCCTCAAGCAAATGCGCTTTTATTCTACTCGAAAGACAAGTTAGGGGTCATTTAACACTAATATAAAAGTAATTACAACAAATAATCGTTCCACTAAAGACCAATAGACAAGCACGGAGGTCATACACAAGCACCTCACAAATAGTATTTAGATACTCACATCTCTCGGGTGTAATAAAGTAATATAACATCATGGAAATGGAAGATATCTCTCACTACCTGTCATAGCAAAATAGATTACCATAGGCTTGGGAAAGGATCAAACCTCCACCACATGGCGTAAGCACCTAGGATAAACTATCAAAGAGGTCTTTTAAAGGGTTGTAACGTTAGGTATAGGGATATGAATTACACGGTTTTGTTGGATAAAGGAAGTTTTACTTGTGGCGAGTTAACAATCTTGGTTAATTACATGTACAAGATGGTGTTGATAAGCCAAGACTAGACTCGACTTAAGCTAACAAATGAAAAACAAAAACATAAAATAAACATAAAAAGGGATGGTAGTCCGTATGTATTTTTTTCTCTCTTTTTTTTTTTTTTTTTTTTTTTTTTTTTTTTTTTTTTTTTTTGCATACACTCTTACCCTACCATCCAAAATAATACATCATAGGGGTATGAACATTCCCCTTACACTTGAATCTTTACATACTTTACATTTAACTATTCTAATGACTCGAATTAAGAAAATCAAAACACTTGGAGCACTTTTAAGATTAACGTACATATGGGGGTAATAATATTATGTTCTTCCCCATTACTCCATAAAATAAGTACTTACCCATGAGTCCCAATCGTCCCAAAACAATATGTACAAGGATATGACTCGACTTAGCAACCATGTAATCAATTAGAAAGTTAACTTAGGGTTTAATAAATAACAATAATGCACTAAAAATGAGCGCATACACGGAAGGCTAAGGCGATTTGGTTGTACATTTAAGTGGGGTGTAACAAATTCTTCCTTTAAGTAAGATGCTTAAAGTTAGAAACGAAAAGATAGGCTCGGAGGGGTGTACTAGGGGTTTCGTGTACTAAAAATGAGTACAACGCTAAGGGTGTGGGAAAAATTAGTTGACTTAACTAGTCAAGTAGTATAACTTAAATGGTCAAGTAATTATGATACGGGTTTAACACAAGGGTGATCCTAATGCCTCTTATCATGTAGTAAATCCTACCACACGAATGTAGTCTCACTAGCGGTCTCGGGATGCATCACTAACGCAAGTTCTAGAATCTAAATGCTACCGGTACACTCATAAGCACTAATAATGAAAGCTTTTCCTATCAAATCTAAAGGCGAACCTCACATTTTTGGGTGGAAAATTTTTCTGAATATACGGTTATGTGCTAGTCATACAATCTCCTATCCATGAGACGCTTGCTATGGCTAAAGTTTCACTCCTAAATGTTATAAAAAATTTTAAATTTGGCGCTAAAATTACACTAACAAGTATTTCTCATAGTTTTATTACACATCTACCATTAAACAAAACAAACTCAAGCGAAAGTGCATATGTAAGGTATCATCTTTTTACCCTCCCCTTACACTTAAGATGAACATTGTCCCCAATGTTCAAGTAAAGAATGTAAAAGTGAAAAAGTAAAGAGAATGAAATCAAATACTCCCCTGATTCGCTCGGTATGGATTATAGGTTGGCCAGGTTAAATCTTCCTCCAAGAAAATGAACAATCAAAGCTTCCCTTCCAGAATATAAATCATCTCCTTGTCGTAAATAACCTGTAAAACCTGACAAAATAGACAAGACAACCTTGCGTAAAATCGGCGGCATCCTATATAAGTTACTAAATCCTAGAAAACAAAATAAGATATAATGCTTGTGGAATGAAGTTTGCAGATTTCCTGGAGATTATAAAACTTAATAATTCGCAAAAACCATAAGACTCCGTTAGAAAAACAAAACCGGTAAAATTTCCAGATTTTAACTCCTGACGCCGTCAAGAGTAAAACTTTGACGCCGTCAGAATGGACCTGCAGAAATTCTTATGTTAAGTTTCCGGAAAATTTCTGGAAAAACTTGGTCCTACTTCCTGGAAAATCCTGCAAAACTTCATTATGACTCAATACAAGCATTTGACTCTAACAAATACGAATATACATGTTCATTTAATATTGTGGAGAATCATGATCGGGTTGTTTCTTAAAAACATATTTGGGGTTTCCCCTTACACTTATCTTTTGCAAAAATACTTTTAGGTTGGAGTTAAGACTAGGCCAAACAACATAGTAAAGTATTTCCACATTTTAATTGAGAAACATGATCAACCAACAATAAAAATAAAGCATGCATACGGAAGCAAATAACAATCAAACAAATAAAATCACACAAAACATGGGTTGCCTCCCAAGAAGCGCTTTTCTTTATTTACGAGTCTTGTAGCTAGACTCAAGGTCATGGGTTAACGTGTATCGCTTATGCTCACATAACCAAGTGTGAGCCATCTAATAGTCGCCTCATCTTTCTTATACTCGTCTCCTAACTCTAAGCACCCGTGATAGTATTTTTTATTCTTTTCATGCGTGTACTTAAGTCCTTTTCTCTTATCATTCTCACTTAGCATCTCTATAGGCGGATACCTACTACACTTTTCCATGGAAAAATCCTTGAACCTAGGGTGTGTGCGGGGCATTTGATAGACAAATTCTTCATCCCCATCCGAGAATGTAATTAACCCTTCTATGAGTTTTTCATCGAGGTTGGTCAACCGTTTGAAGGGTTTTCTAAACACAACTTGGGTCAATTTATTATCAATAAACTCTCCTAGACTCTCCATAACCATGAACTCAACAAGATAAACCAACCTTCCTACAAACACATGCAATGGTATTGCCATAGCGATAATGTTTTCTCCTTTGTATTCTAACTCATCTACCATGATTTTATTGTATTCATTACGTGAGATTGTGTTCATTGGAAGGGATGAGTTGAGATAGGTGTTAAAGCTCTTAAATCCAATCTTACAAGGGAATTGCATGTTAAATGAACTATCACATTCAATCCTAGTTCTAGGGTCAACATACCTAAGAGGGTTTATTTCCTCTTCCATTTTATCCTCATTAATCACGTCACCATCATCAAGATCCTCATCGGAGTCTGAATAGTAAAAAGGACTAGCCCTACGGTCATCATCATGATCAGACTCTTCTAGCTCAGAATTATTGTCAAAGTGGTGGTTGGGTGAGAGGTTAGGTGGGTTCTCATTTTCTGCTAAAGGACGTGGGGCGGGCATTTGGAAGATCCTACGACGAAAAACACGAATAACAGGAATCAAACGATCAATGTTATTGTTATCCATCGAAATAGGTTACGAACAAAGACACAAAGAAATAAGATAGACTAAAGGAAACCTAAAAAATAAAAATAAAATCTTACTAGAAAGGAATCTAGCAAGTAGACCTAATAAAAGAAATTCTAACCTAGACAATAACTATTCCCCGGGCTGCGGCGCCAAAAACTTGATGCGTGGGAATCGCACCTTGCTTTACCTCTCGAGGGATCTCGAGAAGCTTACAACCCCCACCAGGCAGTGTACCTGATCGTTGTAGTATAGTATAGTGACAAGTACCGGGGGATTGATCGTTCAGCTTAGGAATAGTGTCGCTAGGATTAGAAAACCTAATTACTAGTTCTAAAGATGAGAGATGATTATTTTTGTATTTTTATATTTTATGGAAAGCAATTAAAATCTCGGGTTTTGAAAGAGTGGGCGGAATTAGTTGCTATTCAACTAACCCAAAGCTAAGATATAATCAAAATTAAATACTAAAAATGAAAATAAACTAATTAAACTAAGGTTGTGAGCAGTAATGGAGAAAATTGTGTTTACTTAGACTTCACTACTCCCTAGATATCTTTTACACGTTAATTACTTGTTATAATTGCATGGATGACGGATTGTATTCCTTAATACCATTCATGGGGTGGCATACATAACTCCCCAATTCTATGAGCTCTTATCTCCTCCTACACCATGACCCAGCACAACTATAGGGATTGTAAACAGTGGCTCATGCATTAAATACAACCAATAAAGACCTAGTACGCCTCGGTTCATGTTTCTTAAGACGTTCAAGCATGTTACCATTTGGAGATCTGCCAGTTTTCTTAAGCCTAACATATAAAATCATTCATCCAAGACAAGAATAAACAAGTAATCAACACATAATCAATATCTAGGTTTCATTAGATCTAAGCAAACACAAAAGAGATCTAGCCTAGCATAATGGAATTGAGACAAGAACAAGATATAGACAACCAACACATAGACATATTGATTGAATTAGAAGAACACTTATCTCAATTACAATGCAAGGTATCAAGGGTTTGGAACCCTTGAAAAACCTGTAAAAGTTCCAAAAAATTCGTCTTAGGGTTTCACCAAAACTTCTCTCTCTTTTAATGAAAAAACTAGAAAACTATATATAGGAAAACCGAGGTGACGGCGTCAAGAACAAGGGTGTGACGCCGTCATCTCGCCGCCAAATACTTCCTCGGACGGCCTTGATCTACATCTGACGGCCTATGTGACGCCGTCATCAACCACGGTATTTTATTCTTGGTACTTTGACGCCGTCATGCAAACTTTTGATGCCTTCATGAACTACGGATTTTTATTCTTGAGGTTTGACGCCGTCAAGGCGTTACTCTTGACGCCGTCATGCACTGTTCCCAGCATGGAAAATTGATACTTTGCCGTTTTCTTCACTTTTATGCTCCAAAAACGTCCAAAATGGCTTCTTTTCCAGAATTCACTCTCCAAGTACCTAAAATCACAAAAGGAACGATTTAGGGCAATATTTGATCAAATAAAGCCGGATTCGGGCTTAAATGACCCCCTAAAAACGGATCATTTTTTGCCTCATCAGATATGTACCCGAAAATACCCTATGACGGCTAGAAGAAAACAAAAAAAGGGAATCCTAACCCCTCCCAATTTAACCTGCTGCACATATATCCCAAACTTATCCTCAGGTAACTCATTCATAATTAAATCGTCCGGTGGCTACATGGGGTTTAAATCAGCCGGAATACCATAATCTATACACATCTGATCTAATGAGTGTTGGGATAACTTAGAAGTATGCATGTGCATATCAAACTTCCCTATCGGTTTGGCCTTACTGGTTGTGGGGCCCTCATCCGGAATATTCATCTCTCCGGGTTCACTGGTTGCCATATAAAAGAGAAATGATGCCGAGGAAATGTGTATATGCAAAGGAAATTACAAAATAGAGTAACGCACCTCGATTAAACTTTGAGATAAAAGATGCTAAACGCTCCGTCAATATCACAATGCAAGTGAAATAAAAGAGGTAGTAAGTGTAAAATGAAAGGTTTAGAGGCGCTATTTATAGGGAAGACCTTGAAGAATGTGAAATGTCACGTCGCACAGTATACCAATGATGTGGCGTAATATGGAGCGTTTGATCTCTGTCAACAGAGATTAGTGGCATCCAGCTGTAGCCCATAAATAATATTATCTTATTCGGCCCATGGGCCGCAATCGGTTAAAGAACCTGATACTACCCCGGTATGTCAAAACTATCCCCTGATCTTAAGTATTGAACCATCAGTCTACAACCGATACTCCAATACTGGGGGGGGACATGTTGGCGTATGTGTCCGGACGGTATACCTGTCCGGACGCCCCATCCGAATGGTAGCCAACCGAATGCTATAGCCGGAGTGCATACGTATCATATTAACCGAAGGCCAATTAACGTACGTGCTTATATTCAAGACAGAGCTTTACCTAAAAGGCAATGGTACGGACCGCCGCCAAAGCCGCCATCCCTGATTTCCTGGGATCTGGTCGTACGCATGGCCTGACAACTACCTATAAAGCTAGGCATAGCTCGGCTCGCTTAGTCCCAAGGACAACAGGTAACATGGTGAGGGTAGTATAAATACCCCCACCTCATTTAATACAGGCAGCTAACACACACATATCGCATTTACTCACACTCACTCCTTTACTATTCGTATCACTCATACTTACTCTCACGCCGGAGGTTGGTCCTGGGATAAAACCCGGGGCGAGCCTAACGTGTGCTACTTGTGTGCAGGACTCTATATCTATGCGAAGGTCTCATTCCGAAGGCCTATCTCGAAGAAGGATCTAATCACAAGGTTTTACCTTAACATACATAAAGCAACTAAATTACTCTGTACTTTCATCATCTCATTTCCGTTAAATTTCGTGCTAATAAGAGCGGGGTGGTTTTATGGGTACACCCTAGTGGCCTAGTGCACTTTTACCCTTTCTACCTCTTTTTACCAAATGCATTGATAGAATATGACATTAAAAAAAAAAAAAAAAAAAAAAAAAAAAAAAAAAAAAAAGTCGATCGTTGGTTTTTTGTTTGATAACCAGTCGACTAGGTGTTGGTGTTCTTTAACAGTCGATCATTGGTGTTGTGTTTGATCACCAGTCGACTCATCGTTGTTTACTTCCTTATCACGTTACTGTTTCATTCCTCTTCACTTAATCCTTCACAAATATCTCATAACCCACGTCACCATGACTGGATCCAATCCCCCACCACCTGTTATTCTCTTATCAGATAAACTCATGACTATCAACAACATACCCACCCTTATTTCGGTCAAGTTGGATGTCGAGGAGATGAATTACTCCAACTGGACTTACTTTCTTAAGCATCTCTGCAAAGGATACTCTATCTTGGATCATCTCCTAGGCAAGTCTTCGGATGATGCATCCTCAAGTGCTCCACCCGATGCTGAATGGTTAAAGATTGACACTATTGTCCTCTCATGGATTTTCATCTCTTTGTCTCCTACACTCCAACAACGTCTCGTTAATGAGGATCCTCAAACGGCCAAGGAAGCATGGGACATGCTTGCTTCAATATTCAATGACAATAAGCGCTCTCGCTCTATTGCATTAAAGGCCGAACTCCGTGCTATAAAACTTGGTGATCTAAGCATTGATGCTTATTTTAGAAAGATTGAGAACATGGCCATGATCTTATCTAGTTTAGGGTCTCCTATTAGCAATGATGATATTGTTACATTCGCCTTGGAAGGGTTACCTGCCAAGTATGATAGCGTCTCTACTATCATTGCTCATCGTGAAGTTTTTCCGGATCTTAAAACGGTGCGGTCAATGCTCACAACGGAGGAGATGCGTTTAAAGACTCGTGGACTAGATAGTCTTGTTGATTCTAGCCCTTCTTCACCGATGGTTTTGTTGGCTAACTCGACTTCAAATATGCGGCGTACTCCTAATCCTAATGAAAAGGTACACAAACCGTGTTTTCTTTATGCTCAAGGTTTTTGTCGGTTTGGTGTCCATTGTAAGTTCCTTCATGATGGTATCCATAATAATCCTTCAAAACGCCCATCCACTACTAATGTTCCTACGGGGTCCCCTTTGTCATCCAATGATTTAGTAACCCTTCAAACTTTCTTAGCTAAATTGGGCATTCAAGGTACTATGCATGGGGTAGCTAATCAATTGACCAACAATCCTACCACTGTTCAAAGTTTTAGTGATAATAAGCCCATTGCATGTTTTGCCTCACCACCAGGTTTTGGTAATCCAACCCAGTTTAACACCTACGGGGGGGGGGGGGGGGGGGGGAGGGGGGGCCTCCATTTCTAGCAGGGGGTTCACAGTGGCTAGGGGGTCATAATAGTTCCCAACAGGGGGGTCCGTTTGTGGCAGCCGGTTCACATCAGGGGGGTTCGTTTTTGGCAGAAGGTCCACAGCAGGGGGGTTCGTTTTTGGCAGCAGGTCCACAGCAGGGGGGTTCTTTTGTTCAGTTTCCATTGCCAGGGGGTCCACAGCAGGGGGGTTCATTTTTGGCAGCAGGTCCACAGCAGGGGGGGTTCTTTTGTTCAGTTTCCATTGCCAGGGGGTTCACAGCAGGGTCCGTCTCATTTGACTGGGGGTTCGCATCCAGTTACTAATAATTCGAATAGTTCACAGCAGGGTCAAGAAACTATTTTACCTCACGCTTTTACTACTGACACTCTTCAAGCTCCCACCGATGGTAACTGGAATATGGACACAGATGCGTCCTCTCATATTAATGATGATATCAATTGTCTAAATGATGTTTTTAATTCGTGCATTTATCCCTCTGTTGCGGTTGGTGATGGGCATTCTATTCCTGTCATTAACTCTGGCCATAGCATTTTACCAACTTCTACGCGTCCTCTTCATTTAAATAATGTTTTAATTACTCCTAATATTGTAAAAAATTTGATTTTCGTTCGTCAATTTGTCCGTGATAATTATTTTACAGTTGAGTTTGACCCTTTTGGTTTTTCTGTTAAGGAGTTTCAAACGCGTCGGGTGCTGCTCCGCTGTGATAGCAATGGAGATCTTTATCCAGTCACTCAACCTTCAACCATTCCGCATGCTTTTCTAGCGAGTCAGTATACGTGGCATCAACGAATTGGACATCCAGGAAGTGAAGTGCTACGTCGTGTCCTTTCAAGTAGTTCTATTTCATGTAATAAAGAGAAGTCTCCCGTCCTTTGTCATGCTTGTCAGCTTGGCAAACACGTGAAACTTCCATTTGTTAGTTCTAATAGTTTAGTACATTCGTCATTTGATATTGTACACTCGGACTTGTGGACTTCCCCAATTCCGAGTCTTTCTGGTTTCAAATATTATGTCTTGTTTTTGGATCATTACTCTCAGTTTGTTTGGGTTTATCCTTTAGTTAATAAATCTGATGTTTTATCTAAATTTAATTTGTTTCGTAGTTTTGTTCGTACTCAATTTAAGTGTGAAATTAAATCTTTTTAGTATGACCACGGTGGGGAACTTGATAACCAACCTTTTCATAAGCTTTTTTCAGAAAATGGAATTCAATTTAGATTTTCTTGTCCTCGCACTTCTCAACAAAACGGGAAATCCGAAAGGATGATTCGAACCATCAATAACCTTATCCGTACTTTGTTATTTCAAGCGAATCTTCCTCCTAATTATTGGAATGAGGCTCTTAATATGGCTGTTTATCTTTTAAATATATTACCCTCACGAGCCATTGACAATGAAGTTCCATTTACTCGTCTTTTTGGACTCACACCTAACTATAGTCTTTTGCGTACCTTCGGGTGTCTTTGTTATCCTCATGTTGATACTCATCACAAACTTGGAGCTCGTGCTACACCTTCTCTTTTCTTAGGTCATGCCACCAATCATCGTGGTTACCGTTGTTTAGATTTGAACACCAATAAAATCATTATTTCCCGCCATGTTACCTTTGATGAGACAGTTTTCCCGTTTGCCACAAAAACATCTCCTACCCCCACTACCACTACCACTTCTTCTTATGCATTTTTGGATGACTCATCTAATGTCATTTCAAATATTCTAAGATTATCTCCCACCACAACAACTACCACTCATACACCTGATGCACCTGTTGAGTCTCTCAGTCCATCTCCTGCACCTACACCAACTCCTCAAACGCCACAAACACCTGATTCACCTATATCACAAATGCCACAAACACCTGATCCTCCAATTCCACAACCCACCGGTTCGATTCACCCCATGGTCACACGTGCTCGTGTCAGGATTACTCGTCCCAATCCTCGTTATGTTGGTCATGTGTCTACGATTTCTCCTTTACCTCGGTCTCCTAGTGATGCGTTTCGTAATCCAAATTGGAAAAATACTATGTGTGATGAGCATGATGCACTTATTAAAAACAAAACTTGGATTCTTGTACCAAAACCCACAGATGCGAATGTTATCCGTTGTATGTGGCTGTTTCGTCACAAGTATTTAGCCGATGGCACTCTTAGTCGATACAAGGCTCGTCTTGTGGCCAATGGTAGTAATCAGATAGAGGGTGTGGATGTTGATGAGAGTTTCAGCCTGGTTGTTAAACCCGGCACTATTCGGACGGTTCTTAGTTTAGCTATTTCTCGACATTGGCCAGTACATCAGCTGGATGTCAAGAATGCTTTTTTACATGGGGATTTGGCAGAAACAGTTTATATGTATCAGCCGCCTGGGTTTTGTGATCCTGTTCATACTGATTATGTATGTTTATTGCAGCGTTCGCTGTATGGTCTTAAGCAGGCTCCTCGGGCATGGTTTCAGCGATTTGCAAATTTCATCACTACTGTTGGCTTTTCTCCTAGCCGTTGTGACTCTTCGTTATTTATTTATAAACAGGGTGATGATACTGCATTTTTGTTACTATATGTGGATGATATTGTGCTCACTGCTTCGTCTAATGGTTTATTACAGCAGCTCATTGCTTCTTTACATAAGGAGTTTGCTATGACAGATTTGGGTGCTCTTAATTATTTCTTGGGTGTTTCAGTTACTCGTGACTCTTCTGGTATGTTTTTGTCACAACGCAAGTATGCTATGGAGATATTGGAGCGTGCACATATGGTTGGTTGTAACCCTTCTCGGACTCCTGTTGACACAGAGTCTAAATTGGGTGATGATGGTGATCCGGTTTCTGATCCTAAGTTATATTGGAGTCTTGCTGGTTCTCTACAATATCTTACCTTTACTAGACCTGATATTTCATATGCAGTGCAGCAGGTTTGTCTTTTCATGCATGATCCTCGGGAGCCTCACTTCTCGGCTCTTAAGCGCATCTTGAGGTATGTTCGGGGTACATTAGACTATGGTTTGCAGTTGTTTTCTTCATCAACTTCTTCATTGGTTGCTTATTCTGATGCTGATTGGGCTGGATGCCCTACTACTCGGAGATCGACTTCTGGGTATTGTGTTTTTCTGGGCAACAATCTTCTCTCTTGGTCCTCTAAGCGTCAACCGACGCTGTCTCGTTCCAGTGCTGAGGCCGAGTATCGTGGGGTTGCCAATGCTGTTGCTGAGACTTGTTGGTTGCGGAATCTTTTACGTGAGTTACACACACCTTTATCTTCTGCTACGCTGGTATATTGTGAGAATGTTAGTGCAGTTTACTTATCTTCTAATCCGGTTCAACATCAACGTACGAAGCATATAGAGATTGATATTCATTTTGTACGGGATTTGGTTGCTGCTGGTCCGGTTCGAGTGCTTCATGTACCCTCACGTTATCAGTATGCGGATATTTTTACCAAAGGTTTACCATATGCTTTGTTTCAGGAGTTTAGGTCCAGTTTGAGTGTCCGGTGTCCTCCCGCTCCAACTGCGGGGGAGTGTTAGTCGATATATATCCATTAGAGTCCTTGTCTATCTTATATTTGTGATATATATCAATTAGAGTCCTTGTCTATCTTCTTTGTAATGGTATTTATATACCCATTGATATCAATAATAACATAACGATTCATCCATTATTCTACAAAGAATTGGTGTGATTGCACACCTACCAACATTAATGCCCAAACTATACTCAATCAATTTAGATTACTCCTTGAGATTTTACTAGAAAAATGTTTAATATATAGTATTATATACCTAAACATGAACTTAAATAAGTCTAAGAATGTGACACCTGACATGTTCAACGGAATGAGTCGATACCCAAAATATACATATTATATGTAAAACGATGAAAGCACTAGGTTATTTTGATTTTTGGATGATAATTTACACTCTCATTATATTTTCACATTGCATCTTATCAATCTACTGCCCCTCGACCAACTTTCTTTTTCTATCATAGATGATCTAAGCACAAGTATACATTACATGAAATTAAATAAGGAGATAATGATCATATGAAATGAATTATGAAGTGTAGACACCAATGAAATAGGTCAATTCTAGAGTTATCAACAACTAATGATCTTACAATATATTGTATTAATTTTGATGTACTTACGTGTGGCAAACCGTGTGTTAAGAAAGTCTTTGGTCGTTTTTTTACTTTTTTTTGTCTTTTCATAAAATTCATTATCCACCGACCCCGTCATCACTTTAGAAAAAGATTCTCCGAGTAAATGTGACCAAAAGAGACGTCCAATTGCAAAGCAATACTCATAGTTATTTGAATGATTTTGCATAAATAACTCTACAAATAACTTTAATTTAAAGTACGGAGAGGAGATGACATATCTAACTTACTACATACCTCTGTCTTTAATTTGAAATTGAATTAGTTAACATTGATTTGTTTGTTTTTCTTTTCGTCTCATCAAATATAAGTTACAACAGTACAAACAATATTAGCTTTGTTTCTACGTACACACTTGATAATTAGAAGGAGAAAAAATTAATTTGTTTTCTAATGCGAGTAAAAATCATCGAAGACAAGACAACATAAATGATATGCACTTGGTTTCTTTCATCATTTTCCTACATGTGCTTTCGGTGCAAACACTCTTTTCCTACAAGACCCACATAATCTATCCAAAATATTCTTGCCAGGGAAAATGACAAAAAGGAAAAAAATAATTAAAACAGAAAAAGAAAAAGAAACCGTGTTATCATGGAATATGGAGTAATAATTGGGAGAGAGGAAGTATTTAAATATCATTTTAGTGATAATCATATTGTCACTGTGATTGAGACTGTCCTTCTTGATCCAAAGATGATGTGTGTCTGGCTTTTGTAATTGTTTGGTGAATAAGAGTAAAGGAAGATTTTTATATGTGTATAATCCAAAGGGAGGTGATTGAGACACTTATTAGTTTTGATTGTGACACTCAATTGTACAAGCAGTTAAAGTATACTGTAACCATTGTACAAGTATGTAATAACATTAGAGTGTCCTAATCAAAAGTATGAGTGTGCAAATCATTTCACTAATCCAAATATATGAAATGACCGTTATGCCTTTTACTAAAAACAAAATAAAACAGCAAATAACAATGTTGACTAACGGATTACAGTCAAAGGAACGCAATCAGCCTACCAACTTTTGAACACACGGCAACTAAAATCCCAAGTTTGGGGCCCCTGTGATATTTTTGGGAAAGTTTAGGAACCAACAGTGTATTTTTGTCTAAAATTAATGAGTTCATTAAATATTATTTTACCCAAATGATAATGTTTAATCATAAGAGCATCCACTATGGTGGTTTATAAATAGGTCTAAGAAATTTTGAAGAGGTCCAAAAAAATTTACACCATAATGAGCAGCTATTTCAAGTCTAGGTGGCACGAAAAGGTCTAGTATTTTGAAGAGGTTTAAAAATTAATGACATTGCATTAGATGACAAGTTTATAAACCACTAAAAACTTTATCTATAGTGGAATGAGGTTTATAATATAAAAAGCTTTAAAAATTAATGAAATTGCATGAGGTGTCAAATTTATAAACCTTTTAATAGGTTTATTATAGTGGATGCCCTAACACAATTGGGTTATGGTTAGCAAAAACAGTTGAAAATCATGTTAGAGGCAACTACTATATTAATCTTATGATTACTTATCATTAAGAATTTTATGGACACATAAGTGTCATCTATTTGATGTACAAACCGTGTTTTCACTCGGTCAAACCGTGTCACAGAAAGATTTCATCATCATTGAATTATTGTTGTGTCTTTTTTAGGATTAAAATCCTCTCAAGTTCAACTCTCTCATGTTTTTTTCATGTTAGCATGTTGTGAGAGGATATAGATTTGCAGGTCTCATATTTCATCGAAAAATGACCCTACAATTTTATTCACTTTTATGTTGTTGGTTCAACATGACATCACTTGAAACATAAACATTAGAGGATCTCAATCATTTTTTATACTCTGCTTGTGTTTTATGTTGAATGCATTAGGGGGAGTTTTATTAAAGACTTTGGCATGTATAAATTACTCTGTATTATTATTTTTTGCTTTAATATCTTTACTCTTAAGTCTAGGTATTAGCATATCTATTGTATATTTTTAGAAAACTTAATACTATATTAAAACATTTCTGAAAATTTAATTTGCAATAGAGTAAAATTATATTAATTAGTAAAAGGTTAGGCAACTCGAAGATAGTGGCAAAAGTTTTTTTTTTTTTTTTTTTTTTTTTTTTTTTTTTTTTTTTTTCTATTTTGTAAATCTGATGTTAGCAAAAGAGTCATGATTTGTAAATAATTTTTTGACGAATAAAACATATCAAAAAATCGAGTTGTCAAAAGTAAAAAGGATTTGACAAAATAAATAAATAAATAAAACATTATTTTTTTTGGTAAAACGGTGAAAATATATTACTTTCTATACACTTTGTACATTTCATGCATCTAAAGAAGTTTTGGACAAACACTTCTATTGAGTAAACCAGCAAATTACACTTGAACATTCATGCTAACAGATACAAGTACCATACAGAGAACAATTGCACCATACAGGCTGCATACTACTTTTTGAAAGATTCACCAAATCACCAAACACTAAGGATATACCAGTGCAGTTGGCTACATTTCCCATTTGTGAGATTACTTTGGGTTCAACTGCAGCTACATCCTTACAATTAACACCAAAGTCCTATCACAAACAGGCTTCACCAAAGGACAGTATCACTTAGTGTTAGTTCATTCCTACAATGGCTAAATTTCCATACTACGCTCAGAACAAACAATCTATACCACAACATTATCTGTCTTTTACTCAGCAGGCATCACCATTGTTGAACTATACCATTATGTCAATAATAGTTTTATGGATATCCCACATCATAGAACTATTACTTGATGATGAAATCCTAGTTTTCTGTTGATGCATCTATCTATTAAAACAAAACAGTTAATAAAATATTACTCGTGATTTTATGGAACCCATCCAACAAACTTTTCGTCACGACGTGTTCCTCAGTTAATTTCAAGGGGAGGATACTCGCTACAACTTCACAAGCCATTTCCACTGAGCTCTTATACACCAAGTATTCCACGATACCTCCCTGCCAAGAGGTCATAGTATCGGTCCCCTGCTGTTAGCAGCCAACAATGAATCTAAAATCCGTGTTGTTGTATTCTCCACAAACTACACTGATTCCAAATGGTGCCTGAACGAACTGACACAGATGATGCATTGTATGCACAAGAACGAACCAACCTGATGTTGGTACCCAAGAAGGGTTCGTATAAACAACCATTTACAACTCATGATATACAATTTGAAGAGGGGACGGTTAAGAAATGGACTGAGGCTCTACAGAGGCAGGGCAACTGTCTGGCTTGCATCTTCAACATGATGCCAATGGAATAGAATTCTCGTTTTTGTTTGTTTTGTTTAGCTCTTGTTGCTTCTTATATTCAGACGCATTGAAAATACTTTGAATATATGGGAACCGGGGGAGATTGGTGGACCTAATTGTGGAAAGTATTTGAATACATGGACAAGATCCAAATATAGAAGACAGCCTGCAACCTCTTGTTTAGTTATTTACAACTTCGTCGTAGCAAATAAACAAATATTTATACTCAGTGCAATCGCAAGTTCAAACATATATCATCACAATGATGAAAGGTATGACCCAATTACTCACTAGATAGTGATTTCTCAACCTGATAGAAAGACTCAGACCAATAACAAAGGAGCACTGATTCTTTTTAACAAAGACACAGTAATCAAAGGAACATAAACAAATTGTTTCATCTTCATATTTCCGGTACCCACTCCACATGACTTTGAACATTTCCTTATCTTGCTTGATCCTTTTACCCAAAGACTTGAACAAACAATGCTATGACTAGTTAAAGTTAGCTAAGAATTATGTTTGGTGCCTACCCCCCCCCCCCCCCCCCCCCCCACCCCCACTCACCAACTTGATCTACATACCCCTCGGACTCATACACACCAAACTAGTTAAAATATAATCTTGGAGTGCGGGTAATAAGCAGAAACAAGAGCTCTTCTGCCTTCCCATCTACTTAACTTTTCAACTTTATCATAATAGCTAAATGGATAAAACCTTATATCGTTTTGCTGTGCAGTAGCAAGCTCAACAATGATATAAATCGTATAACAAACTAACTGGATCAATGTGATGAATTATATGACCGAGTTACCCACTCCAGACAAGTCATCACTGGACTTTCATCAAACAATTGGCGGGCGTTTCTCTAGAATGCTCCACAATCCTTGATCCTTGGAGTGTTGGTAAGGCAGTTATCATTGAATCATTTTGAGAATGAGAGTAGACGTATGATGCCTTTTTCAAATGAAATGTCATCATGTCCTGCAAAACGGTACATGACGCAAAAGTCACCTCAAGGCTTGCATAAAAAGGTAACATTTAAGAAGTTGTGCTTGTTGTGTAGCTCTTTTCCTGATATTAAAGGTGGCAAGATGACAAGGTCAAGTGGACCGGTCACGGATAAAAATGGGACTGGGTTGAAATAGACCAGTTCTTAGTACAGATTGAAACACGTCGGATTGGAATATATATGGTCACTTTATTTGGTTAAATGTGTTACAAAAACTCAAACAAAATTATCACATTGATAGCTTAAATATCCTTGTATCAAATGAAAGTAGGTTCTGGCCAACTTGCAACCTGTTTGGCATGCATGCTTAAATAATGGCGACCAAATAAGCGGGAAATAAGCCCGCCCAAATATTTGCTATTATTTGCAAGCGCGGGGCGACAAAAAATGGTTTTATTAAATGCCTACGACTTGTCGTCGGTATTTTAACAAATATAACGTGGTTAAACGCTAATCAAAGGCTAATCAAAACGCTAATCATAATAATTTTTGGATTAATATAGTACCGACGTCGTGGCGTCGGTATAATCTTGGCGGGTCAAATTCCCGCCCAAGTTTTCCCAATTATTGAAAAAGTCAAATTTGACCAACAAAATACCGACGAATTGGCGTCGGCATTATAAAATCCAAAAAATTCAACGCCAGATTGGCTCGGTCAAGTGACTTTTTTGTCGTTTGGCGCAAAATGCCGACGAAATGTTGGCGTCGGGATAAATTTCGTCGCCAGTTCCCCTTTTTAGCTATTTTTCGGCCACGTTTGAGATAAAACACAACACAAATTAACCCAAGCTTAAATAATGGGTCAAAATAGGATTTCTGTATGCAAAGTATAGATTATAAAGAGTCTTTCTTTCAGGTGCTTGCTACTTTGCTCAAGCCTCGGAACTGGATACCGCCTGCTGACAGGAGGTTTTTTCTCGACGCCTATGAAGTGGGAGAGCTTTGTTATGCTGCTGAGCAGATATTTGTCAGTGAGACTACAGTCCTTCAATTAAAAGCTCCAATTAAAGTGTTTGGTGATCTACATGGACAGTTCACTGATCTCATGCGCTTATTTGACGAATATGGATTCCCTTCTAGTGCTGGAGACATAACGTAAGCCCATACATTCATCTGCATAGCTTAAAATCTGTATTAATCAGTTTGATTCTTCATATACTAGATCTATCAACAAACATTCAGATTTGTAATTGTTATCTAGGCTTACAATGGGTCCGTATACTACATTGCTTACAATAACTATATTCGCTTTCTAGAAAAAAAGTTCATACAGAAATCCCGATTTCAAGCGATTTACACAGATAGAAGTTAATTAAGAAATAAAAAAAAGAGCAAAATTCTTGAAAATTAAGGTTTTGACTTTTCTTAGTCCTGTCTTTTGGGTTATTTACATATTTATAACCGTTATTTGAACACTTACTATTTAACCATTCTTTTTTACTTTCAGATATATCGACTACTTGTTCCTTGGAGATTATGTTGATAGAGGACAACATAGCTTAGAGACAATCACTTTGCTCCTAGTTCTAAAGGCAAGTTTCTACCTTATATTCCCAGTCACTAATCTATTTCAAGACTGAGATTTTTTTATTTTATTTTATTTTTTGTTTTATTTTATTATATATATATTTTTCTAATACTCTTTTTAGATTAACTATCCTGAAAATATTCACTTAATACGTGGGAATCATGAGGCTGCTGATGTAAATGCACTCTTTGGTTTTCGTCTTGAATGCATAGAGAGAATGGTACACATTGAAACTTTTGAACATTTGTTATGATTTTTAATTCTTTTTGGCATCTGATGATGTTTTTTTATGATGTATAGGGAGAGAATGATGGAATTTGGGCATGGAAACGGTTCAATCAGTTGTTTAACCATCTTCCACTCGCAGCACTTATCGAACAAAAGATAATATGTATGCATGGTGGCATAGGAAGATCCATTCATTTTGTTGAACAAATAGAGAAAATAGAGAGACCCATAAACATGGATGCTGGATCTGTTGTCTTAATGGACTTGCTATGGTAAGTTCTTGCTTATATAAGTTTTTAATTTTGTTGTTAGTTTTTTTTTAGCAAGAAAGAAGTACACTAAGTTTCTAAGTGAAAAACATAATTTATTTTAATCGAAAGATATGGTTATTTTCAAGTTTGTGTATGTTCTCACACGTTAGCCATGCTCTCACTCTTCTGTGAATGTAATTACTTAATATGGATTACATCACTTCTTGGTACATTTTTACTTGTAGGTCTGACCCCACAGAAAACGATAGCGTGGAAGGCTTGAGACCAAATGCAAGGGGACCTGGTCTTGTTACATTCGGGGTATGTATGCATCTTTTCGTATTATGTGACCTATTCCTAATTTTACTTGCCAAAATATGTATTCATGTAAGCTTCATTCAATATAAAATGTTAAAACTTCATGAAGTCTATCTTTAAGGAATGAAGGAACCCTTGCAACAAAACCCAAAATGTATATAAGCAAAAACTATGGCTAATTGGATATGGTAATTTTTTGCTTATATATGTTTTGGTCATTCACAAATACTAGTAAAAGCCCAGTAAAGTAAGAAATGACAACGTTGGTTGGTCAACCCGACCCATTTTAACATGCATTGAAAAATACCCGTTTTGACTATCCTACTCGCCTATTCTGACTCACACTTTTGATACACCATAATGAATTGTAATTACATGCAGCCTGACAGGGTTACAGACTTCTGTAAAAGAAACAAACTTCAGCTGATTATAAGAGCACACGAATGCGTAATGGATGGATTTGAGAGATTTGCTCAAGGGCAGCTGATTACCCTTTTCTCAGCAACAAACTATTGTGGTAACTATTAGCTATTCTTGGCTTCTTCGAACTTCTTTGGTTGTTTGTGGCCAAATGACTTTTTAACTTGGGCTAATTGTGTGCAGGAACTGCCAACAATGCCGGAGCTATACTAGTAATTGGAAGAGGATTAGTAGTTGTTCCAAAACTTATTCACCCGTTGCTCCCACCACTTGAACCAGAAACATCTCCAGAATATGTCGAAGAACGCCACTGGATGCAGGTAATCATAATTAGCACATTTAAATCTATAATAAAAGTATGAAAATAAACAAAAAAAGAGCTGGTAGGAGAACCTGCTCGGCCCATTTTAACCTTTGCTAAAAATACTTAGTCGTCTGCTGTGATTGTTATATGATCATGATTGATGTATGTAGGAGCTAAATAATCAAAGACCACCTACTCCTACACGGGGCCGGCCCCAGCCTGATCACGATAGGAGCTCGCTTGCATATATCTAACAACAGAAGTCCATATTTTCGAATTCACTTTAATACAGAACAGAGCTTTTTCTACCAAAAGTTCAGATTATCAGTCTAGTTTGCAGATATGCTACAACGACAAGCTGCAATATAGGCCGCTTGTTGTTCAAAAGCTGTCATTGTACACGAGAAGCTGTGTTTTTCTAACGACGACAAAATGGTTGCATAGTTTTGTATCCATTTCAAGAAAAATGTAAGGAAGTGTTTGAGCTTTTTGTTGATCTTCTGAGATTTTTTTTTGTTTTTTTTTTCTTCGTGACAGATGAACATTACTATCTTTGGTGGCAATTAATTTTTTGGGACTTTTTTTTAGACTATTCCAATGAAAACTTGTATTAATTCAATTATATGTTGGACTGTTGGTTTTAGTTGTTTTGATTTTGAACAAGATTGACAATCTGATTTAATTCAATTATCTGTTGGTTTTTAATATATATTAACGGGTTTAGTTGTTTTGATTTTGAACTAGATTGACAATCTGTTAGGCAACACCACCTTTATTGATGTGTAGTGCATTAGCAAAGTTCAAATAATGATAGCAAACATATCAAAAACAGAGTGCTAAACAGTTGTGAAATATATGAACGAGTTACTTACTAAATAAGTGATACCCTATGTATCGATACAAAAACAGCAGACCAACTAGCCAGTCATCATCCCTAACTGAAATTATGGACTTTCTTGTTGATATTTGAAGGTTATAGCAAATTTGTAGCAGTATGTAATATTTTTATCTCCATGTCACGGATTGTGCTGATTGCAGACTATGGTGCTCAACTGAGTAATAACAGAAGGTAAGACGACATATGCCGCAGCATGTATTTTTTTTTTTTTTTTTTCCTTTTTCAAGATAAAGTAATATAAAATGGTAGTAATAATTAAATCAAGCAATAAGATAGTGTCTTCAAGTAGTACTACATTAATTTCATAAGATAACTTCAAATTCAGTTCAACAACTACGGATTTTATTTTCTGATTATAGAAGGTCAGATTGGAAAATTTAGCCCAGTGATTATACTCACTAATTAGAGTCTCTAATGGATCCAACTATAAGAAGTTATGCTGTTGCTACGTTTTCATAAGAAAAAACTGCATTAGCGCTACAAGAAGTGTAACAAAAGTAAATAGTTTTTTTTCATCCGAGTATTATGCAGATGAAACGAGAATTTGATGCACCTATATGCTAGAATTCCAACTGCAGTAACATAACATGGGCAAAAACAAAACAATGAGAACAGATATAATAGCTTACTGTCTTGAAATATACTCCAATCTGTTAAATGCTACATTTATAAAACACTGCAGCAACAATACACACTATAGCATCACAATATCTAAGGGTCAAGGGTGTTAACTAAAAGCGTTTTGTGACATTAAGTTTATTAAACTTAATCAAGTAGTTAGCTCCAAATGAAAACATATATTTCCATCTTAAAGTGTTCCTATGATTGTTCAAACCAGAGTATAAAAAACATCATCTCAAAGCATCATTTGAACTCGACATTTTCTACATAATCTTAAACTAGATCGAACATATACAAGAATGTAGAACACACCACCTGTTCGAGCAACTAGAATTGGTCTTTCATCAAACTCCTGGAAGCTATTCCAATATGACTGATAAACATTTTCTAATATGATAGACAAACTTTTGGGGTACTGAATTGAAGATTCCTACCAGCAATAAGATAGACAAACTTTCTAATATGATAGACAAACATTTTCTAATATCAATGGCTTTTATCATTTTAATAAGATAGACTAACAGCAAATAAACCAAAATCCAAAAGTTTTAAGTAAATCATAACAAAAGTATGGGTCAAAACTGGCTGGGTCAGTTTGATTGCAAACAATTTTTTCCTCAGATTTCTGTATGTATAAATAACAACTTGTACTGATACGCAGCGCATTCACAGGTTCAAACAATGATATCAATGAACAGATTTCAACGCGGTAGTAAAATATTTAAACAAATTACCCAGTAAACAAGTGATGCCTCAAGGTGACAGGATGGCACAGACAAACAGCAACAGGGCATTGATTCTTTAAACAAAGAGATTATAAGCAAAAGAACCATGAACATTCAAATATATTAATCTATTAGTACTGTTATTGGACATTCATCAAACACCTGGTGGGCATTCCGTTTGAACGCCACACAACTGTGAACCTTTATAATAAAAAAGAACATTTGAATTAAGATACCATGGGGAAAAAGTCATAATAGGTGTATTCTTCATCAGTTTGGATGGGGAAGGAGCATACGTCTTCATCATTTAATTCAGTAATACTATTACCAGTCATGATCTCTGACTCTGATGATAATGGAAACAGAGAGAGTGTGGGCTTCCTAACATCTTTTAAAACTAATCCCGAATCTACCACTTCATCCTCGTATAGCAAACGCAACTCACCACTCATCATCATTATCATAATCATCATCATCATCATCATCATTACCAGTCATGATCTCTGACTCTGATGATAATGGGAACAGAGAGAGTGTTTGCTTCCTAACTTCTTTTAAAACTAATCCCGAATCTACCACTTCATCCTCGTATACCAAACGCAACACACAACTTTTAAAATCGTATCGATCAGTAAATTCAACTTCCACAGTATCACCCGCTTCCACCACCAGTGTCGTATCATTAAGGGGACAAAAGATAAGCAACTTCCCATATAAATGATCCTTATTGTCATTTTCAACGAGCGTATGACTTGTTCCTTTCGTTTTATTGTAAATTGCTAGAACAACATATTCCGTACAGTCTTCATCGTATGTGGCACAAAAGATGAGACCACGTATTTTGCTATGATCAAATTGGATAGGTGCCACAAAAGATAAAACATTATTTCCACTGTTCTGATAAGTACAACACCACTCGAGTAACTCCTCCACCGAGAGACCGATGAATAATCCTTTATTATTCATGAGTGATTCCTGTACAGCATTCAAGCATATTATTTAATAATACATGAAAAAGGCCTCTTCATTCCAAAATATATATGCGACAAGGAGGGGGAGAGAGGTTGCTTACCTTGAAAAATTTGGAAGGAAAAATATATGCCTTTTGCATTGAATCAAATGGCATCACATCTAATGAATAACAATATATTGCATCTATCTTCCTCAATTGCGATGGAAGAGGTGGAAGTAACTGTAATTCAGAACACATTTTTATACCAAGTTCCTCCAGTTTCGAAAGGTTGCTGAAGCTCTCCGGTAGACTAGAAAATGTGTTTTTTGAAAGGTCGAGAAACGATAATGACACCAAATTCCCAATTCCACTGGACACTAGCGAAATATTACAATTTGTCATGTGTAATTCTCGTATGTTCCTCAGTCTTGTAACTTGTGTGAAACCTTCAGATCCAAGTTTACAGCAACCATTCAAAGAAAGTTTGATTAGAAATTCTAAATCGGAACAGTTTGAAGGAAGATTCACTAGGTTTACACAACCCTCCGCAATTAACTCTTTAATGCTTGGAGGAAGATCTGGAATCGACTTTACGTTTGGGCAGCAAGATAGATCTAATCGGGTTAAGTTGGGGAATTCATCAAGGTTAAATTGTTGAAGAGATGTTAATTTGCCTATAGAGCTATCCAACTCCAAATTTTCACAGCGACTTAAGTTAAGTTCCTCAAGATTCTCGAGACCAGTGAGTTTTCCTGTCTTGGTTAATGACCTTGACTGACTCACATCCAGAATCTTCAGCTTTTTGAAACTCTAGAAACACAAATGTGATAGTAAGCGATAATTATGTGATTTCAAAGCCTTCAAAATTGCATATTTATCCAACTATTTTATACAAAATTAAAATCTTAAAATTAGTGAAACTTATCATCTATTTATAAATTGAATATTATGGACGACATGTTAAGCTATCAAAAAGTGTCCCAAGATAAGGAAGGTATTGGATTTTCAAAATATGGGAAAACCACTTCCAAGAGTCTAACCAAACCAATAGCGTTTGTAAAAGAAAGCAAAAACGAGATTCCAAAAACCTCCGAGTCTGACGCGCTGGGTGACACGCCGACGCGTCACCAGCGCGCCAGGTCTCTGAGGGATAATGGAGCTTCGTCAAATAATTTTGTTAAACCAATAATTCCTCAAGCTCATTTTGCAATTACTCGAGGTAATCAAGCATCCATTACAAGAAGAGAAACCCCAAAACAATCTTATAACTCAGGTTCTCGTAATGGCCTTGGTTACACACAACCTCGAGTCAATCATAGACCACTCTTACCTACACCCAATATGAGACCTTCATCCTTATACAAACAAATATCTTCTTTTCAATATAATCAATCATTTCCAAGGAGAAACTTTTATAACAACAATCAAAGGTCTTCAAACTATCAATATAACTCATACCAAAAGAGAGACAACTCCTATACAAACCAAAGATTCTTTAGACCTCAAACACATCAAAGCTATAGACCAAGCTATCAAAACCAAAATGATTTTCAAGATAATCCTTGGTCTACTTTCTCTAGATTTGGTATTGAGAAATTATGTGTTTTGCTTCAAGACCCAAGAATGTTAAACTTGGGCACTATAAATACTAACCAAAATAGACCCAAGAAGCAATAGGTGCCAAAAACTTGAATTGCATCTTTGGTTGTGGTTTGCCTCAAATGTGATCTACAACCGGATGAGTGGATAGTGGATAGCGGTTGCACTAAAACATGACCGGGAATAGGAGATTGTTCACTTCATACAAGGCGTATGACGTCAATCAAGTCATATTTGGAAGCAAACTTAGTGGGAAAATCATCGGTAAATGTAATGTCCTTCATGACTCCATAGAAATTACCAATATTGAGCATGTTAGTGGTTTAAACTTTAACTTAATTAGTGTTAGTCAATTAAGTGATGATGATTGTGAGGTTAATTTTACTAAAGTAGATTGCACTATTAGTAAAAATGGTGTAGTATAAGCTATGGGTCATAGGAGAAATAACTTGTATACTTGCAAGTTGGGAGATAACTCCAAACAACACATATGTCTTACATCCATGGTGGATAACTCAATGCTTTGGCATAGGATGTTAGATCACACCGATATGAGGTTAGTCCAAAGTCTAGCTTTCAACGAGCTAGTAAGGAATTTACCAAAGTTGAGCTTTGAAAGGCATTATTGTGATACTTGTAGTCTAGGGAGTCAAGGACATGCAAACAATAGGAATAGAAATGAAAAGTCAATTAATAGGGTTTTAGAGTTGCTACACTTAGATTTGTATGGCCCATCTCCAATCCAAAGCTATGGAGGAAACTTCTATACTTTGATTATTCAGATTACACTTGGGTATTATTCTTATCATCTAAGGATGTAGTGTTAGGAAAATTTGATATACTAAGGAAAAAGCTTGAAAACCTACTTGATTGTTCTAATGTTTCAATAAAAATAAATCATAGCAGTGAATTTGATAAATTACAATTTTATAGCTTTTGTAAACAACATGGAATATATTATAACTTATCATGCCCGTTCACTTCTCAATCGCTTGAGATTGTTGAAAGAACACATCGTATGTTACTAAAGATGAGTCGTGCAATGCTTGACGAGTAATGCATTCCACAAAAGTTTTGGTGTCATGCCCTAGATACCGCTTGTTACATCTTTAATAGAGTCTATATTAGGAAGGTTATCAATAAAACACCTTATGAGATACTTAGAAATAGGAAGCCTTCTTTAGAATATTTTAGGGTATTTGGTTGTGAAGTATTTACGCTTAACACCAAAGAATATCTCACCAAATTCGACCCAAATTCGTATGAAGGTGTGTTCTTAGGATACTCTCAAACTAGTAAAGCATACATAGTGTTTAATAAGGAAACAATGAGGATTGAGGAATCTCTCAATGTGACCTTTGATGAGAGCATGCTTGAGCCTAAATCATCTCCTTCGGTAGAAGATGATGTGATCAACGAACAAATAGTTCAAGATCAAGAAAGGTCGCCGTCACTACAAGTTAATGTTTCGGATGAAGGCAATTCTAAGAAAGTGAGAGAAGCGAGGAGTCATCCTATAGAACAAGTCATTGGTGACTAGAATAAAAGAACACTTACGTCACAAACTAAACAAGACCAGGCTTTGGCATGATATTTTTCAAAAATCCAAATTGTTTTTGGGATAGGTTTAGATGTTCATGGTTGACATGAATCTTAGGGAAACAATCTTCTAGGATAAGTTAGATGTCTAGATAGTCGTTTGCAAGGTCCTACTTAGGTGCTCTTAGAGCTTATGTGACTAGGACTTATGTGAAGGCATGAAAGGAAATTCAAATATATGATTTCCGAGAGGAAATATATCTATCAATGCATTATTCAAACTATGATTGATAATATCTTAGATCCTACATGTCTATACTATATGTGATAAACAACAAAATTTGATAGAAATTATTCTATTACATATGCTAGAATTGAAAGTCAATTGTGTCAAATTACCAAGACTAGATAAAATTTTTGGATCACAACTTACACTTGTGTTGAAGATTTTGTATCTATCTCTACTTGTTCAATTTATGTGAAAATTGCATGTTATGTGTTTAGGGTAGAAAAGAAAAGAAAAGATTTTATGCAAACATACAAACTACTTGCGTAGTTGAAGAGAATTCCCGTGGTTTGAATTCGGTATGGTATTGCATAACAAACTAAAATACACAATTAATAGACTTAATAAGCTAAGTATTTCATCCGAAATCTTAGAAACTTATTTTGTTAATGCATGTAACAAATAAGGATTATTAATGTCGACACACTACACAACAAACTACAAACCGGAGATATCTAGCATTGTATATTGACTTTCTATACAATGTGTGATGGTTCGTAGAATCTAGCTTGTGTATCCATTAATAAAATATACACTTGATCTCTATGCACAAACAACTACATTCTTGAGATGACTTACATGAAATACTTGCACTTGGTTCATGTATGATGAGATTTAGGTTCTAAATTGTGTTTAATAGAATCATTTAATTCCAAAATGATGATCTAGCAACTTAACTCATCCAACCCTAATTGGAAGTATCATGCATGGCTTAACAAATTATGGTGAATGCATGCTTAATTATGGGAACTAGCATGAGTAACTAGATAATTCAACCACAACTAAACACTAACTAAATCACTCATAACACCTTTGAATAACTTTTCCCATCACATGTTATATAGTATCAAAGTACATGATATAAATGTCTTGACCATCCCTTCAAGCATCTAAGTACTTAGACTACATCATTGATATGATGAATACTTAACTTTCATACCTAACACCTTTCATCATCTATATATAAAGCTTTAAAATCAAAGCTTGATGCACACCTTTTCTTCATCTTTTAAGTTAAAACACTAAGGAAACCTTATTATCAAAAAATGAGTACCTCATCTAACAACGACCACAAAGGAAAATCCATTGTCATTAATGAAGAACAAAATGATCAATGGGAAAACCCGTCGTGTGAGAACAATCAAATTCTAAAAAACTATGTGATGAAGTGCTTGTGGGATGGTCCCATATGGTACAAAATTGGGATGCCTCTCCCTCTAAAGCTTGATGCGTCAAATAATGATCATGCACGTAGGTGCAAATGTTTTTTTTTGAAAACATCAAGATTGAAATGATCTTAAGGATCTTCAAGATGAGATGAGGGAGTTGCATCTATCTTACAAAAACAACTTCAAGATGTTGACGAATGTTGTTAAAGATCTAGCCAAGGTTGCCGCCCAAAAGCGCAAGAAATAAATGCGTGAGGGGTACCTTTGTGTGAGGCTATGAGTACTATGAATAGTCTTTATGTAGCATAATGAAGTAATGTTAGGATTATGTGTTGTAGTTAATCTTTGTTGTTGTATTATATATGTGGTCCTTGCTTGGGTTGGTAGTAATCTTGGGTATACCTTCTATCGTTTCAATGAAATAAAATAGGTTATGTATGTTGGCGGTTATGCAAGCTCATATTCCATATTTAACTCGTAAGTGTCCCCATGCTCAACAAATGGTTTATGGAGTCATACTCGACTAATAAAAGTGTATATATATATATATATATATATATATATATATATATATATGGGATAACTTGGCTACAATAATTGTAGCCAATTGACTACAATCCTTCCCCAAAATACATAAGAAAATGAATCAGGGACCCACAAAAAGACTCAGGGACCCACAATTTGTAGAATAAATTGTAGGGAGTTGGTTACAATAGAATTGTAGCTAATATATTTCCATATATATATATATGTATATATATGTGTGTGTGTGTGTGTTTTTGTTGTTGTTGTTGTTGTTGTTGTTGTTGTTGTTATTATTATTATTATTTAGATATAGCCGGTGATCAGGGTTTCTATTTCTATATGTCATTGTAAGACACTTAAATAAGTATGTAACTGAACAACAAGCGTATATAATAAACCACACGAGAAATGAAAATGACATACATGATCATACCTTGACTCCATCCCAAAGTTTTTCCAATTTGCTATTTTGCAATTTAATAACCACCACGTTGCCCATATCAATGTTGTCAAGACTTTTGCAAGGGAACCCAACCCATTCCAAGTATTTCAAATGTTTGAATGAGAAGCAAGCTGACATGCCATCCTTTGAAGAAGACGACCATTCAAGGTTGTTAGAATGATCAAACTTAAAGAATTCCGTAGTAGACAACTTAATGAATCTCAGATTAGGCATATTTCTAAGGGCCTCTAATTGAACAGTTGCCACTTCTTTCTTCTTAGAGTTGGACAACAACCGGATGCTTCTAACCGAATTTGTTCCCTGGTAAACAACAGAGGAGAGAGTTATAGTTGGTTTCAGTGAACCGCTATGTATTAAGTAACTAGTCATAAACTTGGAGATACTTTACCGAACAATCTCGCAATATACGAACCACGTCCCTATAACCCGTCAATCTAGTACGTTTTTCGGGCTCATCCTCATCTTCTTGGCGGACCACCTCTTGTCCCATCTCCCTTATCACATCATGCAACAACACCTGGTTGTAACTTCCATATTTAACCAAAAATTTATGAACGAGATTTTGAATTTGAATTTCAACATCTGGGAAGAAGTCTTCATCTTGTAATACTTTGACGATTGTATCCTTGTCTATTCCATCAAAGAAACATGCGATATCCAGAAATAAATTCTGGGCTCTTTTAGGAAGTGAATCATAGCTTATTCGCAGCTTCTTTTGAGTATCTTCATGAGGAATTCTTTTTAACGTCTGCAACATGCTTGGCCAGAGACTCCTATCATAATCTGTGAAATGGCGACTCCAGACCTCAAGAACCAAGGGAATGCCTCCAGCACACCGCACTATTGCTTCTACAAATTTCTTGTCCATAGGGTCGCCTTTTCCAATGAGTCTAGTGAAAAGTTCAAAAGACTCTGTTGTGTCCAACAATTCTATGTTGTATGAAGTGTGTTGCAGGTTACTAAGTGACTGCGTATTTCTTGTGGTCACAATTATTCTACTTTCACAATGGAAGGAGGCAGAAGGAATACTTAATGCTTGCAACTGCTCAAATGTATAAACATCATCAAGTACCAAGAAAAGCTTTTGACCACTTATCAACTTCTTTATCTTTGCGGCTCCATCATTATGACTAGCTACAAATTTATCATTTCCAGTTAGACAAGAAATGACATCCTTCTGCAAATCAACTTTCCAATTTGGACCCCTGTATACGTAACTATTGATATCCTGGATAAAACAGGTGACATCGAAATCTGCAGCAATTCTATCATACACAGCTTTGACAATAGTCGTTTTACCTGACCCACTCATTCCAAGAACTGCAACCATGGTAAAAGCTGGGTCACTTAACCTTAATGCTGAAATTATATCCTGTGCCCGTGAATCTATCCCAGCAGGGTGCTCTACATCACATAGCTGTTGCGGATTTTTCATCTTGCTGGCATATTTTATGATTTCTCGTACCAGCTGATCTTCGTCTCTCCTGCCAAATTCCAAAGAAACATTCATTACCGACCTTTGCATGAAATTGATTTGTTTAAACCAACTAAATTGTGTTAAACTACAACCAGGATTAATTAACAATGACACTGTTCATATATATTACTATTACTTGCATGTTAGTACGTACTTCTACATTAATACTTGTATGTTTTTTGTATCATCTTAATGCTTGATTTTATCGAAGTAAATATATACTATTAATAAAGTGATATGATTATTTTGGGGTTAAATTTCCATAGTATTTGTTATCGCGTTTATAGCTTCGGGTCTAATTAACACATAATTTAAATATTTAATATTAAAAACATAGAGTATAAAATAACTAAATTCAGGAAAATTAAGAGTTAAGCCAACTAAAAGGTGATAAATTTGTTCCACAAAATTTGGTATAATGTTTGAAGTTTACCAATCTTTCAAGTTTAGACCAGACTTATCACCAGCTTCTTTTAGGGCTTGCCTCCATATCTGAACTCTTTCGGCATCGACATTCTTCTCGTGACCTTGGAAAGGTTCAAAGAAAGAGCCTTGTTGATTTCTTACATGAGATGGTTCGACATCAAAAAATACGGGAAAAACTTTTCTTTTTTTAAACTTAGGGTAGGATTCCATTATGAGGGTAAACTCACTAAGACACTCTTTGGAAGAAGCATAGTTGGGGGAGAATACAACAAGATAAATCTCGGAATCCTCGATAGCTTTCAACAGCTCAGAACTCTTTTCTTCACCTTTAGGGAGCTCGTTGTGGTCGCATATTGTAAATCCTTCGCGTTTGAGAGCTCTGGTGAGGTGGCTTGCGAAGCCATTGCCTATATCATCCGGCGCGTAATTCACAAACACGTCATACTTGGGCCTTTTATAACGTGGTTCATCATAACAATCCAGACCCCTTTTTCTCTTATTGGATGAAGATGATGAGGATGGATCCATTCTTTTAATTTAAAAGTGAAATATGTGTGGTTACTTTAGAAAACTAGGATGAATCAATATTTAGTTGCTATGGAAAATTGAAGTGAAGGAGGATGGATCCAAATTTGCAGTTTTTAAAGTGAAATGTGTGGTTACAACGAAGCAACACTTCATGTTTTTGACTTTGGCATCGAAACTTCTTGTTTGTTTCTTGGTAATTTCGGAATCGGTACTTTATTCATTTTTAATTATATCTGCAATAAGCAACAATATATTATTACTACTAACTTTCATCTCACTTCCCGGCAATTTCCTGCTCAAATTGGTTTTTTAATTTCTAAAAAATCAATGAATATTTTAAAAAGAAGTAAAAATGTGTAATGTGAACTTAACAACATTAATTCCACGGCGGGCATTCCTTCAAGTTAAAGTAGGAAGCATGTTTATGCACTTCACCAATTTCATTTCAAATACTAATTATGACTACATCATTTCCATAATATATTAGACTATTAGTGACCACAGTAATTGTTGGATTTTGGGTGTATATGGAGGAATATAGCTTATTATTATTTTTTATTCAAAAAAAAAAAAAAAAAAAAAAAAAGAAAAAAAAAAAAGCAATTTGGACAATAATTTGAATCGTTTATAAACACTTCAAGATTGTAATATTTCATCAATTTATGCCGTGGGTATCATAATGCCAACAACCGCATAATTCTCAAAAGCACTAACGTTTTAAGGCACCAAAAGAATAGGAACCTTTGAAATTGTTTGTGTGTGTTTCAGTTGGAGCTTTGCCTTATAAACCACTTGGTCTCGATTAAATCACAAATAGATACAGCGTTTTTGTTACAACTTTAACTTACAATATTCCTTAATTAAAGAAATGTCTAATGAGAGCCAACACGTTAGGAAACGATGTAAAAGCTAATGTTGTCTTTGTGGATTCCCAACACGCATACGAATGCATTTACCAAGGGTAACATTGGGAGTTGTTTCACTTGGAGGTCTCGAGTTTGACGTTTGCCAATGAGGTTTTCCTCCTAAATGAAGCGGAAAAAAAAGGAGTGGGGTTTATTCCTCAAAGGCAAAGGTTCGAGGAAGGCATACTGCGATGTTCAAACCACTAACTATTATTTAACTGTTCAAAAAATAAATAAATAAATAACCGTTTAAAAAAAAAAAAAAAAAAAAAAATCTTATAGTTAAGAATTTTATGGACATAATATGTGTCATCTAATTGATGTACAAACCGTGTTTTCATTCAGTAAATCCGTGTTTTCATTCGATCAAACCATGTCAAGAAAGATATACTGTATTGTTTTGTTGAATGCATTAGGGGGAAGTTTCATTAAAGACTTTGGCATATATAAATTGTTATTGTATTGTTTTGTTGAATGCATCAGAGGGGAGACTTAGGAATATATAAATTATTATTGTATTGTTTTGTTGAATGCTTCAGGGGGAGACTTTGGCATATATAAATTATTAGTATTGTTTTGTTGAATGCATCAGGGAAAGTTTCATTAAAGACTTTGGCATATATAAATTATTATTGTATTGTTTTGTTGAATGCATCAGGGGAAGTTTCATTAGGCTGGGCACAGTGGGCCGGGAAAACTTTGGTCGACATCAATATTTGACCGATATTGAATCGGTTATGCCCATTGTGGGTGTAAGGGCAAACATCGGTTGAGTGAAAAAAAAACTATCGGTTAAAATCTCGACCGACTTTACAAACACTTTCTTTCTTTTGGTCTAGTCCTTTGGTCACCTACTGTGGCAACTTGGTCGTGTCTGGTTATCGGAGAGAAAAAGCTCGTGGCATAGATGACCTGGGTCACCGTTGTGCCCAGCCTTAAAGACGGGCATATATAAATTATTTGTTATGGATAAATATAGAATGGATGTCCATATCTTTTAATATTAGTAATTATCTTAATTAGAGTATTGAATCTTCTAGAATACTCCACGTTGTAATATACATACCTCCATTGTGAGATAAAGAATACAATTCTTTTGTGTTTCACTATTTGTTGTTGTTCTTTATTGTTCCCTTCTTGTCTTTTATATAATAAAAGAAAACCTTAAGTGGGGACTTTTGTATTTCGAAAAAAAGAATTTTTCCTTATTAGGGAACAAATAAATTTTTGTTATATCTTTGTACAGATTATTTATTTATTTATTTATTATTATTATTATTATTATTATTATTATTACCTACAAGAAAAATGTTCTTTAGCGACTGTTTTAGCGACATATTTAGCGATGTTTTTTATGCTTGCGACATTGTTAGCGACATCAAGTGCTCGGTCGCTGTAAACAAGTCGCAGATTTTTGCGACTTGTGAAACTATGACGCTATACATAGCGACAAGTATAGCGACTTCTCATAGTATGTCGCTATAAAATTGCGACATAGATAAATCATGTTGCCATTTATGTCGCAGTTTGATAGAGATGTCGCTATTTAAGTTGCTATACACATCGCTAAATTTAGAAAATGTCACTATTTCAGTAGGTACTAGAGTCGCTATTTTTCTGTAGATCTCTCTTTTGTCCCACTATATTTGAGCACCATTGCTACACGTGTCATTAAATCGAGAATTAAATGCAATACAAATATAATAAAAACTTGCAATAAAAATAATTTATAAATATTATTACACTGTTACAATAGTTACATGTACTGGCCCAATAAGTTCCAACTGGTTTCTACAAAAAATAATCAACAAACATTTGTCACCACAAGATACAAACTGTAACCTCTCGTAAATTTCCCTTACGATTAGTAAATGCACACGAAGAAATAAAACGATGTTATGATAACTTAACACCATTTTTACGGGTAACAATTTTTTTTTTTTTATTTTTTTTTTTATTTATTTTTTTTAATTTATGGCTTGATATTGGAACCACTACGATAACTGTGATTGACCGTTTACCCAGGAACGATGCTTACACACAACCTAGATAATCTATGATTATTGCGAACTATAAATATATATAAAACGTTTATATTTGTAACTATACGTTTCGTCTAAATACCATATACTATTTATATATTCCCCGAACCTACGAAACTTCACGAGAACACTCATTTATATTTTTGAACCTCGACACGATATTTGAAACACACCATGTTGGCCCCTAACACCCAATGGGCCACGGATACACATTACAAACCAAACGGACTCACTTTTCTTTCTTTTCTTTCTTTGGGCCGACACAAACCATAAGCCCAAATGCAAGCCCAAACACACCCTTTAATTTTCTTTGTTTTCTTTTCCTGTCGCGATACACAACCAAACGCACCCTTTATTCTTACGATTTTTATACACAACCCTTACATATTTTTGCTTGTCTCGTATCACCTAGTGCCCAAGAAACAGAAGTGATAAATATTACACCCTCACTCACTCGTTTACTACCCTAGAAATCACCTAAGTAAAGCACCAAACCCATATGGAAAGATAAGCTTAAACGTGGCATGTTATTCCTTGTTGCCACCCTTGCTCCCCAATTACATCTAAACGAACAATGTACATCTCATGTGAATGTCAGGAATGAATAGTATGCAATCTCACAAGATCTTGGCCATGTAAACTTGCGATTGGTTTAAGTTTGTGGCGTTACTATTTGCTTAACATGCACCCTTCACCCTTGTGAACTTATATTGTTCTTACACACCATAAAACTCTCTATATAAGCTTCCCATGCAATCACAAGCGTTACATGCACTATACGAACCACTTACACATAAATAATAACGAGAAGAAGAAGTGTTGGAGGACGAAAGGATTGTCAAGTGTACCACGTCTCAAGTGAACCTAGGAGATCAAGCTTGTAGCCTCTTGAACCATTGGTGGAACGTGAAGTGAACCACGAAGCCCTTGTACCCTCACACGATCCCTACACATCGTTTTACTCCACCTTTTAGAGGTGAGGTAAGACCTTGATTTTCTTTCTATTTATATATATATATATACGTACACTATATTTTGCACCCACACTTTCTATTAATAACTCGTAAAATATAAACACGACACCTATGGTTTATGTATCGTATTATATGTTGGCTAGACCATTAACGAGAACCTATAATGACTTTGAACTCATATTAAAGTATACACAAGTAAAATCACACGTTTCTAATGTATTTTGAACCTATACGATATACACTAAAAGACTTAGTATTATTTTGAGTTTTTATAAGTTTTGCGTTGTGAGTTTTGGCCATATACTTTGGCCTCGCCATTTTAAATTTCGACACATGACCACCCAATATTTTAACGTGAACTATTTAATCAACTAGGAAACTAACGGGATTAATAAATATTTGGACTTAATAACTTAATTTGATAGCCTAAACGACCCTAAAGCAAAACGTGATTTTCATAAGAATTTCAGAATTTAAAATAAGCTTTGGGTCGTAAAGCCCAAAAAGCTATTTTCAGCTTATTACGATAAGCTGAGTGTAAAAGCTATTTCGAGATGTTTTTAGAACTTAAAATGATGGACTTTGATGAACTTAGTGTTCCCCCAAACCCCTTGGATCACAAAACACTAACGGGCCCTTAATTTTGGATCGTATGGCCCATTTAATGAAAAATGAGGAAAATAAGCTAATAAGCTATTGAAATAAGCTATTCTACACATTCTGAGCTTATTGAAATATTAAAAATGTTAAGTTTCAAGTTTGGTAATTTTTGGACTAATTTTGCAAAATTTCGTTAACTAGGGACTAAAATTGTCAAACGTGTAAACTTTGGGTAAAAATTGTCAAAACTATTTTCTATGGGTATAAACAGTTAATATTGAAACTTGGAGCTAATAAATGTAATTATTGATATAATTGGACCTAAAATGTAATAATATATAACTTTGGACTGACGACGTAAATATATTCCGTTAAGGGTAAAATGTGTAAATTGGAGAAACTTAAAAGATCGAATAGTAATATTGATTTTGAATAATAAATTTTATATATAATTATATATATATATATATATATGTATATATATATATATATATATATATATATATATGTATATATATATATATATATATATATATATATATATATATATATATATATATATATATTGAGATAATAGAAATTATAAACGTAACTTGTATATATATATATATATATATATATATATATATATATATATATATATATATATATATATATATATATATATATATATATATATATATATATATAATTAAATTTTAGACGATAAAACAATACGTAATTACTTTCTTTTTCATCTATGACGTAACACATCACCTATGCACATTATGGATTATTCGTAACTAATAATAAATGTTCGCAATAAAACGAGACTTAGAAACTGAAACTTGCCATATCTTTTAGGTTGTGTGTGAAGCCGTTGCCTTGCATCGTTGAGATTACGATTTTTCTACTGTACTACTAAGGTGAGTTCATAGCCCACATTTAACTTGTTTTTGTGGGGGGGATACATGCTCAAAAACCGAACACAAGTCTTTTCCTGATATTATTGTTGCTTAAGTAGCTATTGCCGAAAGTCCCTCGATCATGAACCTTAATCACTTGAAGGGTGAACGTAAATAATTGTGAATAGATCTATTAGGGATTGACAATCCCCATTTGGTTGCTAGAGGAAAGTTACCAAATGCACTTTATTTGATATCATAGGTTACTGGCAAATACCTATCTTTGGGGCAATTTATTTCACATCATTATTATGGATAATTCTGATGTCTGTTGAATCGTTGAGTTGTATGAGCTTAAGGCAATAATGAATGTGATTTCTAACTTGTTTATTTGTATCTATATACAATAAACATCTATCTCTTGTGTTCAAACTATTAATTATAAACCTATGAATTTCACTCAACTTTTGTTGACTTTTAGCATGTTTATCTCAGGTAACTAAATTGAATGGATGGCAAAGGCATGAAGTGGGCAAATAAAGAAACGTTTATTTCTCTTTGAATAAAAAACTTGTTGTTGAATAATGAAACCTCTTGGAAACAAGAATTTTTGGTATTTTAAATAAAACTTAAAACGTCACATTTGAGTCGTTTTCTATAATTGTGACAAAGATCCACGATATAATACCCCAAAAGTCTTCCGCTGTCAATATAAGTCTTCCGTTGTATTGTTCATTTTTAGGGGTGTTATAGATTGGCATCAGAGCCACGGTGATAGTGAACTAAGTGTTTTTGGAACATTGGACTATAACTACACTTTTTAACGGGACAATTTTTTTATAAAATACCATCCTACGCCCTTCGTGCCTGAGCATTCCAATAATTGGTAAAAAGTATTATTTACTTTATAGAATTTTAAATTGATTATGATTATGCTTACATTTACTAATCAGGAAATTATTACAGTGTCATGTCTTCGAACACCCACCCTATCAGCGTGTCATCAAACTCAGGAACTGAAGATGTTACTTCAGCCTATGCTACCTCATCTATGCCTATGTCTCCTGCTACAGACAGATACATGCAAAGCCAGCAATTTCTGCCAGCATCTGACACAGAGGCTTCTCCTCTGGCATCATCTGGTCCGATTCGCCGATCTAGGAAAATTAGACAACTTCAGCCGTATGAAGCAAGTACTGCTGTACCAGCACTAGCTCTTGTCATACCACCTGAATCAGTTATGCCACCACCACCTGCACCACCTGTGATACCACCACTACCTATTATCTTCTACAGCCAAACTACTACTGTGCCACTAACACTCACCCATAGCATCTCCTCCACTAGCATCACCACCTGCACCTTACCGAAGTGTCCCAATATCACCTCACCAAAGGATTACCCAATCCGCCCAACCACCTCAGAATCTTGTGTTCACCGCAGACGCCGAAGGACCCACAAGCGAGTGGATGCTCGTAAATGGTCATTCTTGTTGCCAATCATGCGATATTGGAGATCTCAAGAAGGAACACCAACAACAAGGGAACTTGGGGAAAGTTCTTACTCCACCTCCCGAATTCTTCCAGTCACTGGGGAACCCATACATCACACCATACCATTGTTAGCTGCAAGAATGGTTCGCCACGAAGATCGACTTGATTCCATCGCTAGTATACTCAACAAGATCCCTCATGAGCTCCTTGAAACCTTTGAAAATGATATGAACAGTCTCATAATTGGTCATCTTGCAATGGAAGATAAGGTTGAAAAGTTGGATTCTCTATTTTGGGAGTCAATGGAATTCATAGGAGCACTATGTGGGGCTAACACTTCAACAGAAATAATGATGGGAACTTTAGACCGAGAACTTGAAAGGATCAACACTGAGAACCTACGCCTTAGGCAAGCCCTGCTAGAATCTCGAGAAAGGGAAAGGACTCGAGATCAAAGAATGGAAACCATATCCACTGCCATTCAAGAACTCCAAAACCGCCTAGACAAAGTCTTAGGGAAACCATGAGACCATCGCCTTGTTCGTGTAATCAATGTCCACAATAAGGGAATCTTGTCATGTTTTGTAAACATTTGCACAAGTATCAATAAGTGTTGTAACACCTTGACATTGATTTATGGAAATTTATTTTATCTTTATTTACGTTGCAAACCTTATACATTATATCGTAATATATTGGTTTATGCAGGTCAAACTTATTCGTAATTCCTATGTATGTCATTCCAACATTCGATAATTACGACTTAAACCTTTTCAATGATCAAATCATTGTAACTACGACCTATATTTACTATTTATTACTCGATATATATTTCAACATGATAGGACTATTATAAATTTTCTAATGATATACCTTCTTTTATAATAGCAACATGGCTAGAACTAGGAGAACAACCACGACTGCCACACCAACGAACCCTGAAGTTATGACCCTGACAGCGATCCAGCAAGCAATTGCTGATGGTGTCAATGCCGTTTTAGCTGGACAAGCCCGCAAAAGAGATGGAAATGCACCTACACCCCGCTACTGCACTTATAAGGACTTTATAGCGTGCCAACCAACGTATTTCAACGGAATTGAAGGAGTGTCGGAATTAGCCCAATGGTTTGAAAGAAGTGAAACTGTTTTCCAAAGAAGTGGATGCTCGGAAAACAACAAGGTAAGCTTCGCAACGGGAACACTGATGCAAGATGCTCTATCCTGGTGGAACTCTACCGTTCAAACACTAGGAGCAGAGGCAGCACATCAACTTACTTGGATTGAATTCAAGGCAAAAATACTAAAGAAGTATTGTCCTCGTTCCGAACTACGAAAACTCGAGGATGAGTTCCATGCCTTAATGGTGAAAGGCGTTGATTTGAGAAGTTACAACAGGAGATTTCTAGAACTCAAAGTACTATGCCCTTCCATGGTACCCGATCATGAGAAGACATTAGAGAAATATGTCGAAGGACTCCCTAGGAGTATTGAAGGAAATGTCACCTCAGCAAACCCGCCAACCTTGGAAGCAACAATGGAAAGAAACTTCTAGACCGAGAAGTTAAATACAATGAGCTTAAAAGGAAATTGGACGATAAGAGAACCACCCACCATCACAACAACAACCAACAAAGCAACAACAGTCATCACCGCAACAACAACCACCGCAAGAATAATCGGAACCACCAACAATATCACAACAATCGGAGCACTCAACAGCAGAATCAAAGACAAGAGAAACCTCGAGTCTACACCGCCACGGAAGGTGTAGGGTACAATGGTCAGAAACCCCAATGCCAACAATGCAAACTTCATCACGAGGGTCGTTGTACCGTCCGGTGTGACAAATGTCGTAAGATCGGCCATCAAACCAGAAACTGTAGGATTCCGGCTACAGGAAGCAACACACAGGTTGTATCACCCACTTGTTACGGATGCGGAGAAGTAGGACACATCCGGAGGAACTGCCCAAAAGGAAATGAACCAACCAACGCTCCAGCTAGAGTATACCTTCTCGGAGATGGAAACGGACCTGATGTAGTCACCGGTACATTTCTACTAAACCATCATAATGCTAGAGTATTGTTTGATTCGGGTGCCGATAAGAGTTTTATATCAGATACGTTTGCCCCTTTACTTAATGTTACCCCCTCTAAGCTAAACACCACTTACGAAGTCGAGATGGCTGATGGGAATTTAATAGATACCAATACTATCATGAAAGATTGCACCCTAACCCTATCCAAAAAACCTTTTGCCATTGATCTTATGCCGGTTCAACTTGGTAGTTTTGATGCTATCGTCGGCATGGATTGGCTATCCCACCATCGTGCTAGGATTCACTGTGACTAAAAGGCCGTCCATATACCACTCAAGGATGAAACACTCATTGTCCAAGGCGACAATAGTAAACCTCGATATGGAATTATCTCATGTATGCGAGTGATAAAATACATGAAGGAAGGATGTCAGGTATTCATGGCTCATGTTACGGAAAATAAGTCATCCGAAAAGCAGTTCGATGACGTTCCTATCGTTAGGGATTTTCCTGAAGTATTCCCTGAAGAATTACCTGGTATTCCACCCGCACGTCAAGTAGAATTTCAGATTGAACTAGTGCCTGGAGCGGCACCAGTGGCTAAAGCACCTTATAGGCTAGCGCCATCTGAAATGGAAGAATTGTCAGAACAACTAAAGGAATTGTCGAAAAAAGGATTTATTCGACCAAGCTCATCACCTTGGGGAGCTCCAGTTTTGTTTGTTAAGAAGAAGGATGGATCCTTTCGAATGTGCATCGATTACCGGGAGTTGAATAAACTTACGGTAAAGAATCGATACCCATTGCCTCGAATTGATGATCTGTTTGATCAATTACAAGGATCGAGTGTGTACTAAAAAATTGATCTGAGATCGAGATATCATCAGTTAAGAGTTCGAGAAGAGGATATTCTGAAAACTGCATTCAGAACACGCTATGGTCACTACGAGTTTCAAGTAATGCCATTCGGTCTGACCAATGCACCAGCAGTTTTCATGGATTTAATGAATCGAGTGTGCAAACCTTACTTGGATAAGTTTGTAATAGTATTCATTGACGATATTTTGATCTACTCTCGCAACGAAGAGGAACACGCGGAACATTTACGAATCATTTAGAACTACTCAAGAAAGAAGAACTGTATGCTAAGTTCTCCAAATGCGACTTTTTGATTCGCACCGTACAATTTTTAGGACACATCATAGATAGTCAAGGCATTCACGTAGACCCTTCAAAGATTGAGGCTGTAAAAGGTTGGTTGTCTCCTACAAACCCCACGGTGATACGTCAATTTTTAGGTCTCGCAGGTTACTACTGAAGATTTATTGAAGGATTCTCCAAGATTGCAAAGCCTTTGACTAAGCTAACCCAAAAGAACGAGAAGTACATCTGGGAAGAAAAGGAAGAAGCAGCCTTCTAGTTGTTAAAACGAAAGCTTTGTGAAGCTCCAATATTAGCCCTCCCAGAAGGAAATGAGGACTTTATAGTATATTGCGACGCATCTTATAATGGACTAGGAGCAGTTTTGATGCAAAGAAGCAAAGTGATAGCTTATGCATCTCGACAATTAAAGAAACATGAGGAAAACTACACGACTCATGACTTGGAGTTAGGAGCTGTAGTGTTTGCGCTCAAGTTATGGAGACACTACTTATATGGTACCAAATGTACTGTGTACATAGACCACAAGAGTCTTTAGCATATTTTGGATCAAAAGGATTTTAATATGAGACAACGTCGCTGGCTAGAGCTGCTCAATGATTATGATTGCGAGATACGTTACCACCCAGGAAAGGCTAATGTAGTAGCAGATGCGTTAAGCCGAAAAGAACGATTGAAACCACTTCGAGTTAGATCACTAGGAATGACTATTCATTCACCCCTCCCATCCCAAATCCTTACCGTGCAGAATGAAGCTCTCAAAGAAGAAAACCGACACAAGGAAAAGATTTACGGCATGCCCGACAATAAGAATGGTTTCGTGAAGAAATCCGATGGAACACTGTGTTTCAAGGACAAAAGTTGGATCTCTCTGGTTGGAGGTATTCGTGAGCTCATCATGTATGAGTCCCACAAGTCAAAATACTCCATTCACCCAGGTTCCGACAAGATGTATCAGGATTTAAAGAAACTATATTGGTGGCCAAACATGAAGGCTGACATCGCAGAATATGTCGGTAAATGTTTGACGTGTTCAAGAGTAAAGGCAGAACATCAGAAACCTTCAGGTCTACTTGTACAACCTGAACTTCCTATGTGGAAATGGGAACGAATCACTATGGACTTCATCACCAAACTTCCAAGAACCTCATCCGGATACGACACAATATGGGTTATTGTGGATCGTCTCACAAAATCCGCTCATTTTATACCCATAAAAGAGACCGATTAGATGAATACACTGGCTCAGCTGTATGTGAAGGAAATTGTCACTCGACATGGAGTACCAATTTCAATCATCTCGGATCGAGATAGTTGTTTCACCTCTCATTTTTGGAAATCCTTACAGAAAGCCTTAGGAACTAAACTAGATATGAGCACTGCATACCACCCTCAAACTGATGGTCAAAGTGAAAGAACTATTCAAACCTTGGAAGACATGCTCCGAGCATGCGTAATTGATTTCGGAAAAGGTTGGGATAAGCACTTACCATTAGCAGAGTTTTCATACAACAATAGTTACCACGCCAGCATAAAAGCAGCACCATTCGAAGCACTTTACGGTAGAAAGTGCAGATCGCCCGTTTGTTGGGCAGAAGTTGGAAAAAGACAAGTTATAGGACCAGACCTTGTTCGGGAAACTACTGAGAAAATCGTTAAGATTAAGCAACGCTTACAAGCAGCCCGAGACCGACAGAAAAGCTACGCCGACATAAGAAGAAAACTCATGGGATTTCAAATAGGGGATAGAGTCTTATTGAAAGTATCTCCCTGGAAGGGAATGGTACGATTTGGAAAACATGGAAAGTTAAACCCAAGATACATCGGTCCATTCAAAATCCTGGAAAGGATAGGACCCGTGGCTTATAAACTCGAACTACCCGAAGAACTTAGTCGGATTCACGACACCTTTCATGTGTCAAACCTTAAGAAGTATTTATCCGATGAATCTCTCGTTATTCCATTGAAAGAAATTCGACTAGATGATAACCTTGTCTTTACCGAGGAACCTATTGAAATCATGGATAGAGAAGTCAAACAACTCAAGCAAAATCGTATCCATATTGTCAAAGTTCGTTGGGACTCCAAGCGAGGACCAGAATATACTTGGGAGCGCAAGGATCAGATTCGCTCCAAGTACCCACATCTCTTCACCTAAGACACCCTTGGCAACTATCTTAGACTAGAATTCCGGGATGGAATTCCCTGTAAGAGGTAGGTAATGTAACCTCTCGTAAATTTCCCTTACGATTAGTAAATGCACACGAAGAAATAATACGATGTTATGATAACTTAACACCATTTTTACGGGTAAAATTTTTATTTATTTATTTATTTATGGCTTGATATTGGAACCACTACGATAACTGTGATTGACCGTTTACCCAGGAACGATGCTTACACACAACCTAGATAATCTATGATTATTGCGAACTATAAATATATATAAAACGTTTATATTTGTAACAATTCACATTTTCAGGTTAATTACTATTCCCGGAAAATTTCACTATTCACTTTTACTATTCATTTTTCCCGAAAATTTTCCGAAATTTGGTTTTTGTTTCTTGGCCTCGAGTGATAAATCATTTCCATGGCAAATTAAAAGTTTGACACTCATCAGATCATTTTCGTGAAAGTTAATAAGGAATTATACGTTTTAGGGTAAAACGTCATTAAAAAATTCTATGCACAACGAAACTCGACCGCGTTAATTTTCCCCGTATCAGAAAAATGTTTGATACACTCATGATTTATTTGAGAATTAATCATGACTGTGAAAAACATGACCAAAATAAACCTCGGCCGTGAAAAACTGGAATTTTCAGTTTTAAGCGTTTTTACTCAGCCGTAACCTTAGCCTATACCTGCACCGCGTTTCTAAGACGATTTGAGTTTTCACATTTTTGGAAAAGTCAACATATTTTTCCCTCCTCCTTTGACCAAAAATCATTCCTTGATTTTATAAGTCGTTCCTTGATTTTTAGGCTTACGGTTTTATGTCTAAAAGACATTTAATACCAACCGACACTAGACTGAGCCCAGTCTAGACATAATAAGTCATTTTGAATCATTTTTATCCTATTAGAAAAGTAACATTTTACTTTTCTCAATTTTACGCAATATTCGTACGTTTTACGTATTACGCGTTTTAGACCCGTGTTTCCAGTTTTAGCAGGGTTTTACCACCCCAGTGGAACCTACCACTCATTTTATATTTTATTATAGAGTATAATGACATGCTTAACCATTCTTCCAAGTTTTGTATTTTTATGATACCCGGTTTTACGTTTTGTGGCTTAACCATTTACGGTTAGCATTTTACGGAGCCAAAACTAACTCAATAACTTGGATAATATCATCAAAAAGCCAACCCTTCCTCCCCAAGCATTGCAAACCGACTTAGGGGGGGGGGGATTCACACCCTTGTGTGTCATGATCTCAAGCTTGAAGCCCTTGGATGAGAACATGTGTTCAACTTGGTGAGCAAGCTTTGACAAGTCAAGGATGTAACCTCCTCATTGGCATATAAATAGCCCTCTTCCCCTCTCATTTGTACGCCACACTCACACACACAAACCACTCCACACTTAGCTTATTTCCTTCTAATTTCAAGCAAGGTTCAAGTACTTCTTCAAGATAGAAACCCTAGTTTCTTTTAGGTAATCAAAACACTTCCAAAACCTCATATACTTTGGTGATTTCTCTTGAGTTTGAATCCACTCGAGTCACCTCAACTTTCATCATCTATCTTTCAAGAATACAAGAGTAGAAAGATTGCATGAAGTGAAGTGGGTTGAAGCTAAAGTCTATCAAAGTCCTTTTCCTTACATGCTACTTACCTTTCTTATTTGAAAGCCAAAGTTGTAAGCAAACTCTAATACACTTCTTTGCTTAAATATCATATTCATGTTATTTAAATATCATTTATGCTATATTATGTCTTGTATTCATGTCCATGATGTATAAAAATGAATAAAACAAGTTATTGTATATGATTGTTAAGATAAGTTATTGAAACAAGTAAAATAGTGACTTTATTGGTGTAATCTGATCAAAATGGAAAAATTATGATATTGGATCATTACATATTGTAGTAGAGGACTTAACAAGGAAACCATAGCAATTTGAACCACCTAAAACGAGTATACGAGTCAAAAGTTATGACGATTTGAAGTTACCAAAACTTTGCGGCAAAACTGCCAAAATAGTTTCTGTTACAGAAACATAAAACACTCAAAAAGAGGCCTTTCTGGTCCGTTTCGTGAAAAAGTTAAAGCACGAAAGTTATCCGGAATCACGTTTTCTTCAAAAACTCAAGAGCACGTCTCCAGAAAACTAATAACGAATGAGATTTTTCTCAGTTTCTTAACAGCTATTTACATATATAAGTCACTATATAAAGGTTATGGTTTATAAAGACCAAAGAGGTCTTATGACCTAGAATCAAGACCACAACCATGGCTAGAGCCAAGGTTGAGTCTCAAGACCATGGAACAATGACCAAAGGTCATGACAAGGCCATGACTAAATGACCATATCAACATACCAAGGCGAAAACATGAGCTAACGACCATATAAACTTACCAAGGCAAATACATGAACTAGAGAAGTTGGCGATAACTTGAACATACAATTTGGATCTACTTCATCTAAAGAACCATGAGATATTACAAGAAATTGTCATATAAGTTATAAGAAACTTACCCTAATAACAATCTTCATGTAATCATAAACTTTCATAAGTTTATTCAAATATCGGACATGTAACTTTTCGAATAAAAACTTATATATATATATATATATATATATATATATATATATATATATATATATATATATATATATATATATATATATATACTTTATCAACTACTACAATAGTAGGGAGCCTCATGTGAGGAGTTCATTATGTAAGCCATCGAGATGAGTTGTGGATTTACGAATTAAAGTGTCCTGGCTCCTCGAACGTTTACTAACATGACTTCTGAATTATGTCGGCCCGAACGGTAGTAAACGATATATAAAACATACATGTTTCATGAATCACTTCTTTCAAAGACTTACACTATACATCATACCACATCATGGACTAAATACAAGACATATATATAGGCACTTCTTCATATTCTTTACTCCAATCCTAAGTCGTGACATTCTATTATAGGTTGCTCGTAGAAACCTTCATGATTTGACCATCATATTCACTACTTGCTACTTAACTCAAGGTGAGTTCATAGCCCCACTTTCCATTACTTAATTGTTTTACAAACCCTTGGGGGGAATACATGCTATTTTAACCGAACACAATGCTTTCAAATTGTATGCTTGCCTGATTGTTTTATTATCACTAAGTACCAGCCTTGCTAAACCGAGATCCCTTATTATGAACCATTTAATCACTAGCAATAGTGAGCGCGAATATTGTGAATAGGCCTATTGGGATTGACGAATCCCATTTGTATTGACTAAATTCATACAAATGCATTAATATTTGAGATATGGGTATGACAGCAAAGTACCTACCGGGATAAACCTGCCGATCGATATTGGTACATGTTAACGTTTTGGTGTCATAAGCTTAGTAATGATAATAACTGTTTTGTTTTCCAACCATTGGTGTGAGCCTATAACTCACACTACCAACATATTGTGTTCAACCATTAAACAAACTCTATGAATATCACTCAACCTTTGTGTTGACCTTTTAAGCATGTATTTTAGGTTCATGATGATCAAGGATGGCACGGAAGGGCACGGATACTCAAGAGGGCTATAAAGTTTATTATCATTCAAAAACTCATTTAATGTAAATTGTAAACATGGAACCATCCGGGACCTCATTTTGTAATCTATGATATTTATATAATTTGAATGATAAACCTTTTAAAACGACTTAATTAGAGTTCGTTTTCTATTATTGTGACTATTGTGCCGTCGAGTAACACCCAGTTCGAATTCCGCTGCAACCATGAATTGGGGGTGTTACAATATTTTTAACTATACGTTTCATCTAAATACCATCTAATATTTATATATTCCCCGAACCTACGAAACTTCCCGAGAACACTCATTTATATTTTTGAATCTCGACACGATATTTGAAACACACCATGTGGGCCCCCAACACCCAATGGGCCACGGATACACATTACAAACCAAACGGAATAACTTTTCTTTCTTTTCTTTCTTTGGGCCGACACAAACCATAAGCCCAAATGCAAGCCCAAACGCACCCTTTTAGTTTTCTTTGTTTTCTTTTCCTGCCGCGATACACAACCAAACGCACCCTTTATTCTTACGATTTTTATACACAACCCTTACATATTTTTGCTTGTCTCGTATCACCTAGTGCCCAAGAAACAGAAGTGATAAATATTACACCCTCACTCACTCGTTTACCACCCTAGAAATCACCCAAGTAAAGCACCAAACCCATATGGAAAGATGAGCTTAAACGTGGCATGTTATTCCTTGTTGCCACCCTTGCTCCCCAATTACATCTAAACGAACAATGTACATCTCATGTGAATGTCAGGAATGAATAGCTTGCAATCTCACAAGATCTTGGCCATGTAAACTTGCGATTGGTTTAAGTTTGTGGCGTTACTATTCACTTAACATGCACCCTTCACGCTTGTGAACTTATATTGTTCTTACACACCATAAAACTCTCTATATAAGCTTCCCATGCAATCATAAGTGTTACATGCACTATACAAACCACTTACACATAAATAATAATGAGAAGAAGAAGTGTTGGAGGACGAAAGGATTGTCAAGTGTACCACGTCTCAAGTGAACCTAGGAGATCAAGCTTGTAGCCTCTTGAACCATTGGTGGAACGTAAAGTGAACCACGAAGCCCTTGTACCCTCACACGATCCCTACACATCGTTTTACTCCACCTTTTAGGGTGAGGTGAGACCTTGATTTTCTTTTTATTTATATATATACATACACTATATTTTGCACCCACACTTTCTATTAATAACTCGTAAAATATAAACACGACACCTATGGTTTATGTATCGTATTATTTGTTGGCTAGACCATTAACGAGAACCTATAATGACTTTGAACTCATATTAAAGTATACACAAGTAAAATCACACGTTTCTAATGTATTTTGAACCTATACGATATACACTAAAAGACTTAGTATTATTTTGAGTTTTTATAAGTTTTGCGTTGTGAGTTTTGGCCAAATACTTTGGCCTCGCCATTTTAAATTTCAACACATGACCACCCAATATTTTAACGTGAACTATTTAACCAACTGGGAAGCTAACGGGATTAATAAATATTTGGACTTAATAACTTAATTTGATAGCCTAAACGACCCTAAAGCAAAACGTGATTTTCATAAGAATTTCAGAATTTAAAATAAGCTTTGGGCCGTAAAGCCCGAAAAGCTATTTTCAACTTATTACGGTAAGCTGAGTGTAAAAGCTGTTTCGAGATGTTTTTAGAACTTAAAATGATGGACTTTGATGAACTTAGTGTTCCCCCAAACCCCTTGGATCACAAAACACTAACGGGCCCTTAATTTTAGATCGTATGGCCCATTTAATGAAAAATGAGGAAAATAAGCTAATAAGCTATTGAAATAAGCTGTTCTACACATTCTGAGCTTATTAAAATATTAAAAATGTTAAGTTTCAAGTTTGGTAATTTTTGGACTAATTTTGCAAAATTTCGTTAACTAGGGACTAAAATTGTCAAACGTGTAAAATTTGGGTAAAAATTGTCAAAACTGTTTTCTAAGGGTATAAACAGTTAATATTGAAACTTGGAGCTAATAAATGTAATTATTGATTTAATTGGACCTAAAATGTAATAATATATAACTTTGGACTAACGACGTAAATATATTCCGTTAAGGGTAAAATGTGTAAATTGGAGAAACTTAAAAGATCGAATAGTAATATTGATTTTGAATAATAAATTTTATCTATAATTATATATATATATATATATATATATATATATATATATATATATATATATATATTGAGATAATAGAAATTATAAACGTAACTTGTATATATATATATATATATATATATATATATATATATATATATATATATATATATATACGTATAAAATTTATATAATTATAATTAAATTTTAGACGATAAAACAATACGTAATTACTTTCTTTTTCATCTATGACGTAACACATCACCTATACACATTATGGATTATTCGTAACTAATAATAAATGTTCGCAATAAAACGAGACTTAGAAACTAAAACTTGCCATATCTTTTAGGTTGTGTGTGAAGCCGTTGCCTTGCATCGTTGAGATTACGATTATTCTACTGTACTACTAAGGTGAGTTCATAGCCCACATTTAACTTGTTTTTGTGGGGGGGGATACATGCTCAAAAACCGAACACAAGTCTTTTCCTGATATTATTGTTGCTTAAGTAACTATTGCCGAAAGTCCCTCGATCATGAACCTTAATCACTTGAAGGGTGAACGTAAATAATTGTGAATAGATATATTAGGGATTGACAATCCCCATTTGGTTGCTATAGGAAAGTTACCAAATGCACTTTATTTGATATCATAGGTTTCTGGCAAATACCTATCTTGGGGGCAATTTATTTCACATCATTATTATGGATAATTCTGATGTCTGTTGAATCGTTGAGTTTCATGAGCTTAAGGCAATAATGAATGTGATTTCTAACTTGTTTATTTGTATCTATATACAATAAACACCTATCTCTTGTGTTCAAACTATTAATTATAAACCTATGAATTTCACTCAACTTTTGTTGACTTTTAGCATGTTTATCTCAGGTAACTAAATGGAATGGATGGCAAAGGCACGAAGTGGGCAAATAAAGAAACGTTTATTTCTCTTTGAATAAAAAACTTGTTGTTGAATAATGAAACCTCTTGGAAACATGAATTTTTGGTATTTTAAATAAAACTTAAAACGTCTCATTTGAGTCTTTTTCTATAATTGTGACAAAGATCCACGATATAATACCCCAAAAGTCTTCCGCTGTCAATATAAGTCTTCCACTGTATTGTTCGTTTTTGGGGGTGTTATACAAACCCTACGTGCCCATGCAGCATATTACTGTGTCTTGCGCAATTCATAATCTTTGACGCCCCCTGAAAATTAATATACTGCCAAAAGTTAACTAAGTAGTACTCCCTCCGTCTCATATTTATTGTCCATGTTACCATTTTTAGATGTCCCAATTTAATTGTCCACTACTAAATATAGATAGGAAAGTTTGATCGAGTTTACCATATTGCCCTTGATTGAAATTATTATTACAAACTTTAATGAATAACTTAATTAATTACTTAAGGATAAAACTGTCTTTCTATTAAAAAGTAAGAAAGAGAAATCTGTAATAAATGCACTTTTCTTAAACTGTGTGTTTTTTATCGGGGGACAATAATTTTGGGACGGGGGGAGTAATAAACTGTCTGCAATCCATCTGCTGTGACTGTAACATATAATCAAGAAAAGAAACAATCTAACTCGGTAATAAATAACATGTCGACTGTATAGTTAGATATATCAACCTATACGATATGCCTCTAACCGACTCATTACCCTCATCATTCAGTTTTGAATATGAAACAATATACAACTTCTTCATTAAAACTCGTTCTCACATGAAATCATCGCCTCATTCACAAAACAGCAGAAACTCTAATGCAACAGATTTTTGATCAAATGGGTCCAACTACTCAATCGGGTTAAAAATAAGCTTGAGTTAATGCATATAAGTTCCTAAATCATTAATATAAGTATTTATGAGTGGTATAACACAATTTTGTACATCTGACAAGCTAATAAATTTGAAATAAGCCCTTTAGGTCAACCCAACCCAAATTATTATCAAAATCTCCCGTTTTGACCCATCTCACCTAATCTGTCCGATCTACACATTTTACCTATAACTTGTAGGTTCTATATTAATCAATACATAAGATCACCCATCTTGACCCAACAAATTTGACCCATTACCAACCCACCCATTTTTTACATGTAGTTTCTACACATCTATATTGAATATTGCAGTTATAAACACGGAAAATGGTCTGACCTGTAGACCGATGACACTATCTTCCACCACTAAGCATGCTTTCTCTAAAATGCCTAGTTTCTAGAAACGTAATTTTGATAAACATTAAAACTGTAAATACAGGTGATACGTGGGAATTGCGCCCTCGCAACAGGTTTTACCTCTCAAGGGATCTCGAGAAGCTTACAACCCCCACCAGGCAGTATACCTGATCGTTGTAGTATAATATAGTGACAAGTACCGGGGGATTGATCGTTCAACTCAGGAATAGTGTCGCTAGGATTAGAAAGCCTACTAAACTAGGTCTAGAGGTGAGGGATGATTCTTTTTGTATTTTTATATTTTATGGAAAGCAATTAAAATCTCGGGTTTTGAAGGAGTGGGCGGAATTAGTTGCTAGCCAACTAACCCAATTAATCTAAAGATAGAATCAAAATAAAATAACAAAACTGAAAATGAAACTATTATACTAATATGGTGGAAACAATAATGAGGAAAGTTGTGTTTACTTAGATTTCATTACTCCCTAGATATCTTTTACAGGTTGATTAGCTTGTTACAATTGCATGGATGACGGGTCATATTCCTTAATACTAGTCGTAAGGCCGTGTACAATATTCCCTAACTCTATAAGATCCTACTTCACTCCTATGTCGAGCCGTTAGAAGCTCCTAACATAGGATCATTAGAATTCTCTTACACATTAAATACAACCAAAAATCGTAGCACACCTCTGATCATGTTTCTTAAGACGTTCAAGCAAGTTACCAATGGAAGTCTGCTAGTTTTCTTAAGCCTAACATTGAATACAATCATCTGTAACAATTATAAACAAACAATCAACCCATAATTAACATCTAGGTTTCCCTACATCTAAGCAAACACAATAAAAATCTAGCCTAGCATGTTAAAGAGAAGACAAGCGTAAGATATAATCACACAACACATAGACATATTGAATGATTTGAATAAATACTTATCTTCAATTGAACATGGAAGAATCAAGGGGTTGAAACCCTTGAAAAGCTGTTAAAATTCGTCTAGGGTTTATTCCCTCAAAGTTGCACACCAATGAATGAAAATTGGAAAACTATATATAGATTTTACACCTTGACGACGTCACGTTATAACTTGTGACACCGTCAACTTGCCACCATGATGAAAATCGTATTGCCTAGATCCACTTCTAACGCCATCATGTAGAAAATCACTCTGGGCCGTCACGTGTGTTTGGACCCTGATGGCCTAGGTGACGCCGTCAGGCCAATATGCCTAAAAACATTCTGGATCGTCACGTGTATTTTCCACTTCCACCTCTTTTGCCACTCTTGACGCCGTCACTTGTAGAACCTTGACGCCGTCAGGTACTGTTCCCTGCAAGAAATTTTGAGACTTAGCCGTTTTCTTCACTTTTATGCTCCAAAAACGTCCAAAATGCTTCCTTTTCTGGATTTCTCTCCAAAAGTACCTAAAATGACAAAAGGAACGATTTAGGGCAATAATTGATCAAATAATCTTGAATTCGGGCTTAAAAGACCCCTTAAAAGCGGTACACTTTTCGCCTCATCAAATACCCTTACACTTGAGATTTGCTTGTCCTCAAGCAAATGCGCTTTTATTCTAATCAAAATACAAGTTAGGGGTTATTTAACACTAATATAAAAGTAATTAAAACAAATAATCGTTCCACTAAAAACCAAAAACAAGCACGGAGGTCATACACTAGCGCCTCACAAATAGTGTTTAGATACTCACATCTCTCGGGTGTAATAAAGTATATATCACAATATGGAAATGGAAAACATCTCTCACTACATGTCATAGCAAATAGATTACCATAGGCTTGGGAAAGGATCAAACCTCCACCACTTGGCGTAAGCACCTAGGATAAACTATCAAAGAGGTCTTTTAAAGGGTTATAACGTTAGGTGTAGGGATATGGAAAACACGGTTTTGCTGGATAAAGGCAATATTTACTGGTGGCGAGTTAATCATCTTAGTTAATTACATGTACAATATGGCGTTGCTAAGCCAAGACTCGACTCGACTTAAGCTAATAAATCAAAAATAACAAAAACATAAAACAAACATAGAATGAAACAGGATGGTAGTCCGTATGTTTCTTTTTGTTTTTTTTCCTTTTCTATATTTTTTTTCTTTGATTTTTTCAATTTTTTTTTTTTTTTTTTTTTTTTTTTTTTTTTTTTTTTTTTTTGCATACATTCTTACCCTACCATCCAAAATAATACATCATAGGGAATGTACATTCCCCTTACACTTGAATTTTTACATACTTTACAATAAACTACTCTAATGACTCGAATCAAGATAATCAAAACACTTGGAGTACTTTTTAAGATTAACGCACATATGGGGGTAATAATTTGATGTTCTTCCCCATTACTTCATAACACAAGTACTTTACCCATGAGTCCCAATCGTCCCAAAACAATATGTACAAGATATGACTCGACTTAGCAACCATGTAATCAATTAGATAATTAACTAAGGGTTTAAACAAATAACAACAATGCACTAAAGATGAATGCATACACGGAAGGCTAAGGCGATTTGGTTGCACATTTGGGGTGGGTTGTAACAAATTCTTCCTTTAAGTAAAATGCTTAAAGTTAAAAACGAAAAGATAGGCTCGGAGGGGTGGGGGTTTCGTGTACTAAAAATAAGTTCAACGCTAAGGTGTGGGAAAAATTAATTGACTTTACTAGTCAAGTAATATAACTTAAATGGTCAAGTAATTATGATACGGGTTTAAACACAAGGGTGATCCTAATGCCTCTTATCATGTAGTAAATCCTACTACACGAATGTAGTCTCACTAGCGGTCTCGGGATGGATTACTAACGCAAGTTCTAGAATCTAAATGCTACCGGTACACTCATAAGTACTAATAAATGCTTTTCCTATCAAATCTAAAGGCGAACCTCACATATTTGGGTGGAAAATTTTTCTGAATGGTACGGTTTTGTGCTAGCTATACAACTCCTATCCATGAGACGCTTGTTAAGGTTAAAGTTTCACTCCTAAATGTTGTAAAAAATTTTAAATTTGGCGCTAAAATTACACTAACAAGTATTTCTCTTAGTTTTATTACACACCTACCATCGAACAAACAAACTCAAGTGCAATTGTATCCTATAAGGTATCATCATTTACCCTCCCCTTACACTTAGGATGAACATTGTCCCCAATGTTCAATTAAAGGATGTAAAAGTAAAATAGGTAAAAGAATGAAAACAAATACTCCCCTGATTCGTTCGGTGTGGATAGTGTGTTAGCAAGGTTAGATCTTCCTCCAAGAAAATGAACGTTCAAAACTTCCCTTCCAGAAATATAAATCATCTTCTTGTCATATATAACCTGTTAAACCTGAGAAAACAATCAAGGCAACCTCGCGTAAAATCGGCGGCAATCTATATATATATATATATATTAACAAATCCTAGAAAGAAATTTAAGATATAATGCTTGTGGAATGAATATTTGCAGATTTCTGATTTTCTGGAGTTTATAAAACTAAAGAATCAAAAAAAAAAAAAAAAAAAAAAAAAAAAAAAAAAAAAAAAAAAACTTTTAAGACTCTGTTAGAAAAACAAAACTCGCAAAATTTCCAGAATTTTACACGTGACACCATTAGGGGTTAAATCCTGACGCCGTCAGAAGTGACCTGCAGAAATCTTTATGTTCAGTTTCTGGAAAATTCCTGGAAAAACTTATGTCCTACTTCCTGGAAAATCCTGCAAAACATCATTATGACTCGATACAAGCATTTGACTCTAACAAATACTAATATACATGTTCATTTAGTATTGTGGCGAATCATGATTATTTTCGTTCTTAGAAACAAATTTGGGGTTTCCCCTTACACTTAGCTTTTGCAAAATACCTTTATATGAAGTTAAGACGAAGTTAAACAACAAAATAAAGCATTTTCACAATTTAGTTTGAAACATGATCTACCAACAATAAAAATAAAACATGCATACAGAAACAAATAACATCAAACAAATAAAAATCAAACAAATAAAAACACACAAAACATGGGTTGCCTCCCAAGAAGCGCTTTTCTTTATTTACGAGTCTTGTAGCTAGACTCAAGGTCTTGAGCTATCCTATATGTGTGAGCTCCTCGTCGAGGATATCTTTGGGATCAAACTTAGGTTTCAAATACCTATCGGTTTTCTTGGTACGGTATGACTTCTCAAACTTTTCTCCAGCCGGATCATATAAAATCATCTTCATATGCCATGATCTGTCACCTTCCTTAGGTGGCTTGTCCCAATTCTATTTACACTTATCCCGTTCCCTTTTCCACTTGTTCATCTCTAGGTTGATAGGCATTACGCTTAAGAACTCAATCATTTTCCTAAAGACTAGGGGATCCTCAAAAGGGTCTAGTTCCTCATCTCTAGCTATGAGTTGTTCCACCAAATGTGTCTTATCAATGAAATCTTTTTCAAGATAGAATGGGCGTTGAGGCCCTATAAAGTTCCTTTCTATCCAAGGTCCATATCTAGATGGTCTCCTATTCATCTCTACCCAATGTGGTGTCGGTTCATCCTCACAATCGTAGCTATGCTTCTTAACATCATAAACCGACCAAGTCTCACCATCTCCTACCGCTATCATAGACTCCTTACAAGCTATCATGGTACTAGCGGTTTCTAAAAATCATCTTCCTACTAAAAATGGGCATGTAGTATCACTAACCATATCTAGGACGTGAAAATCCGCTAAGATAGTTAATTTTCCTATGTGAACAACTACATCCTTGATCATTCCGACTGGGTGGGAAATACTTCCATCCGCTAGACCAATTAGTACTTCTGTCTCCTCTAACTTTCCTAGCTTAAGAGTGGTGAAAAGGGATAAGGGAATCAAGTTGAGGCTTGATCCTAAGTCGGCTAGTGTGTCGAAAGCTTCGGATTTTCCTATCTTACAAGGCATACCCGGATCATCAAGCTTCTTAGGCAACTTGTTTTGAATGAAGGCGGTCCCATTTTTACCCAATTTAAATTTCTCATATTTTTCTAGGAGGGCTCTATAGTAGGGAGCACGGGCTAAGACATCAATGACGGGGCATTCAAGGTGGAGCTCCTTGAATTCATCGTCAAGGTCTTGTGTAGGAGGTGTTTCAACTATGTTACTGACCGGTTTAATATCGGATGTTTTATTCAATTGGTCCTTTTGGAGAATTTGGGTTTGCTTGAAACACGTGCTCATTGCTTTGACCGAATAGTATTGTGGACAAGAAGTAGGTGACGAAACCGATGATATGGCATTAACGTTTAGTTTCGGGTTCTTGACCGTGTCGCTTGGGAGTGCTCCCATTTCTCGGTCTTTGAGAACTTTCAACAATGTGTCAATTTTATTGGTCATCTCACTTTGTTTTTGTTTGAAATCGACTTCAAACTTAGATATGTGAGCTTCTTGAGATGCCATAAATTTGGACATCAACCCTTCAAGATTATTGGTATTACCATAGTGATTGGAAGGATTGTTGTTGAAAGTACAGTTAGAGGGTGGACCGTTTGGTTGGTAACGATTAGGTGGATTGGAAGAATTGTTTTGGGGCATGTTTTGGTTTTGTTTCCACCTAAGGTTCGGGTGACTTTTCCAAGAAGGGTTGTAGGAATCACCGTAAGGGTTTGGCTCGGGTTTGAAAGTGTACCACTTGTCTCCCGCTTCGACGGTATGCGAGGATGCGTAATCCACAAAAGCTTGTCCGGGGAGTTCCACGCAATCACGAGTGTCATGGGGACCACTACATAATTCGCATGAAGAAGTTATTTTGTTCACTTGGCTTGAGGGCTTAGGAGCTTCGTAGGATTTCATGAGAAACTTAACTTGGTCCTCAAGTTCCATGATCCTATGGTCGGGAGTGCTAGAATTGTTCGAAGGCAAAGATATTGCCTTGACCGTTTAATTCAAATCACGGGGATCATTCCAACTTTCGTTGTCATAGAGAGCAAGATCTTCCATGAGTTCCCATGATTCTTCCGCACTTAGATCACGTAGCTTGCCACCGGCCGATTGGTCAATGGTTCGCCTTGTGGAGAGTTCGATATGGTCATAGAATATTTGGACTTGGAGCCAAAGATCTATGCCATGATGAGGGACTTTTTGGAGTAAGTCCTTGAAACGAGTCCATGCTTCATATAGAGTTTCACCTTGACGTTGTTGGAACATCAAGATGTCATTTCTAAGCTTGGTAGTTCTCCCCGGTGGGAAAAATTGAGCAAGGAAACGAGTAGTGAGATCATCCCAAGAGGTGATGGATCCTGATGAGGCGAAAAATGATCCGTTTTTAGGGGGTCATTTAAGCTGGAATTCGAATTTATTTGATCAAATATTGCCTAAATCGTTCCTTTTGTGATTTTAGGTACTTTGGGAGTGAATTCTAGTGATCCCATGTTAGGAGCTTCTTGCAGGCTCGACATAGGAGTGAAGTAGGAGCTTATAGAATTGGGGAAGTAAGTACGCCACCCCATGATTGGTATTAAAGAATATAACCCGTCATCCACGCAACTGTAACAAGTAATTAACCTGTAAAAGATATCTAGGGAGTAGTGAAATCTAAGTAAACACAATTCTCCCATATATTGTTCACACCACTAGTTAATTTAGTTTATTTACATTTTTGTTATTTTATTTTGATTGCATCATTAGTTATTGGGTTAGTTGATTAACAACTAATTCCACCCACTCCTCTAAAAACCGAGATTTTATTTGCTTTTATAAAATATAAAAAATACAAAAAGAATCATCCCTCACCTCTAGACCTAGTTTTTAGGTTTTCTAATCCTAGCGACACTATTTATGAGTTGAATGATCAATCCCCCGGTACTTGTCACTATACTATACTACAATGATCAGGTACACTGCCTGGTGGGGGTTGTAAGCTTCTCGAGATCCCTCAAGAGGTAAAGCCTGGTGCAATTCCCACGCATCAAGTTTTTGGCGCCGCAGCCCGGGGAATAGTTATTGTCTAGGTTAGGATTTCTTTTTATTAGGTCTACTTGCTAGATTCCTTTCTAGTAAGATTTTATTTTTATTTTTAGGTTTTCTTTAGTCTATCTTATTTCTTCTTGTTTTTGTTCGTAACTCCTTACCATCCGACATCATGGAAGGTGGTAATATCTTTGAACCCATCAACCCACCACAACAAGACCACCCACAAAATCCACCACTAGCAAACCAACCTCTTAGGCCCCAAACCCTAGGAGAGTATTCCCGACCTAGCCACCAAGGCTATCGAAACACTATTGAGCTCACCCAAGGAGCCAATGTGTCTCCCTTGCGATCCGACACCATCCGGTTGGTGCAAAGCGGATGTACATTCCATGGACTTCGTTCCGAAGATCCTAATCAACATCTCAAGGACTTCCTTAAAATCGTAGATTCTATAGACCTTGATGTTACAACTAGAGAGTCGACCCGATTACGCCTATTCCAATTCTCTCTACGTGATCAAGCTAGTCAATGGCTTGAACGTTTACCCGCGGAATCTATCACCTCATGGGATGATCTCACCACTCGTTTCCTTGCTCAATTTTTCCCACCGGGGAGAACTACCAAGCTTAGAAATGATATCTTGATGTTCCAACAACGTCAAGGTGAAACTCTATATGAAGCATGGACTTGTTTCAAGGACTTACTCCAAAAAGTCCCTCATCATGGCATAGATCTTTGGCTCCAAGTCCAAATCTTCTATGACCATATCGATCTCTCCACAAGGTGAACCATTGACCAATCGGCCGGTGGCAAGCTACGTGATCTAAGTGCGGAAGAATCATGGGAACTCATAGAAGATCTTGCTATCTATGACAACGAAAGTTGGAATGATCCCCGTGATTTGAACAAAACGGTCAAGGCAATATCTTTGCCTTCGAACAATTCTAGCACTCCCGACTGTAGGATCATGGAACTTGAAGGTCGAGTCAAGTTTCTCATGAAATCTTACGAAGCTCCTAAGCCTTCAAGCTAAGTGAACAAAATCGCTTCTTCATGTAAATTATGTAATGGCCCTCATGAAACTCATAACTGCATGGAGCTTCCAAAACGTGCTTATAATGAATTCACATCGTTACACATTGGTCGAGGTCCTCGAAACATTGACGAGGCCTATGAGGCATTTAAAGGATAAACCTGATTTCAGAGGATACCAAACTCGGAGCATATCCTTCAATAATTCCTCCCCACTCGAATGATCTGAGCATTTTCCTTCACAGAGCACTCCTAGGCAAGGATATGAAGATGCCTTGCGGAAGTTCATCCTATCTCAAGAATTACAGCTGTCTACGCTCGAGACTAAATTTAAACAATAGCAAGCCGATATGAATAACAAGATTTGTAATCTGTTAAATGCTATTAAAGAGCACGCTGTTAATAAACCGATTCTAGCTGAAGAGGTCAAATCCGTTACTGTCATGAATCAGCCAACCTCTCCTGTGAAAATAAAAAGTCCTAGTAAACTCTTTAAACATCTGTCACCAAAGGAAAAAGATGTAAGGGACCCTGTTAACCCCCTAGGACCAATCCATTTTGTGAACACTATCACCACAAAATCTGCTCCTCCACCTAACCAGAGGCAACAACCAGCTGGAGTTATAGGTCATAAAGCTAAGGATGAATCCTCAAGGTTAGACCACGAATTGGCCAAGGGTCCTACCAACTCATTCGAGGACTCCGTCACTCAAGGGTCTAGCAAATTGGATGAAGTGAAAAAGAGATCGAACAAGCATGCGAGAAATCCAACAATTTTAGGTGAATCTATTATGGAGGAACCCGAGAAAGATTTGGTTGGTAAGAATAAGGGGAGCAGTGATAGGACTGAGGGAAGCAACTCTAAAGTTTTCATGATTTCCTGCACTCTTAGGAAAAGGTTCTTTACCAATACTCATATAGATCCTAGCCTCCCTGTCAACATAATCCCCCTTTCCCTTTACCATGAAGCCTTCCCTGAACGCACGGTGTATGAAAGAATAAATAACGTAGGGGTAATAAAAGATTTGTCAATTATGATTTGGGAATTTGTCTACAACATCGACCTCACTGTGGTCAATGACATAGACTCCATCACTAATCTAAAATTAACTAACCTTGTTCTCGGGAAACCATTTGTAAATGAATCAGGAGTAATCCTTGATGAGAAGGATGGTAGTGCATTATTCACCAATGGCATCAGGAAGGTGATCTTTCGTAGGGGTAATGAGGAAGTGTACGAGTACCGTCCATCACTGGAAGGGAATCTATATGGATCAAGGGATGGAAGATCAGGGAGAATAAGGCGATGTGATCCGAATAATCTCAAAATCCCCTGCATGATCGGTCATAAGTATTTCGATAATGTCTACATTAACGTATTCCTACATAAGAATTTTATGTCCCTATTCCATTATAACAATATCTGTAGATGGGGAATGATTTATAAGGGAGAGAATGTGGTTGGTAAAGATCATGAAATCCAGGTATTCGTAGGAAATATGGCATTCACTATGGAATTTACGATCGTGGAAAACATCGAAGACTATGTCGACCCAAGGTTGTCACAAGTTGTTTTCGGAACACCATTTTGTGAAATCACTAATTTAATAGTTGATGACCGGAATGGAATCATGACCTTCACTGATGGAATTAGGAGGGTTTCATACCAAACGCCATACAAGAGAAGAGATCTACAAGAAATCGATTATGATGGGTTTGATAAGCTAAGTTCTCAACTTATCCTATGTGATGAAGATGTTCGGAGAGGATGTAAGAACATTTCTGATTTATCATGTGGATTCTTTAAGGATGTTAGTAAACTTGGGTCCAAGTATCGAATAGATGTCTTTGAGTTCGAAGACCCAAAATACCTGCACTATGAAAGCGATACCGATATAGGAGATGACTTAGAGAGTGAAACCAACGATGAGGTCACGTAGTAACCCATGACCTTGAGTCTAGCTACAAGACTCGTAAATAAAGAAAAACGCTTCTTGGGAGGCAACCTATGCTTTGTGTGATTTTTAATTTGTTTGATTGTTATTTGTTTTCGTATGCATGCTTTATTTTTATTGTTGGTAGATCATGTTTCAAAACTAAAATGGTGAAAATACTTTATCTTGTCGTTTGGCTTAGTCTTAACTTCATCCAAAGGTATTTCGCAAAAGATAAGTGTAAGGGGAAACCCCAAATATGCTTTTAAGAAACAAAACTCGATCATGATTCTCCACAATATTAAATGAACATGTAAATTCGTATTTGTTAGAGTCAAATGCTTGTATCGAGTCATAATGATGTTTTGCAGGATTTCCAGGAAGTAGGACAAAGTTTTTCCAGAAATTTTCCGGAAACTTGACATAAGAATTTCTGCAGGTCGCTTCTGACGGCGTCAGGAAGAAATTCCTGACGGCGTCACGTGTAAAAATCTGGAAATTTTGCTAGTTTTGTTTTTCTAACGGAGTCTTAAAGTTTTTGTTGAATCTTTAGTTTTATAATCTCCAGGAAATCTGCAAACATCATTTCACAAGCATTATATCTTACATTGTTTTCTAGGATTTGTTATCATATATAGATTGCCGCCGATTTTACGCGAGGTTGCCTTGTTTGTTTTCTCAGGTTTAATAGGTTATGTTTGACAATAAGATGATTTATATTCTGGAAGGGAAGCTTTGATTGTTCATTTTCTTGGAGGAAGATCTAACCTGGTTACCATATTATCCATACCGAGCGAATCAGGGGAGTATTTGATTTCATTCTTTTTACCTATTTCACTTTTACAATCTTTAATTGAACATTGGGGACAATGTTCATCCTAAGTGTAAGGGGAGGGGTAAATAATGATACCTCATAGGATACACTTTCACTTGAGTTTGTTTGTTTGATGGTAGGTGTGTAATAAAACTATGAGAAATACTTGTTAGTGTAATTTTAGCGCCAAATTTAAAATTTTTTTACAACATTTAGGAGTGAAACTTTAGCCTTAGCAAGCGTCTCATGGATTGGAGATTGTATGACTAGCACAAAAACCATACCACTAAAAAATTTCCACCCCAAATATGTGAGGTTCGTCCTTAGATCTTTAGGAAAAAAGCATTCATTGTTGGTGCTTATGAGTGTACCGGTAGTATTTAGATTCTAGAACTTGTGATAGCGATGCATCCCTAGACCGCTAGTGAGACTACATTCGTGTAGTTAGGATTTACTACATGATAAGAGGCATTAGGATAACCCTTGTTCTACAGCTGTAATATAATTACATTGACTTCATATGTCAAGTAATTCTCCCACACCTTTGCGTTGTACTCATTTTTAGTACACGATTCCCCTAGTACACCCATCCGAGCCTATCTTTTCGTATCTAACTTTAAGCATTTTACTTAAAGGAAGAATTTGTTTACAATCCATCCCAAATGTGCAACCAAATCGCCTTAGCCTTCCGTGTATGCACTCATCTTTAGTGCATTATTGTTACATGTTTAAACCCTTAGTTAATTATCTAATTAATTACATGGTTGCCATGTCGAGTCATATCCTTGTACATATTGTTTTGGGACGATTGGGGCTCATGGGTAAAGTACTTATGTTATGGAGTAATGGGGAAGAACATCTATTATTACCCCCATATGTGCGTTAATCTTAAAAGTACTCCAAGTGTTTTGATTATCTTAATTCGAGTCATTAGAGTAGTTTATTGTAAAGTATGTGGAAAACTAGAAGGGGGGGGGGGGGGTTGAATAGTTTTACATCCTTTTAAAAATTTATAAAAACAAGTTTGTTTTAAAAACTTCGATTCTAGTTTATTTGATCTCAATACTTGCACTATATGAACAATTGTATAATAACTAACTAACTAATATAGTAAAGATATATAAGTAAGAAATGAAAAGAGTTGGAGCGATCAAACCACAACACAAGGATTTATAGTGGTTCGGCTACAAGGTCACCTTCCTTGTTCCTACTCCACTCCCCGAGTCACCTACTCGAGAGTTTTCTTCACTATGTCAACAAACTCCCTTATGGCGGAGAAAACCTTACACACCAATTTACACACCACAACTACGTCACAACTTGATCACAACTTCTACACAACTTCTTCACACATATTTACTTCACACCTATCTTCTTCACACCTTTCTTCTTCACACAATCTTCTACACACCTATCTTCTTCACTTCAATATACTACACACCTATCTTCTTCACAACCACACTACTTCACTACTAATCAACTTCTACTTCCTACACAACTTCAATTACTTCTAAACTACTTATTACATACACAACACAACTTCACAAATATATATACACAATGCACAACTACTCTTCAATACTTCTTGAACTTAGTTGTAGAAGGAGTGTTCTTCTTTTACACTTTGGATGAGGATGGATGAGAAGGGATTGAATCACTTGAAACAAGGATTAATATACAAATGATCAAAGGGTTTTAGAGGATGTTTAGAGAGTTTGAGATCTGAAAATTTCGTGCAAAAGGTGAGAAAAATTCCAGGTTTAAGGTAGTATTTATAGGCAACATGTTCTGACAGAGGAGCGTGGCCGGCCCCCTTAAATCAAGGCCAGCCCCATTAAAATTAAGGGGACCGCCCCTTATAATTAAGGGGGCTGCCCAACTGTAACGGCCAGAAACTTGTCTTTTAGTGGGGAAAGTTTATTTGGTGAAAAACTAACTGATTTTGGGTAAAAATTTGAAATCATATATTTAGTATGATTAAAACATTTTTCTTTATTACCAAAAGTGTTTTTCAAAAATATATAAAATGTTTATATAATTAAATAAACTTTGTATTAATTAATTAAATATCCCTTTGATCATGAGATGTATTAAGCACTTGTTTATCCACACCTTAAGTGATTAAGTAGGATATAATGATATAAACTAGTTTAATACTTGTTTACGTAGTAATCTTTCGTTTGATGAGTTTACATTTTGTGATCGTCAAAATATAGAGATATCGAAAAATATAAATAACGTTTTCATACATTATTTATGTCAACAATCTCCCCCTTTTTGATGATTACAAAAACTAAACTCATTAATCGAAAATTACTATATATACAAGTATTATTGTGAGTGAGTTTATATCAATTCTCCCCCTTTTTGTTAGCATCAAAAAGGTTATCCCGATTTTATAGAAGCTCCCCCTTGAAGCATACTCCCCCTCGTTTTGAGGCCAAAAAGAAATCGAGATATGGATATCTTGCAAAAATATTTAGTGGACAAGCAACATATATATGTATATAGCATGCAAGAGTAGAGACTAAACATAACCATATCATTAATAATATGAAAAAGATACATCAAGCATTACATTAACAAGCATAACAAGTAATGCAACTAACAAAAGCCTTAAAGGCTTACAATCATCACTAAAATAATAAACCAAGGCTCAAACATGAGAGTCCTCTCTAGAGCTTGCCATTCAAAATGGTTTACGATAATTTCATTTGTAAGACACCAAGCATGTTTAATTGGGAGGAATTGATGGTGAACATGGAGATGGTGATGGTGGAGGAGTGTTTGTTGATGGTGGTGGAGGTGTTGTGTTTGTTGTTGGTGGTTGATGCAATAAGTTTTCAATATGAGAAAACATGTATTGTATCTCATCTCTTAGTCCGAACACAATTGTTCGGTTGTGAATGCAACAAAGGCAAGTGTCTCCATGAGCTTCAAGTAAGCTCCATGGGACGGGGTTATAGGTTGGTGGATTGATAGGGGATGATGAGAAGTGTGCATCAAGAAGTGTTAATGGTGATAATGAGAGAGTGAGTGCAAGAGTTGTGTTGTCATTGGTAGGTTGTGATGGTTGATCAATTGTTGGAGGAGATAAGTGTGTGTTGATGTAGTCATTTATGGATGAAGTGGATGGTATGGAGGAAGTATAGGCTCCATTTGTTGATGGTGTTTTGGAGGGTGCATTTGGTGCACTAGGAGATGAGCATTGAGGTGGTGGTGAGGGGGTGGTGTTGTCTTCATTTGTGAGATCAATGAATAGTTGTTTGGGTGGAATAATGACAAGTTTTTGTTTCTTGGCATTGTTTGAATAGGTGGTTCTTGGTGATGACATGGTAAGAAGATGATGTTTAATGAAGGTTGAGGATGATGGGATGTGAATTAAACATGCATGGAGATTATATAGTATGAAAACATGTTTAGAAGTGGAATTAATTTGAAATTGTAATGTTAGATTCCAAAATCAGTTTGGTTTTTAAGGGAAATGGTAGCTGAGACTAGCAAAAGAGATCACAAGGTGCAAAAGAAAACAGTGTAAAAACTGTTCCAGATGGCCGGTCCCCTTAAATGGAGGCCGGTCCCCTTAAATTTAAGGGGCCGCCCTTATGAATTAAGGGGGCCGCCCATCTGACGACCTAGAAATCAAAATTTTTCAAAAAAATTTCTGAAAAAATGTTATATTCTGTTTTGTTTTTGCAGCAAGCTCTATTTGGACATTTCACATTTGTTTTGGTCTATTAGAAAGCATACATGTTATATATAAACTAATCATGCAAGCATATAAATAGATTAAGTAATAAAGCATGCATTCATAAGCATATATTAAATATGAATAAGCAAGTTAACAATCTAATTAAGTACTCAAAACAATTATTCTAAGAAAATAACAAGTACTTCCGAATATACTTCGGACAAATAGCACATAAGACATAAAAACAAATATTGTTCAACAAGCATAATCCAAGCACATCATCTCTTTTTCTTCCCGAAGATATCCTTCAATGTCTTCCTAATAGATTTGAAGCCACCTCTAACTTCTTCATGCAAACTCTTTTGTCTTCTAAGCATCTCGGTAGTTCGTTCTTGAAGCACTTCTTCGGTTTGATCACTAGGAGATGGGGTAGAATACCCGGGATAGTCAAGATCCTCTAAATTTTCAACGAACTCAGAAAACGAAGGGGTACTACCATCATGGATGTTTTCCTCCTCATCTTCATCGTCTTGTCTAGAGGATGATCCATGAAAGCTATGACGACGAGATTTTCCCTTGTCACTTCGAGTTTGTCAAGCTTGTTTTAGAGCGAGAGGACGCAAGGTGGGATAAATGGACTCATAGATGCTATCGTCAAGATCGGGGTAGTACTCGATAACATGACGATAGAGACGAGTGAGGAACATACCATATGGAAGATTGGCTTTGGGAATTTTTCTAGCACACTCAATCCGTTTGATAAAGAAGTACGCCAAATTGTACGGCTTTTCGACAGCTATACAATACAACATGTGAGCAAGGCACGCCGGGAGATGGTCCCGGTGACCTCCAGTACCAAACGCATTCTCACGAATGAGTTCTTCCCAACGCTTCATGTGAGAGCCTAATTCTTTGAGGAGAAGTTGGTACGAAGAGATTGGAACGTTTTTGGATTTTATTTTTCGGGTTGTAGTAGCACGTTTCACACCAAGGATTTGACGAATTTCGTCGGGATGAGGAATATCGGATAGATAAGGACAAAGGTTGGTTTACAACGATGAAGAGATTCGAGGTCCCACTCATTTGTGAAAACGGCTTGACCTCTAAAAGGAATTTGGATGATTTGACCAAATTGTTCGAGAGTTAAGGTGATGAATTCGTTTTGAATCATGAAGGAAATGGTGATGAAACCAAGATCATTGGTTTGGACGGTGACTTGGCTATAGAAATCGACTATGAAACGAGGAACGATTGGTTCATTAATTTCATAAAGACAATTGAGGTTGATGCTTGAAAAAAAGTGATTAATATAGTCGGATTGAGCAAAGGCTAGATCTACTACACGTCCCTCATGAACGTTTCTATCTTCAATTTCACGATAAATACGTCCAATAGAAGGAGATGTAGTAGGGAGTTGGGAAACTTTGGGAATGTAGTTTTTAGTGTGGGAAAGATCTTCGGTAGTCGCTTTTGGCATTTTCACCTAAACACAACAACAATACAAAAGACCAAAATAAATATAAAGAAGAATAAAGGTATATATATATATATATATATATATATATATATATATATATATATATATATATATATATTGTTAAGACTTATGTTGGAACGTAAACATACTTCGACACTAATCCTAAGAAGTAGTTTACCATGTTCCTTAATATTGTTTTTAACTCGTTTTAGATATATTTTACGATGTTTAGTAAGTGGTTATGGACAAATCCAAACGCTCTTTTAAACATCCTAATATATCATGAAATTTACTAGATTTACATTGGGTTGTGAAACTAGCCATTTCTTACGAGTTTCTTATGCATGTGATTTGTTTTCGAAAAAGATGGTTTATATTTTGACTCAAAAATGTCGTTTTTCGTATTAAACCAAACGCTTCCTTAACTAGTTACTTATACTACTAGTATGTCAATATATATATATATATATATATATATATATATATATATATATATATATATATATATATATATATATATATATATATATATATATATGAATTATATATCTTGACAAGTCCGATTTGCAATTTTTAGGTTTATAATCATAACAACGTTTTATAAAAAGTATAATGACTAAGTTTCGATATTATTTGGACATGATCCAAACACCCCCTTATTGTGAATCAAAATAGTTTTTCTTGGTCGAAAAATGTAATTTCAAGTTTTACAAGTTATAGAAGTATAATGTGATTAGTTTTAACACGTTTTCAAAACATTATTCAACAATGTGTTTGCTAAAATTTTTGAAAAGGAGTGTATGAAATTTTTCAAAAATTTTCGACAAGATAGTTTATAATTTCTAGTTTCTAGTGTTGATTAATCATTCTAATCCTAGGGGAAGCATTTAGTTATGAAGTTTTAAGACTCAATTCGAAAGAAATTGTGAAATTGAAGAAATTTATAAAACATGCATAATCACGAGTTTGACCAAATTAGATGAAATTAGATGAAATGTGTTATGAAAAACTTACAATACGTAATGGTGATTGTGTTAGATGAATTTGCCCTTTGCGAATTAACCCGAATTATGTGATTTGGAAGTGATTTAAGGTGTTTTTGGGTTTTGGTTTTTGTCACAGCAGTAGCAGGGGAAGGAGAGTGTGAAAAAGTGGAGTGTTTGGCAAGAGGAATAAGGGGAAAAGCAGGTTGGAGTACTTAGATGGCCGGGCCCCTTAAACATTAAGGGGGCCGCCCTTCATTTGGCTGCCGGTCCCCTTAAACATTAAGGGGGCCGCCCTCTAAATTTTGATTTTTTGTGGTTTTGGTTTCTGGAAAGAACAAGAACATATTTATATATACATTAGATTTATATTTAATCAAAAATACGTTGGAGAGTATTCACACGAAAGGAATTACTTGACACTTTTACTTGACATTTCGTCAATTAAAATTTCTTGATCATTTCGGATGAAATTTATCAAGTTGTCAAGTGGACGAGAGAGTTGTGAAAGGTTTATATATATATATATATATATATATATATATATATATATATATATATATATATATATATATATATATATATATATAAGTATATAGTATGGGCTTATAAGACGAGAATGTAGGAGGGAGACGTATGCAACGGAAGCCGGGAGTTTGTTTCATCCATAGATTTTTTCGACTCATCTCTCTTCATCAGCATGAGTGTTGTTGAACATTAAAGTTCAATAAGGCAAATGGGGGAAAGAAAGGGTTCGTAAACGAACAATTTCTAGTTCTAGAAAATCAACAAATGAATTTTCTAGGTTATAAGATCCTAGATAGCTAAGTATATATATATATATGTATATATATTTAGATATAATATAATTAGATAAGTATATATATTTATATATGTATGGATATAAAATCAAGAGGAAACAATGAACCAAACAAAGTCACATAAAAACTAAATACTAAACTAAGCATGCATTTCTTGACAAGGAAATAAAAGGAAATGTGTACCTTTTGTCTTCAATGCGTTTATCTTCAAAGTCTTCAAGGAATAGTCCGAATAGTAGGTGACAACCAAAATTACCATGTTTGAATGGCGAATTTTCTACGTTGGTCCCCATTGTCTCATTTGACCAAAGTTATTTGGTCCGAACATGTTTTGTATTTGACTTGGGTGCATATATGGTGGAAACATTCCCCACGGATTGAGGTTCCACATTTGTTGATTATTGTTAAAGTTTCGTCTATTTTGGTTTGCTCTAGGTGTTTTAGGTTTAGGGTAAAGATTATTTGGTTTCCTAGGTGGTTGAGTTTTAGATCTTGTTTTAGGTTTGGACGATCCTACCTCGGTTTTTAAAGATGGTTTATAAAACGGTTTTATATCTTCATCACTAGCAAGAGCTATTTTCTTATCATTTATGAGTATATACTTAGGATTAGATTTTGGAGATTTTAGTTCCTTGAGTTCACTTTCAAATTTAACATTTTTATTTTCACTTGTTGAAGCTTCGGTTGAATTAAATCCTAAACCGGTTCTATCTCCGGATACTCTTTGAATACTTATAATTTTACTAAGTGAGTTACTACTATTTTCAAATTTATCAAGTTTACAAATTTCTTCCCTAAGTTTGTTGTTTTCACTTTTAAGCTCTTGACATGATTTACATTCTTCAAAAATTTCTTTACCTTTTTCAAGTTGATGTATTTTAATTTTTAGTTCTAGTACTTCATTTTCTAATTGGTTGTTTATGTATTTTAGTGATTTGTTTTTAGCCATTAATTGTTGTCCTAGTTTGCATAATCTATTATATCCACTATCTAAATCTTTTTCATCTAATGATAAATTTTCATCGCTAAAGTATTCGGTTTCGGAACGTACCTCACTTGATGTCTTAGCCACGAGACACTTTTCTTCCATTGTCGTTTCTTTCTCATCTTCATCGCTATCACTCCAAGCTCCTCCAACAAATGCTCTTTGATTTTAATCTCTCGTCATCATTGAACATTTTCCAATGAGGTGATTCGGATCACCACACTTGAAGCACTTTCTCTCATTCTTGCTATACTTACCATCTTTATTCTTTTGAGATGCTCTTCTTTCATCGTGTGGTTGTCTAACAAATCTTCCTCGCCTTTTGAAGAATTTCTTGAAGTATCTTACGGCCATGGCGTATTCTTCGTCATCACTTTCGGAAGATGAGTTATCTTCGTTGTTGGATTCCTTTCTAGCTTTCAAGGCAATTGACTTGCTTTGCTCTCGTTTTCCTTTAACCATTTCGGAGTCCTTCTTTATAATTGCTTCGTAGACTTTCAAATTTCCAATTAATTCATCAAGTTGCAACGTTGACAAATTCTTTGATTCTTCAATAGCCGTCACTTTAGCTCGCCAGTTTGGGTGAAGAGCTCTAAGAAACTTCCTAACAAAATTCTTACTAGAAAAATTCTCATCAAGTGATTTTAAACTTGTGATGATAGTGTTAAATCTAGCGAAAGCATTATCAATTGATTCCTCTTCCGGAATCGTGAATTGCTCATATTGTTGAACAAGTAGATCTATTTTATTATCTTCGACTTGATTATTACCTTGGTAAGTTATTAATAAAGAGTTCCAAATTTCTTTTGCGGTTTCACACATAAAGACCCTTTCGTACTCTTTACGTGGCAGCGCATTATAAATAACCATTTTTGCTTCATTATTTTTAGCAAGTTTTCTTTTTAAATCATCATTTTGTTTTTCAAAAGGTACGATTTCATCTTTCTTTGTTTCGGGGTTATTTTGAATAGGTAAAAAATCACCATTGGTAATAATATGCCAAAGATCTAGATCTTTTGATTTCACATAAGTTTCGAATCGATTTTTCCAATATAAAAATCCATCACTTTCAAATAGTGGTGGTCTTTGCATAGATTGCCATTCTAAATATTTTTCAGATTCCATAGATCGTTACAAGTTTTAAAATACAATATATTTTAAAGATCTTGCAAGACGTGGCTCTGATACCAATTGTGGAAAACTTGAAGGGGGGGGGGGGTGAATAGTTTTACGTCCTTTTAAAAATTTATAAAAACAAGTTTGTTTTAAAAACTTCGATTCTAGTTTATGTGATCTCAATACTTGCACTATATGAACAATTGTATAATAACTAACTAACTAATATAGTAAAGATATATAAGTAAGTAATGAAAAGAGTTGGAGAGATCAAACCACAACACAAGGATTTATAGTGGTTCGGCTACAAGGTCACCTTCCTTGTTCCTACTCCACTCCCCGAGTCACTTACTCGAGAGTTTACTTCACTATGTCAACAAACTCCCTTATGGCGGAGAAAACCTTACACACCAATTTACACACCACAACTACGTCACAACTTGATCATAACTTCTATACAACTTCTTCACACCTATTTACTTCACACCAATCTTCTACACACCTATCTTCTTCACTTCAATATACTACACACTTATCTTCTTCACAACTACACTACTTCACTACTAATCAACTTCTACTTCCTACACAACTTCAATTACTTCTAAACTACTTATTACATACACAACACAACTTCACAAATATATATACACAATGCACAACTACTCTTCAATACTTCTTGAACTTAGTTGTAGAAGGAGTGTTCTTCTTTTGCACTTTGGATGAGGATGGATGAGAAGGGATTGAATCACTTGAAACAAGGATTAATATACAAATGATCAAAGGGTTTTAGAGGATGTTTAGAGAGTTTGAGATCTGAAAATTTCGTGCAAAAGGTGAGAAAAATTCCAGGTTTAAGGTAGTATTTATAGGCAACAAGTTCTGACAGAGGAGCGTGGCCGGCCCCCTTAAATCAAGGCCGGCCCCCTTAAAATTAAGGGGACCGACCCTAATAATTAAGGGGGCCGCCCAACTGTAACGGCCAGAAAACTTGTCTTTTAGTGGGGAAAGTTTATTTGGTGAAAAACTAACTGATTTTGGTTAAAAATTTGAAATCATATATTTAGTATGATTAAAACATTTTTCTTTATTACCAAAAGTGTTTGTCAAAAATATATAAAATGTTTATATAATTAAATAAACTTTGTATTAATTAATTAAATATCCCTTTGATCATGAGATGTATTAAGCACTTGTTTATCCATACCTTAAGTGATTAAGTAGGATATAATGATATAAACTAGTTTAATACTTGTTTACGTAGTAATCTTTCGTTTGATGAGTTTACATTTTGTGATCGTCAAAATATAGAGATATCGAAAAATATAAATAACTTTTTCATACATTATTTATGTCAACAAAGTATGTAAAAATTCAAGTGTAAGGGGAATGTTCATTCCCTATGATGTATTATTTTGGATGGTAGGGTAAGAGTGTATGCCAAAAAAAAAAAAAATCGAAAAAATAAAAAAAATAAAAAAAAAGAAAAGAAAAAAAAAAAACATACGGACTACCATCCCCGTTTCATTCTATGTTTGTTTATGTTTTTGTCATTTTTCATTTATTAGCTTAAGTCGAGTCTAGTCTTGGCTTAGCAACGCCATATTGTGCATGTAATTAACCAAGATTATTAACTCGCCACCAGTAAAGATTGCCTATATCCAACAAAACCGTGTATTTCATATCCCTACACCTAACGTTACAACCCTTTGAAAGACCTCTTTGATAGTTTATCCTAGGTGCTTACGCCATGTGGTGGAGGTTTGATCCTTTCCTAAGCCTATGGTAATCTATTTTGCTATGACAGGTAGTGAGAGATGTTTTTCATTTCCATATTGTGATATATATTTTATTACACCCGAGAGATGTGAGTATCTAAACACTATTTGTGAGGTGCTAGTGTATGACCTCCGTGCTTGTCTTTGGTCTTTAGTGGAACGATTATTTGTTGTAATTACTTTTATATTAGTGTTAAATGACCCCTAACTTGTATTTTGATTGGAATAAAAGCGCATTTGCTTGAGGACAAGCAAATCTCAAGTGTAAGGGTATATGATGAGGCGAAAAATGATCCGTTTTTAGGGGGTCATTTAAGCCGGAATTCGATTTTATTTGATCAAATATTGCCCTAAATCGTTCATTTTGTGATTTTAGGTACTTTGGGAGTGAATTCTGGAAAATGAAGCATTTTGGACGTTTTTGGAGCATAAAAGTGAAGAAAATGGCAAAGTCTTGATTTTCCTTGCTGGGAACAGTAGATGACGGCGTCAAGAAGGATTTGATGACGGCATCAAGAGCAATTTTGGTGACGTAGAGAAAACGTGACGGCGTCAGAACAAGGGCGTCAAGAGTAAAAGTGGTGACAACCAAGAGCAGAAATACACATGACGGCGTCAGATCTGGATCTAGGCAATCCGAGAAGATTTTTGGCGGCGAGATGACGGCGTCAGAACTTTCCTCTTGACGCCGTCACCTCGTGAAATCTATATATACTTTTCTAATTTTCATTCATTAAGAGGAGAACTTGTGTGGAGAATTTTAGGGCCGAACTTAATAAACCCTAGCTCGTTTGTAGTATTTTCAAGGGTTTTCACCCCTTGAAACCCTTCATGTTCAATTGAGATAAGTATCCTTTCAATTCATTCAATATGTCTATGTGTTGTTTGAATATATCTTACGCTTGTCTTGATTTTAACATGCTAGGCTAGATCTTTTGTGTGTTTGCTTAGATGTAATGAAACCTAGATGTTGATTATAGGTTGATTACTTGTTTATAGTTGTAATGGATGAATGATTTCAATGTTAGGCTTAAGAAAACAGGCAGATCTCCATTGTGTAACTTGATTGAACGTCTTAAGAAACATGAACCGATGTGTACTAGGTTTTTATGGTTGTATTTAATGCATGAGCGAATTCTAGTGATTCCATGTTAGGAGCTTCTTGCAGGCTCGACATAGGAGTGAAGTATGAGCTTATAGAATTAGGGAAGTAAGTACGCCAACCCATGATTGGTATTAAGGAATATAACCCGTCATCCACGCAACTGTAAAAAGTAATTAACCTGTAAAAGATATCTAGGGAGTAGTGAAATATAAGTAAACACAATTCTCCCATATATTGTTCACACCACTAGTTAATTTAGTTTATTTACATTTTTGTTATTTTATTTTGATTGCATCATTAGTTATTTGGTTAGTTGATTAGCAACTAATTCCGCCCACTCCTCTAAAAATCGAGATTTTATTTGCTTTTATAAAATATAAAAAATACAAAAACAATCATCCCTAACCTCTAGACCTAGTTTTTAGGTTTTCTAATCCTAGCGACACTATTCCTGAGTTGAACGATCAATCCCCCGGTACTTGTCACTATACTATACTACAACGATCAGGTACACTGCCTGGTGGGGGTTGTAAGCTTCTCGAGATCCCTCGAGAGGTAAAGCCTGGTGCAATTCCCACGCATCAGATCCCGCGGGAAAATTGTCACAACTCACATTTTCAAGTCATTTTTCCAAACCTCGACAATTTACTATTCACAAATTACTATTCATCATTTACTATTCACCAATCACTATTCATCATTTTAATATTCATCATTTTTTGTGTCAGTTTGAGATTCTGAGAAGCGTTCAAAAATTTCACTATTCATTTCCAGAGGGAACATACTATTCATGTGCATCATTCATTTTATCGTAAGTTTAGTTTACGGGTATTTAAATTCGCGCAACCGGATTGGTTTAGCTGCGAATTCATGCATCATCAGTAGGGACACTTAATACGGACTAGAAATAGTCTGCATATCATCACAATAGCATTTGCATACTATTCAATTCGTAGGATATTCAAATTAACGTTTTTTGAGTATTTGACGTTTACGTATGTTTATTTTTAAATAAACGTTAACAGGCGATCAATAATGTGACTAACACGTCCGACGCTCCCGACTATGATCCTAACGTAATTTCATACTCATTATAATGATATAAAAATTATATTATTAATTTACCCGGTGTTTTGAGACCCGTTTCTATATTTTACGATATACGCTAAAAATTTCGTCGGATAACGATATCTCAACTCGACAATTATTTTAACGCCCGATTCTTATCATGAATGTGATTTCATAATTTTTACAACATCGTTATATTTTATTTGGTACCGTTAAACTCCATTTCTAGAGAACTCGGTACCCGGTATCACCTAAAGTACACAATATCTACTAATATCTTACCAAAACTCTTACATATCTTACACAAAATCTACCCTCCCCATCCCTTTTGCCCTCCTCCCCCTTTCCATGTTTCTTGCACTTTGAAATTTTACACAATCTTCATTATTATTATTATGTACCTTTTTGTCCAAAAATCATTCCAAGCCATATTATAATATCAAACATCATACACATAGATCAAGCAAACAAAAAAAAAAATATCATCTCTTTCTCCCTTGCTCATACCCACGGCCAAGGAAGAAACACCAAGAGAAATCATCATTTTTCCAAGGTCAAGTCTTAATCAAACCTTATTAGTAATTCTTTTTAGGATTTTGAAATAAAATTCCAAGGTGTTATTAGGTTTTCATCTTCAAAAACTCTAATCTGTCAAGTAAGTATGTCAAACTCATTTTCATTATTTTACCAAGTTCTTATAATGTTCATATGATTTTTATACAAGATTTACATGCATGTGTTAGTTTATAGCACTCCTTTTAAACTTTTATAACTTTTAAGCCCTAGAAATAGATGATAGGTAAATCCTTGGTAGATCAACTAGGTGGATGATTTTTAGGAACCCATGACACCCTAAGAAGGTGTATGGTAGGTTTTGGGATATTTGGTTGTTGATTAGACGGATTTGGACAAGTTACAAACTAGGAAAACCCATTTTTGAAACTATATACAACCTACTGTCCTTGTTTGCAAAACGTGGGAAAATCAGTGGGTTGTGGGTAATTTTGGACCAAAGATTTAGAAAATACTTTAAAAAACGAAGCCGTGGGCGAAAGAACGGATAAAAACGAGATAATAACGAAGGAGATATGATTTATACAAGTTTAACGACGAAAAACTATTTTCTGAAAATATACATGCTGTTGGACGACATTCGACGGACAAAACGAGGCGTTAGACGTAACCTAGAGGAGCCGAACTATCAAAAATATATTAGTATATGTTAAGACGAAACCGGGGATATAAAATTCTTAAGAAACGGACTTATAACAAAGGAGATACGAATTTTTGAATATAAATACTTCACATAAAATTCTGACAGCACTTGCACTTGGAATATTTTCAAGTAAAACCAGAATATTCACAAACACCCATGTTTGGAGCCAATTTCCCGTCAATAGACTCATTTTTGGAGTCGGTACACCAAGGAACAAAAGTTAGTACTCCTGAAATAATTTCCAAATCAGTCAGCCGTTTATCATTTGGACTTTTAGTAAGTAAACTACAGTCACTCAAAGTTACCCAGAAATGACTGTTTTGGCCAAAATGCCATATTTTTCAACCATTTATCTTAAAATCTAAACGCAATGGGTAAAATTTCACTACTAAACATATTTAGATACTGTAACAAGATTTCCAAAAATTCTGAGTTTGTCCCCTAACACTCAGTACACATTGTTTTGTGACTAGTTTTCCGAGGCCACTTTTGGTCGTTTTCAGAAATTAACAAGTATTATATTTTACGACGAAAAGTTATATTTTCACAAGTTTTCACCAAACAACTATCATAGAACATCGTTACACCATATATACATGTAAAATACAGTATGACTTGACACGAAAACATAAAATATAATTTTCAATGATTATACATGTTTTAAAATAATACGAGTGGTATAGATAACATATGCACTTGCATTCATGACATCATTATACAATCTAAGTAGATCATATTCATTAATATTAGGTTGCGGCTAGTGTTCCCGCCTTGTTGTCCCTATCATTTCACCATCATTGTGCCATCACTTCAGGTGAGTTTTCATAGCCCCGTTTTCAATTCAATATTTTGATTTCAAATCCCACGGGGGAGAATACATTGCATCAATTATTTTTGTACATGCCAAAGTATCAAATTCCATACATTCCTTACGTTGCCTTATTATCATTTTAAGTCCCCTTTATTATCATGGATCGTTAATTATGCGTAAGCGAGAGTGAGTGGATAGATCTATTGGGGGTGACTCCCCCGTCCGTGTTTGGTCGCTCCAACAGAAAACGGACGCATTTCATTTGAGTCGAGTTTGAGTGCCTGATAAACACTCTTTTGGGGCCAATTCAAATTATGACTAGCTTTGGGGTCATGAGCTTAAGAGCCAATGTAGCATTATTTTGACATCTTGTCACCTCACTTTATACTTGTGGCTAGTGTACATACGATTAAATTTATAAACTTATGATTTCTCACCAACATTATTGTTGACCGTTTTAGCGATGTATTTTCAGGAAATTAAGGTAGCTCTTGCTTGCATGCATGGACCTTCATGGAGTCACGGAGTCGACGCGTCTCACTTTTATCTTCATGCACTTATGAAACGTTTGATCTTGTTGAACTTATTTTACTTAGATTTGCAACACCTTTTGGGACCTTATTTTGTAAACTCTGAATGTTTTAATGATCAAACGATATATTTTCCAAACGACACTTTAGGTTGTTCAATGTAACCATAACTGTGATGCTATGGACAGTCACGCCCCAGGTATTCCATTCCGCTGCCAAACAGGTATTTTGGGGGTGTGACAGATTGGCATCAGAGCTAAGGTTATAGTGAACTAGGATGTATCTTGGACCCTAGACTATAACCACATCATAATAGCATCTCATCATTTCATCATAAGTGCATATTCATTACACATGTCGTTTCATGCACACTGTACGAGTTATTTATACCCATACTCATATATATATATATATATATAATATATATATATATATATATATATATATATATATATATATATATATATATATATGTTCAAGTGGTGAACACTTTAAAATAGTGAACAATAGGCACCAATACACACTTGACAAGTGGCATTTTGTATTAAATAAAATGAGAGAGCTATTAAATTACAATTATTATGAGAAAGTTAATCAAAAGGGCACTTTCGGTATATTGCATTCCTTGTTTAACCTACCACACACAAATATTATGAAAAAAACTGCCGTCACTTTTTAGATCTCAAAAAACTCCATCCTTTCTTCACTTTTTAGATCTCAACCACCAAGAAGTTCATTTCATTTCACTTCTTTCTTTATCACCACAAAAAAATTATCTCTTGAAACACAACAATCACAACACCCCTTTGGTTTGTTTGTTTTGTTTCCAAGTACAAGAAATACAAATACCCTTGTTATTTATCTCTGTCAAAAACGCACGGAACCCATATTCATTTTTTCATTGTGGTTCGTATATGATTAAGCTACAACCCATTTTTTTTTCTTTTTTTTTATTGTGGTTCGTATATGTTTAAGCTTCAAGATCTTTTAAAAATGCGCGTCTCAGGGGATCTCGATGAATTTGTCGCTGTTTACTCCATGTGTGTATGGTCATATTGTATCAGTTTTGTGATGCATTAGTATCATTGGTAAAATGTTATATGTTGGGTAAATCTAAGCATAATCATATTGTATCAGTTTTGTGATTTTAGAGACATTGCCATATAATCGAGTTGGGTTTTTGTTCGATTAGTTTTGTACTCAGTAAAGATAATTTTTTTCAAAGTTATATATTTTCTCTTAGTTAATTGTATCAGTTGCGAATAACTTAAAATGGACTTTAACTGTGTCAAAAAAAAAAACTTAGCGTCACCTGAAATGTGTGTGTCAAAAAAACTTAAAATGGGACTTCGAATGTATCAATAAACTAGATGTGTCACTTAAAATGTATCATGAAACCATGTGCGTTCAAAATTATAGTATGTCAATAAAAATGTCTAAACAAAAGTTTATTAGTTGTCAATAAAAATGTGTATCAAAATTTTATTAGTATGTCGATAAAAATGTGTAAACTAAGAAACTATATGTGTCATAAATTATAGTATGTCACTTAAAATGTATCAAAAATATAGTATGTGTCACTATATATGTATCAAGAGTGAAAAAAATTATTGTGTCACATTATATGTATCAATAAATTTTATGTATATATGTATTAAAAATATGGTGCGTCATTATATACGTGTCAAAAATTGGTATGTCCTTATAACTTTAGTGTGTAATAAAAAAAGTATAAAAAATTAAAGCACCCTATATTGTTTATTATATTAATCGTTAATATGGAATGGTCATGTACTGCAACAAACAAAAAGTAAGCATATACATGTACTGCAACAAACAAAAAATATACAGTAAATAAAAGAGTGACGCATGTGATTGTCCTACGAAAAATAATTACGTAACGTTACTATTTTAAAAAAAAGTCAGTTGAGGTAGACATGCTAAAACGTTACTACGTAATATTTATAAATTATAATTATGAATTAAAAAATGTTTGAAAAAAGGTATAATGTTGATACATAATGCCATTAGTTTTTCATTTAATTACAATTAAGCCACTCATCAAATTAAATTCAATCTTGATCCATCAAACTTGATCCAATGGTCTATAAGTGTACCTATTATATATCACTTTAAGGGTGTACACCACAATATATATATATATATATATATATATATATATATATATATATATATATATATATTGACCTGGTTCACAAGTGACATGTCTTCAGATACTCACCCTGTCATCCTTTCATCGGATTCCGATGTTGAAGATGCCTTGTCATCTTCCACTACCATTGTACCACCAGTTGCACTTACACCACCATTAGCACAATTGATTTGTCATAGGAACAGGTCCTATCATTCAGCCCATACATAGAGTGCCGTTAGTAGAGTATTCAGACTTAATCTTAATGGACCAGTTAGGATGCTTATTGCAAGGAAGATAATATGTTTTCTTTCCTTCACTAGTAGGGCATTCACTACTCAGGTAATACCACCACCATCATCTACTTATTACACTATTGGTCGTCCCATAGTGCGTACCTCAGTTTTACCTTTTAGATGTCGCGAGATAGCGCGAAAGAGGGTGGTATCCCATCCACTATTATCACCATCATCTACTAACTCACCACTAGGATCTCATCGTCATCAATTGTCATTTCCCTTTTCCATTCCCACTTGCCATGAATTAGATAACACCTTGTGGATAAAACGAAAATCACGGACTCAACAGGAACATCCGCAGATTCCTCAATAATGGTTTAGAACCTACACTATCTAGGACTTTATCGATGCAGGACTCCAGACCCCACTTCAGGACTATCTCGACCTTATGATGCCACAACCCTGGTTTCACTCAGAGGGACACCAGGAAGTCTCTAGACTAGACTTATATCTTTACTAGCTTTTACTATTATCCTAGCCACGGGAGGTGTGGCATAGTTCAAAGAAACTTGTAGTATTTTGATTGTTGTACAACGGAATCAACAAGTATTGACTCTACTATATGGGTATGGTTGTGCTATCCATGATATCGGTCCATGTAGACCAAAATTTTCATGTATTATATTCATGTGTTGTGAATATGATGATTTTTATTACCTATAGACTCTCATGATCTCTTATGATTTGATGAAGATAGATTTAAGCAAATCTCTCCAAGCATGACGCAAGCCGCTGTTGGACAAGTCATTTCCAAGAACATAGTTACCGCCCTCACCAAGGAACTTACTCACGTGGAATTTATGGGTTGCAATCCCTCCTCCTTTAGCGGAACTAGAGACACAAAGAAATTTCTCAAATGGTTCGAAGAAATAGAAACAATATTTCAATGCGGCGACTGCCATAAGGAAGACATGGTTAAGTTCGCCACTTGCACTTTTCAGGATCATGCACAGGAATGGTGGACCAAACATGTTCAGATAGTGGGGGTTGATGCTGCTTACTCACACTCTTGGGAGAAACTAAAAAGGATGATGAGTTCAACATTTTGTGTAAGAAGCGAATTACGAGCAATAGAACAGGAAACACTAAACCTTACCATGGTAGGAGATGATGTTGTCAAGTACACTACTCATTTTTATGAATTAACACGACTAGGCCCTGCAGTGGATGAACCGGAAAGTAAGAAACTTGAAAGGTACATCGGGGGACTCTCCTCTGAAATTCGTATGTTGGTCATCTCATTGGAACCCGATGCCATGTCTGAAGCTATCAAAATGGCGATCGAAGCAAAGGAATACATAGCCCACACCAAGACATCAGGAAACAATAGTGACAACAAAAGGAAGTGGGACAACAATCGAGGTTGCAATGTTACTCAACAATCACCCGAAGGACAAGAAGTGGTTAGAGCCTATGCTGTAGGACTGCACACAAAGAAAAGGTATACTGGAAATTTACCTTACTGCAACATGTGTAATCTACATCACCTAAGTCATTGCAGTGAACCGTTTGGAGTGTGCAAGAAGTAGGGTCATCAGACTAAGAACTGTAGGAAACTCACAAATTAGAGGATCCAGGGAGTTGCTTCAAATGTGGAAACTTAGGGCATTTCAGGAAGGACTGCCCAGAGCTAAGGAACAAGGAAATTGGGAACATGGGAATCAAGACGGAATCGCTCGAGGAATAGCGTGAGTTGTTAGAAGAGGACCGTCAGAATATTAGCAACATCAAGGATAACAACAATGCTTCAACAGGAGGAGCCCTGTTTTAATATATAAACCATAGTTCGAGCCCTCTAGGGTTGTGTCTTTCTTTTATACTTTCCGTTGGTATGTTGACATAACCTAGTTGTAATAAGCACTCTTTTATCCAATGTAATATCTATCTTTTGTTAATCTCCGCGATAATCATGACCTTCATTTAGTCCATTTTCTATTCCAATTGCTAAATTTTCAATCGTTTCGTAACATCATGCCATTGTCTTATTAGGGATTAGGCCGATTTCGTTCTTGACGGATTAGTAGACTATTACCATTCCATAAGAATCACCCACGTACCCAATAAACCATTCAACAAATTTTATTTCAAGCTATCTTACTACCATATGGGGAAATTGTTTTACAGAAATTTTAAAATAAGCTATTTTGTTACCACCCTATAAATTAATTTTTCCGTCATTACATCAAGTATTTACTATTATCATGTGAAACAATTTTCATGTTACTTTGAAAAGAAATATCTAGGGTACCATTTTTCAGAACAATACGTTGAACACCATCTAAAACTTTTGAGAAAAGTAATCCTATTTTGACTAAATCAAGCATCGCATCATTAGTCCTCAATTATACATAGCCTGATCACCTATGTATAATTCAGGAAGGATTATGCCATGAAGAAAATACTTATATATATATTTTTAGAATTGTTAATAACAATCTTCATTTAAAAGCTTCGTAAACAAATAAACTCTTTCATAAACATCTCTTTTTGACAAATCCTCCCGGCAGTGAGTTTTCGCAAAAGGATAATTGATTTGAATTAAGAATATTGATATAGATTCCCTTAAGGCGTCGTGTTCTCTAGAAATTCTAGATAACCTCACTTTCATATCAAGAAAGGGATCAGACCCGAACATATATTTTGCCAACATGATGACAACTTCAACGATAAACCATTTCAGGACTTAAGTTAGTTTGAATACCTAGACTTGTAGTTTTGCCTGATACCCACCAATAGGCATTATCCAACATCAGGAACTAAACATTAGACATCTATGCATTTATGCGAACATTTCCTATCCTACCATTTTATCCTTGTTAGTGTTTTCACTTTTAAATGAACTTGATTTAAAAATTGTGTTTACATAAATCACATATCTCGTAGAAAATAATTTTTGAAATACCTATTTGGACAAGTACGATCCTTTTTGGTCAATATTTAGCAAAACCATCGTACAATGAGAAATATATAAACATCAAACTTTGGTAAACAGTCCTATTCACAACATGTTTGAAAATAGTTTCACATTTCATAAATACTGAATTTTGAATCATCAAGAAATATATTACTTAGTAAACCCTTTGCTCCATTTTCTAAATTCGTTTATTCCGAAAAAGATTTTGACCAAAACTTACAATCGCGAGACAATTTCCAAAACCAATCACCATACTACATCGCTTATGCATTTAGGGTTTTGTGATTTGACAACCAAGAACCTTGGAATATGTGATGAAGGAAATTAGGAGGGACACCATCAATCAATTATGAACTTCAGTAATAGAGACCAAGCACAATAGGCAAAGAAAGACACATGTCTTAGCACCCGTTGTAACAAAACACAAGGAATCAAAACTGTTACCCATATCCTATCTCCTTCAAATAATGCTCTGTTCGAAAGCTATAACGTTGTGGAATTAGTCACAAGATTTATTGTACCCATTTAAATTATTCCTGATAAAGGTAATCGATTCACCTCAAACTCCTAGCAATCATTTTAAGATTTCCTTTGGAACTCCATTTAGATGTAAACACCGCCTACCATCCTCAAACCGATGGTCAGAGCGAGAGAACGACTCAAACGTAGGAAGATATGCTCAGAGCATGAGTGATTGACTCTAGAAATGGTTGGACTAACCATTTACCATAAATCAAATTCATTTACAACAATAGTTATCACATGAGCATAGAGACTACACCATTTGAGGCACTCTATGGTCGAAGTGCCAACATCCAGTGACAAATCGAAATTTGGAAAAGCCCAACTCACTAGTCCAAGTAGGCATTCATGAAATAACCAAGAATTTCTTACAAAACTAAAATCAGTTACAAGTTTAATAAGATGTAAACCATTATAACTTCAAGTTGGTAACATAATCATGTTGAAAGTTCTGCCTAGGAAAGGCATGATACCATTCAGATAAATTCAGGAAGTTAAACCCGATATACACAGGACCATTTAACATATCAGGCAGAGTAGGCCTAGTGGCCGTTAGAATTGGGCCTTGTTAGAGAACAGTAGGTTACACAAACATGTTTCATGTTTTGCAAACTTCAAGGAATGTCTTTTAGACGAGTCACTCATAATTTCATTTGGAAGGAATCCAACCCAATGACAAACCGAAACCTTGTAGGAGAAACAATATAAATCATAGACCGTGTGGTCAGACAATGAAACAGAGTCGAATTCCTATCGTGAAAGTTCGCTGGAATTCTCAAAGATGACCTGAGTTTACTTGGGAACGGGAAGACCAAGTGCGACTCAAGTATCCACATCTTTTCACCAAGTCTACTTCCGAGACCAACACTAGCTGAATTCAGGGACTGAATTCCTTTTTGGGTGGGCGACTGTCACAACTCACAATTTCAGGTCATTTTTCCAAACCTCGACAATTTACTATTCACAAAATACTATTCATCATTTACTATTCACTGATCACTATTCATCATTTTTGGTGTCAGTTTGAGATTCCGAGAAGCATTTAAAAATTTCACTATTCACATGACACTATTCATTTCCGGAGGGAACACACTATTCATGTGCATCAATCATTTTATCGTAAGTTTAGTTTACGGGTATTTAAATTTGCGTAACCGGATTGGTTTAGCTGCGAATTCATGCATCATCAGTAGGGACACTTAATACGGAGTAGAAATAGTCTGCATATCATCACAATAGCATTTGCATACTATTCCACTCGTAGGATATTCAAATTAACGTTTTTGGAATATTTGACGTTTACGTATGTTTATTTTTAAATAAACGTTAATAGGCGATCAATAATGTGACTAACACGTCCGACGCTCCCGACTATGATCCTAACGTAATTTCATACTCATTATAATGATATAAAAATTATATTATTAATTTACCCGGTGTTTTGAAACCCCTTGCTATATTTTACGATATACGCTAAAAATTTCGTCGGATAACGATATCTCAACTCGACAATTATTTTAACACCCGATTCTTATCAGGAATGTGATTTCATAATTTTTACAACATCGTTATATTTTATTTGGTACCGTTAAACTCCATTTCTAGCAAACTTGATACCCGGTATTATTATTATGTACCCTTTTGTCCAAAAATCATTCCAAGCCATATTATAATATCAAACATTATACACATAGATCTAACAAACAAACAAAAAAAATCATCTCTTTCTCCCTTGCTCATACCCACGGCCAAGGAAGAAACACCAAGAGAAATCATCATTTTTCCAAGTTCAAGTCTTAATCAAACCTTATTAGTAATTCTTTTTAGGATTTTGAAATAAAAATCCAAGGTGTTATTAGGTTTTCATCTTCAAAAACTCTAATCTTTCAAGTAAGTATGTCAAACTCATTTTCATTATTTTACCAAGTTCTTATAATGTTCATATGATTTTTATACAAGATTTACATGCATGTGTTAGTTTATACCACTCCTTTTAAACTTTTATAAATTTTAAGCCCTAGAAATATATGATAGGTAAATCCTTGGTAGATCAACTAGGTGGATGATTTTTAGGAACCCATGACACCCTAAGAAGGAGTATGGTAGGTTTTGGGATATTTGGTTGTTGATTAGATGGATTTGGACAAGTTACAAACTAGGAAAACACATTTTTGAAACTATATATAACCTACTGTCCTTGTTTGCAAAACATGGGAAAATCAGTGGGTTGGGGGTAATTTTGGACCAAAGATTTAGAAAATACTTTCAAAAACGAAGCCGTGAGCGAAAGAACGGATAAAAACGAGCTTATAACGAAGGAGATATGATTTTTACAAGTTTAACGACGAAAAACTATTTTCTGAAAATATACATGCTGTTGGACGACATTCGACAGACAAAACGAGGCATTAGACGTAACCTAGAGGAGCCGAACTAGCAAAAATATGTTAGTATATGTTAAAACGAAACCGGGGATATAAAATTCTTAAGAAACGGACTTATAACAAAGAAGATACGAATTTTTGAATATAAATACTTCATATAAAATTCTGACAGCACTTGCACTTAGAATATTTTCAAGTAAAACCAGAATATTCACAAACTCCCATGTTTGGAGCCAATTTCCCGTCAATAGACTCATTTCTGGAGTCAGCAAACCAAGGAACAAAAGTTAGTACTCCTGTAATACTTTCCAAATCAGTTGGCCGTTTATCATTTGGACTTTAAGTAAGTAAACTATAGCTACTCAAAGTTACCCAGAAATGACAGTTTTGGCCTAAATGCCATACTTTTCGACCATTTATCTTAAAATCTAAATGCAATGGGTAAAATTTCACTACTGAACATTTTTAGATACTGTAACAAGATTTCTAAAAATTCTGAGTTTGTCCCCTAACTCTCAGTACACACTGTTTTGCGACTAGTTTTCCGAGGCCACTTTTAGTCGTTTTCAGAAATTAACAAGTATTGTATTTTACGACGAAAAGTTATATTTTCACAAGTTTTCACCAAATAACTATCATAGAACATCGTTACACCATATATACATGTAAAATACAGTATGACTTGACACGGCAAGATAAAATATAATTTTCAATGATTATACATGTTTTAAAATAATACGAGTGGTATAGATAACATATGCACTTGCATTCATGACATCATTATATAATCTAAGTAGATCATATTCATTCATATTAGGTTACGGCTAGTGTTCGCGCCTTGTTGTCCTTATCATTTCACCATCATTGTACCATCACTTCAGGTGAGTTTTCATTGCCCCGTTTTTAATTCAATATTTTGATTTCAAATCCCACGGGGGAGAACGCATTGCATCAATTATTTTTGTACATGCCAAAGTATCAAATTCCATACATTCCTTAAGTTGCCTTATTATCTTTTTAAGTCCCCTTTATTATCATGGACCGTTAATTATGCGTAAGCGAGAGTGAGTGGATAGATCTATTGGGGGTGACTCCCTGTCCGTGTTTGGTCGCTCCAACAGAAAACGGACGCATTTCATAAGAGTCTAGTTTGAGTGCCTGATAAACACTCTTTTGGGGCCAATTCAAATTATGTCTAGCTTCGGGGTCATGAGCTTAAGAGCCAATGTAGCATTATTTTGACATCTTGTCACCTCACTATATACTTGTGGCTAGTGTACATACAATTAAATTTATAAACCTATGATTTCTCACCAACATTATTGTTGACCGTTTTAGCGATGTATTTTCAGGAAATTAAGGTAGCTCTTGCTTGCATGCATGGACCTTCATGGAGTCGCGGAGTCGACACGTCTCACTTTTATCTTCATGCACTTATGAAACGTTTGATCTTGTTGAACTTATTTTACTTAAATTTGCAACACCTTTTGGGACCTTATTTTGTAAACTCTGAATGTTTTAATGATCAAACGATGTATTTTCCAAACGACACTTTAGGTCGTTCAATGTAACCGTAAATGTGATGCTATGGACAGTCACGCCCCAGGTATTCCATTCCGCTGCCAAACAGGTATTTTGGGGGTGTGACAAAAACGTTCAAGCCATTGACTAGCTTGATCACGTAGAGAGAATTGGAATAGGCGTAATCGAGTCGACTCTCTAGTTGCAACATCAAGGTCTATGGAATCTATGATTTTAAGGAAATCCTTGAGAAGTTGATTGGGATCTTCGGAACGAAGTCCATGGAATGCACATCTGCTTTGCACCAACCGGATGGTGTATGATCGCAAGGGGGACACATTGGCTCCTTGAGTGAGCTCAATGGTGTTTCGATAGCCTTGGTGGCTAGGACGGGAATACTCTCCTAAAGTTCATGGCCTAGGAGGTTGATTTGCTAGTGGTGGGTTTTGTGGGTGGTTTTGTTGAGGTGGGTTGATGGGATCAAAGATATTACCACCTTCCATGACGTCGGATGGTAAAGGTTACGAACAAAGAAACGAAGAAATAAGATAGACTAAAGAAAACCTAAAAATAAAAATAAAACCTTACTAGAAAGGAATCTAGCAAGTAGACCTAATAAAAAGAAATCCTAACCTAGATAATAACTATTCCCCGGTAGCGGCGCCAAAAACTTGATACGTGGGAATTGCGCCCTCGCAACAGGTTTTACCTCTCAAGGGATCTCGAGAAGCTTACAACCCCCACCAGGCAGTGTACCTGATCGTTGTACTATAGTATAGTGACAAGTACCGGGGGATTGATCGTTCAACTCAGAAATAGTGTCACTAGGATTAGAAAGCCTACTAAACTAGGTCTTGAGGTGAGGGATGATTCTTTTTGTATTTTTATATTTTATGGAAATCAATTAAAATCTCGGGTTTTGAAGGAGTGGGCGGAATTAGTTGCTAGCCAACTAACCCAATTAATCTAAAGATGCAATCAAAATAAAATAACAAAACTGAAAATGAAACTATTATACTAATATGGTGGAAACAATAATGAGAAAAGTTGTGTTTACTTAGATTTCATTACTCCCTAGATATCTTTTATAGGTTGATTAGCTTGTTACAATTGCATGGATGACAGGTCATATTCCTTAATACTAGTCGTAGGGCCGTGTACAATATTCCCTAAGTCTATAAGATCCTACTTCACTCCTATGTCGAGCCATTAGAAGCCCCTAACATGGGATCATTAGAATTCTCTTACGCATTAAATACAACCAAAAATCTTAGTACACCTCCGATCATGTTTCTTAAGACGTTCAAGCAAGTTACCAATGGAAGTCTGCTAGTTTTCTTAAGCCTAACATCGAATACAATCATTCGTAACAATTATAAACAAACAATCAACCCATAATTAACATCTAGGTTTCACTACATATAAGCAAACACAATAAAAATCTAGCCTAGCATGTTAAAGAGAAGACAAGCGTAAGATATAATCACACAACACATAGACATATTGAATGATTTGAATAAGTACTTATCTTCAATTGAACATGGAAGAATCAAGGGGTTGAAACCCTTGAAAAGCTGTTAAAATTCGTCTAGGGTTTATTACCTCAAAGTTGCACACCAATGAATGAAAATTGGAAAACTATATATAGATTTTACACCTTGACGGCGTCACGTTATAACTTGTGACGCCGTCAACTCGCCGCCATGATGAAAATCATATTGCCTAGATTCACTTCTGATGCCGTCATGTAGAAAATCACTCTGGGCCGTCACGTGTGTTTGGACCCTGACGGCCTAGGTAACGCCGTCAGGCCAATATGCCTAAAAACATTCTGGATTGTCACGTGTATTTTCCACTTCCACCTCTTTTTCCACTCTTGACGCCGTCATTTGTAGAACCTTGATGTCGTCAGGTACTGTTCCCAGCAAGAAATTTTGAGACTTAGCCGATTTCTTCACTTTTATGCTCCAAAAACGTCCAAAATGCTTCTTTTTCCAGATTTCTCTCCAAAAGTACCTAAAATGACAAAAGGAATGATTTAGGGCAATAATTGATCAAATAATCTCGAATTCGGGCTTAAATGACCCTTTAAAAGTAGTACACTTTTTGCCTCATCAACAGGCACCAATCGTGAAGGTAAAGTTGCTTATTGATTACTACCTTAGAAGTTGTGATATATATAGAAATGTCAGGCTTCTTTTCCTTCACGTCATCACCTGCAAAACGTAACGTTATGAAAACAAAATTTATAAACATCAACTGATATGAAGACACCAACAGTGGAATAAGTTAATAAACAAGGACCAAAAATAGTTTTAAAAAAAGAAATAAGCACCAGACCTTTAAGGATAATCATAACGATCCGCTTCATTTCTTGTGTATTTGTTTTCATGATCAACTCAGAATGAACAGTAGTCATCTCTATTCTGTCATAACAATTAATTAATGAGAAACAATAATAGCAAACAGACGAGAAACGGAAATTAAAATGTATGAATCAGCCAAGTAGACTCATAAATAACAAGTTATAGGAAATTATTGAAGTAAACAAATAAGTATTTTCATGTTCGTTATGATTTTAATACACACAGTGTTATTGCAAAGAGACACCACCAGCATACCTATTTTCACTTGATGCCAAGCGATCTAGCAAGTCATTTAACTCTTTAATAGTTAGTCCAACAGAAAAATCATGCCCTGCCTCCTCTGTAACACCTGCTCAGACCCAGGGGTAAAACTTAACGTCAGCATCTTTGCCACGAGATAGGTGTTCACCAAACTGTGACACATAGTAATTACCTGATATTTCACATAGTAATAGTCCTAACCAAATTCTTTGCCCTGAGGTGAAATAAAATAAAAGTAACAAGTCATTTAACAAGGGATCATGCCTCTAAAAGAATAAACGCAACAAAATGAGACATGCCAACTAAGCTAGTGAAAAGAGATCAAAGAACATCAACATCGAATTACAAGATACTGACTTTTACAAAATACATCGCAGTAGAAAGAATTATGTTCAAGATGTTAAAGTATACAACACCATCACGTGGGCTTCTATTTTACCAAGTCAAATTAGTTTTATTTATATTTATGTCTTACTTTTCAAAAAGGCTAGAGGAGTTACCTGTTACCTAGTCTTATGGGTTGTCCTAGTTTCTAGCTTAGTAGAGTCATGGTAGTTAGTTGAGTAAGTCATGGAGTCATGCTTTCCTATTTGTTCTCTTTTGTAAGCCTATAAAAGGCACTAGTTTGCATTGAATAAAGATCACAGAAAAAGCTCACTTGAGCACAAATCGAGTCTTCACTTTTCCATTATTATTCCTTTGTCAAGTTTCTTATATCAGATAATTGTAGTTTGTTCAACAATCTGGTACCAGAGCCAGAGATGGGTGATCTTCAAGTCGTTGGTGGAATCAAGAAACTTAACAAGCAGAACTACAATACTTGGTCTAACTGTATGTCATCTTACATGCAAGGCCAAGACTTGTGGGAGGTTGTGAACGGGAATGAAGTCAGACAACCAGAAGCAGAAGATGCTAATGGGGTGCTAAGGAAGTGGAGGATCAAAGAAGGCAAAGCAATGTTTGCTTTGAAGACGACAGTCGAAGATGATGTGTTTGAGCACATCCGAGATGCGGCAACACCGAAAGAAGCTTGAGATACGTTCGCTAAGCTGTTCTCGAAAAAGAATGATACGAAACTCCAACTCCTGGAGGGTGAGTTGCTATCGGTGGCGCAACACGATCTAACGATCGCACAATACTTTCACAAAGTGAAGACATTATGCCGAGAAGTTTCTGAATTGGATCCAGATGCTCCAATTGGTGATACTAGGATGAAGTGAATCATCATCCATGGTTTAAAGCCTGAATTTAGGAGCTATGTTGCTGCGATACAAGGTTGGCAAACTCAACCATCACTTGTTGAATTCGAGAATTTGCTAGCAAGCCAGGAAGCTTTAGCTAAGCAAATGGGAGGAGTCTCGATTAAGAAGGATGAAGAGGCCCTCTATGCTAATAAAGGAAAAGGGAATTCTAAGCAACATTTCAAAAGCGGTTTAAAAAAGAATGATGACAAGGCGAAAGATCATGATGACGAAAGTCGTTCTCGTACAAGCGGAGGCCCAAAGAGTCATTCTAGTGGCAAGAAGTTTTCACTAAAATGCTATAATTGTCGTAAGAAAGGGCATCTAGCAAGAGACTGTCGATCAAAGAAGGTTGTAGAAAGCAACAATGTTACTTCAAAAAGTAAGATGAATGGGATTTCGAGGCATGGTTTGCTGTTGATGAAGAAGAGTTTGCTCTTGCAACAATAACATCAGATAAGACGATCGATTATGAAAATGATTGGATCGTTGACTCAGGATGTTCGAACCATATTACCGGTGATAAAGAAAAGCTGAAGAACATCTCAAAATACATAGGAAGTCGAGTTGTTGTGACGGCAAACAATTCAAGGTTACCGATAGCACATGTTGGTAACACAATACTTTCTCCCTGTTGCAATGATACCGATGTCTCACTAAAAGATGTTTTCCATGTTCCTGGTATGAAGAAAAACCTTATATGTCCGTTGCTCAATTAACATCTTCTGGACATTATGTTTTGTTTGGTCCGCAAGATGTAAAAGTTTATCGAGATCTGGAGGTTCACGGTGATCCGGTAATGATGGGACAAAGAATGGAGTCGGTTTATGTGATGTCGGCAGAAACCGCGTACGTAGACAAGGCGAGACGAAACAAGACGGCTGATCTTTGGCACATGCGGTTGAGTCATGTTAGCTATTTCAAGCTAGAAGAAATGATGAAGAAGTCAATGTTGAAGGGACTTCCAAATCTTGATGTGAGAATAGACACTATATGTGAAGGTTGCCAATATGTGTAATACACCGTAAAATTCCAGGTCATTTATTAATGCTAATTGTCAACATTATTCTTAACTAAGCCATTTTTACGGGCTAATTTAAGATTTTTACATGAGACACTGTCTGTTTGAACACCCGATTGTTTTGTTCACTATTTATTTGACACCCGAATGTTATGAACACCGTTTGTTTAACACCCGATTATGCATTGTCACCCGATATCACCCGAATGTCACTCTTGGATATCACCCAATGAGGATAAACACCGGTAACTCCCACTTGCGACCCGACACCCAAAAATTGAACACCGAGATTTTATTAATATATATATTTATATTAGATATATATATATATATATATATATATATATATTAACTTTCACCAAATTTATTATTATATATATGAGTATATATATATAAATGACGGCACCGTTTAAATATTTAAGGTTTTCACAAACCGACACCGATACCGAAATATATTTCACAAACTTTACGAACACCGACACCTCATATTTTTGGGCCCCACAAGCCGACTCTATTTCTTTTCTACTTGGGCCGATTACACCCCCAAGCCCACACGACATTTCTTCCTTCTTTTCTTGGGCCGAACATGTCACAAGCCCATTTAATTTATGTCCCTATTGGATCGAATATGTGAGCCCACATGGTTGCTATTTTTGTTTCTCCTTTTCGTTTTCTCTTTGGTGTTACACGATGTAACAACCCGTAATTTTCTAGACTGCTTTTAATAATAAATTATATTTATTATTTCCTGAGTTTCACTTTTCGACTTTTCGGAACTTATTTGAATCAAATACGAGAAGTTATCTCACTTTAGTTGAAACATGAGCTCGCGCACGAACCGACCTATAGATAGTATGGTTAGTCTAATAAACACATTTTGTAACCATCATTTATTCTTATTTTTCCTCTATATTTCTTTTATAGAAACAAAATCAAAACCACATTTTACACGTTAACGAATTTTAAACGTGTGATTAAAACACCACGACTCATATTTAAACTTAGACGGGACACAAAATACATAACGTAAATTTTTTTAAACCACTCCTTTTCACCATATCCTAGTCTTGCCGTCCCTCCTCTAATTGGAATAGTGTAATATATATATGTGAAACCTTACTTTTAAATTTCCAAAATCTTGACAATTTTGACCAAAAATCTAACTAAACCTTACACCACCATGATGGATATCAAATCAACCATTCTTCTTTGCTTTCCTCCCATTTCATACGCCACCCCCATCTCATGCCCCTTACTTCTTCATTAATTTCTAGTCCTTTTTGTCCCTAGCTTATTTGACTAAACTTAAGACCATGTTTTGAACTAACTACTATAAAATGGAAGCAAACAAGTTAACTTTTTCAAACAAAGAAAACACATTTAAACACTGTCACACTTTAACATTCGGACAAGAAAGAAACAAAGAAGAAAGGAATTGGTTTTGCACTTGGAGGGCTTGGGTAATAGCTTGGAGTAATTGGGTTTTAATAATCTTGGGTTAAGATTTTTGGTTCTTTGGTCTCCTCATTCACTCGACACAACTCACCGTAAGAACCAAACCCCATCAACTTGTATGAACTTCTTGTTTTGAAACTAAATTGCATGCTTATATATATATATATATATATATATATATATATATATATATATATATATATATATATATATATATATATATATATATATATATATTAAGATATGAAAACCGAATAAAAATGTGTCTCATGGATGTCACTGTCGAGAACATGCATCTATTCATTTGATTTTTCATGCAAGAACTAACCATGTATATGTTAAAATATGTATAAGTTAAGTATAGTGTTTTTACTCGGCATTGTAACTCTCGACATAAACACATATATAAACGATCACATATACATGTTTTCATATTGCAAGTTGGTTTTGTTGTGCTTAAAAGAACTTGTGTGGCAAATCTTTGGTCTCGTTAACACATATACATTTCGAAACGAAACTCGTACTCATGTTGTGTTTCCAAATCGACATACACACATTTCATGTCGAACTTGTTGAGTTTTTTTTTTTGGAACCTAACACGACTAAAAGAAGGCTTATATGTAAACAAAGCTAAGTTTTGGGCTCGTTGGACAAGTTTTTATACGTATTACATGGCTTATTCGTGACTCATTTAGCTTATTTTCGAGCTAATAAACTTATATATGGTAGCTCATGAACTTTTATCACTTATGGGGTTTTATACAACTCTTGAATTGTTTGACTTATTTTGGTCACCTCTTCGTATCTTGAGCCTATTCACGAGCTTAAGTACTTATCTGAGAAAAGAGGTAAATCAATTTGGTGAAGGAGTAAACACAAAACTATTTCTGTTATACAAAAACTCGCGAGACAGTTTGTTTAGCAAATATATAACACAAATACATGCACATATATGCTCACTGTTAAGTTATTCATGAGATGAAAAATTCACAGATTTAAAGGCTAATTAAATAACTAGTGACACTCTTAAGATATTTTATTTAACCTTTTGATCACATTATAACTAATATATTCTTAACGGTGGCACTCTTTTGGACCCAAACTTGTACAATTTTATAACTAATAATAAAAATGTCAAATTTCATGTTTTCAACACATTTCACTTATGTTGTTTTCAATTAATACATTTATTAAATATTACTAAATTTCTGACTAAAAGACAAAAGTTAAAAATGATAAGAAAATATTTATAGCAAAAATTCATATAAATATTTTCTAACTTATCATCTACTAACTAAATATATATACACACATTTATATATACACCGTATCAAGTAACCGTTACTAATATAAATACTTAGCGTAAAGTATTTAATATCATTTTACGAAACATTTACTTTCACAAACACTTTACTTGTGAATACTTTTCGTACTAAGTCTTTCGGTTACTCCCGAACCAAAAATTTAATCGTCATGAATACTTTTATATATATCCGTACATTTGTCCAAGAGCCAATACTTACAAATATTTTGAAATGATATAAACGTAAACTCTGCCACACGAGCAACATTAAACACAACCACTTGTAAACACATAAACTAATTAAACACTTTGAATCGTGAGTGCACAAAACTGTATTCTAAGAATTGCCATACTAATCTAGGTTGCGTGTCGGAGCCGTGCACACTTTCTACTTGATTATTTCACCAGACGACTTGCTGAGGTGAGTCATAGCCCCACTTTTACTCGTTTAATTACTTTATAAATTCTTTGGGGGAGATACATGTTCAACTATTTTTTTTTTTACTTTCACAATTACTCTAAACATTTACATATTACTGTAAGTTTAGAGCCCCACTCTTTACTTTACTTTGCTTTACAAACATGGGTGAGAAACATGCAACACACTTTATGAACTATTGCTTTTATGCAACACACTTTATGAACTATTTGCTTTTATGTAACACAATTTATGAACTATTGTTTTTATGCAACACACTATATATGAAATGTCAATTGCTTTCATGCAAACCTCTTTTATGGACCAAACTAAAACTTATGCTTATTTAAACTATTACGCGGATTAGCCTAAGCCATTGAATCCCACTATGCCCAAACTCATGAACCGTCAATTCCTGCTGGGAAGCGCGAATGTTATAAATAGATCTATTGGAGGTGACTCCCCCGTTCGGTTTGACCGGATAGGCAAACGTGAACGTATAACATGTCGAATTACAAGTGTATCGGGATAAACACTTGCCGGGCCTTATATCTAACATGCTTCTAGAGCATGCACACTGTTATAGCTTCGGTTGCATGAACTTAGTGCTAGCGTAATAGAATTTTACTTTTATGTGATATTATATTCGTTGTAATGATCACATACTTTTTCTATGGTCCAACTTTATGCTTAATACTTATGGTCTACTTTACTGATATTTTTCATGACACTATGAGTAAAGCAGTAGTCACTAAAACTGAACTTGATTTGTATGTGAATGGTTGTTCACACTCGAAAACCTTGTGGTCGACTTTACTACATTTACTTGAAAGTAAACTATATTTTCATGACATTGTGAGCGACACAATGGTCACAAAACTTTTATCGAACTCACATTTCTTTTATACTAAATTGCTATTTATACAAACCTATAAACTCACCAACCTCGTGTTGACACTTTTTAGCATGTATTTTCAGGTTTAAGGCAATAACTACTATTGAAGGCTTTTGGCAAGGCATGGCATGGTCATAGATGACTCTGATGTATTTGGGACCGTTTTATTTCTTTTATGGGCCTATGTTTCCACATTGTTTTTGAAATGTTGTAAACATAATGCTTTTGATATGAAATTTCTTCTAAACGGTTGAGGTAAAAACCGTTCTTTGTACTTGTGTTATGATACCGATTTCGTAGCACGCCAATGAATGTATGCTTCCGCTGGACCCGATTTTTGGGGGTGTTACACACGAAGCCAACAAACTCAGCTCCCACACACACCTTTGAAACTACTCTTGATTTTTCCTTGGTTCCCTATCATCTCGACAACATACTTACAACACCATTGACTTTGCACCTTGGAAAACCTCAAGCCACCCTATGAAGCCGTCAAACCACCGGATAAACTTAATAACCACCTAGTCGAGTTTACCTTATGGATCATGTGCTCCTTTACCTCCAACACACTAATACCACATGAGCCTAATTGTATTGTTTATTGCCTACAACTCCTAAATTAATCCAAAGTAAACTCTAGTTGCTCCCTCCACCTCCAACTCGATTTGACAAGGACTCAAGACAAGAGACAAAGTTGTCTACCTTCGAATGACACTTGAGTAACATGTTTCACCATGCCAAACATACAACCACCCTCACTATCCTATATAAACCACATTTAATGCATTTTCTCACACTTGCAAGAGTTCATCAAATCTCATATCACCAAAACTCTTTTTCTTTCTTTCTTGGCTGCTAACGAGAAGAAGCAAGGAGGACACAAGCAAGGGTTGAGTAAGGGACGAGTTGGATAACTAAGTTTTGGGTACAAGATCACTTCACGAAGAGGGTGTCATTTGGTTGCTCTCGTTGCTCATACACTCGAACTCATCACCACCAACTTTTGGTGTTATAAGTTTTCCATTTCCTATTTCATTTCCTACTCTAAGATCATGCATATCACCTAAGGATCACACACGACACGCTTAATTTTTGGAAATTGTATTTTGTTACACTTATAGCTTACCACATGACTCGACACACTTTGAAATGCCCTCGCCATTTCATTTTTACACGTACAACTTATATATTTTCTTTGACCCTCCCAATATTCGACTCGAGCTTAACCAAGATCACCAAACATGCAAATCTCATACGTTTTTAAACCACGAAAACTAGACCCAAACCAAGTACTAGTCGAACAAGCTTTTAAAACAAAGACACACCCATTTTGGGCCTTACCGGGCTAACAAGCCCAAACGAGTTTTCTTATAATATTTTCGAATGGAAACCGATTTATAAACACCAAGTTTTACAAATAATAAAGGATAAAAATGGTAACTTTTATAAAGATAAAAGTTAACTTTTCGAAAACTAGAGTTTGGACTAATTTTGCAAAGAGTCCCACGTTAGGGACTAAAACCGTCAAAATAGTAAACTTTCGAACCAATATTTAAAATACCGAAACTCTTTTGAAATGAAGGGTATAAACCGTAATTTTCCAAAGTTTGGGGAACAAAATGTAAAAAGGTTCAAAAAGGACCATATTGTGATTATTATTAACCAAAGGGTAAAAAGTGTAATTTTGGTAAAGTTAAGGGTTAAATTATGACAAGGTATATTTATAACTAATTATTTCATATAATTTTATAAATACATATATTTTTCTTTAGCTTGAATATTTATATAAACATATATATATATATATATATATATATATATATATATATATATATATATATATATATATATATATATATATATATATATATATATATATATATATATATATATATGTGTGTGTGTGTGTGTGTGTATAACTTTATTAAAAATATTTAATCATAAATATTTTTAAACGATATTATTTTCACGACGAGATAATATTTAATCAAACACCGATTCGTAACAACACTAACAATAACTACGTAAAGTTATTTGAAATACATTTAAGACACCCGAAACGGATATCACCTTACACGTGATATATCACACGTCATTTACGACACGAATCTAAAACACCGATTACAATATATTTATAGGTCGCAAGTCGGAGGAATTTCATTGCTTATCATAGCAATACACCGTCACTTTGAGCACCGTTGTGATTACGCACCTTTCAAGTGAGTTCATGGTCCCACATTTTTAATTGTTTTTAAACCCCGTAGGGAGATTCATGCTATAAATCGAACACAAGTATTTTCTGTATGCTGTTATCACCTAATATTGCCTAAGTTGACACCTGTGCTACAAGTCCCTCATATCACGAACCTTAATCACTTGCGAGTGAGCGCGAATATAGTTGATAGATCTATTGGAATGGCAGCCCGCCTCTGTCAAGGTGATCACTTGGCAGGAGGTGTGCTATATTCGAGGTATTATGGAAATTTGGCACATTTCCTGTCAGCGAGGGCCCCTTGTCATTTACATCCGCTGTGGTGTAGATGATTGTTATTATCTTTATGATATGTCAAATCAATGTTAAGGCTTGCGTTTCGTGAGGCTTAGGAGCAATATTACACCCGATTTAGTCAAGACCTGTCTATCTTGGCTTGTTTATTTTCAAATGCTTGACTTGTGTTCACATTATTACAATTTAAACTACTATGGATTCACTCAACCTTTGTGTTGACTTTTTAAGCATGTTTATCTCAGGAAATTAGCATGCATGGCGGCACGGAGCTGGCAAAAGGGCACAGGACCTCCATTTTATTTCAATAATTATATCATTCTTTACAAACTCATCACCACTTTTGTGAAACAATTAACATTTTGGAAAAATGTTTGTAACTCTGAATATTTGAGTTTTCATGGAATGATATTGGCAATCTTTTGAATTGTTTTCTATGAGTATGACTGTGTACAAAACTGTAATGTCCCCGATTAGACTTCCGCTGCTTAATCAAATTTCGGGGTGTTACAGATTGGCATCAGAGCCATGGTTATAGAGAACCAAATGATTTTTCAAAACATTGGACTATAACCTCACCGGATTTTTTTAAACAAACTATTTATCACCGAAGTGCCCTCCGTGCCAACGCTTGCCAAAGTCATGTTTTAAGGTTTGATTTTTAGCACCCATTGCATTTAGCTCACTATGACACTATGATCACTGTGCATGTAGCATTATGTAGACTAAATGACTTATATCACTGCTATTTTGGGATGTTACAGTACCATGTCGCCCACGGTTATTATTTTGTCCGACAGTGACGACGTCGTACCAGCATCATCCACTCACCCTACTATTGACTTATCTGATTATGACACCCATGACACCCGAGACACCCATGATTCTGACCATGACACCCAACCTGTATCACCTGCTATACCATCTCCTGTTCCATCTGGAGACCCCTCTGCTGACACTGAGCCCTTTGAGGAGGGTGAGGTTGCTTCTACACCCATTGATTCCTTTGCTATTCAGCCTCTCTTTCGTCCTGTCTGTGGACCCATGACACAGGGGCAGTACCTTTATGATCAGTACCTGACATCTCAGCAGTTTCTTGCGGCTGATGATCGTCCTACACCACCTGCTAGCCACCACTCCGGTTCAGATGCTGATGATGAGTCTTCTGACTCCGATACTTCTGACACTGCTGCTTCTATCCCACCACCATCCCCGCCTGCACCGATTCGTCGGCGCAAGCGAGTGAGGATTCTTGAGCCCTATGAGCCTGAGCCTTTCGGCGAGTTGTTTAGATACCATGAGGGAGACTTTACCCGCAAATGCACGGCTCGGAAACGAGTCTGCATTTTGCCTGCTTCTACTGTTACACCACCTGTATCTACACCTGTACCTACACCTATATCATCACCCATATCTGTATTACCACCTGTTTCTATGCCAGATTTGACACCTGTGGCATCACCAGCACCTCCACCATCACCTGTATCACCCCCACCTGAGCCACATCCTTACATGTTGCCTACTTACACCGCACCTCCTACCTCTGAGGTTTTGCCACCCATGCCACCACCTACAGTTTTCTACTCTCAGACTACCACTGTACCGATACCATCACCTGCTACATCACCTGTACCATCACCTGCTCCTACCGAGACACCCACCTCACCTGGTATTCATAGATTGGTTGATGCTCGTCGATGGTCGTTTTTGTTAGACTACATACGTAGATGGAGATTAGCTGAGGGATCACCTAGGGCTGCTGAGCTTGGAGATGGCTCTTCAGCGGTGTTACCGGTCACTGGAGAGCCGATACACCCCACTATCCCTCTTTTGGCTGCTAGATTGATTAGACATGAGAGTCGTCTTGACGAGCTATTGAGTGTTATCGAGGATATATCCTTGGAGAGGATCGAGTGTATGCAGGAGGAAGTCGAGAACCTCGTGGTACATAGGACAGCTTTAGAGATGGTATTTGAGATGATGAGGACAGAGATCGAGGAGGCACAGGCTACCATCACTGATTTTGGTCATCGACTGGATGTTCAGAGGCACGAGATTGATGATTTGAGAGCGATTGCGGCCATTACACAGGAGATGATGGAGCATCAGGCGCAGGAGTTAGCTGCATCCAGTTCTACCATCCATGCACTTTCAGCCACTATTGAGGAGATTCAGGCCCGTGAGAGATCCAGAGACATGGAGATGTTGGGGATGATCCGGATTATCAGAGAGCTAGAGAGGAGATCAGGAGGCGCACCTGGACCTTCATAGATCTATGACATGTCATTACTTACAGAGACATCTTAACTTGCCGCCTGTGGCATTAATAATTGTTGTAAGTTATTGTTTTGTAACAATGAATTCCAAAAGTTATTAAAACTTTATGTTGGTTACGATTGTAACGTATTGATATTGATTTATGATGTTCTAGTTGTCTGATCTTTCTTTTTATTATGCTCCCATATTGAGATTCATTATAATTTCCATGTGTGTTGTTACATGTCATGATGTTTATTTATGAATGGTATGGTTATGTTGATGTATGTATTTATGGTGTGGTTGTGATATGTACTTTGTGATGATCTCGACTATTATGAGTTGGTTACACTATTTCTCTTGTTATTGATGTTTGGGATTTGTACTTATGCACTTGCGATTTTATAGAGTTATGGCCCCAAGGAAAACCGCTACTGCTACCTCGTCACCCGCTATGACCCAGGCTGCTATAAGAAAGTTGGTTGCCGACAGTGTTGCTGCAGCTTTAGAAGAGCAGGCTGCTGCAATGGCATGAACTAGTAGCAATAACCGAGCCACTGCTGAGAGCGAGTCTGCTACGACTCGGAAGTGCACCTATAAGGATTTCATTGCTTGTAAACCATCTCACTTCAAAGGAACTGAAGGAGTAACAGAGCTTGCTCGATGGTTTGAGCGAACTGAGACTGTGTTTGTAAGGAGCGGTTGTGCCGCGGAAAGCCGAGTCTCGTGTGCAACTGGAACATTGTTGGAAGACGCGTTGTCTTGGTGGAATGCAACTGCTCAGAAGATAGGTGTGGAGGAGGCCTATCAGATTACCTGGGCTGATTTTAAGGAGAAGATGTTGAAGAAGTTCTGCCCTAGAGGTGAGATCAAGAAGTTAGAAGACGAGTTTCACACGTTGGTTTTGAAAGGAAATGATCTCAGGGCTTACGACAGGAGATTTCAGGAACTTGCTACACTTTGCCCTTCTAAGGTTCCCGATTTGGAAAAGTTGTTGGAAAGGTACATTGAAGGATTACCCAGGAGCATTGAGGGAAACGTCACCTCGTCTAAGCCTCAATCTTTGGATGAAGCAATGTCTATTGCCCAAAGACTGCTAGACCGGGAGATTAAGCGTAACTCTGCTCAGGGAAACAACGATCACAAAAGGAAGCTTGATGATCGAAGGACAAACAACAACAACAACAACAACAGTAACAGCAACAACCGAAACCCCAACCGTAACTATCACCATGACAGAAACACCCACCACAACCAACAAAACCGACGACAGGAAGCGGTCAGAGCTTATGTCGCTGCACCAGTTAAGGATGCTAGGTATGCTGGACCTCTCCCATTCTGTGACAAGTGTAAGATGCATCACAATGGACCCTGCTATGCTAAGTGCGGGAAGTGTTCAAGGGTTGGACATAAGACACAAGATTGCAAGGCGACAGGAGCCAACTTGCAACCCGTGGCTGTAGTATGCCATGCTTGTGGAGAGAAAGGACACTACAGGCGACAGTGCCCTAACAAGGATAACAATGCACGTGGGAGAGCATACGTGCTGGGAGATGGAAATGTCCAACAAGATCTGAACGTAGTCACGGGTACGTTCTTTCTAAACAACCGCCTCGTTAAAGTTTTATTTAATTCCGGAGCCGATCAAAGTTTCGTATCTGTTTCACTTGCACCCCTGCTTAATATTACACCCACCCGACTAGACACCACGTATGAGATTGAATTAGCTGATGGAAAGCTAGTGAGCACTAATACTATACTCCGAGGTTGCACCCTACGACTACTAGACACCCCATTTGCCATTGACCTTATGCCTATTAGACTTGGTAGTTTCGACGTCGTTGTAGGAATGGATTGGTTATCCGAGAACCGCGCTAAGATCATTTGTGACGAAAAGGTCGTTCACATTCCACTAAATAACGAAACCCTGGTTGTTCGTGGAGAGCGAAGTAAGACACGTTTGAGCGTCATTTATTGCGTCAAGGTTGAGAAGTACATAGAACGAGGATGTCAAGTCTTTTTGGCTCAAGTCACCGAGAAGAAGTCGGAAGAGAAGCGACTCGAGGATGTGCCAGTAGTCAGGAACTTTCCAGAAGTTTTCCCTGAGGACTTGCCTGGCCTTCCGCCGATTCGTCAAGTGGAATTTCAAATTGACTTGATGCCAGGAGCCGCACCCGTAGCACGAGCACCCTATAGGCTAGCATCGTCAGAAATGAAGGAGTTATCTGGACAATTGGAGGAATTGTCAGATAAAGGATTTATTCGCCCTAGTTCATCACCGTGGGGAGCCCCGGTGTTGTTTGTAAAGAAGAAGGATGGAACCTTCAGGATGTGTATCGATTATCGTGAGTTGAACAAATTGACGGTTAAGAATTGATATCCGTTACCAAGGATTGACGATTTGTTTGATCAACTGCAAGGATCGAGTGTCTACTCGAAGATTGATTTGAGATCGGGTTATCACCAACTGAGAGTTAGGGAAGAAGACATCCCTAAGACAGCTTTCAGGACAAGATACGGTCACTACGAATTCCAAGTAATGCCATTCGGTCTAACAAATGCACCCGCTGTATTTATGGACTTAATGAACCGAGTGTGCAAACCCTATTTGGATAAGTTCGTGATTGTATTCATCGATGATATCCTTATTTATTCACGTAGTAAGAAAGAGCACGCAGAACACTTGAAGGCTATACTAACACTGCTCAGAGAAGAGAAATTATACGCCAAATTTTCCAAGTGTGATTTTTGGATTGAGAAGGTATAATTTCTCGGGCATGTTATTGACAGTAAGGGTATTCATGTTGATCCCGCCAAGATCGAAGCTGTTAAAAATTGGGCGTCACCTACGAGTCCTACCGAGATATGCCAATTTTTAGGTCTTGCCGGATACTATCGGAGATTTATTGAAGGTTTTTCAAGGATTGCTAAACCTTTGACTGAGTTAACACAGAAGAAGAAGAAGTTTGAATGGGGAGATGAGCAAGAATCAGCATTTCAGTTTTTGAAGCAGAAGCTTTGTGAAGCACCGATATTAGCACTACCCGAAGGAAGTGAGGACTTCGTGGTATATTGTGACGCATCAATCCAAGGTTTGGGTGCCGTATTGATGCAGAGACTTAAAGTAATCGCTTACGCTTCTAGACAACTTAAACCCCACGAGGAGAACTACACTACTCATGATCTAGAATTAGGAGCGGTAGTATTCGCTCTTAAGATCTGGAGACACTACCTATATGGAACCAAGTGTACGGTTTTCACCGATCACAAGAGTCTTCAACACATTTTAGATCAAAAGGAGTTGAACATGAGGCAACGTCGATGGCTAGAGTTGCTAAGTGACTATGATTGTGAGATCCGTTATCACCCGGGGAAGGCAAACGTTGTAGCAGATGCCTTGAGTCGAAAGGAACGACTTAGACCCCTCAGAGTTAGGTCATTGGGTATGACAATTAGATCACCACTGCCATCTCAAATTCTTGAAGTTCAAACAGAGGCTCTTAAGGAAGAGAATAGACCGCACGAGAAGATTTACGGTATGCCAGAAAGCACGAATGGATTTGTCAAGAAACCAGATGGAAGGCTGTGTTTCAAGGACAGAAGTTAGATTCCATTGTATGGAGGAATACGAGATCTCATCATGCACGAGTCTCATAAGTCTAAATATTCCATTCATCCTGGTTCAGATAAGATGTATCAAGATTTAAAGAAGTTGTATTGGTGGCCAAACATGAAAGCTGACATTGCAGAGTATGTCGGTAAGTGTTTGACCTGCTCAAGAGTAAAGGCTGAACATCAAAAACCATCCGGTCTTTTGGTTCAACCCGAGCTACCAATGTGGAAATGGGAAAGGATTACAATGGATTTCATTACGAAATTACCCAAGACATCGAGTGGGTTGGACACAATTTGGGTTATTGTTGATCGTCTCACGAAGTCAGCGCACTTCTTACCGATCAAAGAGACTGATGATATGGATGTTCTTGCACGTTTGTACCTTAAAGAGATAGTTTCCCGGCATGGAGTGCCGATTTCTATTATCTCCGACCGAGACAGCCGTTTCACGTCTAACTTTTGGCGATCTTTACAGAAAGCCTTGGGAACTAAGTTAGATATGAGTACAGCTTACCATCCACAGACTGATGGTCAAAGTGAAAGGACTATACAAACCCTGGAAGACATGCTTAGGGCATGTGTGATTGATTTTGGAAAAGGCTGGGATAAACACCTACCGTTGGCAGAATTTTCATATAACAACAGTTATCACGCTAGTATTAAGGCTGCACCGTTTGAAGCACTTTATGGAAGAAAGTGTAGATCACCAGTTTGTTGGGCTGAGATTGGAGATGTACAACTCTCAGGTCCCGAGTTGATACTTGAAACCACTGAGAAAATAGTAAAGATTAGGCAACGATTACAAGCCGCTAGGGATCGGCAAAAGAGTTATGCCGATGTGCGAAGGAAACCAATAGAGTTTCAAGTTGGAGACAAGGTCATGCTTAAGGTATCATCTTGGAAAGGAATGATTAGGTTTGGAAAATGTGGAAAGCTAAACCCAAGATACGTTGGACCCTTCGAGATCATTGAAAGGATCGGTCCCGTGGCGTACAAACTGGAATTACCTGAGGAACTCAGTAGAGTACACAACACCTTCCACGTGTCAAATTTGAAAAAGTGTTTATCGGACGAAACACTTGTGATTCCACTGAAGGAGATCAGAATCGATGATAAGTTGAACTTTATTGAGGAACCCGTTGAGATTATGGATAGGGAAGTCAAACGACTTAAGCATAGTCGCATTCCCATTGTTAAGGTCAGGTGGAACTCTAAGAGAGGACCCGAGTACACATGGGAGCGCGAGGATCAAATGCGTGCCAAATACCCACAACTATTTGATGAGACAACCCCGAGCACCGATTCAACTTTGGATTCCGGGACGAATCCAATCTAACGGGCTGATACTGTAATACTGTCATAACCCACAATTTCAGGTCATTTTTCCAAACTTCGACATTCTACTATTCACAAATTACTATTCATCGATCACTATTCATCGTTTTACTATTCATCGTTTTTGAGGTCAATTTGACATTCCGAGACAAATTCAGAAATTTTACTATTCACTTGACACTATTCATTTCCGAGAGAAAACCACTATTCACGTGCATTACTCATGTCATCGTAAATTTAGTTTACGAGTATTCAAATTCGCGTAACCGTATTGGTTCAGGAGCGAATTCATGCATTATTATCAGGGACATTTCATACGGACTAGAAATAGTCTGCATATCATCATTAGAGCACTTGCATACTATTCCACTCGTAGGGTATTCAAATTATATTCTTAATATAATTGACGATTTACGTATGTTTATTTTAAATAAACACTAATACGCGAACTATAAATGTGACTAACACGTCCGACACTCCCAACTATGATCTCAATATATTTTTATATTCATTTTTATAATATAAAAATTATAATATTAATTTACCCGATATTTTGGATATTTATTTTAATTATTAACTTAAGTTTACTAAAATTTCGACGGTTTTCGTAGAAATTAAACTATAATTATCTAAACACCCAATAATTTTACCCAACCTATTTTTATAATTTTTATAACTTTATTTTATCCCGGTTAACTCCGTTAAAATTTATTTTTAGTTAACCCGGTACCCGGTACACTTTAAAACTACAACTAAACACAATATAATACATAAGACACCAAAAGTCATACACCAAGTCCCCCTCCCCCCCTTGACTTGCCGCCCCCCCCCCCCCCCCCCCTTTCCAATCTCTTACAATGTTTACTTACACACTCAAGTTTCATTAATGCCTATACTAACCTTGTATAAAATAATAATAATACTAATAATACATAAAACTATACTAGATCTTTTTCATCTCATTTACAACTAGCCAAGGAAATCTTTTTCTCTCTTTTTCTCATAAGGGTGCTCGGCCTAGGGTAATCAAGAAGCAAGAAAACATCATTTTTCAAAGATCTAAGTATAATCTTGTTCTTATAGTTGTCCTTGTTAGAGTTTTGAGATAAAAACTCAAGGATTGTTAGGTTTTCACCATCCAAACTTCATTAATCTTCCAAGTAAGTTAACAAAACTCATTTCATAATTTTTACAAGTTACTACTATGTTTATATATTTTCTTACAAGAACTCATGCATATATTGGCTTATACCACTCCATTTTGTATATATTTAACTTTCAAGCCCTAGAAATGATTTTTTTGGTTAGATCCTTGTTAGATCTACTTGGTTTTGATGTTTAGGAACCCATGACACCCTAAGAAGGTGTATGGTAGGATTAGACTAGTTTTGTGGTGATTGAAAGTGGTTTGATTGAAGATGGAACTAGATTAGAACCCTAGAAACGATTTTTGAAACATTAAAAATACCTACTGTCCCTATTTTTATTTCGTGGGAAAATCAGTGGTTGATGGTTAATTTTTGACCAAAGATTTAGAAAATACTTTCAAAAACGAAACTTTAGGCGAAAGAATGGATTAAAAAGAGCTTATAACGAAGGAGATATGATTTTTGCAAATTTAACGACGAAAACTATTTTTATAAAAACTGCACGCTGTTCGGCAGATTTCGACGGGTAAATAGAGGCATTAAACGTAACCTAGAGGAGCCGAGTTATCAAAAATATATTACTACATACAAAAACGAATCCGTGGATATAAAGAACGAGGAAAATGAACCTAAAACGACCAAGGTATACCCGTTTTAACATCGTCAAACTATATATATATATTTGGTCACAAATAAAAATAATAACTTACGCACTAAATGGTATATTTTCTAGAAATATTACTAAGGACTATATTCTTAACAAATGAATACGTATGACCTAAGAGAATATTTATACGACTTAACGACGTTATTTTAAGGTTTTCGATGCGAGGAATTTAACCCTAACATTTTCATACAAGATAGTACGACAAGTTATATACTTTTATATATGGACTTATTTTTCCTAAGTATGGAAACTATTTTACTATGACGATAACTAGTACTTCCAAATTACGAGTGGTATGGGTATCATGTGCATGTGCATTCATTACATTACGGCTTGATCTAAATTAGATCACGATTATTCATTTAGGTTGCGGCTAGTGTTCGCGCCTCATTGTCCCGACTACTTTTACGTCATTGTACCATCTTTGTACCATCATTTCGAGGTGAGTCTTCATAGCCCCGTTTTTAGTACTTATTTGATTTTAAATCCCACGGGGGAGAATACATTGCACTATTATCTTTATACATGCCCAAGTATTAAATTCCGTACATTGCTTAAGTTGCTAGTACTACCACTTCAAGTCCCCTTTATTATCATGGACCGTTAATTATATTGCCAAGCGAGAGTGAGTGGATAGATATATCGAGGGTGACGCCTCCATTCGTGTTTGGGTTGCTCCATAAGGAAAACGAATGCATTTCATGTCTAATATAGTACGAGTGTCTGGTAAACACTCCTTTGGGGAAAATTTTAGTACGTCTAGCTTCGGGGTCATGAGCTTAAGAGACAATGTAGCTTTTTGACAATTTGTCACTTTACTTTATACTTGTGGCTTATGTACTTACGAATTACTTATAAACCTATGATTATTCACCAACTTTATGTTGACCGTTTTCGCAATGTATTTCTTAGGTAACTAAGGCATATTCTCATGGCATGCATGGAGTCATTTTGTGTATCAAGGATGACGCGTCTTTTTTTTTGGATTTCATGCACTTATGAACTATCGTTTGATTGTACTAAATTATTTCCTTAAACCTTTTCCAACTTTTGGGACCTCTGTTTTATAACTCTGAATATTTTGAATGAATCAAACGATGTATTTTCTAAACGACACTTTAGGTCGTTCAATATATCCTTGTTGTGATGCTATGACCGTTACACCCTCAGGCATTCAATTCCGCTGCCATTCAGGTATTTTGGGGGTGTGACAGATTGGTACCAGAGCTAAGGTTATAGCGAACTAGGATGCATCATGGACCCTAGACTATAACCACACCATCATAGCATATCATCATTTCATCATAAGTGCATATTTACTTATTTTTAGGTGATGCCATTGTACGAGTTATTTATTTTTATTTCACCTTGATTATCACAGAGACATGTCTTCGAATCCAAACACTGTCATACTTTACACCATATCAGACTCCGATGATGAGGACTCTGTGTCCTCCACTGCTGTTTCACCATTTGTTTCTCCTACACCTGAGTTGCCACTTTTGGCATCAGATGATGACACCGAGCCTTTCGAGGAGGAGGAGACGGCTCCTACTCCTCATGTCCATCCTACTGTACCACTTGATGTCACCCGTGTACCCACTGACATACCATCTCCTACTACTACTACTCCTTCAGAACCGAGACTTATGTTTCCTAGGAGTAAGACCATTCAGGTTGCTAGGAAGAGTGTTCGTTATGCTACATCTACTTATAGGACTCTCCCTAGTCCTACTGTGCCTACACCACCACCACCAGCCATACCCACTACTACTACTATATCTACCTCACTCTTGCCGCTCAGGAAGCGTGCAAGGTTTACCACCCCAGATTCACCTACTACCGAGACTGCTGACCTTCCACCACCACCAGTATACCACATAGGTGAGAGTTTGAGAGCGGCTGTGGCTAGGGGGCCTACAGCCGTTACACTAGAGGATCAGTTAGGTGCTCAGCAGGAGCAAGTTGATAGGCTGGGTTATAGGGTTGATGAGATTATCACTACTCGACTTGAGGCTGTCGAGGAGCAGGTTGAGGATTTGATTCAGGGCAGGGTTGGTATTGATGTGTCGTACCATGGACTCGAGGCACGACAGTTGAGGCACCAGGAGCAGATTAATCTACTTAGGGATGAGTTACCTGAGATTCGAGATAGAGCTCAGGCGACACAGGAGACTCAGTGGGAGCAGGTAGACCAGTTGGCATTGATTCGAGAGAGGTTAGTTGTATTGGAGCGCAGAGATGCTTCTTTTCAGTTACGAGTTCAGCATCTTGAGGAGATCGTGGTTGCGATGGATCGTGAGATTCTCCGCTTGAGGGGAGAGCCTGGACCATCTAGAGCACCTGGAGGAGCCTAGACATAGACTGGTATTATATTAGCTTTTATTATTTTCCTAGTCCCGAGGTGTAGGACATAGTTCAAGAACTTGTAGTCTTTTGGTTGTTGTACAAACAAATATATCAAGTGCGACTCTACTATGTTGGAAATGTTGTGCTATATATTATATCGGTCCATGTAGGCCGAAATTTTCATGTATTATATTCATGTGTTGTGATTATATTTATGATGTTTCGTGGTTGCTCTTTATTGTTGTCATATTGATACAGGTTGTGGTTGTATATATACATGTCGTGGTTGTGTTTATACAGGTTGTGGTTGTATATATACTTGTCGTGGCGGTATCTAGACAGATTGTGGTTGTATTCATACCTGTCGTGGTTGTATTTATATAGATTGTGGTTGTACCCATACATGTCTTGGTTGTGTTATTACTCGTTGTGGTTGTATATATATATACATGTTGTGGGTGTATACCTTTGGTACTATGACTATTTCTATTATGATTTTTCTCATGGTTATTTCCATTGTGATTTATCAGAAGTATGGCACCAAGGAAGAGTAAGACTGCACCAGAAACACCTGCTATGACTCAAGCTGCTATCCGCAAGTTGGTCAGGGATAGTATTGCAGAAGCTCTAGAGATTGAGAGAGCTGAGGTTGCTGCTAGGGCTGCTGAGACTGCTTCTAATACAGGGGCAGTTGAACCAACCGCTGTTAGGCGTGAATGTACATGGAAAGATTTCAAGATTAGTGATCCTATCAAGTTTAAGGGCACTGAAGGAGCGGTTGCTTTGATCCGCTGGTTTGAAAAGACTGAGAATGTATTCCTCATGTGCGGTTGCCCGGACGTCAGCAAGGTAAAATTTGCTACAGGTATGCTTCTTGATGAAGCTATGTCTTGGTGGAATTCGTATGCTCAGCCGATTGGTATGGAGAATGCTTACAAGCTCACTTGGGAGGAATTCAAGAAACTGATGTCTAAGAAGTTTTGCCCTCGTACTGAGATACAAAAATTGGAAGCAGAATTCTATGGGCTTGTGACTAAAGGTGATGACATCGAGACCTACTTCAGAAGGTTTCAGGAGTTGGCTGCACTATGTCCAACTATGGTTCCTGACGATGAGAAAAAGATGGAAAACTTTGTTGGTGGATTACCTGAAAGTGTTCGAGGAGATGTGATTTCTTTTGATCCTCAATCAATGGAAGAGGCTATTCGTATAACTCAGAAACTCATGGTCCAAGTGGTAAAAGGAAAATCTGCTGTCAACAACAATAACCGTTCAAACAACACCAACTACAACAACACTCGAAACAACAACAACTATAACAACAATCGAAACCGCAACTATCCCAATAACCGAAACAACAATCCAAACAATAACAACAACAACAAAAGAGGGTTTGACTACAACCAAGGTGGAAATGCTATTCAGCCACCACCTAAGAGGCAAGAAGTGGCAAGGGCCTATGCTGCAGGACCGACTGAAAGGAAAGGATATGAGGGTAATTTACCCAAGTGTGAAAGGCGTCAGAAGCATCATAACCCAGGACGTTGCCCAAATACATGTGGTAACTGCAAGAAGATTGGTCACCACACCAAAGATTGCAAATTTCCAACCTTGGGTGACAATCAGAAGCCACCAGTAACATGTTTTGGCTGTGGAGAAATTGGACACTTTAGGGGTGAGTGCCCACAGAAGAAGAATCAAGGAACTGGAAATCAAAATGGAATGGCTCGAGGAAGAGCTTATGTTATGGGAGGAGAAGATGTCAAAGAAGACCCGAATGTTGTTGCGGGTACGTTCCTTGTTAATAATCGTTATGCATCCATTTTATTTGATTCAGGAGCGGATAGAAGTTTTGTTTCTATTGCATTTGCACCTTTACTTAACATAGAACTAACCCCATTAGACATTTCCTATATCGTTGAATTAGCCGATGGGTCTTTAGTTAACACCAACACCATTGTTCGTGGTTGCACTATAAATTTCCTAAACCATCCATTCAATATAGACCTTATGCCAGTAGAACTTGGAAGTTTCGACGTTGTTATCGGTATGGATTGGTTATCCCGGCATCGAGCGAGAATTATTTGTGATGAGAAAGTTGTTCACCTTCCTTTTAACGGTGAAACTTTGATTGTTCGTGGAGAGCGAAGTGGAACTAGACTCAGTATTATATCGTGCATTAAAACCGAGAAGTACATAAAGAAGGGTTGTTATGCATTCTTGGCTCACATCACGGAGAAGAAGTCGGATGAGAAACGACTTGAAGATGTGCCAATTGTTAAGGAATTTCAAGAGGTTTTTCCGGAAGAATTGCCAGGACTTCCGCCTACACGCCAAGTTGAGTTTCAAATCGAATTAGTGCCAGGAGCTGCACCAATTGCACGAGCACCGTATAGACTTGCACCTTCGGAGATGCAAGAATTGTCGAATCAACTACAAGAACTTTTGGACAAAGGATTCATTAGACCGAGTTCCTCGCCTTGGGGAGCGCCGGTTTTGTTTGTGAAAAAGAAGGATGGAACTTTCAAAATGTGCATTGACTATCGTGAGCTGAACAAGTTAACGGTGAAGAACCGTTATCCACTCCCCAGAATTGACGACTTGTTCGACCAGTTACAAGGTTCTAGTTTTTATTCCAAGATTGATTTAAGATCCGGTTATCATCAACTTAGAATTCGGGAAGAGGATATCCCGAAGACGGCATTCAGAACACGCTATGGTCATTATGAGTTTCAAGTAATGCCTTTCGGATTAACCAACGCACCTGCGGTATTTATGGATCTCATGAATAGGGTGTGCAAACCGTATCTTGATAAGTTTGTGATCGTATTCATTGACGATATCTTGATTTATTCCAAGAGTAAGGAAGATCACGAAGAACATCTCAGAACAATCCTGGAACTACTCAAGAAGGAGCAATTGTATGCCAAGTTTTCAAAGTGTGATTTTTGGATACGAAGAGTTCAATTTCTTGGCCATGTTATTGATAGCCAAGGTTTACAAGTTGACCCAGCAAAGATCGTGGCAGTTAAGGATTGGGCGCCCAAGTCTCCTACGGAAATTCGTCAATTCCTAGGACTTGCCGGATATTACAGAAGGTTTATCGAAGGGTTTTCTAAGATAGCGAAGTCGTTGACGAAGCTGACACAAAAGAATCAAAAGTACGAGTGGGGAGAAAAACAAGAGTCCGCATTTCAATTATTGAAACAAAAGTTTTGTAGCGCACCGATTTTGTCATTACCAGAAGGTATTGAGAACTTTGTGGTATATTGCGATGCTTCACATAAAGGACTTGGAGCTGTGCTAATGCAAAACGAGAAAGTGATAGCTTATGCATCTAGACAGCTTAAGACGCACGAGAAGAATTACACTACGCACGACTTGGAGTTGGGTGCGGTAGTTTTTGCACTCAAGATTTGGAGACACTACCTTTATGGTACCAAGTGCGTAATTTTTACCGACCACAAGAGCTTACAGCATATACTCGATCAAAAGGAACTCAACATGAGACAACGTCGTTGGCTAGAATTGTTGAGTGATTACGATTGTATAATCCGATATCACCCAGGAAAAGCGAATGTTGTAGCAGATGCACTTAGCCGAAAAGAATGACTCAAACCCTTGAGAGTTAGGTCATTAGGAATGACTATCATTTTGCCATTACCAGCGAAAATTCTAGAAGCTCAGATTGAGGCTCTCAAAGAAGAAAATCGACCACATGAGAAACTTTATGGTATGCCAGAAAGCGAAAATGGCTTTGTAAAGAGATCAGATGGAGTGTTATGCTTCAAGGAACGAAGTTGGATACCACTCTATGGTGGAGTGCGAGAATTGATTATGCATGAATCACACAAGTCGAAGTACTCTATTCATCCAGGTTCTGATAAGATGTATCAGGATCTCAAAAAGCTTTATTGGTGGCCGAACATGAAAGCAGAAATAGCTACGTATGTCAGCAAATGTCTTACTTGTGCTAAAGTGAAAGCCGAGTACCAGAAACCGTCAGGGTTACTTCAACAACCAGAGATACCACAATGGAAGTGGGAACGTATTACAATGGACTTTGTTACTAAACTTCCTAAGACGTCAGGAGGTTTCGATGCTATTTGGGTAATCGTTGATCGACTTACTAAATCAGCTCATTTCATACCCATTAGAGAGACTTATACCATGGAACAACTTGCTAGGCTTTATGTCAAGGAAATAGTCTCAAGACACGGTGCATCAGTTTCCATCATTTCCGACAGAGATAGTCGTTTTACTTTGAACTTTTGGCGGTCATTACAAGATTCTTTTGGATCCAAGTTAGACATGAGCACTGCTTACCATCCTCAGACCGATGGTCAGAGCGAGAGAACTATTCAGACACTTGAAGACATGCTTAGAGCATGTGTGATTGATTTTGGAAATGGTTGGGCTAACCATTTGCCGTTGATCGAGTTTTCCTATAACAACAGTTACCATTCGAGCATTAAGGCTGCACCATTCGAGGCACTTTATGGTCGTAAGTGTCGATCTCCAGTTTGTTAGGCCGAAGTCGGTGAAGTACAATGTACTGGCCCAGAAATGGTACAAGAAACAACAGAAAAGATAATTCAGATTCGAGAGAGACTCGAAACTGCTAGAAGTCGACAGAAAAGCTACGCAGATGTTCGACGCAAACCATTGGAATTTCAGGTCGGAGACAAGGTCATGTTGAAAGTCTCGCCTTGGAAGGGCGTGATACGATTTGGAAAACGCGGGAAATTGAACCCGAGATACATTGGTCCGTTTAAGATACTGGAAAGGATTGGTCCAGTAGCTTACAAGCTTGAACTTCCGTCAGAACTTAGCAACGTACACAACACGTTTCATGTTTCGAACCTCAAGAAATGTCTTTCGGACGAGTCTGCCATTATACCATTAGAAGAAATACAACTCGATGACAAGCTTAACTTTGTGGAAGAACCAGTTGAAATAATGGACCGCGAGATCAAACAGTTGAAACAAAGTCGAATTCCGATCTTGAAAGCTCGCTAGAATTCTCGAAGAGGACTCGAGTTTACTTGGGAACGAGAAGACCAAATGCGACGCAAGTATCCACAACTTTTCACCAAGCCAATTTCCGAGACCAACACTAACTGAATTCAGGGACTGAATTCCTTTTTGGATGGGCGACTGTCATAACCCACAATTTCAGGTCATTTTTCCAAACTTCGACATTCTACTATTCACAAATTACTATTCATCGATCACTATTCATCATTTTACTATTCATCGTTTTTTAGGACAATTTGACATTCCGAGACACATTCAGAAATTTTACTATTCACTTGACACTATTCATTTCTGAGAGAAAACCACTATTCACGTGCATTACTCATGTCATCGTAAATTTAGTTTACGAGTATTCAAATTCGCGTAACCGTATTGGTTCAGGAGCGAATTCATGCATTATTATCAGGGACATTTCATACGGACTAGAAATAGTCTGCATATCATCATTAGGGCACTTGCATACTATTCCACTCGTAGGGTATTCAAATTATATTCTTAATATAATTGACGATTTACGTATGTTTATTTTAAATAAACACTAATACGCGAACTATAAATGTGACTAACACGTCCGTCACTCCCAACTATGATCTCAATATATTTTTATATTCATTTTTATAATATAAAAATTATAATATTAATTTACCCGGTATTTTGGATATTTATTTTAATTATTAACTTAAGTTTACTAAAATTTCGACGGTTTTCGTAGAAATTAAACTATAATTATCTAAACACCCAATAATTTTACCCAACCTATTTTTATAATTTTTATAACTTTATTTTATCCCGGTTAACTCCGTTAAAATTTATTTTTAGTTAACCCGGTACCCGGTACACTTTAAAACTACAACTAAACACAATATAATACATAAGACACCAAAAGTCATACACCAAGTCCCCCCCCCCCCCCTTGACTTGCCGCCCCCCCCCCCCCCCCCTTTCCAATCACTTACAATGTTTACTTACACACTCAAGTTTCATTAATGCCTATACTAACCTTGTATAAAATAATAATAATACTAATAATACATAAAACTATACTAGATCTTTTTCATCTCATTTACAACTAGCCAAGGAAATCTTTTTCTCTCTTTTTCTCATAAGGGTGCTCGGCCTAGGGTAATCAAGAAGCAAGAAAACATCATTTTTCAAAGATCTAAGTATAATCTTGTTCTTATAGTTGTCCTTGTTAGAGTTTTGAGATAAAAACTCAAGGATTGTTAGGTTTTCACCATCCAAACTTCATTAATCTTCCAAGTAAGTTAACAAAACTCATTTCATAATTTTTACAAGTTACTACTATGTTTATATATTTTCTTACAAGAACTCATGCATATATTGGCTTATACCACTCCATTTTGTATATATTTAACTTTCAAGCCCTAGAAATGATTTTTTTGGTTAGATCCTTGTTAGATCTACTTGGTTTTGATGTTTAGGAACCCATGACACCCTAAGAAGGTGTATGGTAGGATTAGACTAGTTTTGTGGTGATTGAAAGTGGTTTGATTGAAGATTGAACTAGATTAGAACCCTAGAAACGATTTTTGAAACATTAAAAATACCTACTGTCCTTATTTTTATTTCGTGGGAAAATCAGTGGTTAATGGTTAATTTTTGACCAAATATTTAGAAAATACTTTCAAAAACGAAACTTTAGGCGAAAGAATGGATTAAAAAGAGCTTATAACGAAGGAGATATGATTTTTGCAAATTTAACGACGAAAACTATTTTTATAAAAACTGCATGCTGTTCGGCAGATTTCGACGGGTAAATAGAGGCATTAAACGTAACCTAGAGGAGCCGAGTTATCAAAAATATATTACTACATACAAAAACGAATCCGTGGATATAAAGAACGAGGAAAATGAACCTAAAACGACCAAGTTATACCCGTTTTAACATCGTCAAACTATATATATATATATTTGGTCACAAATAAAAATAATAACTTACGCACTAAATGGTATATTTTCTAGAAATATTACTAAGGACTATATTCTTAACAAATGAATACGTATGACCTAAGAGAATATTTATACGACTTAACGACGTTATTTTAAGGTTTTCGATGCGAGGAATTTAACCCTAACATTTTCATACAAGATAGTACGACAAGTTATATACTTCTATATATGGACTTATTTTTCCTAAGTATGGAAACTATTTTACTATGACGATAACTAGTACTTCCAAATTACGAGTGGTACGGGTATCATGTGCATGTGCATTCATTACATTACGGCTTGATCTAAATTAGATCACGATTATTCATTTAGGTTGCGGCTAGTGTTCGCGCCTCATTGTCCCGACTACTTTTACGTCATTGTACCATCTTTGTATCATCATTTCGAGGTGAGTCTTCATAGCCCCGTTTTTAGTACTTATTTGATTTTAAATCCCACGGGGGAGAATACATTGCACTATTATCTTTGTACATGCCCAAGTATTAAATTCCGTACATTGCTTAAGTTGCTAGTACTACCACTTCAAGTCCCCTTTATTATCATGGACCGTTAATTATATTGCCAAGCGAGAGTGAGTGGATAGATCTATCGAGGGTGACGCCTCCATTCGTGTTTGGGTTGCTCCATAAGGAAAACGAATGCATTTTGTAACACCCCCAATTCATGGATGCAGCGGAATTCAAACTGGGTGTTACTCGACGGCACAATAGTCACAATAATAGAAAACAAACTCCAATTGAGTCGTTTTAAAAGGTGTATCATTCAAATTATATAAATATCAGAGATTTCAAAATGAGGTCCCAATTGGTTCCATGTTTACAATGTATAATAAATGAGTTTTGAATGATAATAAAATTTATAGCCCTCTTGAGTATCCGTGTCCTTCCGTGCCATCCTTGATCGTCATAAACCTGAAATACATGCTTGAGAGGTCAACACAAAGGTTGAGTGATATTCATAGAGTTTGTTAAATCGTTTGAACACAATGTGTTGGTAGTTAAATCGTTTGAACACCATAATCGTAGTGTTTGTAGGTAAATCGTTTGAACACAATAATCGTAGTGTGAGCTGTAGACTCACACCAATGTTTGGAAAACAAAACAGGTAGGCTACGTTATTATATGCCCATAAAATGTATTATACACTAAGCTTATGAAACCAAAACGTTAACGTGTACCAATATCTATTGGCAGATTTATCCCGGTAGGTACTTTGCCGTCATACCTAATGTCTCAAATATTAATGCATTTGTTTGAACTAATCAAAACAAATGGGATTCGTCAATCCCAATAGGCCTATTCACAATATTCGCGCTCACTTGCAAGTAACCCTCGCAAGTGATTAAATGGTTCATACTAAGGGATCTTGGTTTGGCAAGGATGTTACTTAGTGATAATAAAACATAGTCGAATAACATACAGTAGAAAGCATTGTGTTCGATTTTAGAGATAGCATGTATTCCCCCCAAGGAATTGTAAAACAATTAAGTAATGGAAAGTGGGGCTATGAACTCACCTTAAGTAAGATAGCAAGTAATGAATGTAACGGTTGAATCGTGAAGGTTTCTACGAGCAACCTATAATCGAATGTTGCGACTTAGGATCGGAGTAATGTCTAAGGAGACATAAACACGCCAATATATATCTTGCACTTAGTCCATGATGTGGTATGATGTATAATGTAAGTCTTTCAAAGAAAAGATTCATGAAACATGTATGTTTATATATCGTTTACTACCGTTCGGGCCGACATAATTCAGAAGTCATGTTAGTAAGCGTTCGAGGAGCCAGGACACTTTAATTCGTAAATCCACAACTCAACTCGACGGCTTACATAATGAACTCCTCACATGAGGCTCCCTACTATTGTAGTAGTTGATGAAATATATAGATATAAGTTTTGATCCGAAAAGTTACATGTCCGATATTTGAATAAACTTAGGAAAGTTTATTAGTACATGAAGATTGTTATTAGGGGTAGTTTCATAAGCCTTAAATGACCATGTTCTCTTGGTAAAATCTCATGGTTTCCTTTTAAGTGAAGTAGATCCAAATTGCTTGTTCAAGTTATCGCCTAACTCATTGTTTCATGTTTACGCCTATGTAAGTTGTTATGGTCATTTCGTCATGGCCTAGCCATGACCTTTGGTCCTTGTTCCAAGGTCATGAGACAAAACCTTGGCTCTAGCCATGGTTGTGGTCTTGATTATAGGTCATAAGACCTCTTGTTCCTTTCAAAGTATAACCATAATCTTGTGACTTTCGCCTAAAAATGGGCTGTTTAGAATTTGAAGAATTTTATCACTCGGAAAGTGTTTTTAGGTCTCGAGCTTCTTTATTCCTGAACGAAAACGTCGTTCCGGACAACTTTCGTGTTTTAACTTTTTGATGAATCGGACCAGAAGTATGACTTTCAAAACTCAAATTTGATCAGGAAGCTATTTGGCAGTTTTGCCGGAAATCTTTGGTAATTTCAAATCGCCATAACTTTTGACTCGTATACTCGTTTTGGGTGGTTCAAATTGCTATGGTTTCCTTGTTAAGTCCTCTACTGTAATATGTAATGATCCAACATCATATTTTTACCATTTTGATCAGGTCTTACCAAGAAAGTCACTAGTTTACTTGTTTTAGTAACTTGTTGTAACAATCAATCACAATAACTTGTTTTGGTCATTTTTATACATCATGGACATGATAACAAGACAATATATAGCACAAATAATATGTAAATAACATGAACATGATTATTTAACAAGAATCAAGTTAGGGTTTGGCTCACAACTTTTGGCTTTCAAAGATGAAAGGAAGTTAACATGTAAGGATAGGACATTGATAGACTTGCTTCAACCCTTTTTCACTTCATGCAATCTTTCTACCCTTGGTATTCTTGAAAGATGGATGATGAAGGTTTAGGTGAAATGAGTGGATTTAAACTCAAGAGAAATCACCAAGTATATAAGGTTATGGAAGTGTTTGATGAATGATAACCTATCTAGGGTTTCTACCTTGAAGTAGCACTTGAATCTTGCTTAGAACTTGGAAGAGAATTAGAAAATGGATTGGTGTTGGTGTGTGTGGAAGTGGACGGCAACAAAGGGCAAGGGAGGGTTTTATAGGAGCTTGAGGAGGTTACAAATGTTGACTAGTCCAACCTTGGAGGCCAAGGTGAACACATGGACTAATCTTAAGGCCTTTAAGCTTGAGATCAAGCCACCTAGTGTGAAAACCCCCCCTCCCATATGGCGGTTCACAAGGCTTGGAGGACAAGGTGTGGACTTTGCTTGGTATTATCCAAGATACTTGGTTAGTTTTGACTCCGGGAAATGCCAATCGTAAATGATTAAGCCTCAAAACGTAAAACCGGGTGTCGTAAAATTATGGAATTTGAAAGTATTGTTAAACATGTCCATATAGTCCATAATAAAATATAAAATGAGTGGTAGGTTCCATTTGGGTGGTAAACCCTGCTAAAAACTGGAAACACGGGTCTAAAACGCGTAATTCGCGTAAAACGCTGAATATTGCGTAAAATTGAGAAAAGTAAAATGTTACTTTTCTAATGTTATAAAAATGATTTAAAATGACTTATAATGTCTAGACTGGGCTCAGTCTAGTGTCGGTTGGTATTAAATGTCTTTTAGACATCAAACCGTAAGCCTAAAAATCACGAAATGACTTATAACATCAAGGGATCATTTTTGGTCAATGGAGGAGGGAAAGAATATGTTGACTTTTTATAATAAGTTGAAAACTCAAAAAGTCTTAGAAACGCGTTTTGTGGTCTCACGGTTAATCGCCCAAATGGTTAAGCGTGCTCATGCGAGAGTAGTGCAGGCATGGGTGACCTGCTGGGAAGTTTTTGGTCATGTTTTTCTCAGTCACGATTAATTCTCAAATAAATCATGAGTGTGTCAAACATTTTTCTGATGTGGGGTCACCTGACGGGATCGAATTTCGTCGTGCGTAGAATTTCTGAATGACGTTTTACCCTAAAACGTGTAATTCCTTAATAACTTTCACGAAAATGATCTGACGAATGTCAAACATTTAATTTGCCATGGAAATGATTTATCACTCGAGAATATCAAATAAAAATCAACTTTCGGGAAAGTTTCGGGAAAAATGAATAGTAAAAGTGAATAGTGAAATTTTCTGGGAAAAATTAATTAACCTGAAAATGCGAATTGTTACAGTCTCTACCCCTTACAGGGAACTTCGTCCCGAAGTTCTATGTGTGTCATATGTTGGAGTGGTGTCGATAAAGATGTGTGGTTACTTATGAGGATCAAAGTCTGGGATTTCCGGTAATGTAATTTGATTTGTCATTTCAGTGTATGGTGTAGGATGAGGCTTCCTTTTATGTAGGAAAGGTATGGTAATAGTCGAATATCAAAGGAAATTGATATAGCAGTCGAATATTAATAGGAATCGATATAGTAGTTGAATATCAAATAGAACTTGATATAGTTGTCAAGTATCAATAGAAATTGATATAACAGTTGAACAACAATAGCAATTTACATAGGAATCCAATAAATGGAAATTGATATAAGAATCGAATCATGGAATAAGCGTTGAACATGCGATTGGACCAAGTCCTGTTTGAATTGTACGGCTGCCCATGCATATGGCTACATGGCTTCACAATAAGTTTGGTATGACTGTCCATGCATATGGCTACATGGCCCCGTAATGAGTTTGGTACGACTGCACATGCATATGGTTACATGGCCTCGCAACGAGTTTGTTTGTTATTGCACTATCATTATGAAAACCAAAGTGTAAACCTCGTACTAATGGAAATTGGAATAGTCGTTGCAATCATAGCCTAGTAGGTAATCGGTTGTTGTACCTAGTGTTTATGTCATGGTTTGAAGCGATGTCGGTGAAAAGATAAGATTTCTTGTGGCGAATAAAATGTAGGTATCATGCCATACCCGAGCAATGTAATGTAGGTATCAAGCCATACCCGAGCAATGTAATGTAGGTTTCAAGCCATACCTGAGCAATGTAATGTAGGTTGACTTCATACTTATGTTATTTCGGATATAATTAAGCCCACTTGTTTATAATTCTTTATTTACATAGAGAGGCATCCCAAACAATGTAACTAAAGGAATATAAACGTATGGTTCGATGATTTATAATTTCTTTATTTAAATGAAAAGGCATCCCAATCCATTCAAATAAGGACATTATAAATCATCCTACTCAAGAATTCCCGACACAACATTCATACTTAGCCGGTGAGTTACAAGGTAGTGTATTACGAGATGATACTGGTGTTCCAAAGGTACAAGATGAATATTCAAACTTGTAAAGCTGATGAGGGTACTTGTGGTGTAACTAAGGATGATTTGAGCTTTTACAAGTGCATCAAGATCTGTTAATAAGCTTGTGTTTGTAACGGTTGTGAAGATAATGATGTGATATGTTGATGAACAAAAGTGTGTAGTGTATGCTTAACATTAATACTCTTAGGTATCGATGTTGAGTTTGCTTTAAAAATCTTAAGAGATTTTTAAAAGTTTATGACGGAATGGTATCCTAAACAGGATGGTACTTCTACGGGATGAAGAGAATAATTGATAACTATCCCAAGATAGTAGTTCGGATTATCTCATAAATGAAAACTTTCAAGAATGAAGTTAGGTAGTACAAATAAAGTGTTAAGATTTCGCTGAGTGGTAAGGCACTATCGTGTCTCTAGATTGTTTTAATGTATTCTGGTGGTTTATCGTTTTTCATGTAGGAAATCAACCTAAACATAACCCTAGTACAACTACTCTCAGTATTTGAAAATTCTAAGTCGAATATAGTTAGTCAGACTATATTCCACTGTCCCTAGGTTAAATATAGGTGACTAGTCTATATTTAGCCAAGGTTCGATAAAATTTTCAAATATCTAAACTAGGTATACTTTTGATATGTCCGTTGCTTTCGGGAAACTGTTCACTAAACAAAGGCGATGTCAAACCCTTAAGTTGCAAGTCCCGTCCATACAAGACTTGTAACGTATGTTTTCATATTCCATAGCATAGAAGATAGTAAGGGTAGGTACGTATGGAAAGGAAGTTTTAAGTAGTTCTAAAATAGAACATACTTGGCCAGGATCACGAACTTTTAATAATGAAGGTTTCATAAGAAAACTTTGATGAATGTATAGAAAGTTCAGCTTTTGTCGATGATGGATTAGTTTGTCCTTTAGAAATCTCATATTTCTTGTTTGGAAATCGATAGATTGTGATGGGTTTTTGATATCATATGAAATGATATTGATGAGGTGGTGGAATAATTCGAGAGACCATTGCACAAATCACAATGTCTCGGAAGTAGATTAGACCATTGTGTGACTCAAAACATTTGAGAAATGATTAAGACCATTGTGTCATACAATGTTCGGGAAATAGAAAAGACCATCGTAATTCGTTACAATATCTTGGATATAAAATGTTGGAGTAGGAACATGGTTGGGAGAATGTGGTTGTGTCGAAATGCCATAGAATAGGCATGTGTAGATATGTTTAGATAAAATGATTGAAAATAACTCGAATGTATATATAAATATACTAGTATTTGTTCGTGTAGTGGAAAATGCCTAGTGTGTATATATGAATATACTTATGTTCATGTAGCATAAAATGCTTAATAAGTCCATAATCGTCTGGAGGATGGAAGACACGGAGATCGGAAGGCTATAAAATGTTTTTGTTTGTAGTGTGGTTATAGTTTAGGTCTCAATTAGACCCGTTTCTCTATAACCATGGCTCTGGTACCAATCTGTAACACCCCCAATTCATGGATGCAGCGGAATTCAAACTGGGTGTTACTCGACGGCACAATAGTCACAATAATAGAAAACGAACTCCAATTGAGTCGTTTTAAAAGGTGTATCATTCAAATTATATAAATATCAGAGATTTCAAAATGAGGTCCCAATTGGTTCCATGTTTACAATGTATTATAAATGAGTTTTGAATGATAATAAAATTTATAGCCCTCTTGAGTATCCGTGTCCTTCCGTGCCATCCTTGATCGTCATAAACCTGAAATACATGCTTGAGAGGTCAACACAAAGGTTGAGTGATATTCATAGAGTTTGTTAAATCGTTTGAACACAATGTGTTGGTAGTTAAATCGTTTGAACACCATAATCGTAGTGTTTGTAGGTAAATCGTTTGAACACAATAATCGTAGTGTGAGCTGTAGACTCACACCAATGTTTGGAAAACAAAACAGGTAGGCTACGTTATTATATGCCCATAAAATGTATTATACACTAAGCTTATGAAACCAAAACGTTAACGTGTACCAATATCGATTGGCAGATTTATCCCGGTAGGTACTTTGCCGTCATACCTAATGTCTCAAATATTAATGCATTTGTTTGAACTAATCAAAACAAATGGGATTCGTCAATCCCAATAGGCCTATTAACAATATTCGCGCTCACTTGCAAGTAACCCTCGCAAGTGATTAAATGGTTCATACTAAGGGATCTTGGTTTGGCAAGGATGTTACTTAGTGATAATAAAACATAGTCGAATAACATACAGTAGAAAGCATTGTGTTCGATTTTAGAGATAGCATGTATTCCCCCCAAGGAATTGTAAAACAATTAAGTAATGGAAAGTGGGGCTATGAACTCACCTTAAGTAAGATAGCAAGTAATGAATGTAACGGTTGAATCGTGAAGGTTTCTACGAGCAACCTATAATCGAATGTTGCGACTTAGGATCGGAGTAATGTCTAAGGAGACATAAACACGCCAATATATATCTTGCACTTAGTCCATGATGTGGTATGATGTATAATGTAAGTCTTTCAAAGAAAAGATTCATGAAACATGTATGTTTATATATCGTTTACTACCGTTCGGGCCGACATAATTCAGAAGTCATGTTAGTAAGCGTTCGAGGAGCCAGGACACTTTAATTCGTAAATCCACAACTCAACTCGACGGCTTACATAATGAACTCCTCACATGAGGCTCCCTACTATTGTAGTAGTTGATGAAATATATAGATATAAGTTTTGATCCGAAAAGTTACATGTCCGATATTTGAATAAACTTAGGAAAGTTTATTAGTACATGAAGATTGTTATTAGGGGTAGTTTCATAAGCCTTAAATGACCATGTTCTCTTGGTAAAATCTCATGGTTTCCTTTTAAGTGAAGTAGATCCAAATTGCTTGTTCAAGTTATCGCCTAACTCATTGTTTCATGTTTACGCCTATGTAAGTTGTTATGGTCATTTCGTCATGGCCTAGCCATGACCTTTGGTCCTTGTTCCAAGGTCATGAGACAAAACCTTGGCTCTAGCCATGGTTGTGGTCTTGATTATAGGTCATAAGACCTCTTGTTCCTTTCAAAGTATAACCATAATCTTGTGACTTTCGCCTAAAAATGGGCTGTTTAGAATTTGAAGAATTTTATCACTCGGAAAGTGTTTTTAGGTCTCGAGCTTCTTTATTCCTGAACGAAAACGTCGTTCCGGACAACTTTCGTGTTTTAACTTTTTGATGAATCGGACCAGAAGTATGACTTTCAAAACTCAAATTTGATCAGGAAGCTATTTGGCAGTTTTGCCGGAAATCTTTGGTAATTTCAAATCGCCATAACTTTTGACTCGTATACTCGTTTTGGGTGGTTCAAATTGCTATGGTTTCCTTGTTAAGTCCTCTACTGTAATATGTAATGATCCAACATCATATTTTTACCATTTTGATCAGGTCTTACCAAGAAAGTCACTAGTTTACTTGTTTTAGTAACTTGTTGTAACAATCAATCACAATAACTTGTTTTGGTCATTTTTATACATCATGGACATGATAACAAGACAATATATAGCACAAATAATATGTAAATAACATGAACATGATTATTTAACAAGAATCAAGTTAGGGTTTGGCTCACAACTTTTGGCTTTCAAAGATGAAAGGAAGTTAACATGTAAGGATAGGACATTGATAGACTTGCTTCAACCCTTTTTCACTTCATGCAATCTTTCTACCCTTGGTATTCTTGAAAGATGGATGATGAAGGTTTAGGTGAAATGAGTGGATTTAAACTCAAGAGAAATCACCAAGTATATAAGGTTATGGAAGTGTTTGATGAATGATAACCTATCTAGGGTTTCTACCTTGAAGTAGCACTTGAATCTTGCTTAGAACTTGGAAGAGAATTAGAAAATGGATTGGTGTTGGTGTGTGTGGAAGTGGACGGCAACAAAGGGCAAGGGAGGGTTTTATAGGAGCTTGAGGAGGTTACAAATGTTGACTAGTCCAACCTTGGAGGCCAAGGTGAACACATGGACTAATCTTAAGGCCTTTAAGCTTGAGATCAAGCCACCTAGTGTGAAACCCCCCCCCCCCATATGGCGGTTCACAAGGCTTGGAGGACAAGGTGTGGACTTTGCTTGGTATTATCCAAGATACTTGGTTAGTTTTGACTCCGGGAAATGCCAATCGTAAATGATTAAGCCTCAAAACGTAAAACCGGGTGTCGTAAAATTATGGAATTTGAAAGTATTGTTAAACATGTCCATATAGTCCATAATAAAATATAAAATGAGTGGTAGGTTCCATTTGGGTGGTAAACCCTGCTAAAAACTGGAAACACGGGTCTAAAACGCGTAATTCGCGTAAAACGCTGAATATTGCGTAAAATTGAGAAAAGTAAAATGTTACTTTTCTAATGTTATAAAAATGATTTAAAATGACTTATAATGTCTAGACTGGGCTCAGTCTAGTGTCGGTTGGTATTAAATGTCTTTTAGACATCAAACCGTAAGCCTAAAAATCACGAAATGACTTATAACATCAAGGGATCATTTTTGGTCAATGGAGGAGGGAAAGAATATGTTGACTTTTTATAATAAGTTGAAAACTCAAAAAGTCTTAGAAACGCGTTTTGTGGTCTCACGGTTAATCGCCCAAATGGTTAAGCGTGCTCATGCGAGAGTAGTGCAGGCATGGGTGACCTGCTGGGAAGTTTTTGGTCATGTTTTTCTCAGTCACGATTAATTCTCAAATAAATCATGAGTGTGTCAAACATTTTTCTGATGTGGGGTCACCTGACGGGATCGAATTTCGTCGTGCGTAGAATTTCTGAATGACGTTTTACCCTAAAACGTGTAATTCCTTAATAACTTTCACGAAAATGATCTGACGAATGTCAAACATTTAATTTGCCATGGAAATGATTTATCACTCGAGAATATCAAATAAAAATCAACTTTCGGGAAAGTTTCGGGAAAAATGAATAGTAAAAGTGAATAGTGAAATTTTCTGGGAAAAATTAATTAACCTGAAAATGCGAATTGTTACACATTTCATGTCTAATATAGTACGAGTGTCTGGTAAACACTCCTTTGGGGCAAATTTTAGTACGTCTAGCTTCAGGGTCATGAGCTTAAGAGACAATGTAGCTTTTTGACAATTTGTCACTTTACTTTATACTTGTGGCTTATGTACTTACGAATTACTTATAAACCTATGATTATTCACCAACTTTATGTTGACCGTTTTCGCAATGTATTTCTCAGGTAACTAAGGCATATTCTCATGGCATGCATGGAGTCATTTTGTGTATCAAGGATGACGCGTCTTTTTTTTTGGATTTCATGCACTTATGAACTATCGTTTGATTGTACTAAATTATTTCCTTAAAACTTTTCCAACTTTTGGGACCTCTGTTTTATAACTCTGAATATTTTGAATGAATCAAACGATGTATTTTCTAAACGACACTTTAGGTCGTTCAATATATCCTTGTTGTGATGCTATGACCGTTACACCCTCAGGCATTCAATTCCGCTGCCATTCAGGTATTTTGGGGGTGTGACAAATACACCGTAAAATCCCAGGTCATTTATTAATGCTAATTGTCAACATTATTCTTAACTGAGCCATTTTTACGGGCTAATTTAAGATTTTTACATGTGACACTGTCTGTTTGAACACCCGATTGTTTTGTTCACTGTTTATTTGACACCCGAATGTTATGAACACCGTTTGTTTAACACCCGATTATGCATTGTCACCCGATATCACCCGAATGTCACTCTTGGATATCACCCAATGAGGATAAACACCGGTAACTCCCACTTGCGACCCGACACCCAAAAATTGAACACCGAGATTTTATTAATATATATATTTATATTAGATTATATATATATATATTAACTTTCACCAAATTTATTATTATATATATGAGTATATATATATAAATGACGACACCATTTAAATATTTAAGGTTTTCACAAACCGACACCGATACCGAAATATATTTCACAAACTTTACGAACACCGACACCTCATATTTTTGGGCCCCACAAGCCGACTCTATTTCTTTTCTACTTGGGCCGATTACACCCCCAAGCCCACACGACATTTCTTCCTTCTTTTCTTGGGCCGAACATGTCACAAGCCCATTTAATTTATGTCCCTATTGGATCGAATATGTGAGCCCACATGGTTGCTATTTTTGTTTCTCCTTTTCGTTTTCTCTTTGGTGTTACACGAAGCCAACAAACTCAGCTCCCACACACACCTTTGAAACTACTCTTGATTTTTCCTTGGTTCCCTATCATCTCGACAACATACTTACAACACCATTGACTTTGCACCTTGGAAAACCTCAAGCCACCCTATGAAGCCGTCAAACCACCGGATAAACTTAATAACCACCTAGTTGAGTTTACCTTATGGATCATGTGCTCCTTTACCTCCAACACACTAATACCACATGAGCCTAATTGTATTGTTTATTGCCTACAACTCCTAAATTAATCCAAAGTAAACTCTAGTTGCTCCCTCCACCCCCAACTCGATTTGACAAGGACTCAAGACAAGAGACAAAGTTGTCTACCTTCGAATGACACTTGAGTAACATGTTTCACCATGCCAAACATACAACCACCCTCACTATCCTATATAAACCACATTTAATGCATTTTCTCACACTTGCAAGAGTTCATCAAATCTCATATCACCAAAACTCTTTTTCTTTCTTTCTTCGCTGCTAACGAGAAGAAACAAGGAGGACACAAGCAAGGGTTGAGTAAGGGACGAGTTGGATAACTAAGTTTTGGGTACAAGATCACTTCACGAAGAGGGTGTCATTTGGGTGCTCTCGTTGCTCATACACTCGAACTCATCACCACCACCTTTTGGTGTTGTAAGTTTTCCATTTCCTATTTCATTTCCTACTCTAAGATCATGCATATCACCTAAGGATCACACACGACACGCTTAATTTTTGGAAATTGTATTTTGTTACACTTATAGCTTACCACATGACTCGACACACTTTGAAATGCCCTCGCCATTTCATTTTTACACGTACAACTTATATATTTTCTTCGACCCTCCCAATATTCGACTCGAGCTTAACCAAGATCACCAAACATGCAAATCTCATACGTTTTTAAACCACGAAAACTAGACCCAAACCAAGTACTAGTCGAACAAGCTTTTAAAACAAAGACACATCCATTTTGGGCCTTACCGGGCTAACAAGCCCAAACGAGTTTTCTTATAATATTTTCGAATGGAAACCGATTTATAAACACCAAGTTTTACAAATAATAAAGGATAAAAATGGTAACTTTTATAAAGATAAAAGTTAACTTTTCGAAAACTAGAGTTTGGACTAATTTTGCAAAGAGTCCCACGTTAGGGACTAAAACCGTCAAAATAGTAAACTTTCGAACCAATATTTAAAATACCGAAACTCTTTTGAAATGAAGGGTATAAACCGTAATTTTCCAAAGTTTGGGGAACAAAATGTAAAAAGGTTCAAAAAGGACCATATTGTGATTATTATTAACCAAAGGGTAAAAAGTGTAATTTTGGTAAAGTTAAGGGTTAAATTATGACAAGGTATATTTATAACTAATTATTTCATATAATTTTATAAATACATATATTTTTCTTTAGCTTGAATATTTATATAAACATATATATATGTGTATAACTTTATTAAAAATATTTAATCATAAATATTTTTAAACGATATTATTTTCACGACGAGATAATATTTAATCAAACACCGATTCGTAACAACACTAACAATAACTACGTAAAGTTATTTGAAATACATTTAAGACACCCGAAACGGATATCACCTTACACGTGATATATCACACGTCATTTACGACACGAATCTAAAACACCGATTACAATATATTTATAGGTCGCAAGTCGGAGGAATTTCATTGCTTATCATAGCAATACACCATCACTTTGAGCACCGTTGTGATTACGCACCTTTCAGGTGAGTTCATGGTCCCACATTTTTAATTGTTTTTAAACCCCGTGGGGAGATTCCTGCTATAAATCAAACACAAGTATTTTCTGTATGCTGTTATCACCTGATATTGCCTAAGTTGACACCTGTGCTACAAGTCCCTCATATCACGAACCTTAATCACTTGCGAGTGAGCGCGAATATAGTTGATAGATCTATTGGAATGGCAGCCCGCCTCTGTCAAGGTGATCACTTGGCAGGAGGTGTGCTATATTCGAGGTATTATGGAAATTTGGCACATTTCCTGTCACCGAGGGCCCCTTGTCATTTACATCCGCTGTGGTGTAGATGATTGTTATTATCTTTATGATATGTCAAATCAATGTTAAGGCTTGCGTTTCGTGAGGCTTAGGAGCAATATTACACCCGATTTAGTCAAGACCTGTCTATCTTGGCTTGTTTATTTTCAAATGCTTGACTTGTGTTCACATTATTACAATTTAAACTACTATGGATTCACTCAACCTTTGTGTTGACTTTTTAAGCATGTTTATCTCAGGAAATTAGCATGCATGGCGGCACGGAGCTGGCAAAAGGGCACAGGACCTCCCTTTTATTTCAATAATTATATCATTCTTTACAAACTCATCACCACTTTTGTAAAACAATTAACATTTTGGAAAAATGTTTGTAACTCTGAATATTTGAGTTTTCATGGAATGATATTGGCAATCTTTTGAATTGTTTTCTATGAGTATGACTGTGTACTAAACTGTAATGTCCCCGATTAGACTTCCGCTGCTTAATCAAATTTCGGGGTGTTACAATATGGAAAAGCACATCGATTTCCGTATGAAGAGTCCAAGTTCAAAGCGAAGGAACCATTAGAGTTGATACACTCTGACATGTTTGGACCTGTCAAGCAACCTTCCATTGAATAAAATAGATACATGGTGACCTTCATTGTTGACTTTTTGAGGTATGTATGGGTTTATTTTATGAAGAATAAATCTGATACACTTGCGAAATTTTAAGAGTTCAAGAAGTTAGCTGAAGCGGAGATTGGTAAATGTTATAAACTGATCTAGGCTTGACTAGGATGAACAATAACAAAGAACAATAAAATGTACAACGGAATAATAAGAACAATCTTTGTTATTGCCTAATAAGGTTTCATCATCATCTTTATACAATGACTACTACAAGCCCCAATCTTACCTGATCAATGGTAAGACGGTTATATCAACAGGATCAAACTAATGTTCTTGGGGCTAAAACATATGCTAGCATCTACATCTTGTGGGACGTGTAAACCCACACACACAACACATTTTACACCTTTGGTGCACACACACTTTCTGGCACACCTAAAACCAATTCCCTGTATCTCTTTATATAATAGAGATACCAGGGTTACAAAGAGATAAGTTATAATAATACAGAATATCTTCCTAATAAATTAAAATGATCTTCTATATATTCTTGTTATTGAAGTTTTCCTCTTTGTCATAATAAGTCCCTCATGTTCCACATGTTTTGTCTTTATCAACTCAAATGTAATTCCCAACAGTAAAGATGTTCGATGTTTGCGTACTGATAATGGAGGAGAATACACTTCATATGAGTTTTCAAACTTTCTACTAGAGACTAAAGTACGTCATCAGTTCACATGTGCCAACACTCCACAACAAAATGGGGTTTCCGAGAGAAAGAATAGGCATCTCGCGGAAATATGTCGAAGTATGCTCCATGCAAAAAATGTTCCTGGACAATATTGGGTAGAAGCAATGAAGACTGCAGCTTACGTGATTAATAGGCTTCCGCAACAAAGGTTAACTTTTCTATCTCCATTTGCAAAACTATGGAACGTTAAACCTGTTGTATGTTATTTTCGAGTATTTGGATGTGTATGCTATGCATTTGTTCCAGTTCACTTACGTAGCAAAATGGAAAAAAAGGCCATTAGATGTATCTTTGTAGGATATGATGGTCAAAGAAAAGGATGGAGATGCATCGACCCAACAACCAGGAAATGCTACACATCTCGAGATGTTGTGTTTGATGAAGCCTCATCTTGGTGGTCCTCTAATAATGAAGTACTACCAGATTCTGGTGTGTTCAAAGAGGCATTAGAAGACTCTCATATTCAACTTACTTTGAATGAAAATTAAGCTTTGGATAGTGATCAAAGTGCAGAAGTAAGAGCTGGTCAAAACCCATTGCATACGGGTGTGTATCAAAGGCACAAAGAAGGTGAACCAAATCAACCAGAAGTAGAAAATGGTCTCAGAAGATCGACAAGAACCCGCAAGCCAAATCCAAAGTATGCAAATGCTGCTATTGTCGAAACTGATCCCAAAGAACCAGAGACTTTTGATGAAGCATTTCAGAATGCAGAATGGAGGAAAGCTATGGAGGAAGAACTTGATGCACTTGAAAGAAACCAGACTTGGGAGCTTTCTCCAAAGCCCAAAGATGTGAAACCCATATCTTGCAAATGGGTGTACAAGATTAAACGTCGCACTGATGGATCAGTTGAGAGATATAAGGCTCGTTTGGTAGCTCGGGGGTTCTCTCAACAATATGGACTAGACTATGACGAAACATTTAGTCCAGTAGCAAAGCTTACAATGGTGCACCTGTTCTATTAGCACTCGCGGCGAGCAAAAGCTGGAACTTATGGCAGATGGATGTGAAGAATGCGTTTCTACATGGAGAGCTAGATAGGGAGATCTACATGAATCAACCGACGGGGTTTCAGAGTCAAGATCATCCCGAATATGTGTGCAAGCTTCGTAAAGCACTATACGGGATCAAGCAAGCACCGAGGGCCTGGTACGGTAAAATTGCTGAATTTCTTACTTTTAGTGGTTATTCGGTTACATTTGCAGATTCTTGTTTGTTTGTTGAAGCTATTGAAGGGAAGCTCGCTGTTGTGCTAGTGTATGTCGACGATTTAATTACCACAGGAGATTGTGAAGAAGAGGTACTGCAAACAAAGAAGAATTTGTCAATTCATTTCCAAATGAAGGAGCTTGGACACTTGAAGCACTTTCTTGGTTTGGAGGTTGATCACAGTGAAGAGGGAATGGTTTTTCATCAACAAAAGTACTCTCGAGATCTTCTAAAGAAGTTTGGAATGAGTAACAGTAAACCAATCTCGACACCCATGGAGCCAAAAGCAAAGATGTGTGCTCATGACGGACATGATCTGGAAGATGCAATGATGTATCGACAATTAGTAGGTAGTCTTATCTACTTAACTATAACAAGGCCCAATATCTCCTTTGCGGTTGGAGTGATGAGTCGATATATGCAAAATCCGAAGAAGTCTCATTTGGAAGCAGTCCGACGAATTCTGAGATATGTGAAGAGTACACTTGGCTATGGTATTATGTTTAAAAAGGGTGGAGATTGTAGATTAGTTGGCTATTGCGATGCTGATTATGCAGGTGATCATGACATGCGGCGTTCAACTCTGGATATGTGTGTTTGCTCGGGTCAGGAGCAATTTCATGGTGCAGCAAAAGACAACCAACTGTGTCTTTATTAACCACCGAGGCTGAGTATAGGGCGAAAGCTATGACAGCTCAAGAAATCACTTGGATTATGCAGTTGTTGAAGGAGTTGCATCAACCAACCAACTATAGTGTCCCGTTACATTGTGACAACTTGTCGGCAATAAGGTTGGCAGAAAACCCGGTCTTTCACGCGAGAACTAAACATGTGGAGGTGCATTATCATTTCATCAGAGAGAAGGTTTTGCAAGGAGAAATTAACTTGAAGCATGTTGGAACAGATGGTCAAGTTGCAGACGTGTTTACAAAAGGCCTGCATGCTAACAAGTTGGAGAATTTCAATCAGCAGCTTGGCATGGCGGAAGTAATAAAAGTTGGTATTGAGAGGGAGTGTTAAAGTATACAACACCATCACGTGGGACTTTCACACAGTAATAGTCCTATAAGTCATCAAGTGCGCCTTTTCTATCCACGTCACAATCAAAAGTAAATGAAACAATGTCAAAAACTCAAAATCATGATACGGAACCACATCAAAACTAAATCGCTCACACGAACAATATTTTATCAATCCCCTTCTTAACCCCATCCTTTCCACACTACTTAACTGGAATGTTCTGGCACCAATTGCCCTAACTTATAAATCAGAAACTTTATCAAGCAAGACGTCATGTACAACCAAATCCTCAATATCTAAATAGTCTTATCAACATTATATCAACAGTTCAGATGAATAAAAGTTATCTGTCAGGCATTATATCAAACAGGTAGTGTCCATGTCAAAAATTGAAAATGACCTACAAGTATTCAACATTTTGCATAAAAATTTCACATGTATAATTAGCAACAGTAAGTTTCTAAACTATAACATATCGAAAACTAAAATTGATAGAACACTCAATAGTCAACACATTAGAGCAATGTACGTAATTGTACCAACTAGAAGATGAAATGGAATCCGATCGATGTATCTTTATCCCCTAAGCAGCACTTACCATACTTCGTGACAGCCTAAACGCATAACAGTTCAGTACTACATAACAGCCTAAACGTACCTTGTTTTGTAAAATAGTTTCCCCTAAGCAGCACTTATCATACTTCATGACAGCATAACATACTTCATGACAACTTAAACGCATAACAGTTCAGTACTACATAACAGCCTAAATGCATAACAGTTCACTAAGCAGCACTTATCATACTTCCGCTAAACATAAATTAAGCTATACAATTAAGCTAATCTATGCATCAAATAAACTAACTAAATAAACATGCATAGAGAAAATTAACAGTTAAAAAGTGATTAGCCTTACAAATTGACCGGTGGTGCAGCGGCGGTGAATTGGTGGTGAAGCGGTGGCGTAGCGATGGTGTTGTGGTGGTTACCAAATAATCGATTGGAGATGTTGCGGTGGTGCAGCAGTGGTGAAGCGGTGGTGTTGTGGTGGTTATCCGATCGGTAGTGATGTTATGCCGAGATCCATTTTTAAAAGTTTGTGATGGTGTTATGCTCAAATGACACTTACCGGGAGTTTATATTAAGACTAGCCTAAGGCCTAGCCGTTGGCCGGCTAGCTAAAAGTTTTAATGTTTAAAAATAAGTATAAAAATAATAATGTAAAGATATAATACGTTAAAAATATATAATGATAAAAGATAAAATAATGTAACATAAATAACCTGGAATGTCACAAAATAAAACTTAAACATGCACAAATATCAAAAATGAAAAACAAAATTTAAAAGATGACAAAACATCTTCACTCCTCATGTCCTGTGACTTGAGGTAACTCATTCTTCCCCCTTTTTGCTTTTTGATCACTTTCATCGTACTCGTCCAAATCAATGACGGTACGCTTGCCCTTCACAATATTAACTGAATCACCATCCAAACCTTTAACCACGTTGGCAGAGATTGTCGTTTCTTCCATGTTGAAAAGGACGTTATGATAATGTATAAAATTACTTGAATTAGCAGCAATTACCTTGTGATTTTGAAGTTGATAACCAGAGTCCCCAGTAAATAAATTCATTTATGGATGTGTAAAACCATTTATGATAAAACACATGTTTCAAATTTTATATTGTAGTTAAAAAGTTGTATAAAAACAATATGAGGATCTTGGAATACAAAGTCCAAGCTGCAAACATCATAATTGTTTCCAACGTGATGGGATATCCATTTGCTTATACAGCGAATCAAAACATTAACATAATCCAACATAGGATCAACGTCATACAGTAAAGTCACATAAGTGATGTGAGATACCAAATAGAATGAATATAAAAAATATGAAATTACATTAACAGTTGATCTCTTTAATTTATTATTCATAACAAACGTTACCTAATTGCTTTAGATCGAAAATAAATAAGGGGAAAGTGGAATGTTTTGTTTGACGATCTGTGTATATATGAAAGATATCTATAATTCCTTCATTAGGTTAAAGAGCTTGTTTACTGATAAGTAAGGAAATGATACAAATATTGAATACGTTACTAAAAATCAGTGACTTAGTTAACAAAACACTTAAAAAAGCATTTGATATTGAAGAGTGATTTCAAAATTTGTTACATTATCTTGAGTGATTTAAAAATGTATTTGGTTAATAACTGATAGTGTATATGGTTTAGACACAAAGAGTTTTAAGGAAAAGATATGGCTAAAACAAAAAGATTTGCCTAACTGTTACAAAAGATTTGCCAAACTGAATAATAAAAAGGTATAAAATAAATAACCTTGAATGTAAATTCAATTAAGAATTGTTTAAAAAATAAAAGTAGCAAAATGCTTGATACAATAATGTTAAACAAATATTATGGTAAACTGAAAAATAAGGTAATGTTCTTAATAACCGTAAAAAATACACAGATATTTTATTGTGGAGAAAATAGTGAAAAAAAAGCTTATAGTCTATGAAGAACTTCTTTATAGAAAATAAAGTATTAATATGTTATATATGTGTGATGTATTTCTGGCTACAATATGAAAACAATGCATTTCATTTAGCAAAAAGTAATTTCAAACACATACCTGAAGGAAAACCCACAAAGATCCAAATATCATAAACATGCACCAACTTCAATTCTTTTATGTACTACCCACCAACACTATGTCAATCTGTAGAAATAATTGTCATTGTTCTTTAGCAACATCTCAACGCCTACCATAGGCACAACTCAACACAAATCTTAAATCCCCGTTCTTGAGTCGCTCAACTCCTACACGTTCCTCTTGCTCCTACAAACATTTTAATAATCAACCAATCAATCTACTGTACATATATATACACCATTTATTAATCTGTATATAATTCTCTTCAAGATTAGATATCGTACATTTGGCTTAGAGGGTTCAGAATCTCATCTTCATCTTGATCATCATGACTAATTATATCTAAACAACACCGTTCATTATCCTTAACCATGTATTCTATCGTTTTCATTTTCTATCCAAAACACAATTTTTATACAACTATTCCATCCAACTTAAAAAGAAACAATATCTTAGCAACTTCAAGATTTAATACAAACCTCCAACTTTTTGACCAATGATGTAATTCTTGTAATTCTTTTTGTAGCCTAATCATGCTCAAGGGGAAAAAAAGAAAAAAAGAAACTATAGTAAGAAATTACTCCGTTTATATATAGTGAAACCACTACATTTCACCTGATGAAATTAAAGAAAATGTTGTTTATTGGATAACAATTTATACATGTTAGTATCTTAAGGAAACTAATGTAACCTACTTCATGATGATATAACATTGATCTCACGATATTAGCATTTTGCATTTACTAACTGATGCGTAGGGATTGCACTAGGCTTTACCTCTCGAGGGATCTCGAGAAGCTTACAACCCCCACCAGGCAGTGTACCTGATCGATGTAGTATAGTATAATGACAAGTACCGGGGGATTGATCGTTCAGCTAGGAATAGTGTCGCTAGGATTAGAAAACCTAAAAACTAGGTCTAGAGATAAGGGATGATTCTTTTTGTATTTTTATATTTTTTAGAAAGCAAGTAAAAATCTCGGGTTTTGAAGGAGTTGGGCGGAATTAGTTGCTATTCAACTAACCCAATTACTAAATATGCAATCAAAATAAAATACTAAAAACGAAAATAAACTAATTATACTAAAGTTGTGAGCAATATGTGGGAGAAATGTGTTTACTTAGATTTCACTACTCCCTAGATATCTTTTACATGTTAATTACTTGTTATAGTTGCGTGGATGACGGATTGTATTCCTTAATACCATTCATGGGGTGGCGTACTTACTTCCCCAATCCTATGAGCGCCTTCTTCACTCCTATGTCGAGTCGGCTAAGAAGCTCCTAACATGGGATCACTAGAATTTACTCATGCATTAAATACAACCAATAAAACCTAGTACACATCGGTTCATGTTTCCTAAGACGTTCAAGCATGTTACACAATGGAGATCTGCCAGTTTTCTTAAGCCTAACATTGAAATCATTCAATCAATACAACCATAAACAAGTAATCAACACATAATTAACATCTAGGTTTCATTAGATCTAAGCAAAAACAAGATAGATCTAGCCTAGCATGTTGAAATCAAGACAAGTAAAAGATATAATCAACCAACACATAGACATATTGATTGAATTAAAGAGAAGACTTATCTCAATAGCACATGAAAGGATTCAAGGGGTGAAAACCCTTGAAAGTACTGTAAAATATGACCTATGGTTTACAAAGTTCGGCCCTAGTTTCTCCACACAAGTTCCTCTCTAATGAATGAAAAATAGAAAACTATATATAGAGTTTAGTAGGTGACGGCGTCAAGAACAAATGTCTGACGCCATCATCTCGCCGCCAAATAGTTCCTCGGACTGCCTAGATCTGGGTCTGACGCCGTCATGTGTACACCTTATGCAGGCCGTCACCAAATTAACTCTTGACGCCCTTGTTGTAACGCCATCAGGTTTGCACTGGGTCGTCACCACTTTTACTCTTGACGCCGTCAGGGTTTTCCTCTTGACGCCGTCAGGTACTGTTCTCAGCATGGAAAATTAAGTCTTTGGCGTTTTCTTCACTTTTATGCTCCAAAAACGTCCGAATTGCTTCCTTTTCCAGAATTCACTCCCAAAGTACCTAAAATCACAAAAGGAACGATTTAGGGTAATATTTGATCAAATAAATTCAATTCCGGGCTTAAATGACCCCCTAAAAGTGGTTCATTTTTCGCCTCATCATATACCCTTACACTTGAGATTTGTTTGTCCTCAAGAAAATGCGCTTTTATTCTAATCAAAATACAAGTTAGGGGTCATTTAACACTAACATAAAAGTAATTACAACAAATAATCGTTCCACTAAAGACCAAAGATAAGCACGGAGGTCCTATACTAACACCTCACAAATAGTGTTTAGATACTCACATCTCTCGGGTGTAATAAAGTAATATCACAATATGGAAATGGAAAACATCTCTCACTACCTGTCATAGCAAAATAGATTACCATAGGCTTGGGAAAGGATCAAACCTCCACCACATGGCGTAAGCACCTAGGATAAACTATCAAAGAGGTCCTTTTAAGGGTTGTAACGTTAGGTGTAGGGATATGGAATACACGGTTTTGTTGGATATAGGCAGTCTTTACTGGTGGCGAGTTAACAATCTTGGTTAATTACATGTACAATATGGCGTTGCTAAGCCAAGACTAGACTTGACTTAAGCTAATAAATGAAAAATAACAAAAACATAAAATAAACATAGAATGAAACGGGATGGTAGTCCGTATGTTTTTTCTCTTTTCTCTTTTTCTATTTATTTTTTCGATTTTTTTTTTTTTTTTTTTTTTTTTTTTTTTTTTTTTTTTTTTTTTTTTGTATACACTCTTACCCTACCATCCAAAATAATACATCATAGGGAATGAACATTCCCCTTATACTTGAATTTTTACATACTTTACAATAAACTAATCTAATGACTCGAATTAAGATAATCAAAACACTTGGAGTACTTTTAAGATTAACGTACATATGGGGGTAATATATGATGCTCTTCCCCATTACTCCATAAAACAAGTACTTTACCCATGAGTCCCAATCGTCCCAAAACAATATGTACAAGGATATGACTCGACTTAGCAACCATGTAATCAATTAGATAATTAACTTAAGGTTTAACAAATAACAATAATGCACTAAAGATGAGTGCATACACGGAAGGCTAAGGCGATTTGGGTGTACATTTAAGTGGGGTGTAACAAATTCTTCCTTTAAGTAAGATGCTTAAAGTTAGAAACGAAAAGATAGGCTCGGAGGGGTGTACTAGGGGTTTCATGTGCTAAAAATGAGTACAACGCTAATGTGTGGGAAAAATTAATTGACTTAACTAGCCAAGTAATATGAATTAAATGGACAAGTAATTATGAAACGGGTTTGACACAAGGGTAATCCTAATGCCTCTTATCATGTAGTAAATCCTACTACACGAATGTAGTCTCACTAGCGGTCTCGGGATGCATCACTAAAGCATGTTCTAGTATCTAAATGCTACCGGTACACCCATAAGCACTAATAGTAAATGTTTTTCCTATCAAATCTAAAGGCGAACCTCACATATTTGGGTGGAAAATTTTTCTGAATGATAAGGTTTTGTGCTAGTCATACAATCTCCTATCCATGAGACGCTTGCTATTGCTAAAGTTTCACTCCTAAATGTTGTAAAAAAATTTAAATTTGGCGCTAAAATTGCACTAACAAGTATTTCTCATAGTTTTATTACACATCTACCATCAAACAAATAAACTCAAGCGAAAGTGTATCTGTAAGGTATCATCATTTTACCCTCCCCTTACACTTAGGATGAACATTGTCCCCAATGTTCAAGTAAAGAATGTAAAAGTGAAATAAGTAAAACAAATGAAATCAAATACTCCCCTGATTCGCTCGGTATGGATAATAAGGTGGCCAGGTTAGATCTTCCTCCAAGAAAATGAACAATCAAAGCTTCCCTTCCAGAATATAAATCATCTTCTTGTCATACATAACCTGTAAAACATGAGAAAACAGACAAGGCAACCTCGCATAAAATCGGCGGCAATCTACATATGCTAATAAAACCTAGAAAACAAAATAAGATATGATGCTTGTGGAATGATGTTTGCAGATTTTCTGGAGATTATAAAACTAATAATTCAACAAAAACTTTAAGACTCCGTTAGAAAAACAAAACTGGTAAAATTTCCAGATTTTTACACGTGACGCCGTCAAGAGTAAAACTTGTGACGCCGTCAGATTTGACCTGCAGAAATTCTTATGTTAAGTTTCCAGAAAATTTCTGGAAAAACTTCGTCCTACTTCCTGGAAAATCCTGCAGAACATCATTATGACTCGATATAAGCACTTGACTCTAACAAATACTAATATACATGTTCATTTAATATTGTAGCGAATTAAGATCATTTTCGTTCTTAGAAACAAATTTGGGGTTTCCCCTTACACTTAGCTTTTGCAAAATACCTTTATATGAAGTTAAGACGAAGTTAAAAACAAAATAAAGCATTTTCACAATTTACTTTGAAACATGAGCCACAAACAATAAAAATAAAACATGCATACGGAAACAAATAGAATCAAACAAACAAACAAACAAACAAATAAATAAAGCTTGGGTTGCCTCCCAATAAGCGCTTGTTTTTGTTCGAGTCACGAGCGTGACTCTACCCTTATTTAACAGAAATATGGAAGGTGTTCCCTACACTTAGGATTAAGTGCGGGTGAAAGTAGCAATACACACCCTTAGGTTGGAAATATGCCATGTGAGGAAAGAGTGGTGGATGAATTATATGCTCAAAAGGGTGTGCTCCTATCATCATAACCTTACCTAATTCAATCGGGTTAATGGGTGGATTAAGATTTTCTCCTAGAAAGGGATCATTTTCTATCAACTTCAAGTGACTCCTAGTTGGGAATCCATCTTGACCTAATAAACCTGATTTAAACCCATAATGTTTCTTATGATCAATCATGAATGGGTGATGTAAGTATGTAAGGTCATGTTCCACTCCTATATTGGCTTCCTCTCTACAAGGCTTAGAGTCCACTACCTTTATCCTAAGACTACCCGGACTATATGGTTTGATGGGTGGATCGGGACCTATTTCAATTCCTAAATTTTCATCCAAGGATGGAAGATTAGGTAACGATTTGGGTTGAGGCTCCGGTTCATCAAAACTAGGAACTTCCCTAGAACTAAGAGTAAGGTTATCATTATAAGTATTCAAACCTATATCCTCTAGTTGTGTTTGGTTCAAAGGTTCTACCTCTATTGGGGTTCCTATAGTCTCTTCTACTACATCCGAATAAGTCACGGGCGGTGTGTATGCCTCAAATGATGGTAGGACTTGTGGGGTATTTAGCGGGCTTATGTTACTTACTTCATCGTTCCTTGTGTCAAGACCACCTATATCCTCAACATGTGTTTTATTATAATCCAACCCTAACATTTTCCCAAGTATCTCAAGTGCTTCTCTAGGCATCTCAACTTCTATATCCGAATCATAAGGATCATCCTCAATATTATGACTACTATATACAAATTGCCCAAAAGATTCATCATCTGTTTCTTGAGATTCATCATCATCGATCATAAAACCTAGGTCTTTTTTATCAATGTGATCATGTTCGGCTACATTCTTCATCACATCAAGGTCACCTATGTGTTCATCCTGTATTATGGTAGGGCCTAACCATGACATACAGCTAGGTGGCTCATACGAAACTATCGTAGGTGAAGGCTCATATGGTGCATAGGTTTCACTGAGTGAGGCATTTTGAGGGGTTGATGGAGCTCCTAAGGTGGATTCTTTAAAAGTCTTATGCACTTGGCCTCTTTTCTCAAGGTACTCAATAAAATTAATATAAGATCATGTCCGCCTCATTTCATTCGTCCATCTTGGTATATCCAAACTAGTGTAATTATATTTTTTTTTTGTAAAACTCTAGTGTCGGACTTGGTGGATTCACGTTCTCCATAATGGTGAACGGAAGAGTCAATGGAAAGGTTTTAATGAACAAAGACACAAAGAAAAGATAGACTACGAGGAAGCTAATAAAAAGAAAAATAAAATCTCACTCGATAGGAATCTAATGAGTAGACCTAATAAAAAGAAATTCTAACCTAGACAATAACTATTCCCCCGGGCTGTGGCATCAAAAACTTGATGCGTAGGGATTACACCAGGCTTTACCTCTCAAGGGATCTCGAGAAGCTTACAACCCCCACCAGGCAGTGTACCTAATCAATGTAGTATAGTATAATGACAAGTACCGGGGGATTGATCGTTCAGCTAGGAATAGTGTCGCTAGGATTAGAACACCTAAAAACTAGGTCTAAAGATGAGGGATGATTCTTTTTGTATTTTTATATTTTTTAGAAAGCAAGTAAAAATCTCGGGTTTTGAAGGAGTTGGGCGGAATTAGTTGCTATTCAACTAACCCAATTACTAAAGATGCAATCAAAATAAAATACTAAAAACGAAAATAAACTAATTATACTAAAGTTGTGAGCAATATGTGGGAGAAATGTGTTTACTTAGATTTCACTACTCCCTAGATATCTTTTACATGTTAATTACTTGTAATAGTTGCGTGGATGATGGATTGTATTCCTTAATACCATTCATGGGGTGGCGTACTTACTTCCCCAATCCTATGAGCGCCTACTTCACTCCTATGTCGAGCCGGCTAAGAAGCTCCTAACATGGGATCACTAGAATTTACTCATGCATTAAATACAACCAATAAAACCTAGTACACATCGGTTCATGTTTCTTAAGACGTTCAAGCATGTTACACAATGGAGATCTGCCAGTTTTCTTAAGCCTCACATTGAAATCATTCATCCAATACAACCATAAACAAGTAATCAACACATAATTAACATCTAGGTTTCATTAGATCTAAGCAAACACAAGATAGATCTAGCCTAGCATGCTGAAATCAAGACAAGTAAAAGATATAATCAACCAACACATAGACATATAGATTGAATTAAAGAGAAGACTTATCTCAATAGCACATGAAAGGATTCAAGGGGTGAAAACCCTTGAAAGTACTGTAAAATATGACCTAGGGTTTACAAAGTTCGGCCCTAGTTTCTCCACACAAGTTTCTCTCTAATGAATGAAAAATAGAAAACTATATATAGAGTTTAGTAGGTGACGGCGTCAAGAACAAATGTCTGACGCCGTCATCTCGCCGCCAAATAGTTCCTCGGACTGCCTAGATCTGGGTCTGACGCCGTCATGTGTACACCTTATGCAGGCCGTCACCAAATTAACTCTTGACGCCCTTGTTGTGACGCCGTCAGGTTTGCACTGGGTCGTCACCACTTTTACTCTTGACGCCGTCAGGGTTTTCCTCTTGACGCCGTCAGGTACTGTTCTTAGCATGGAAAATTAAGTCTTTGGCGTTTTCTTCACTTTTATGCTCCAAAAACGTCCGAATTGCTTCCTTTTCCAGAATTCACTCCCAAAGTACCTAAAATCACAAAAGGAACGATTTAGGGTAATATTTGATCAAATAAATTCAATTCCGGGCTTAAATGACCCCCTAAAAGTGGTTCATTTTTCGCCTCATCACTAACTCCAGAAGTCCCACCTCCATTTACATGAATAGTTTTGAACCTTTTATATTGAAAACTTACCTTCTTCATCTTAGAACCTCATCCATCGAGAATGGACCATAAGCTGCAAATTTCTTGAAATTTAGTTAATTCACCAAAAATAAAAGCAAAATATTATGGTTCTATAAAATCGATCATTAAAATTAAAACTAAAGTTGCAAAGAAATTGATAGATTATGGTAAATATGTATGTATAAGGCGAAGGAATGCATGCCACTAAAAAACTTTTCTAGACATGTAGCTTGGTAGAGATCATAATAGATTAGATTCATCTTAATCTCATCACCAAATATTTTTCAACTTTAACCACATTAGGACTACTACTGAATTTCAAAACACTTGTATATAGAGTGTAGATAGTTGTGGGTTATTAGATAATAAAGAAACATACCATCATTCTAGCATATAGACGGTAACTGATTCAACATTAGTAATAAGTGTTGAGCTATACGACCTTGATAGATCTTCTTGAGCACTCTAGAATCGTTAGTTATGTTAATGTAATCAAAAACACACTAATAGATAATCTCTGTAACTTGTATTTTAAAGCGGAAACAAACACAAGTTTAATACTAAGAACTTTTGATCCTCTATGGATCTTTTAATAATAATGAAAGTGTTTTCTAAAACGTAATACAATACATAATCGTGTGTTCCTTTTATACATAAGGAACCCTAAACCGTTTCCCAAGAAACGTATATTCTAAAACTTCTAAAAGATATGCATTATCACTTCCTAAATAAACTCATGCATATCCAAACTATAATACATAAAATACGGAAATACTATATCCGCAGAAACTAATAATACTGAAACTAGTCTTCAGCAGATACACTGCTTCAGCAGGAACCAGCTCTTCAGCAGTAATCTTCAGCAGTAACAGTCAGCAGAATTCTTACTTAGCAGAATTCCCAACAATCCTCCCCTAATCTTGAATTTGACCTGGTTAAGTTCAAGATTCTTGATAGATCTTCGAAATAACATACCAAGAGGATTGTACTAATACAGCACCAGCAAAGAATCATCTTCAGAAGAATCTCTATGATCAGCAAATACTTGAAAGTTCCATTCTTTGCAGCAACAAATGACTAAATGTACATCAAAACAAATTAGTTTCATACTATTCTCATCACATCCAGGTGTGTTAACTTCTATGAGAGGTGAATCATTGAAAATAATGGATTTGATGTCGCTTTACCAATATCCATCACTACTGGAGTATCCAAGTGTTCTAAGGTACACTGATAACCACATGATTTTTAGCAAATCATCAGCTATAAACGGATTTGAGATGTCTTTACCTGTAGCCGTTTGCTCAGGACTAGCCAATTATTTTGATGAAAATCATCTTGATTAACTGATTACCAAATATGGTTTTCCACTGCCTTTACCACAAGCCATATACATGTGGGCTAGCCAATTATTTGGAATCCATAAAAGAAAAATCCATGGTCAATTGACAACCATTTCAACTACTCAGCAATCAAGCATGGGTGAGTTGAAAACCCTATGGTTTTTAGCAAACCATTACAGCTATCAACAGATTTGATATGTCTTTACCAAAGCTGTACCCTTTGGACTAGCCAACTTTGTGATGGAATAGTCAACATCAGGTAAGTTGATAACCAAACCTGCATACAATAGATACAATACTATACAACAAAATGTAAGTTTTTTTTTTTTTTTTTTTTTTTTTTTTTTTTTTTTTTTTAATACTAAAATAAGAAAAACAAATATACAACATTATACCCTTAAACAGAAGCTGCTCTGGAAGTCTTAATCCTTTGTTTGAAGACCTTCACCAAAGATTCAGCAAACAACCTTGCATTCCCAACTGGATCAGGAGGAATCTCCAACTTTTGTTGTAGCATTTTCTCCATTAGAGACACTTTCAGAGGATATCTTTTGCTAATATCCATAATAAGCCTTAGACCAGTTGTAGTTTCCAACACATGAACATAAGGCATAGGATAGAATTTCCAACTCTGAATTTTCCATCTCTGATTGTTTTTCCATATGTCATAGCTAACACCAGTGGGAGTAGAAGAATCAAACAACACTCTAAGATCACCCAATAAATACAATCCAGACCCTGTAGGAGTATAATTTGCATAATACTTGTGAACCAACTCATTTAGAGTGACTAAATCCTGATGATCAACAAGATGTAGAATCTCTTGAAGAAATGTAAAAGATATAGAAGTTTTATCCAATCTGTAAATGGTATTAACTTGACCATTTTCAGTTAACTCCCAGTGAACCAAAACATCTCTAGTTGCCTCAGGCCAATCATCAGGGGATCCTTCTCTTATAAATGAAGCATCAGAAGCATTCACATTGATTAAGCTTTGTGTGGAATGTGAAGTTCTGACTTTAGCCATGCTCTTTGCTCTTCTTCCAGGAACATAAATAGCTGCATGAGGTAGAGAAGATGCATTAGGAACTTCAGCTTCAGTAGATACACCTTCTGCAGCATCAGTTTCCACTGATGGATTATCCAATTGTTCATCAGTAGAATCCTGAGAAGATTCAAGTGCAGCAGATGCATATTGTTCATCCATAGCCTTCCTTATCTGTTTGTCTCTAGCAGCTTGAAGTTCAACTTCTCTTACCTTAAGCTCATGAAATCTTGCAAGTTCAGCTTTTTGTTCAGCTTTTTGTTCCTCATCTAACTTCCTAGCAGCCTCTTCACCCAATCTTTCCTCCTCCAGTTGTCTCCTAGTTCTCTTTCTAGATGGAGGATCTGCTGCTGTCACACCCCCAAAATCGGGTCCAGCGGAAGCATACGTGTAGCTGGGGTGTAACTCAATTGGTATTACAACACAAGTTCAAAAATGGTTTTCACTTCAATCATTTAGAATAAAATAGTTAAGTCAAAAATGTTGTATTTACATTGTTAAAAATAGTGCGGAAGTAGGCCCTTAAAAGTAGTTTAAAACGGTCCCCATATAAATTATCAGAGTCTTCTATGACCATGCCATGCCCTGCCAAAACCTCCAGTAGCGTGCCATAAGATTAAACCCTGAAAATACATGCTAAAGTGTCAACACGAGGTTGGTGAGTTCATATAGTTTGTTTAACAAATAAAGTTTATGCATATGTATGAAGGTTTCCCAACAAAGGCATCGTAAATCCACTCAGTTACAAGTCCCGCCATAAGAGCCTTGTAACCTGTGTGTTTACAACCCACTGCTACAATATATAGTTTCTCAGGATTATATTCACCCAAGGTCAAGTATAGACACAAAGGCGGGGAACCACCATCCCAAATAGTACCTGTCACCCAACGTCACATCTGTTTTGGACTTGGGTGGGGGGTGTTTCCCCATAATAGTACTATCAATACCTCTCCTTTGACAGATTACTGGGTGTCGTTTCCCAAAGCATAAAAGTTTAAACGTTTCAAGTATCAAGTAAGTATAACACAGTCAAGTATAACACAATCACGTATGTATAAAATCAAGTATAAGTGTTATCAAGTATAAAAGTAATCAAGTATAAATGTTTTAAATATTTGTACAAGTAAAAACAAGTAGTTGAGCATGTATCTCCCCCAAAGAGTTAAAACAAGTGTAAAGAGTAAAAGTGGGGCTATGACTCACCTGGTGCGATAGCTACGATGACAAAAGTGGATACACAGAAATGAGGTTCGATCTCTAAGCGTAACCTAAAATGAATGATAGTGATCTACTTAGATCATGAAGTGATGAAGAGAATATGCATACACATGATACCTATACCACTCATAACTTGGAAATAATTGTTATTGTCAAAGTAAAGTATTTTCCATACTTAGGAAAAATAAGTCCAACTAGGTTTATAAAAACTTGTCGTAATATATCGTATATAAAAACGTTAGTGTTATATTCCTCGTTTTGAAAACCTTAAGATATCGTCTAGTGGTCGCATAAATAAACCTTGGGTCGTACGTATTTTGTTAATTAAAAATAAACCCCTTGAATAAGAAATCTAGAAAATATATTATTTAGTACGTAGTTATATTATTTCTAGTAGTGACTAAATATATATATAGTTTTGACGATTTTAAAACATGTATAACTTGGTCGTTTTAAGCTCATTTTACTCGTTCTTTATATCCACGGATTCGTTTTAGTATATACTAATATATTTTCAATAGCCCGGCTCCTCTAGGTTACGTCTAACGCCTCTATTTGTCCGTCTAAAAATGCCAAACAGCATGCAGTTTTCAGAAAATATAGTTTTCGTCGTTAAACTCGTTTTTGGCGTATCTCCTTCGTTATTAACTCGTTTTCATCCCCGTTTTCGGCCATAGTTCCGTCTCGGAATGTATTTTCTAAATATTTGGTCAAAAGTTACCCCAAACCCACTGAGTTTGCCACGTTTTCATTTTAAGGACAGTAGGTTTATATAATGTTTCAAAAATCATTTCTAAGGTTCCAATCTAGTTTCTAATCCAACCAAACCACTTTCAATCACCACAAATCTAGTCTAATCTTACCATACACCTTCTTAGGGTGTCATGGGTTCCTAAACATCATAAACCAAGTGGATCTAACAAGGATCTAATAATAATCTATTTCTAGGGATCAAAAGTTATATATATATATATATATATATATATATATATATATATATATATATATATATATATATATATATATATATATATATATAAATGAGTGGTATAACTAACATATGCATGTAGATCTTGAATAAACAACATGAAACTAGAAAAATGAAAGTATGGAAAGATCAACAAGTGATCTTGAAGCTTACTTGATGATTGGATGAGTAAAACCTTAGAAACCTTGAGTTTTTAATACAAAACCCAAACAAGAACAACTAAAGGAACAAGATCAACACTTGATCTTGGAAAATCCATGGTTTCTTCCTTGTGTTGTGTTCTTGGCCGAAAATGAGAAGAAGAAAAAGGAAGAAAAGAGTTGCTAGTTGTTTTATTTGGTGAAATGAGAAATGAGATGAAAAAAATGCATATCTATTAAATGTATAGACAAGATCCATCATTTAAGGAGTATTAGGGGGGGGGGGGGGGGCGGCAAAGTCAAGGGTAGAAAGAAAAATATAGATTTTGTAAGGTAGTTGGTGTATTGGTGGAAGATTTTGTGTTTATTGGTAGTTTTAAGGTGTACCGGGGTACCGAGTTAACTAAAAATAAACCGTGACGAGTTGAAGTAAAATATGATGAAGTTAATTGGGACATAATAAAGTCGTAAAAATTGTAAAAATATGTTGTGTATAAATATTGAGTGATTGGATGATTATTGTTTAGTTTTTTACGAAAACCGTCGTAATTAAATTAGGCGTATGATATAAATTAAATAAATTTCCAAAACACCGGGTAAGTTAATAATATAATTTTTATATTATTATAATGAGTATAAAAATGTGTTAGGACCATAGTTGGGATTGATGGATCAATTATTTAAAATAATAGCTCATAAGATAACGTTTATTAGGTTGATAATCGTACGTTTACAAAAATGACGCAACCCACGTATAAATGACAAATTTTCTCCGGAGGTGAATAGTGTTTTATGAATAGTAAAATTTTAAAACGCTTCTCAGAATATCAAACTGACCTCAAAAATGATGAATAGTAAAATGATGAATAGTGATCGATGAATAGTAACCGATGAATAGTAAATGTTGAAAGTTCGGGAAAAGACCAGAATTTACGAGTTGTGACAGCTGCTATCACTTGAGCTTTACCTTTATCCACATAAGAGGAAGCAGCAACATGTGGTACACCAGCAGAAGTATCAGGTAAAGATACCTTTTCAGCAGCAACAGAAATATCCATATTAACAGATGAACCAGCATCAGTATGAATGAGAGGAATATTCTTAGAAGCACCCATTCCATCTTTTTCATTTCTAGACTTGATCCTGTTATACATTGCAACCAGTTTGTCAAATGGAAGTGCCCAAACTTGTTTCTTAGTCCAAGCAGTATTATACAATGAACTGCTTTGACTTTTCACATATGTTCTCATATAATCCCTCTGCTGTGCTTGAGTCATTGGTTTGTCTCTTTTATCTTTTGCTTTTAACTCATCTGCTACCTTCTTTCTCAACTTCATAACTTTCACAATTTCAGCAGGCTAGTCCTTTTCCTCCACCCTCTTACCAATAATGTCTGTAGCTAAATCAGGATTAGCAATCACTTGTTGTCCAATATGCTGCCAATCTGACTCATCAAACTCTTGGACAGCAGCATCCAATTCTCTTTGTCTTTCAATAGGCAAAGTAGAAACATATCTTTGGGTGGCAGACTGATATGCTGCATCAAACTTGGCTTGTTGTGCCTCAGCCATATTAGAACTCTTCTTATAATCTTCCCATTCTTGGAAGAGTTTTTCTTGTGCAGCTCTGTCTTCAGCTGTAACAAGCTCATCCATAGCCACATCTGTTCCTTCAGAAATATCATCATGAGGAACATTCAAATCTTCCATAGGTTCATCATGTAATTCTTGAACCTCTCTATCAGGAGAAACTTGTTGATTCTTAGATGAACTATGAACAGGGGAATTCAAATACTCTTTCCCTGCTACAAAGAATACTTCTCCTAATGTATTACCTTTATCAGCAGATTTGTCAGCAGCAACACCACTTGGTGATTGTTTCTTCTGAAGTATATCAGTAGCTTCAGTCATGAGCACATCATCATCACCACTAGACACTTTAGAAGATTCAGCAGCTTTCCTTGCCAAATACTGTCTTGTACTTCTTCTTCTGCTGAATTGAATTTGTGGTTTAGATTTAGGTACTTCAGCAGCTTTAGAAGGAACAACATGAGACTGTCTAGCAACTTCAGCTAGAATTTCAAGAGAATCCAAATTTACCTCCTGAGCAACTTCAGTAGTATCCAATCCATTCTTACTTTGCTTCTGCTGATTCAGCTGTGCCTCCAAATCTTGAACCTTACTTTTCAACCCTGCAATCTCATTACCAAGAGTAGTCTTGGTATCAGCAAACTCTTTTTAGAGATCATTAGTCATTTTCATGTACCTGCCAAGTGAATCATATACAAAAGTGAGAGTAATAGGGTCCTCTGCTCTACCAGCTGATTGCTCAGTGGTAAGTGGGGCTTCATTGAACCCAGCAGGAGAAACAGACTCATGTACAACATTAGGAAAGCCTTCATTAATTGGCTCTCTCATAGGACTGGGTGTAGGTAGTCTAGTGAACTAAGGTTCAAGAGGCTGAAAATTATCTTCAAACTCATGAATTTGCTCAGCTGGAGCATCCTGAGATGGTGAAATGGTAGGACTAGGTGACATATGTACAGGGGTAGGTGGTGGTAAGTCAGTAGAAATAGGTAATGGTTCGGCAGTTGTAGCTGGCTCTTCCTCCATTACCACTGAAGGATTACAATCAGCAGCAACACCAGAAGATAATGGATTACCATCATCAGCAGCATTATGAGAAGGCACATTACCAGCATCATCACCCTCAACTACATTATCATTTCCAGGTGGCAACATAGCTTCTAACATAGGGTGATGTTCCCCAGTATAATTAGTTTTCATTGAGGCAAACAACTTAGAACCAAGGCTTTTAATAGGCATATGGGTTTTATCTTCAGTGATTATATCTAAAATGATTTGTAGGAACCTAGGGTACATTAAAAACTTATGCTGTTGTTTATCAATGTTTTCAAGCATATTTTCAAAGATAAACTTAGAAAAATTATAAGTTAGGCCCTTAGAAAGACAAACAATACCACAACCCAATTGTAGAGAAAATTGGTTCCATCCACCACACTTGTTGCTTACACATTGGAGCAGCAAATGCACCAAATACCTCCACTTAGGACAAAATTGATTCTTGTGCCACTTAGATGTATCAGTACTTTGATATCCAGCTTCCCTTAGCCCAGCAAGAATCTCTGCAGTGTTGGAATGATACACACCATTCTCACCATCCAACTGAAGCTTTGTCCTAATCAAACCTTCTATCACCTTATACTCTACACCATCAATCTCAGCTACAATCTCTGTGTCAGATCTCTTTGTAGCAGATGCCCAAAATTGCTTCACCAATGATTCACAAACCAGATTGGGACTATGTGTCAAAGCATAATGAATCTTTGACCTTTGTAGAAACTCCACCATTAAATCAAATTCTTCATGTCCCTTAGCCTTTTTCAGAATAACATACTTGTTATGATCGCCTCTCAATTCAAGTTGTGCCATTTGAATGAACTTGCGTGAGACGGTTATGAATTACTCAGAGAATAATGGGTTTAAGTGGAGTGATAAGCGAATAATTTTGTTTAGGAAGAGATATGCAAAGTGGGTTATATTTGGAAGTTCCCCAATCGTGGTCAAAATTATCGGAACTAATTATTGACCGAGTCTGACGTGTACTTCAAAAACTTCCAATTTCAAAATTACCCTTCAGCAGAAATGAAAGTCAAATCTGCTGAGGAATGGTCAAAATCAGCAGAAACTAAGCAAATGTAAAAATATCGTCGGTGAATATCTTGATTTTATGTGCCACCCAACTCGCATTAATTACCGTAACATCTAAACTTGGCTTATTTAATCACCCCAAATAACACATCTCAGTCACCAATTTACCCCAAATCATCTTTCAAACCCTAATTTCCCAATTAAAAACCAATTCACCACAAAAACCATGTCATCAAACCCAGAAACCTTAGATCAAAATTCCTCTTCTTCATCATCAGAAGAAGATTTACCACCATATCCATGGGAGCTTGATGATTCCGACTATGAAAGAGAACTGGAGAGACGATGGGATGCACAAGAAAGACAATGGAATGCACATAGGAAGGGTGAACCAAGCCAAATACCCATTCCTGCTGAGAGAGAGCTTGTCTCTCCTTTCATCTATACCTCTGATGAAGACTCTTCAGAGGAAGAAAATGAAGATCCAACCTTTCTTCCTCCTTCCACACCAGAGAGATCCCAACCAAGATCAAGTAAGAGAGATCCATCTCTTCCAACATCACAAAATGATGTGTTGGATCTTCCTGCTCCAGGACCTGATCTTTCTTCACAAGAGCACATCGGACAGAGTAAGAAGGCAGAGATTATACGTAAGGGAAAGGAGAAGCTGAAGTAGATGATTGAGGAATGTTGCCATGGACCAAAGTTCTTGAGTATTTTCTTGACTTTGGTACTTGAGCATCTTCACAGTCTTCCTTCTCTTCTTTTTCCATTTTCATCTTCAGCTTCATCATTGTACTTGTCATAGCCTCAAGTATTTTGTAATAAGTGATAGAAGCTAGTAGTACTCAATTAGGCAACTGTTTAGGAATAGTCATTGTAATCCAGTTGGAACATTGAATGTAAGCTGTAACTTGTTTATTTGAATGAATGAAAAGATCTTCTTTATTAATCAACTGTGTAAGACCTTCAGCATAATCAACTAATCAGTAGAAACCATGTTCAGCATGCTTGACCACATTCCTTTGACTTCAGCTATTGGTGACTTTAACATACAACTTACAATCTCAGAACATCTGCAAAACAGATATAAAACATGCAAATACACCAAACAACTTGCAAAAAGATTAGTGGGTTAGTGTTAAAACTCAAAAAGTATACAAATTATACACATCTACAAAGTTTACACTCACAATCCTCCCCTGAGGCATATGCCTCCCCTTAAACTTTGTAGTTAAGGGTTAAGCTTCCAATATGGACTACCAAATATTGAAACCTTGGTCCATCAAATGCTTTAGTTAACAAATCTGCCACATTCTCATCTGTGTGAATTTTTACCACTTTAATTAAATGTTTCTCATAAGCATCCCTGATAAAGTGGTGCCTGATTTCAATATGTTTGGTTCTATTATGAAAAACTGGATTTTTAACAATACAAATTGTACTTTGATTGTCAATGAAAATGGTAGTATTCATAAAGTTATACCCATAATCCAACAATTGATTCTGAATCCATAGAACCTGTCCACAACAATTGGCAGCAGCAACATACTCTGCTTCAGTGGTAGAGGTAGCAACAATGGTCTGTTTCTTACATTGCCAAGAAATCAGTCTTCTTCCAAGGAATTGGCAACCTCCAGTTGTGGATCTTCTATCCAAATTTGCACCGGCATAGTCACTATCACTATAAGCTGCTAGCTAAAATGGAGACTCTTTGGGATACCAAAGACCTAATTTGGGTTGGCCTTTTAGGTACTTAAAAATCTTCTTGACAGCATTCAAGTGAGAGGTAAGTGGAGTGACTTGGTGCCTTGAACATGCACTCACAGCAAATGTAATATCAGGTCTTGAGGTAGTCAAATACATCAAAGAACCAATCATTGACCTGTATAAATGAACATTCACAGGGAGATCAGGATCAATATTGTTCTTTGGTTTGGGAGCCTCATATGGAGTAGTGGCAGTCCTGACATTCTCCATAGCAAACTTGGACAACATATCTTTTACATATTTCTCCTGATGTATGAAAATACCATCAGGTTTCTGCTGAACCTGTAAACCCAAAAAGAAAGTGAGTTCTCCCATGGCACTCATTTGAAATTCTCCCTTCATCAGATCCTCAAACTCTCTACACCATGCTTCTTTGGTTGAACCAAAGATAATAGCATCCACATACACCTGCACAAGAATAATATCCCTAGAATCTTTCTTGAGGAATAGAGTCTTGTCAATGGCACCTCTTCTGTAGCCATGCTTCAGCAGAAATTTGGAAAGTCTAGCATACCAAGCTCTGGGAGCTTGATGAAGTCCATAGAGAGCTTTGACAACCTTGTACACATACTCAGGATGATCAGGGTCTTCAAATCCCTTGGGTTGAGTCACATAAACCTCCTCTTCAATCTCACCATATAAGAAAGCACCTTTAACATCCATCTGATAAACCATAAAGCCCATATAAGAGGCATAGGCCAAAAATATCCTAATTGCTTCAACTCTGGCCACTGGTGCAAAGACTTCATCATAGTCAATGGCTTCCTCTTGTCTAAACCCTTGAGCCACCAGTCTAGCTTTGTTCTTCACCACAATCCCTCTTGCATCTCTTTTATTCTTCAAAATCCATTTTGTCCCAATGGCATATTTACCATCAGGAAGAGGAACCAAAATCCAAACCTGCTGATTCTTAAATTGCAGCATCTCTTCTTGCATTGCTTCAAGCCAACTTGAATCTGCCAGTGCTTGAGGAATACTAGTTGGCTCTATCTGAGAAAGAAAGCATGAAAACAGACAATGTTTGAAGTCTGTGTGATTGTCCCTCTTTTGATTGTAGACATAAGAGATGAAAGCAACTTCACCATATTTTGTATTCTTTATAGTGCTTCTAGTTCTTACTGGATCTTTAGGATCACCAATAACCTTTGATAAGGGATGAACATTATGAATCCTTTTTGTTGCTACAGGGTGAACATCAATTGTGGCATCAAGGTTGTTGACTATAGGTCCAAACTCAGTATCATAAGAAGCTGAGTTAAATAGGCCAGGCTTTGGCTGATAATTCCCAAGATCAGAAGGACATGGAAATCTTGTAAAGGGCTTCTCAAAGTCTGCAGACACTTCTGTAGAAATGGGAGAGTGGGCATCATTAGTATCAGCATCTTTGACCTTATCAGTGGGAATAGGTGCGCCTTCAGTAGAATCGTCAGCAGTATCCTTGTTTCCACTGACTGCTTGTGCTGATTGATGTAGGATTGCTTCAGTCTCTTGTGTAACCTTTTCATTGAGTTTCTGAGCTTCCTGAGTAGCAGCATGTTCTTGCTTCTTCAGTCTTGCAAGATCCTCTGCATAATGTGACTCATCATCTTGTTCATCAGCAGAATGATTACCTACAAAATGGTTAGGTGGAAAAGATAGTACAACAATGGTATGTTCATCTGGCTCAGATTCACATTTTGAGTCATCATCCATGGAACCTGCAGGGTTAGAATTTGGATCTTTGGTACCTGCATTAGGATCAGAAGCATGTCTAGTATAACCCAAATAGTCAGTCAAATAATCTAGGTCAAAATACCAAGAATGGCCTTGTCCCTGAATATTAGGCTGCTCTTCAAGAAATCTTAGATTAAGGGTCTCTTCTATCCTTTTGGCATTCAGATTATAAACCCTATAGGCCTTGCTATGAGCTGAATAACCCACAATATACCCTTCATCAGCTTTCCCATCAAACTTACCCAGTATATCAGCAGTATTTAAAATGGTCACTTTGCATCCAAAAGGTTTAAGGTAATGTATGTCTGGAACTTTCCCAGTGAGAAGTTCATAAGGTGTTTTGACATGATGTCTAGTGATGGATACCCTGTTCAAGACATAGCAAGCAGTACTTACTGCTTCAGTCCAAAACATAGTGGGTAATTTGGAGTCTGCAAGCATTGATCTTGCTGCCTCAATGAGGGTTCTATTTTTCCTTTTAGCAACCCCATTTTGTTGTGGGGTCCTTGGAGTACTATAGTCCCTTCTAATCCCCTTAGACTTACAGAATTCTATGAAAACAACATTTTTGAATTCTGTCCCATTGTCACACCTAATTCCCTTAACCTTTTTATTAAGCTGGTTTTCAATTAAAATGATGAATTCTTTCAGAATAGGAGTTGTTTCATCTTTAGTTTTAAGAAAGAATACCCAGCAAAACCTGCTAAAATCATCTGTGATAACCAGGCAAAAGTACTTGTGATCAATACTTCTGATAGGAGTTGGACCAAAAAGATCCATGTGCAGCAACTGAAGAGGTTCTGAAATGGTGCTCACAGCTTTGATGGCTTTGTAAGAGGCTCTGTGTTGCTTTCCTTTGTTGCAAGCAATACAATTATGTTCATTGGTGAAGAGTTTAGAAGGAAGGCCCTGAACAAGACCAAGTTTAGACAACTTGTTGATAGTCTTGTAATTCACATGAGCCATTCTCCTATGCCACTTGGTAGATTCATCCTGGGAAGCTTTGGCCACCAAACATGTTAGATCACCTTCTGGCTTGACATCATTCAGATTGAATGTGTACAAGTTGAAGGTTCTAGGAACTCTCAGCAAAACAGTTGTGTCTTCTGGAAGTTTGAAGTCCTTGGAGAGTACAAGACATTCATCTTCAGAGAAGAAAACCTTATTCTTAGTGTCACAAATTTGTGATACAGAGAATAGATTAAAATGCTCTAGTTCCTTCACATAATAAACATTTTCAAAGTCTAACAAAGGTGTCTTAATAGTTCCTTTCCCAGTAATTTTGCCATCTCCACCACCAAAAGTTATAGTGCCTCCTCCTTCTATGGGCACAAAGTCATGCATCTTTTCCTTGTTCCCTGACATACTTCTAGAACAACCACTATCAACTATACCTACTTCAGTACTTTTTAAAGGATGATCCTACAACAACAACAAAAATATACAAAAGTTAGTACACATTGGAGACTCAAGTCATTGCTGACTTGAGCCTGCCTTGTGGATCATTAGTGATAGGCCATGTAGATGTTTTAGATCCACCATTGTTCTTGGGCCTGTACTGCAAATTAGGTCCCTTCTTTGTCCAAGAACAACCTGCTGAGGGCTTTACAGCAGTATTCCAATACCCACCACCATAATACATTGAGTCAAAGTTATTAGGCCAATAACCATTAGAAAAGAAAGAACTAGTGGGTCGAACATAAGGTCTTGTACTGGTTCTTCTCCATGAAGAATGTGGTTCAGCAGAATTGGATTTCTGCTGATGTGGAACAAAAGAGGGTATTTCACTAACATTCTTCCACATTTGCCTAGGTTTCCTTTGACTAAAACATGCACCCATTCTTTGCTCATGAAATGTACAATCCTTAATCAGATGAGATTTACTTCCACACACAAAACATTTTTTCTTCTTAGAAGATTTATTCAAACTAAAAGAAGTTCCATAACATGAAAAAGTATTCAAACCACCATGATAAACAGAATTGTTTTTAACAGAACCAAAAGTATTATTTTGCAAAGAATTTAAAAACAAATCTTCAGTAGAAACTATCTTGTTATCAGCAGCAACTCTAGAAGGCTTGTGGGGAGTCTTGGGTGATGTCTTTGGTGTGGTCTTGGGAGTGGTCTTGGGCAGGTCATACTTCTCACTTGAATCACAGCTGGCAAAAGAGGTAGACCCTTCATCAGAAGACTTGTCACTATCACAACAAGAGACAAAGTCAGTAGATTTAATAATAGGGTCTGGCAAGTCAGTTGACTTTTTGCCATAGAGATGGTGTGATCCATCAAAGTTACTAGGTATGGACAGGTCTATAGGCATGTGTTCCCCTCTAATAGGTCCAGGGACAGCATTCATTCCCCCTTCCTTAACAAATTTAACAGGTGTTTGATAAGCTAAGGCTGGTTCAGGGTAAAAAACACTAGACATATCAGGATATGTTAACTCTTCAGGGTCTATATATTTCTCATATCCTAATGCTTTTCTAGACCTAACAGATTGGCGACCATCAATCAATTTACTCAAATTAGATGCTCCTTCCTGCCATTTCATATGACCAGCTATCTCTTTATCTAACTTGGCTTGTAATTCTTGTTTTTCCTTTTCTAGATCAGACTTCTCTTTTTCAGTACATCTTAAGTCTATCTTAGCAATTTCTAAATCACTTTCTAGAACTCTTATTTTTCTCCTCATATTTAACTTGATTCTTTTGAAACCAGACTTTTTGTTTCTCTAAAGTTTTTAAAGCCATTTTATAAGACTCTACTTCAATATAACACTCATTGTACTTTGGTTTCAATTCATCAAATTCTTGTTTAAGCTCATTGTATCTTACACTACATCCAAACACACAATTGTGTACCTGAGAGATTCCCATCAAGGAGACTTGCTCCTTCTTGTCCTCTGAAGGTGAGTATACCAGCAGATTCACTTGTGTAGAAGTAGAAGCTTCCTCTCCAGCAGGTTCATGTTCAGCCCAATCAATCTAGTGATCCAGAGTCACCATAGCTTTTGAAGGTGCAGCCTTACTAGTTCCTGCTTCCAATGGATAAGATCCATATCTAACTTCATCACCAGACTTCCTCTCCTTGCTTTCTCTTGAAAAATGTCCCACTTGACCACAAGTGTAGCATTTAACCTTCCTTTTATCAAACCTTGCTGCCTCTCTTCCATTAAAACCAAACTTTCTTCCAGACTTGGTTTCAAACCTCTTAATGTTCATGGAGATCATTGCAAGCTGCCATTTCAAGTGCATCTCCTCCATCTCCAATGGATCCACCTGTTCAAAATCCTCATAAGCAAGAAACTGCTGATGTTCATATTCAGCCACAAATGAATGAACAATATCATCCAACACACTACTGGATTTTGATTTGGGAGCAGATTGAGTTTGGGTTTGAGAAGATGCTCCTGATGAATAAGAGCTTGAGGCATTATGCACAGGTTTTGTGGTGGTGCTGACAAAGGCTGAGTGAGTGGATGGACGAATTGGACTTCTAACATCAGGCTCAAGAGATTTGAGCTTGTTGTAGAGGTCATCAAAAGTGATTAAGTCCAATCCACCCTTTGTTTTGAGAGCAATACTAACTTGCAACCAAGATGGTGGTAAAGATCTCAGAAACTTAGCATTGCAGTCCTCATTGTCAGGTCTAGCCTTCAGCTGATTAAGTTGACTCAAGATCCGATGAAACCTGTCATAGCCTTTATGGATTCCCTCTTCCTCAGATATCTGAAACTCTTGTAACTGCTGCTTCAGCATTGACTTCTTCAACCTTCTTGATTCCTCATTCCCACCAAATCTAGCCTTTATTGCCATCCAAATGTCCTTGGCATCCTCCATGAAGTGGAAGTCACCCATGTGGTCATCTGGTATAGCTTGGAGCAGAATTGTTCTAACTTTACTCTCCCTCTGCACAACCAGAATCTCTTCAGCAGTTTTGGGACCTAGAATTGTAACAATCCCGTCAGCATCTTTAACATGCTTCTTCAGGCTATTCCCCTTTTTGACGACCTCCCAAAGATTCCAATCTATGTTTGTGATCCAGTTCTGCATCTTCATGGACCACAGATGATAATCTTCAGCATTCTTCAAGTATGGAAACTTAACATTACTATTGGAGAGGTTGAGTTGTTGAAGAGAAGTGGTGTTAAGGTTTTGGGTTGTGTCAACTTCATCATCAGATCCAGGCATGTTTCTTGATTGGTTTGGATTCTTAAGGTGTAAGATTTGTGTTTCTTAGTATAGCAAAGACTCTCTCGAGGCTCTGATACCACTTGTTGAGCTATACGACCTTGATAGATCTTCTTGAGCACTCTAGAATCGTTAGTTATGTTAATGTAATAAAAAACACACCAATAGATAATCTCTGTAACTTGTATATTAAAGCGGAAACAAACACAAGTTTAATACTAAGAACTTCTGATCCTCTATGGATCTTTTAATAATAATGAAAGTGTTTTCTAAAACATAATACAATACATAATCGTGTGTTCCTTTTATACATACGGAACCCTAAACCGTTTCCCAAGAAACGTATATTCTAAAACTTCTAAAAGATATGCATTATCACTTCCTAAATAAACTCATGCATATCCAAACTATAATACATAAAATACGGAAATACTATATCCGCAGAAACTAATAATACTGAAACTAGTCTTCAGCAGATACACTGCTTCAGCAGGAACCAGCTCTTCAGCAGTAACCTTCAGTAGTAACAGTCAGCAGAATTCTTACTTAGCAGAATTCCCAACAATAAGACCCTAATTCAACATCAATAAAAATAGCATTATCTCCAGAATTTATCATTAACCTTTTATATTTAATTTCAAATAGGGAAATTAACTTGATACTCACGAATTTGCTCGAGTCCATGTGGAAAATTAATTGTGATTTCATGATCGGATATATCTTCCATATTGCTACAACAAATCATGTTTGTACCTTTGTAATGGCTACTAATGCTTGTAACCTGTGAGGGTAAGAAAAAGTTACACGTATACCAAGTTGTGACAAAGAGGTATAATGGTTTGAGTAAATGAAAAATATTTTTAAAATGGTAAAATGGTAAGGCATGTATTATATACCCATGCCACAAGACAAATCTTGTAAGACCATATATAGTAGTGTCACTGACCTTCTTTTCTTTTTTCCTTTCTCGTCGTTGGCATTACCTTTCCTCCTCTTCTTGTTTTTGTTTTAAAATTCGCTCATAAAGATCTAACATAATAACGTAACCAATTGAGAAAGTTAGAAATGTACACCAACTAATCCCAAGTAAGCAAAGAAGGTATATAGAGGTGATAAAAGAGGAAGGGTGAGTAGGTAGTAAGTGGTCAAAAGGGATAGTTTAGTATGAGTCCAGTAGGACTTCCTTGTCTAAATTTCTCAAACAAAATTATAAATGATTAGTACATCAAGTATAGTTTATATAATTAAGGAGTATTACTTTGAATAAAAATGTCTTTTTTAATATAATAATTTAGGAGGTTTGCATTATAAATAACACTTCTCGTGATAAATTGGTTAAAAAAAAATTTGAAAACTAAAGAACAACCATTTAATATTGAACAATTTAAGGTATAGCTGAGGACGCAATATCATACTGAACAATTTAAAGTACAATTTTGTCACAGACATATACAATTCTTTAGTCTATACTTTATAGGATAATAAAGCTATGAAAAACTTATAATAACTTGAGGTGACTATAATGTGAGAAGTTCTGCTATAAATTACCTTTGCAATATGCAAACCAAGAAACGCAATCCAAAGAAAGACAAGAAGCCCTAGTTCTTTCCAACATACATTCTCGAGAATAGTGACCTGAAAAGTTCATATATTAAAGAAATATACTGAAATGTTAATATATTAAATGTATTAGTCATAATCATATTAAACATAAATTCTGACCCTCTCACCTCTTCTTTCAATGCTTGTTCGGTTTCATTGTGGTCCATTGCTGAAAACCTCCAGGAAGCATTGTAGTACTCTGCCTCAGCACCATCTATGTTTCATATAATGAAATTAATAATATTGAAATTTATTACCGTGATTTGCTCTAAACGGTCAACCAAAGTCAACCACGGACGTGGTCAATATGGTCAAACGGCTTAGGCCAAATCTCCAAGGAGTATAGTGTTTCCCCGGGTCGTTTAAGTCCCAGCGAGGCGTGAATGGTATTAAAACGTGCTTGTGATCGGGTGATTTTTACAAGAAAGGGTTATGATTGATGAAATGAAGGGAATACAAAAGAAAATAGCTTAGACAAGCTATGTGAGCAATTACGCGAAATAAAATTAACTAGAAACGTTAAAAAACTAAAAACGTACGTTTAGATTAAAATAAACGTAAATGTACAAAAATAAAAGTGAGTTTTATGCTACGCTAGTCCTAAGGGTTTCCAAACAATTTTCCTACGTACTAGATGACAAAAGAAATTTTTGGAAAAAAGAAAATGAATTTTTCAATAAAAATTTTATTGATTACAAATTAATTACTAATTAACACTAATTAAATCAAAATAAATACTAAAACTATTTAATTAATTCTGAAACTTTTTTGGTAAATATTACGTGCAAATACATATTTATGAAAAATATAAAAAGTGGGGGTCTGGTACAAAATAAGCAGAAAATAAGCTGATTAAGATCTAATAAGCAAAACAGGACAACTAGTATTTAAATATTAAACTTTGCATGGATATAACGAAAAAGTCCCCAAGGGCATGTTGGTTGTGGCGTTTGTGAGTGAGCTGAATGGTGTGAGTTCAAGTCCTATCCATGTCAGTTTTTGCTATTATTTTTTTTTTCAATTTCTCTTTTTTCAAACTTATTTGAACAACAATTATGAACACTTTTTGTGAAAAAAACTTTTGCTGAAAAGCTGGGAATAAGCTTATGCAGAGCTTAATACCCAACAGTTAACAAGATTAAGCTAAAAAGGTTTTTTAAATAGAAAAAGCTATGAAAAAGCTAACAAGCTGGTACTGAGGTGTGAATTAAGCTAATTTTAACTAAGACAGACTATAAATAAGCTAAAAAAAAATAATGAAAACACTGAAAATAGCCAATAAGCATTAATAAACCAATACCACTTAAGTAAACCAAGCAGTCCCAAACAGGCTACTAGCAGGCCCTAATGAGCTTATCAAATAAGCTCTCAGTGCAAAATAAGCTATTGAACTAATGAGCTAGCTAGTTAGGCTTCCTATAGAACCAAAGAACACCTAGTGGGGCCCACTAATGAGACCTATGGGACCCAGGGGAGTTAAGCTGATTAAACAGATAAGTTGTGCAAGGTAGATGCTCCCCCTGCAGGTCACTTTGGGGCCAAGTAAAACAAGCAAGAAAAAATTCTAAAAATGAATGAAAATTATAATTAGGCTCACAAGCTGACACACAATGAGATCCTAAAAGCTTAAAAGCTAATTTGCAAAACTGAGCTTGTGAAAAATCCTTGAAAATCCGCCAAATTTACACTATCAAGCTTTTGACTTTTTGAAAACTTGAAAGGGTTTGACTATGATGAACTTCTAATGAGCTTAAATGATCCTAGATGTATTATTAAAGTGAAATAATCCCTATGATAAGCTAGTTTGACCACTTTTACAACTACTTCAATGATTTATCTACCTAAACCTAAGACAGTGAATGAACAAGAAAATTTGAGAGGTGATTCTGACTTTTTCTTTAAGAACTACTAATGTAATGTTTCCACTACTCTAATATGACCCTAAGAATGAACCCTTAACTGATTTTAACCATTGAAAGACTCAAAAGCTCAGTCAAACAACATAATCCAAACACTCCTCTACAAACAGTTTATGTGATTTTTATGAACCAAGTTAGTGATTTCAACCAAGGAACTAATTTTTTTAACTGATAACAACTTAAATTAGGCCTAAATAACAGAATTAAACTATCCTTAACCAACTAATACTAACAAATACAGAATATGCAATTTTATGGTAAAAACTAAAATTTAGAACTAAGTACAAGAAACCTTAAACCAAGGCTTAACCAAGGTATCTTGAATAAGCTACAAGCTCTAGCTTGTCTTAAGACAAGCTAGTATAGTTGATGAGGTGAAAAGTGTACCGCTTTTAAGGGGTCATTTAAGCCCGAATTCGATATTATTTGATCAAATATTGCCCTAAATCGTTCCTTTTGTCATTTTAGGTACTTTTGGAGAGAAATCTGGAAAATGAAGCATTTTGGACGTTTTTTGAGCATAAAAGTGAAGAAAACAGCAAAGTCTCAAATTTCCTTGCTGGAACAGTACCTGACGACATCAAGGTTCTACAAGTGACGGCGTCAAGAGTGGCAAAAGAGGTGAAAGTGGAAAATACACGTGACGATCCAGAATATTTTTAGGCATATTGCCCTGACGGCGTCACCAAGGCCGTCAGGGTCCAAACACACGTGACGGCCCAGAGTGTTTCTCTACATGACGGCGTCAGAAGTGGATCTAGACAATACGATTTTTATCATGGCGGCGAGTTGACGGCGTCACAAGCTATAACGTGACGCCGTCAAGGTGTAAAATCTATATATAGTTTTCCAACTTTTATTCATTAGTGTGCAACTTTGAGGGAATAAACCCTAGACGAATTTTAACAACTTTTCAAGGGTTTCAACCCCTTGATTTTTCCATGTTCAATTGAAGATAAGTACTTATTCAAATCATTCAATATATCTATGTGTTGTGTGATTATATCTTACGCTAGTCTTCTCTTTAACATGCTAGGCTAGATTTTCATTATGTTTGCTTAGATGTAGTGAAACCTAGATGTTGATTATGGGTTGATTGTTTGTTTATAATTGTTACGGATGATTGTATTCGATGTTAGGCTTAAGAAAACTGGCAAACTTCTATTGGTAACTTGCTTGAACGTCTTGAGAAACATGATCGGAGGTGTACTACGATTTTTTTGTTGTATTTAATGCGTAAGAGAATTCTAATGATCCCATGTTAGGAGCTTCTAACGGCTCAACATAGAATTGAAGTAGGATCTTATAGAGTTAGGTCTACTTGCTAGATTCCTTTCTAGTAAGATTTTTATTTATTTTTTATAGGTTTCTTTAGTCTATCTTTTTCTTTGTGCCTTTGTTAGTAAATTAAGTTCATTGACTATTCCGTTAACCATTATGGAGAACGCGAATCCACCATACTACCAACCGCGAAATTCACCCACTCCAAATGACATTTTAATGTATAAACAACATGAAGATGAACCTATCTATGATGCATGGACTCGTTTTAAAAATTTACTCCAAAAAGTCCCTCATCATAATTTTGATCTGTGGTCCCAAATTGAAATATTTTACCATCGTGTCGACCACTATACCAAAATGGACATTGACCATGCCGCAGATGGGGACCTTTGGGGATTAAGTGCTGATGAAGCATGGGAAGCAATAGAGAATTGTGCCATACTCGCTAAGAAGTTCGACAACCTAACAAACGTTGTTACAGATCAATTGATCGCAAGTTTGAGGGAACAAGCAAGAAGTTTGTTTGGGGATAATAAGTCTATAGATGAGATACCTAATTGCATGGAGTGGTTTGATTCCACCATAATACAAAATGAACACATAGGTAATCTAGATACAATGGAGGATGAGGTAAATAACATAAGCCCACTCAGTGCTCCACAGGTCCTACCATCATTCGATGCATACACCCCCCTCGACTTACCCGGAGGAAGTAGAAGAGACTATAGGAACCCCAATAGTGGTAGAACCCTTGGACCAAGCACAACTTGAGAATATAGGTTTGAATACTTGTAGTCACAACCTTTCTCTTAGTTTTAAGGAAGTTCTTAGTTTTGATGAACCGGAGCCTCAACTAAAACCGTTACCTAATCTTCCATCCTTGGATGAAAAATTAGGAATTGAAATAGGTTCCGATCCACCCATCAAACCATATAGTCCGGGTAATCTTAGGATAAAGGTAGTAGACTCTAAGCCTTGTAGAGAGGAAGGCAATATAGGAGTGGAAAATGACCTTACATGCTTACATCACCCATTTATGATTGATCACAAGAAACATTATGGGTTTAAACCGGGTTTATTAGGTCAAGATGGATCCCCAACTAGTAGTCTCTTGAAGTTGATAGAAAATGATCCCTTTCTAGGAGAAAATCTTAACCCACCCATTAACCCGATTGAATTAGGTAAGGTTATGATGATAGGAGAACACCCCTTTAAGAAAATAATTCATAAACCACTCTTTCCTCACGTGGCATATTTTCACCCTAAGGGTTTGTATCACTACTTCCACCCGCACTTAATCCTAAGTGTAGGGAAAACCTCCCCTATTTTCGTTAAATAAGGGTAGAGTCAGGCTCGTGACTCGAACAAAAACAAGCGCTTCTTGGGAGGCAACCCATGTTTTGTGTATTATTATTTGTTTAATTATTATTTGTTTGATTTTATTTGTATTCCGTATGCATGCTTTATTTTTATTGTTGGTAGATCATGTTTCAAACTAAAATTGTGAAAATGCTTTATTTTGTTGTTTAACTTCTTCTTAACTTCATATAAAGGTATTTTGCAAAAGCTAAGTGTAAGGGGAAACCCCAAATTTGTTTCTAAGAACGAAAATGATCTTAATTCGCTACAATATTAAATGCACATGTATATTAGTATTTGTTAGAGTCAAATACTTGTATCGAGTCATAATGATGTTTTGCAGGATTTTCCAGGAAGCAGGACATAGGTTTTTCCAGAAATTTTCCGGAAACTTAATGTAAAGATTTCTGCAGGTCACTTCTGACGGCGTCAGGGTTTAACACCTGACGACGTCACGTGTAAAATTCTAGAAATTTTGCGAGTTTTGTTTTTCTAACGGAGCCTTAAAACTTTTTGTTGATTCTTTAGTTTTATAAACTCCAGGAAATCTGCAAACATTCATTCTACAAGCATTATATCTTAAATTGCTTTCTAGGACTTGTTAGTATATATATAGATTTCCGCCGATTTTACGCGAGGTTGCCTTGATTGTTTTCTCAGGTTTAACAGGTTATATATGACAAGAAGTTGATTTATATTTCTGGAAGGGAAGCTTTGAATGTTCATTTTTCTTGGAGGAAGATCTAACCTTGTTAACACACTATCCACACCGAACGAATTAGGGGAGTATTTGTTTTCATTCTTTTACCTATTTTACTTTTACATCCTTTAATTGAACATTGGGGACACTGTTCATCCTAAGTGTAAGGGGAGGGTAAATGATGATACCTTATAGGATACTATTGCACTTGAGTTTGTTTGTTCGATGGTAGGTGTGTAATAAAACTAAGAGAAACACTTGTTAGTGTAATTTTAGCGCCAAATTTAAATTTTTTTACAACATTTAGGAGTGAAACTTTAGCCTTAACAAGCGTCTCATGGATAGGAGTTGTATGACTAGCATAAAACCGTACCATTCAGAAAAATTTTCCACCCACATATGTGAGGTTCGCCTTTAGATTTGATAGGAAAAGCATTCATTATTAGTGCTTATGAGTGTACCGGTAGCATTTAGAATCTAGAACTTGCGTTAGTGATGCATCCCGAGACCGGTAGTGAGACTACATTCGTGTAGTAGGATTTACTACATGATAGGAGGTATTAGGATCAACCTTGTGTTAAACCCGTATCATAATTACTTGACCATTTAAGTCATATTACTTGACTAGTAAAGTCAATTAATTTTCCCACACCTTAGCGTTGTACTCATTTTTAGTACACGAAACCCCTAGTACACCCCTCCGAGCCTATCTTTTCATTTCTAACTTTAAGCATCTTACTTAAAGGAAGAATTTGTTACAACCCACCCCAAATGTGCAACCAAATCGCCTTAGCCTTCCGTGTGTGCACTCATCTTTAGTGCATTATTATTATTTGTTTAAACCCTTAATTAATTATCTAATTGATTACATGGTTGCTAAGTCGAGTCATCTCTTGTACATATTGTTTTGGGATGATTGGGACTCATGGGTAAAGTACTTATGTTAAGAAGTAATGGGGAAGACCTCTTTATTAGCTTAAGTCGAGTCGAGCCTTGGCTTAACAACACCATATTGTACATGTAATTAACCAAGATGATTAACTCGCCACCAGTAAATATTGCCTTTATCCAACAAAACCAGGTTTTCCATATCCCTACACCTAACGTTATAACCCTTTTTAAAGACCTCTTTGATAGTTTATCCTAGGTGCTTACGCCAAGTGGTGGAGGTTTGATCCTTTCCCAAGCCTATGGTAATCTATTTGCTATGACAGGTAGTGAGAGATGTTTTCCATTTCCATATTGTGATATATACTTTATTACACACGAGAGATGTGAGTATCTAAACACTATTTGTGAGGTGCTAGTGTATGACCTCCGTTCTTGCTTTTGGTTTTTAGTGGAACGATTACTTGTTGTAATTACTTTATACTCCGTATTAGTGTTAAATGACCCCTAACTTGTATTTTGATTAGAATAAAAGCGCATTTGCTTAAGGATAAGCAAATCTCAAGTGTAAGGGTATTTGATGAGACGAAAAGTGTAGAGCTTTTAAGGGGTCATTTAAGCCCGAATTCGAGATTATTTGATCAAATATTGCCCTAAATCGTTCCTTTTGTCATTTTACGTACTTTTGGAGAGAAATCTGGAAAATGAAGCATTTTGGACGTTTTTGGAGTATAAAAGTGAAGAAAACGGCAAAGTCTCAAATTTCCTTGCTGGAACAGTACCTGACAACGTCAAGGTTCTACAAGTGACGGCGTCAAGAGTAGAAAAAGAGGTGGAAGTGGAAAATACACGTGACGATCCAAAATGTTTTTAGGCATATTGGCCTGATGGCGTCACCAAGGCCGTCAGGGTCCAAACACATGTGACGGCCCAGAGTGTTTCTCTACATGACGGCGTCAGAAGTGGATCTAGGCAATACGATTTTTATCATGGCAGCGAGTTGACGGCGTCACAAGCTATAACGTGACGCCGTCATGGTGTAAAATCTATATATAGTTTTCCAATTTTTATTCATTAGTGTGCAACTTTGAGGTAATAAACCGTAGACGAATTTTAACAGCTTTTCAAGGGTTTCAACCCCTTGATTTTTCCATGTTCAATCGAAGATAAGTTTGATGCGTAGGGATTGCACCAGGCTTTACCTCTCGAGGGATCTCGAGAAGCTTACAACCCCCACCAGGCAGTGTACCTGATCGTTGTAGTATAGTATAGTGACAAGTACCGGGGGATTGATCGTTCAGCTAGGAATAGTGTCGCTAGGATTAGAAAAACCTAAAGACTAGGTCTAAAGATGAGGGATGATTCTTTTTGTATTTTTTAGTTTTTATAAAAGCAAATAAAAATCTCGGTTTTGAAGGAGTTGGGCGGAATTAGATGCTACAAGCGTGGATGACGGATTGTATTCCTTAATACCATTCATGGGGTGGCGTACTTACTTCCCCAATCCTATAAGCGCCTACTTCACTCCTATGTCGAGCCGGCTAAGAAGCTCCTAACATGGGATCACTAGAATTTGCTCATGCATTAAATACAACCATTAAAACCTAGTACACATCGGTTCATGTTTCTTAAGACGTTCAAGCTTGTTACACAATGGAGATCTGCCAGTTTTCTTAAGCCTAACATTGAAATCATTCATCCAATACAACTATAAACAAGCAATCAACCTATAATTAACATCTGAGTTTCATTACATCTAAGCAAACACATGATAGATCTAGCCTAGCATGTTAAAATCAAGACAAGCATAAGATATATTCAAACAACACATAGACATATTGAATGAATTGAAAGAGGACTTATCTCAATTGAACATGAAAGGTTTCAAGGGGTGAAAACCCTTGAAAATATTGTTACAAACGACCTAGGGTTTATTAGGTTCAACCCTAGTATTCTCCACACAAGTTTCTCTCTTAATGAATGAAAAAATAGAAAAGTATATATAGATTTTGTGAGGTGACGGCGTCAAGAGTAAATTTCTGATGCCGTCATCTCGCCGCCAAATAAATTCTCGGACTGCCTAGATCTGGGTTTGACGTCGTCACGTGTATTCCAATTGCAGTCCGTCACCATATTAACTCTTGACGCCCTTCTCTTGATGCCTTCAGGTTTTCTCTGGGTCGTCATGGATTTTGCCCCTGACGCCATCACAATTTCCTTCTTGACGCCGTCAGGTACTGTTCTCAGCATGGAATATTAAGTCTTTGCCGTTTTCTTCACTTTTATGCTCCAATGTTCAAGTAAAGAATGTAAAAGTGAAAAATGTAAAAAGAATGAAATCAAATACTCCCCTAATTCGCTCGGTATGGATAATAAGATGGCCAGGTTAGGTCGTCCTCCAAGAAAATGAACAATCAAAGCTTCCCTTCCAGAATATAAATCATCTTCTTTTCATACATAACCTGTAAAACCTGAGAAAACAGACAAGGCAACCTCGCATAAAATAGGCGGCAATCTATATATGCTAACAAATCCTAGAAAACAAAATAAGATATAATGCTTGTGGAATGATGTTTGCAGATTTCCTAGAGATTATAAAACTAATGATTCAACAAAAACTTTAAGACTCCGTTAGAAAAACAAAACTGGTAAAATTTCCAGAATTTTACACGTGACGCCGTCAAGAGTAAACTCGTGACGCCGTCAGAAGTGACCTACAAAAATTCTTATGTTAAGTTTCCATAAAATTTCTGGAAAAACTTCGCCCTACTTCCTGGAAAATCCTGCAAAACATCATTATGACTCGATACAAGCATTTAACTCTAACAAATACGAATATACATGTTCACTTAATATTGTGGAGAATCATGATCAGTTTTGTTTCTTAAAACATATTTGGTGTTTCCCCTTACACTTATCTTTTGCGAAATACCTTTGGATGAAGTTAAGACTAAGCCAAACAACAAAATAAAGTATTTTCACTATTTTAGTTTTGAAACATGATCTACCAACAATAAAAATAAAGCATGCATACGGAAACAAATAACAAACAAACAAAATAAAAATCACACAAAACATGGGTTGCCTCCCAAGAAGCGCTTTTCTTTATTTACGAGTCTTGTAGCTAGACTCAAGGTCATGTGTTACTACGTGATTTCATCCCTCGAGATGATGTACCCCATGTAGTTACGATCATTACTATCGTGGTGGTGGTGTCTCAATCTGTCGATGCTTGTAATCACCTCTCCTCCTATTTTACTTCTCAAGTTAGCCATCCCATCTTGGCTTATGCTCTCAATTGTGAAAGGCCCATACCACCTGGGACTCGGTTTATCGGGAGGTATCGTTACCTCCAAGTGTCTTAAGAGTACTAAGTTCCCTTTCTCGAATGGTATATGGCTTCTCGCTAGTCGACTGTGTTCGAACTCGACATGAACTTCATTACTTTTGCTTCTTTCATGTTTAGCCTCCTTGTAGCTTTTGATTCTTGCCTCCCATGCAAGTATTTTCTCCTGAACATGAATAGGTGATGTGTCAATGTTGTTTTTGAGCTTTCTCCCCCTCAAACTCTCTTGCCCATATTGCGGGGTCATAGGGAAGCTAATCTTCCTTTTTCCTGATTTAAGCTCAATTTTTCTGCCTTCATACTTAATGACAGCTCTAGCGGTGGTGAGGAATGGTGCCCCAAGGATTATTGGCATGAACCCATCTCCCTTATCATCGATGATCATAAAATCACCGGGATACATGAATCCTGCGACATTGACCAACACATCTTCCGCGATTCCCAGGGGGTATACGTAAGAATGTCCAGCGAAGGACAGCCTAACACGAGTGGGGACTGGCATTTTTGACGTTAGTTGGGTGTAGATAGTTAGGGGCATAAGATTTACTTCCGATCCTTGGTCGGCGAAAGCACTTAGATATTTTAAATTCCCGATGATGGCCGGTATCTCAAAGTTCCCACACGCCATCTGCTTAGTAGCCACTTTTTGTACCAATAGTTTCTCGAATATCGGTCCCCCAAGTAATGTATCATACTCATCCTTTCCCTTTTCCTCCTTCTCCGAATCCTGTTTGGAAGATTGGTTACGCCCATCACCTTTTATCCAATTCGTTATAGTGCTTTCGTTTATATCATGTTTCAGGTAGTAACTTAAGGATTGGGATTTTGGCGGTTCTTCTACGGTTTGTTCACTAGGGGTTTCTACTTTCTCATTATCCGTGTGGACAATTGTGATGGAATTAACAAATCGGGTGGTGGGGATGACGCTTTCTTTCCTTAGTAACATCCTTTCGGGGGTTCTCAAGTTGGCATACTCTTCCATCAAGCTCATCATCTCATTCATTTTCTCTTGCATCTCCTCTTTTTGTTTATAAACTGCTTCCTCGAATCTAGCAAGCCGATCTGAATGAGTTGCTATGTACTCTCTCATTCTGGCTTCAAATTTCGGGCTAAGTTTCTCAGGAGGGGAATAGGGTGGGGCATAGTTTTGAAAAGTCTCAACATTCTCTCTAGAGGGTGACTCTGATAACGGCGTTGAAGTCATTTTCGAGACAGAATTGACAGTAGCCCGTCTAGGACTTAAGGGTCTCTTTTGCCATTCCTCAAAGTAGTCAACTTTTGCCTCAAGTTTGCAAAGCAGTTCATCAGAGATTTGATTAGTCCCTCCAGGTGTCGAGATTGCATTGATGGCCGCCTTTACAGTGTGTTTAAATTCCCATAACTCTTGATTATTGGCGGCAAGCTCTTCAATAATTGCCCAAGATTCCTTGGCGTCCTTATCACGTAATCTACCTCCCGCGGCCCTATCGATTGTACGTTTAGTGTGATAGTCGACATGGTCATAGAAAATCTGAACTAATAACCAAAGATTTATACCATGATGAGGAACCTTGTGGAGTAGATCCTTGAAACGAGCCCATGCTTCGTAGAAAGTTTCATCCTGATATTGTTCAAACACCAAAATGTCATTTCTAAGCATCGCAGTCTTCCCCGATAGGAAGAATTGGGAAAGGAAGCGAGTGGTGAGATCATTCCATGAGGTGATGGATCCCACGGGGAAACGTTCAAGCCATTGACTAGCTTGATCACGTAGACAGAATTGGAATAGGCGTAATCGGGTTGACTCTCTAGTTGTAACATCAAGGTCTATAGAATCTACGATTTTAAGGAAGTCCTTGAGATGTTGATTTGGATCTTCGGAACGAAGTCCATGGTGTCGGATCGCAAGGGAGACACATTGGCTCCTTGGGTGAGCTCAATGGTGTTTCGATAGCCTTGGTGGCTAGGTCGGGAATAATCTCCTAGGGTTCGGGGCCTAAGAGGTTGGTTAGCTAGTGGTGGGTTTTGTGGGTGGTCTTGTTGTGGTGGGATGATGGGCTAAAAGATGTTACCATCGTCCATGATGTCGGATGGCGAAGAGTTACGAACAAAAACACGAAGAAATAAGATAGATTAAAGAGAACCTAAAAAATAAAAATAAAATCTTACTAGAAAGGAATCTAGCAAGTAGACCTAATAAAAAAAAATCCTAACCTAGACAATAACTGTTCCCCGGCAGCGGCGCCAAAAAACTTGATGCGTAGGGATTGCACCAGGCTTTACCTCTCGAGGGATCTCGAGAAGCTTACAACCCCCACCAGGCAGTGTACCTGATCATTGTAGTATAGTATAGTGACAAGTACCGGGGGATTGATCATTCAGCTAGGAATAGTGTCGCTAGGATTAGAAAAACCTAAAGACTAGGTCTAGAGATGAGGGATGATTCTTTTTGTATTTTTTAGTTTTTATAAAAGCAAATAAAAATCTCGGTTTTGAAGGAGTTGGGCGGAATTAGTTGCTATTCAACTAACCCAATTACTAAGATGCAATCAAAATAAAATACTAAAAATGAAAATAAACTAAATTAAGATAGAGGTGTGAGCAATATATGGGAGAATTGTGTTTACTTAGGTTTCACTACTCCCTAGATATCTTTTACAGGTTAATTACTTGTTACAGTTGCGTGGATGACGGATTGTATTCCTTAATACTATTCATGAGGTGGCGTACTTACTTCCCCAATCCTATAAGCGCCTACTTCACTCCTATGTCGAGCCGGCTAAAAAGCTCCTAACATGGGATCACAAGAATTTGCTCATGCATTAAATACAACCATTAAAACCTAGTACACATCGGTTCATGTTTCTTAAGACGTTCAAGCATGTTACACAATGGAGATCTGCCAGTTTTCTTAAGCCTAACATTGAAATCATTCATCCAATAAAACTATAAACAAGCAATCAACCTATAATTAACATCTAAGTTTCATTACATCTAAGCAAACACATGATAGATCTAGCCTAGCATGTTAAAATCAAGACAAGCATAAGATATATTCAAACAACACATAGACATATTGAATGAATTGAAAGAGGACTTATCTCAATTGAACATGAAAGGTTTCAAGGGGTGAAAACCCTTGAAAATACTGTTACAAACGACCTAGGGTTTATTAGGTTCGACCCTAGTATTCTCCACACAAGTTCCTCTCTTAATGAATTAAAAATTAGAAAAGTATATATAGATTTTGTGAGGTGACGGCGTCAAGAGTAAATTTCTGATGTCGTCATCTCGCCGCTAAATAAATTCTCGGACTGCCTAGATCTGGGTTTGACGCCGTCACGTGTATTCCAATTGCAGGCCGTCACCATATTAACTCTTGACGCCCTTCTCTTGACGCCTTCAGGTTTTCTCTGGGTCGTCATGGATTTTGCCCCTGACGCCGTCACAATTTCCTTCTTGACGCCGTCAGGTACTGTTCTCAGAATGGAAAATTAAGTCTTTGCTGTTTTCCTCACTTTTATGCTCCAAAAACGTCCAAAATGCTTCCTTTTCCAGAATTCACTCCCAAAGTACCTAAAATCACAAAAGGAACGATTTAGGGCAATTTTTGATCAAATAAATTCAATTCCGGGCTTAAATGACCCCCTAAAAATGGTTCATTTTTCGCCTCATCAAAGTACTTATTCAAATCATTCAATATGTCTATGAGTTGTGTGATTATATCTTACGCTTGTCTTCTCTTTAACATGCTAGGCTAGATTTCCATTGTGTTTGTTTAGATGTACTGAAACCTAGATGTTGATTATGGTTGATTGTTTGTTTATAATTGTTACGGATGATTGTATTCGATATTAGGCTTAAGAAAACTGGCAGACTTCCATTGGTAACTTGCTTGAACGTCTTAAGAAATATGATCGGAGGTGTACTACAATTTTTTGTTGTATTTAATGCATAAGAGAATTCTAATGATCCCATGTTAGGAGCTTCTAACGGCTCGACATAGGAGTGAAGTAGGATCTTATAGAGTTAGGGAATATTGTACACGGCCCTACGACTAGTATTAAGGAATATAACCCGTCATCCATGCAATTGTAACAAGCTAATCAACCTGTAAATTAAAGATATCTAGGGAGTAATGAAATCTAAGTAAACACAACTTTCCTCATTATTGTTTCCACCACATTAGTATAATAGTTTAATTCTCATTTCTTTTATTTTATTTTAATTGTATCTTTAGTTTATTGGGTTAGTTGGCTAGCAACTAATTCCGCCCACTCCTTCAAAACCCGAGATTTTAGTTGCTTTCTATAAAATATAAAAAATACAAAAAAAATCATCCCTCACCTCTAGACCTAGTTTAGTAGGCTTTCTAATCCTAGTGACACTATTACTGAGTTGAACGATCAATCCCCCGGTACTTGTCACTATACTATACTACAACGATCAGGTACACTGCCTGGTGGGGGTTGTAAGCTTCTCGAGATACCTTGAGAGGTAAAACCTGTTGCGAGGGTGCAATTCCCACATATCAATAGTCCCTCTTGCCATATCCAAAATGGCAACTTCCATAAGCACCCCAAGTCTAGTGCATAGGTAATTTTCTTTGAACATGTTATTCTAATTCTATTCTTATGTTTTCTTTTATGAATTTAGAACCTAAATGAGCTTCTGAAAGAGTGTTGAAACAACACTAAGCTTAAACAAACTTTGGCTAAATAATTAAAATTATGTTGAAACTAAAAATTGAAACAAAGCTTGTAATAAACTGAGAAATTAGATTATACTTGAAAAACATATTACAAGGTTTAATTAATTAACTAAAATTAAAGAACTACCTGCCTTGAAAGGCTTACAAGACTTCCTATTTATACTAGAATGCTAAAACTAAGGCTTCCATCTTTGTTGTACTTCTTCTCAGTGGTAAAATAGCTTTGGCAGACCCTTTGTGCTTTCTTGGATATACCCCAGCCATTGGATTAAAGCATAAATCATCTCAGCCCTCAATTTCTGTTTTGGCACCAACGTGTTTGAGGATTGCCAATGTGGATGGAGGTGAGCGGGATTGGTATTGGTGAGGGGTAGGGTGCCTAGGTAGGTGTATTGGGGAGAGGAGGGGGAAGACAAGTATGTTGGAGAAGGTACATGTGATGGGATGGGTGTACTGTGGAGGCTAAAAACCAGGGAAAGGTAAAAAAGATGAAGAGGGTTGACTTTTTGACCCTGGGGTGTTTTACTAATAAGGCGTGGGGAGGTTTTGGGCTTGGGTGAAATGGGCTTAGGGGATTAGGATGGGTTGGTTTGTTTTTGGATTGGATTTTGAATTGGATTTTGGCTCAAGTATTACAAGGGGTTCAATTGGTCTAGTTAATAATACAAGGACCAAAAGTGTAATTTTCTGAAAATGCAAGGGTATGTTTTGGAAATTTTCTGAAGTTATCCAAGGGACTCAACTTGCCATGTTTAAATAATCAAAGGACCATAAATTTTATTTTCCAACTTTTAAATCCCAGGGACCATTTTTGCCAATTTCTAAAGTTCAGGGACTACTCTTGCAATTTCTTCACACTTTTCATCAAAGGGCCATTTATGATACTTTGTGAACTCCAAAGGACCAATATTGACTTTTCTTCAAAAAATACTCCACCAGGGACCAAATCTGCCAAATTCTGAAACTTCAGGGACCAAAATTATAAATTTAAAACTTTTTACCCTGGACCATTTTTGATAACTTTTGACTTTTAAAGGACTTGGGTTGACTTTTCTTTCATAACAAATGCTCAAGGACTGATTTTGTCAAGTTTTGAAAGTTGAGGGACTAAAACTTCCAATGATGCAAACTTTGTTCGTTTTTCATCCGTTTTTAATCATTTTGCATCTGAAACATATAAAACACAATCCTGTGATTTTTTCTGTATTTTGATGCATTTCTGAGTGTTTTTAAATGTTTTTGCAGTTCAGATTAGACAAAAATGATGAGTATTCACACACTCATCATACCGATATTTAGAATAAGACACATATGAATTGGCTGAAATGAAAGGAGATCCGAATAAAGATACCATTGCCCTCCAGGAGCTTAGGCGCTTAGCAGCCTCCTGAAACAAATTATTTTTTTTTTAATAAGACACATTCATGCTCCTTTAAGTTGTGTTTTGGATTGCTTATATTCATGGAATGTGTGATCCTCTACCTGTTCAATAGATGCACATTCAACGGTCACTCGGCCTAATAAATGAACAAACAACATGAGCTTATTACAAATGCAATTAAAAAGGCCATTATTTATCTAATACAAAATGCAACATAAAGTGAACTTTATTTGGTTCTTAATAGTTAATATGATAAATAGAATTAAGGGGCTCCTTATATATCCACATATGATAATGCTCTTGATTGTTTCCTTTATTATATGTTTCGTTTTTCTTATTTGACGTTTTCTGTTGAAAGGTCACCAGTTGTTTGTTAAGTTAGAAAAATTTTCAAAAACTTGCAATGGAATGACAAAATACATGGGCATAAACATGGTTGACGTGTCAAGTCACATTAAAATAAGGTGCTAATTTGTATTGGCTTGTGAGTTTGCGGTTTAAGATTAATTTCAGTGAATGATGAGAAAAAAGTACCTGAACATAAGAGTTGTTCACATAGCTCAATTCTTGATTGCCACTGTTCATGCCTGCAAGTCTACAACTAGCGTCATTAAGGGCTCTTTACTTGCCATTGCAGTTTCTTTCCAATACCAAGCCTTAGCTATTCATAGACCTAAAGAAAATTTAGATAAAAAAGAAAGCACGCTTCATAATAATAAAAACATAAGATTGAAGATGCTTACTATTTAATCATTTATCAAATTTTTTGCGCTTCACAACCTAAACACATTTTACCCATTTACATTGAAGCCATTTCTACACATTTGCTTTATCACCAGAAATACATGGGCATAAACATGGTTGACGTGTCAAGTCACATTCAAATAATGTGCTAATTTGTAGTGGCCTGTGAGTTTGCGGTTTAAGATTAATTTCAGTGAATGATGAGAAAAAAGTACCTGAACATAAGAGTTGTTCACATAGCTCAATTCTTGATTGCCACTGTTCATGCCTGCAAGTCTACAACTTGCGCCATTAAAGGATCTTTACTTTCCATTGCAGTTTCTTTCCAATACCAAGCCTTAGCTATTCATAGACCTAAAGCTAATTTAGATAAAAAAAAAGAAAGCACACTTCATAATAATAAAAACATATGATTGAAGATGTTTAATATTTAATCATTTATCAAATTTTTTGCACTTCACAACCTAAACACATTTTACCCACTTACATTGAAGCCATTTCTACACATTTGCTTTATCGACAGAAATATCGGCCTGAACACAACCTGAAGACATTTTACTCATTTCCTATGTAAATATCAACATAAATTGAGACTCATTCCAAGATCATGAAATGTAATTATTTAGGATGCTCAGTAATGAAAATATAGTTCAGAAAAAGTCAGTACACACATCTTACCGAAAAGACAGTACGGTTTTAAGAATATTGTTGGGGCTAAAACCACTTGTTGGGTGTGTTAGACCGATACACGGTAAGGTGGTTAAACCTTCATTCTTTGTGTATGAGATATGTTGTGTGAATATGATTAAATATGCGGAATCTACTTAACCACGCTTAGAAGATTATATTTATGATATGGAAATGGAATAGTTAACACCAAACGATTCAATATTATTCAAAATAATATGAGTGATCTTTTTCTATCACTAGGGTTACAAAGAACCTTGAATCTTACGTGACTTGTGATATTTGTGTTTGTTCTATTGTTCTAACAGTTATGTTTTTCACACGTCTATTTTCTGCACTCTAAGACATATCTAAGATCTTCCTTTTATAGTCCAAGGAAAAGATCTTTTACAATCTATATGACTCATCTAAATACTAGCTTATGACTTATCTTCATTCTAGCTAGATGATGACTTATCATGTTAGTCATTAAGATACAACATGTATCTAGGATTACAACTCACTTGGAGTGTTCAATTTGATGACTACAACAAAGATATTTTTCTTATATATGAGTCAGTAGAATAAGTTGTACTTATCTACACAGCTGTTGTATGAGTCATAGTAGCATCAGCAGAAACACTATCAGTAGAAACGTTCTTTAGCAGAATCCATCAGTGGAAACGTGCTTTATGTTTTATCAGTAGAAACATACTTGATGTATTTCCTTAAGCCTTTATGCTGATTCTTCTGATTATTTAATTCCCAACAATCCTCCCCTAAACATGTGAATTATATTCAAACATGTTTTTCTGAATTAAATGAGGACTTTGTGAAGATCTTTCAAACACTTCATTGTCAGACTGTGATCTGAAGTTTCTTCTATTTTGAGTGATTGAATGTCTTTCTCTGTAACTCATTTGCTTTCTGTTCTTTGCTCCATTCTTGGACTAAAAGATGGTGCAATATACAACTTGAAGAATTATAAGAGGCAATGATGTTGTGTATCTTGGATGCTTGTTCCAAGAAATAGAAATCATCTTTCAGCATGTCTTTGGAAGTGATGAACAAACGTAGTGAACTGAAATTGAAACCTTTCATCTTTTGATCTAGATAGAACTTTCTCCTATCAGCTCTGTTCTTGTTCTTTATCAGTAGAAACCATGTCATCATCTTGTATGCTCTTATCTTTTCCTTCTTTTTCTTTGGTTAATCTTCCTTTAAAGGGCTTTTGTAACCTCCCCTGAGATGTTTGTTTCCTCCCCTGAGATTCAAATAACATCTTATATTCATATCCTCCCCTTGTTTGAAAGATTTCTCACAATCATAACATCATCATCTGATCTAGCATTTTTCCATGTTTTCAGACAATTTGTACAAGAAGCCATCAATTCCTTAAGAGTTTAAGATTCTGCCCTCATCACTTCTAGGTGTGTTAACTCCTATGAGAGGTGATTCAATGGACGTTTTTGACTCATGGTCCATCTGTTGATGGTTTTTAAAGTCATCTTTTGAAAATCCTTTTAAGAAACTTTTTCCTTAGCAGTATATATATGATTTTATTATGAAAAATCATACTGCTTACAACCATTTTGAAGGGATAAAGTGTGTAACAGACACTTAATCAAAATTTTGGTTTAAAGCAACCTCTGGTTGTGTGAGAACCAATGTTTTCAGTTATAAATAACTGCCTATGTACAGATAAACCTATTCAAAAGGCTTTCTTTACAGGGTTTCCAGCTCGTGGCATTTGTTACCTCTAATACAAGTGTTAGATTCACTTTTGCTCGCTGTTCTTTCTATCAGATATCCGTAGATTAGTCACATTATACTTGAGAGTATAAAATGATAGAAAGTGAGTTGTATTAGTTAATAACTGATCAACTAATTTATCAATTCAAAGTGAAACATCATAATCAGATTTCAAGAAAGAAGTTTTAAGGAGTTTTGAAATCCCAAACTTTTTCTATCATGAACCTATTATATCAGTAGAAATGATCAGCAGCAATGATCAGTTTTCAGCAGCAATGATCAACAGCTTTGATCAGCAGATTTCACTTGAAATAGCCTTTCAGCTCAAACATTCATACCTGAAAACTGTTAGTCTAAAACCAAATAAACAAAGTACTTGTCTTGAATTAGAATAATCATAGAACTAACTGTATGAATAACTTTAAATATTGTTAATATATAACACCCCCATTTTTAGGATCGCAGCGGAAAGGAACATGGGATGCTATATATTAGTCACATTGTACAAATATAGTAACAACTTCAAAACAAAGTCGTTTTTAATAAAAGTTCAAACTTCACAAGTTATCAAAGTTACATAAGAGGTCCCAAAATATTACATAGTTTAAAAGTACATAAGATGATAAAAGTTTTAGTCACTTATTAAGTGAAAAGTTTTATTAAAGCATGAGCCATCTTGATGATATTCATTTCTTGCGCCGCCCATCCAAGCAAAAGCCACTTACGGACCTGAGATAAACATGCTAAAAGTCAACAAAACGTTGAGTGAATTCATTGAGTTTAATAAGTAAGCAATTGAATACAAGCATAAATTATAGTAATACATGTAAAGGCCTTTTACAAGTCAAGAAAAATCAAATTTATAGCATCGAGCTCATGACACCGAACCTTGGCCAAGTTTAAATGCCCCTCACATGGTATTCAATTGCCATTTACCTCAATTCTCAATATTATATGTCCGTTTGGTAATAAAGGCTCCAAGTGAGCGCTACTCACCTGAACAGGCCTGCCTGGCCAAATATGCATGTCTATAATATTAGCGTTTACTCACGTAATTAACGGTTCATGAAATTAGGGACTCGTTGGCAAGGTACTCAATGTCTATAATCAGGAAATCGGGTCAAGCATACCCAAAAAGTACTTGTATTCAGTTTGTAAAACTAGCATGTATCCCCCTCGCAAGGTTTATAAAACATTTAAGTAAGTAAAGGCGAGGCTATGAACTCACCGTGAACAAAGGAGGTGATATGAAACAAGCAAGTGATGAAAATTAGTCGCGAAGCTCTACGATGAACCTAAATAGATATACGCTTGTCTTAGGTTTTAGTAAATAAACATTGATGTAACTCAGCTACATATATAATCTATTATCTTGTCTACGCTTGGTACATAATCCCTATCTATATGAAGTGTTCAAAATAAAGTTTTAAAGATATAATCATATGAGTTTTTGAATCCTTCATACTTTTAAAGTCAAAAATCTGTTAACATTTTTATAATTTGCGCAATTTAGAAAATTCGTTACTCTTAAACCGTAAGTCAAAAGTTTAAGTTCTTTATATTTCCGGAAAGGTATTTACCTGTACTAACTAGTCTTGTGGGTTTTACTAAGCCAAAAGTTAAATAATATTAATAAAACTATCAAGTTATCCATTCTATTCAGTCCATCAGCTTTCAAAATTACAACAGTCCCGCGAAAAATGCGATATCTAGAGTTTTACAAGTCCAATTAATTCCCCGCTTTCGGCCATGTTTAAGTTAAGATGTTATCTAAAACTTTTATTCTTTGAGTAAGAGAGGGTTATTCACAAAAAAAATGACTTTTACACGTTTCAAATCTGTTACTCAGAACTGGACATGTTTTACGAAAATATTTCTATTTTAATCATCGTAATGAGTTATTTAATGAAATACCCGTCAAAATGACCACAAGACATAGACCTAAAACCTCATATTTTTAGTTTAGTCTCAATGTTTACTTATTAGTACAGTTTATTCCATATTTGCCCCTGAATTAGAATCACATTTGCATGTCTAGTCCTTTAGGGTTTTTATTGTGATCCAACCTATGTACCAAGCCTAATTTAGTATAATAACTTATACCATACTCATTTACATCAATATATAATAAATTTACAGGAGTGAAAAATATAAATACAATGAAAATTTATAAAAGAGTTTCTTACAAAAAGAGATGGACAAGTTTGATGACAAAAAGAAAGAACTTTAGGGCTATCAATATCACCACCAAATGAAAGTTTTTGAGATCACCAAGGAGGAGCTTGAAAGAAAGACTTCAAGGGAGCATGAAGATCTTCTACCTACAGCCACAAAAACAATTTGTGAGCCAAAAATATATAGGAAGAAGAGTACCAAGAAGAGAAATGGAGATCAAGGATTAAGACTACATTACTTGTACTTCTTTTCTAATCCATGACCACCAACACTTCTTGTCACCAATAATTATTGGAAGATCTTGAGAGTCACCACTCCTTAACACTTGAAAACTCTAGGAAGATCACCAAGAAAACCCTAGGAGATCATCAACAAAACTCTTGAAAACAAGAGTTTTGAAGAGATAAAAGAACAATGAACAAGTTAGCACCAAGAGAGTTTCATCTTGTACTAATTATTTTAGCTAGAAAAATCAAAACCATGGTTTTTTTGTGCTTACCTAGCCACGTTCAAGAGGAGGATAGGAAGAGGGGATGAAGATTTTTGCATGTGGTGATACAAATGAGGTGACTTTGGTAGTTTTAGGACTAGTGGAAGACACAAGGAAGTCTTCTCAAGACACTTGTGCATATTTTGATATGCAAACCACAACTTGGTGCCACCTAGGAAAGGTTGGTGCCAAGTTAGTGCTGAATTTTTTAGAGTAATTTGATATTAGGTGTATTGTGTAGTGTATAATGCTCCCGGTAACTTAAAACGTGGATTTTTAAGACGCGTAACGTAATACCGGGTAGAAAATAAAATGTAAAACTTGTAAAGATGTTAAAACTTGTTTTCACAATGTATTTTGAAATATAGATGAGTGGTGAGTTCATCGGAGGATTTATTTGAGGTTAAAACGTGAAAACATGAATTTAAACCGCGCGATACGTAAAAAGTGAAACGTTGACATAAAAATGGAAAAGTAAATTGTGACTTTAAAAATAGGATTATAAGGAAATAATGGTTCATAGAAAGTGTAGAGTAGACATAGAATAGTCGTGGTTGAATGGATTGAATGTACACGGATAACTTCCGATGAAGTTAATTGTTTAAGATAGAATTATTTAATAATAAAAGTAGTAAAATAAATGACATGAAATTTACGAAATGTCACATAATAGTAGTCTTAGATAACAAAGTTAGATGCATTAACAAAATCTAAATACAAAAACACATTATATTGAAAAATTTAAAGATTAAGCATTCCAATACTTGCTACCAAGTACTGAAATCTACCAACATCAAAAGCTTTTGTAAGAAGATCTGCAAAGTTTTGTTCTGAAGCAATTTTCATTACTTGAATTAACCTCTTTTCATTGCAATCTCTAATAAAATGATGTCTTATTTCAATGTGTTTTGTTTTAGAATGTTGCACTGGATTTTTAATAATGCAAATTGTACTACTATTATCAATATGAATAATGGTATGTAAGAAATTGTACCCATAGTCAAGAAGTTGGTTTTGAAGCCATAGGACTTGACCACAACAATTTGCAGCAGCTACATATTCAGCTTCAGTTGTTGAATTTGCCACAATTGTTTGTTTCTTACACTGCCATGAGAAAAGTCTGCATCCAAGGAATTGACATCCTCCGGTTGTTGACTTTCTGTCCAAGCTAGCACCAGCATAATCACTGTCTGAGTACGCTATCAAATCAAAAGGTGATTCTCTAGAATACCATAAACCCAACCTTGGTTGACTTTTGAGATATCTAAAAATTCTTTTGACTGCTGTTAAATGAGAAACCTTTGGAGTTACTTGAAATCTTGCACAGGCACAAACAGAGAACATGATATCAGGTCTGGATGATGTAAGATACATCAAAGAACCTATCATAGATCTGTATGTATGTACATCCACATTTTCTCCATCTACATCTTTAAGAAGTGGCTTCTCAGGATCCATTGGTGTGCTTGCTATTTTTGAATCAGCAAATTGAAATTTTCTAAGTATCTCAGCAACATATTTATGTTGACTAATAAATATGCCTTCAGATGATTGCTTAACTTGTAGACCCAAAAAGAATGTAAGTTCTCCCATAGAACTCCTCTGAAACTTATTTTTCATAAGTTTTTCAAAGTCTAAACACATCTCCTTCCTTGTAGATCCAAACATAATGTCATCCACATACACCTGTACTAACAGAAGATCTTTCTTGTGCTGTTTGATGAAAAGTGTCTGATCAATCTTTCCACTTTGAAATCCATTCTCTAATAAATAGGAAGCTAGTGTCGCATACCAAGCTCTTGGTGCTTGATGTAAGCCATATAGAGCTTTAACTACCTTGTACACTTTGTCTGGATGGTCAGGGTCAGTGAAGCCTGGAGGTTGTGTAACATACACCTCTTCTTCAATTGAACCATATAAAAATGCACTCTTGACATCCATTTGGTAAACTGTGAAGTTCATAAATGAAGCATAAGCTAAGAAAAGCCTAATTGACTCAATTCTAGCTACTGGAGCATAAACCTCATCATAGTCTATCCCTTCTTATTGTGTGTACCCTTGTGCTACTAATCTAGCCTTATTCTTAATCACTATGCCTCGTTCATCCCTTTTATTTGTAAAAACCCATCTAGTGCCAATTACCCTTACACCACTAGGTAAATCAACTAGCACCCATACCTTTTGAATCTTGAACTGAAGAAGCTCCTCTTGCATAGCCTCTAACCAGCTTGAATTCTCTAGGGCTTTATGAATGTTCTTTGGTTCATCTTGTGAGAGAAAACATACAAACAAACAAGAGTTTGAAAACTCATGCTGCTTTGAAGCATAAAGGGCATCAAGAATCCCTTTTTGATCTGAAGACATCAATTGTTGTATTGTCTTCACACCAGATTGTACATCTCCAATCACATTTTCTAGGGAGTGGACTTTGTGAATCCTTGTTTGTGGAGTGGAAGGAACTTGATAATCAGATGGAATATTGCTCAAATCCACCTCATCTTCTGAAAAGTCTGCTTTTGTTTCTTCTGAAGAACTATCAGCAGAAACAATTTGCTTATCAGCAGGAACTGTTTGCTCATCAGCAGGAACATTTTGCTCATCAGCAGAAACATTATGTTGTTCCTCTGTTCTTCCTTCTCTGTTTTCATCTTTAACACCTTCTTTAGCTTTGCCAGAAGAAGATTCACCATTTGTTGAAGTTGATTCCACACTTGTATTTGACCATATTGGCATCATCACATAATCTTGATGTGTCTTCATGTCTAACCTTGCCTCATGTGTTGCTTGTGAACCTGAAAAATCATTAATTTCTGCAACAACAGGCACATAATTCATTGAATGGGTTAGAGATTCAAGATCAAATAGCCATTTTGGTCCTTGACCTTCTACATTAGACTTGTTCTCTAAGAACTCTATATGTAGACTCTCTTCTACTTTCTTAGTTCTTATGTTGTATACTCTAAAAGCTTTGCTATTGTGAGAATATCCAACAAAGAAACCTTCATCTGCTTTACCATCAGATTTTCTCAAATGGTCTAAGGTATTCAGAATTGTCACATGACATCCAAAAGGTCTAAGAAATCCTATTGCAGGAGTTCTACCTCTAAAAAGTTCATATGATGTCTTATTGTGAGGCTGTACTATTAAAACTCTGTTCTGAACATAACAAGGAGTGTTGACTGCTTCAGCCCAAAAAGTTATAGGCAACTTTGAGTCAGCTAACATAGTTCTAGCAGCTTCTATTAGTGTTCTATTTTTCCTTTCAGCAACTCCATTCTGTTGTGGAGTTCTTGGAACACTAAATTCTCTTTTAATACCTTTTTCTTTGCAGAATTCATCCATAACTCTATTTTTGAATTCTGTTCCATTATCACATCTAATGACTTTTACTCTTTTACTTACTAGGTTTTCTATCTCTGTAATAAAAGTCTTAAGGATGTTTGGTGTCTCATCCTTAGTACCTAAAAAGAATACCCATGTAAATCTACTATAGTCATCAGTAACAACTAGACAAAATCTCTTATGCATTATACTACTTACTAAAATAGGTCCAAATAAGTCCATATGAAGCATAAACAATGATTGATTGATAGAGTTAAAAATCTTGGGCTTACAAGCGATTTTGTGTTGTTTGCCTTTAAGACAAGCAATGCATGTTTGATCATTTTCAAAACGTTTTTGAGGTAAACCTCTTACCAAACCATTCTTAACAATCTTATTTATGGTTTTGAAGTTAATATGACCAAGTCTCCTATGCTATAACATAGATTCATCTAATGTGGCCTTTGCAACAAGACAAGTTAAAGCATCTTTAGAAACAGTGTTATTCATATCAACACTGTACATATTGCCCTTCCTAGGAATTTTAAGAAGTACTTGACTTTCATCAGGCATCTTAAAATCAGGAGAAAGTACAAGACATTCAGTCTCAGTAAAAAGAACATTATTCTTTCTATCACACATTTGTGAGACACTAAAGAGATTATACTTAAGCTCTTGCACATAAAACACATCTTCAAAATCTAATTTACTGGTTTTGATAGTACCTTTACCAGTAATCTTTCCACCAATTCCTCCTCCAAAGGTAACATATCCACCATCAATTGTTTGAAAGTTGGAAAGATAAGACATGTTCCCTGTCATGTGCCTTGAACACCCACTATCTGAATATCCTTGATCTTCATGATCTGTTGGTAAATGTCCCTACACACAAATAAAAGAATTAGTTTTCTTTGAGGATCCAACCAACACTGACTTGGATTTGCCTCTTGCATCAATGAAATGTAATCTCCTGAGGACTGTTGATGCAACATTGGATTTAAGAATCCAACATGCTGAGGCCTTAACAGCATTTGCCCTGATTCCCTTAGCAACAGTATGCCTAGCAGAAACTGCTAGCTTTGTAGTTGTATGTCACACCCCCATAATCGGGTCCAGCGGAAGCATACGTGTAGCTGGGGTGTAACTCAATTGGTATTACAACACAAGTTCAAAAAGGGTTTTCACTTGAATCATTTAGATTAAAATAGCTTAATCAAAAATGTTGAATTTACATTTTTAATAGTAGTGCGGAAGTAGGCCCTTAAAATAGTTTAAAACGGTCCCCAAGTGAATAATCAGAGTCTTCTATAACCATGCCATGCCCTGCCAAAACCTCCTGTAGCGTGCCATTGCTTAATACCTGAAAATACATGCTAAAAGTGTCAACACGAGGTTGGTGAGTTCATAAGTTTGTATTAAAACAATAGTGTTGTGAGTTCAATAGAGAGTTTTGTGACCATTGTGTGACGCACAATGTCATGAAAAATAGTGTTTACCTTACAGTAAAATTAGAATTGTGGACCATGAGTAGAGTGTGTGATCATTACAACAAATATAATATCACATAGAAAAATAGTCTATTACGCTAGCGCTAAGTTCATGCAACCGAAGCTATAACAGTGTGCATGCTCTAGAAGCATGTTAAACATAAAGGCCCGGCAAGTGTTTATCCCGTTACACTTGTAATTCGACATGTTATACGCTCGCGTTTGCCTATCCGGTCAAACCGAACGGGGGAGTCACCACCAATAGATCTATTTATAACATTCGCGCTTCCCAGCAGGAATTGACGGTTCATGAGTTTGGGCATAGTGGGATTCAAGGGCTTAGGCTAATCCGCGTAATAGTTTAAACAAAGCATAAGTTTCAGTGTGGTCCATAAAAGTGTTTGCATAAAAGCAAGAGTTCATAAAGTGTGTTGCATAAAAGCAAGAGTTCATAAAGTGTTTTGCATAAAAGCAAGAGTTCATAAAGTGTGTTGCATGTTTATAAAGCATTTGTGTATGCGAGAAAAATAATCAAGTATGCAACCGATATACACATAGGTGCATTTGAATAATCAATCAAGTATCCAGAGAAACAGTAGTGTTTAAGTATGCAATTGCGCATTCAAATAAACAATCATTGAGTTTAGTTAAAAATGAGCATGTATTCTCCCCCAAAACAGTTATAAAAACAAGTAAAAGTAGGGGGTATGAACTCACCTGGTGCGATAGCTACGATGACAAAAGTGGATACACTGAAATGAGGCACGATCTTTAATCGCAACCTAATATGAATGATAGTTTCTAATGTAAGAAATGAAATGATGCTACACATGCAAGTACGTATGTTATCGATACCACTCATTAGTTTTGAAAATAATGTTTATCGTCGAAAAACACATTTTGACGTCTCGTTAAGTTAATACCCACTTTTCAGGTAAATATGTTGAAACGGTACTCCACGATCCTTGTTTGGTGTTCAATCGGCAAATAGAAGGTTTTCGTCGCAAAAATAACATTTTCCTTACTTGGAAAATATGCCCAAAATGGCCTAGCAAAACAAGTCGCGAAATGTTGTACGTTAAGGGTTAGTGGTGAAAATCGGCGTTTTTGAAAACCTTGCAACAATATCTAGAAGTCGCGTCATTTAATTTTTGGCGATACGGGTCTCGATCGATGAGAAAATCGACTCTTATTGTTGTTACTTGAAAGTATTATGTTCAACCCTTAGAAAATTTTATTATAGTGAAAGCTGTCAAATATATATGGTTTATCGGGTATATAGATGAGGTCGTAGTTTATTTGTTACGAGTCCAATGCTCAAACGGCCAATTGATTTGAAAAGCTTGCTGGAAGATCTTGATTTCATAAAACTACGGCTCGGACTCAAACTGATCCGATCATAAAGAAAAATAGCCGTGAAAGTGGTGTCTCACAAAGACAGTTTTGCGGCAAAAATTGTAATAGAAAAGCTGATGGAAATATATATATATCGTCGGATTTCAAACACTTGTATCTTTTTCGTTATAAGCCCGTTTTCTATGTTCTTTATATCCCCGCGAAGGTAATCAAGTATACTTTAGGTTTATCAAGGTCTCGGCTAGTCTAGATATCATCAAATCTCAGTTTTCCTAGCTAGAAAAATCGGGACAGATTCAATATTTTCAGAAAATATAGTTTTCGTCATTAATCTTGAAAATAGCATATCTTTTTCGTCGTAACTCGGATTTTATCCCCGTTTTCGGCCATAGTTTCATCTCGGAATGTATTTTCTAAATCTTTGGTCCAAAGTTACACCCTAGACCCTGAGTTTCCCACGTTTTACAAAAATGGACAGTAGCTTTTATATAGTTGTAAAAATCAACTTTTCTAGTTCAATGCTTGTTCAAAACTTAACCAAACTATCTCAAATCAACTTCACAAATACCCAATCCTACCATACACCTTCTTAGGGTGTCATGGGGTCCTAAACATCACCAATCTTGGTGGATCTCATGAGATTATTAGTGAAATTTATAGATCTATGTTTATAAGAACAAAATGAGTAATAAGTGGTATGGATCTTACATACTTGCATGTTTTTCTTACTAGATCATGAAAATATATAAAGTAGATGTTTAAAAGAGTAAGAAAGGTTGTTAGTAACTTACTTGAAGATTTAATGATTTTTGAGCAAGAAAACTTAATAATCTTGAGGTTTTTATTTCAAAACCTTAACTAGATCAATACTATGACTTGATTAGGCACTTGGATCTTCAAAAATTTATGGTTTCTCTTGTGTTCTTGTTGTGATCGAAAATGGTGGAGATGAGGAAGGGATGAGAGCATTTTTGATAGTTTGTTTGAGGTGTAAATGAAAAAAAATGTGGTGAAATGAGTATATATATGTGGACTAGTCAAAGTAATTTAATGCATATGGCTAGTTAGGGGGGAACATGGGGAGTGAATTAGGGGAGGAGTTGCAAGAGTTTGGAGGCTAATTAAAGCCTTTGTCTAGTTGTTGGATGAGCTTGTGTATTTTGTGTACACTTTGGGTGTTATCGGGTACCGAGTTATCTACAAGTAAATTGTAACGAGATAAAATAAAATGCGACGAAGTTGTAAAAGTTGTAAAATATTATTCCTGATGAGAATCGGGTGTTAAAATAATTATTGAATTGAAATAACGCAAACCGACGGAGTAATAAGCTCCGACCGTAAAATGTAGCCATTGGTTTCAAAACACCGGGTAAATTAATAATATAATTTTTATATTATTATTATTATGAGTATGTAAATATGTTAAGATCATAATCGGGAGTATTGGGTATACGTTAGTAGTAAAACTGAGTGGTATCGTTAATTACAAATTAAGCATACGTAAATTGAAATGATGCATATCCGTGTAGGTTTTCAAGTGATGATGATAAGGTGTAGACTATTCCAGTCTATATGAAGTATCATTAATGAATGATGCATGAATTCGCAGCTAAACCTAACTGGTTACGCGAATTTGAAGACTCGTAAACTCAGTTTACGAAATGACGAATGATGATCATGAATAGTGATTTCCCTTCGGGAATGAATAGTGTCACATGAATAGTAAAATTTTTGAACGTTTCTCGGAATCACAAACTGACTCCGAAAATGATGAATAGTGACCGATGAATAGTAATCGATGAATAGTAACTGATGAATAGTGAATAGGAGAAATGTCCCGAAAATGCGGGTTGTTACAGTCTCACCCCCTTAAAAGGAACTTCGTCCCGAAGTTTAGTTTGTGTTGGTCTCTAGAGTTGTATTGTTGAAAAGATGATGATTTTTATCGTGTAGCTATCGAGCTCTAACAAGGTTCAAGTCTGACGGCCACCAGGCCTACTCTGTCAGAAATGTTGAATGGTCCAGTGTATATCGGGTTCATGAATGCTTACTAGACTAGTGAGTTGGGCTTTTCCAAATTTCAATCCGTCAATGGATGTTGGCACTTCGGCCATATAGTGCTTCAAATGGTGTAGTCTCTACACTCGTGTGGTAACTAAGGTTGCAACTGAATTTGATTTATGGCAAATGGTTAATCCAACCATTTCTAGTGTCAATCACACCCGATTTGGGCATATCTCCCTATGTTTGAATCAACCTCAAATTCCGACCATTGGTCTGAAGATAATAGGTGGTGTGGTTCCAAAGGAATCTTAATGAAATCGCTAGGAGTTCGAGGTGAATCAAATTCCTCTATTAGGAATAATTGAAATGGGTATCCTGAATCTTGTGGAAAAACTTACAAGGTTAAGTCCGTCAAAGGGTGTTATTAGCAAGATTAGGTTAGGATAAGGTTGTGATCCTCCGCAGGATGTCAGGAATCGAGTCTCTTTCCACCTGTGATGCTTAGTTTCCATTACTAAGATTTTCCCCAAGGTCTATGTCGTCAATTCACAAAATCCTAAATGTATAAGTGATGTAATATAGTGATTCATTTTCAAAGTTTGTCTTGAGATTGTGTGTTTTGTTCATAAACCTTCCCCGAGTAAATAAATTTACAACTTCAAGCAAACGGCTTTCCAAGTAACATTTTTCTCGATGTTTCAAAATTTAGTAGTTATGCAAGATAGGACTATTTTCAACATAAAGTGGATAGTATGGTTTATCAAAGATTGATGTTTAAAATTTCCTAACATTCAATATTTTTGTGAAAGGTTAACCAAAAGGAATTTGCTTGTCAAAATAAGTGCCTCAGAAAAGTATTTCTTACAAGATATATGTTTTGTATAATGGTAGTTTGGAGAAAAATCCATTTAAAAGTAAAAGTATTAAGAAGATAAAATAGTCGGGTAGGTATGTCTGCACAAATGCATAGATGTCTAACATGTTTGAATAATGTCTATTGGTGAGGACATGTTCAATCTATAGTCTTGGTTAGGAGGTTGGATTTATCTCCATGGTGTTGCTTAGTGAGCATTTGCATCTAAACAAATCTTGTAATTTGATCAAGCCGATACTTTCCAGATGGTGGAATTGTGGTAATCAGGCCAGTGATAGTGGTTCGAATGGTTTTGTGGTATCCTGAGATTTCTGTTGAGTTTTGAATGGTTTCAATGTACCGAGGGATCCTCCTTTTAGATGGTATGGAAAGTCTTTCCTAGGGAGGTCATTGATAATATCCACTTATCAATATAGGGAGTAGTGAGGGATGAGTGACATCGGAGTGTATAGAGTGTTAGCTAATTCCTTATATATGGGGATAGGGAAAGGAAATGATAATGAGGGTGAGAAGGGAAAAGATTGTGAGAACTGCAACAAAATGAGATTGTGATAAAAGAAAATACTGTGATATAAGTGTATCGTGCATAGACGTAAATGTCCATGAGATGAAATGTCCAGTTGGCGTGCTTCCAATCGGTGGTTAACGAGATGGTGAAAAGTATGGATGTTCTGCCAACGAGTGTTTACACACACGTAAATGAAACATCTGGAAATTGAGTAGAGAATTCAATCCAGACAGAATTTTATTATAACCATTCTCAGTATTGCAAAATTCATTTCTGAGTCAGACATAGGTGGTCAGCCTATATCTCACTATCCCGGGTTGAATATAGATGACCAGTCTATATTCCACCGAGGTTCCATGAATTTTGAAATACTCGGCTCAGTTATACTAAGACTATGTCCTTCCCAAATACCAAGACATTCTGAAAAACAAAAGCAAGTGACCAAACTCGAGGTCAATTTGTGAAACTATGCAAGGAACAACACAACGTGGTGACATATATGATACGTGAACATGCGTATATGAAAGACAATTATAGTAATCAACTATAATAAATGCATATAATATATCAGATAATGAGATACAAATCTCATCCTCTATGTCAGCAACTAACCACAAATGAGGCTTCGGCTTGGCAGGCAGGCAGGCACGTGGCGGTCATACGGTTAAGTTTTCTTGAAAGTAGCTATAGTCTAGGTTTTAAAAACACTTAGTTCACTATAGCCAAAGCTCTGATACCAATCTATCACACCCCCATAATCGGGTACAGCGGAAGCATACGTGTAGCTGGGGTGTAACTCAATTGGTATTACAACACAAGTTCAAAAAGGCTTTTCACTTGAATCATTTAGAATAAAATAGCTTAATCAAAAATGTTGAATTTACATTTTTAATAGTAGTGCGGAAGTAGGCCCTTAAAATAGTTTAAAACGGTCCCCAAGTGAATAATCAGAGTCTTCTATGACCATGCCATGCCCTGCTAAAACCTCCTGTAGCGTGCCATTGCTTAATACCTGAAAATACATGCTAAAAGTGTCAACACGAGGTTGGTGAGTTCATAAGTTTGTATTAAAACAATAGTGTTGTGAGTTCAATAGAGAGTTTTGTGACCATTGTGTGACTCACAATGTCATGAAAAATAGTGTTTACCTTACAGTAAAATTAGAATTGTGGACCATGAGTAGAGTGTGTGATCATTACAACAAATATAATATCACATAGAAAAATAGTCTATTACGCTAGCGCTAAGTTCATGCAACCGAAGCTATAACAGTGTGCATGCTCTAGAAGCATGTTAAACATAAAGGCCCGGCAAGTGTTTATCCCGTTACACTTGTAATTCGACATGTTATACGCTCGCGTTTGCCTATCTGGTCAAACCGAACGGGGGAGTCACCACCAATAGATCTATTTATAACATTCGCGCTTCCCAGCAGGAATTGACGGTTCATGAGTTTGGGCATAGTGGGATTCAAGGGCTTAGGCTAATCCGCGTAATAGTTTAAACAAAGCATAAGTTTCAGTGTGGTCCATAAAAGTGTTTGCATAAAAGCAAGAGTTCATAAAGTGTGTTGCATAAAAGCAAGAGTTCATAAAGTGTTTTGCATAAAAGCAAGAGTTCATAAAGTGTGTTGCATGTTTATAAAGCATTTGTGTATGCGAGAAAAATAATCAAGTATGCAACCGATATACACATAGGTGCATTTGAATAATCAATCAAGTATCCAGAGAAACAGTAGTGTTTAAGTATGCAATTGCGCATTCAAATAAACAATCATTGAGTTTAGTTAAAAATGAGCATGTATTCTCCCCCAAAACAGTTATAAAAACAAGTAAAAGTAGGGGGTATGAACTCACCTGGTGCGATAGCTACGATGACAAAAGTGGATACACTGAAATGAGGCACGATCTCTAATCGCAACCTAATATGAATGATAGTTTCTAATGTAAGAAATGAAATGATGCTACACATGCAAGTACGTATGTTATCGATACCACTCATTAGTTTTGAAAATAATGTTTATCGTCGAAAAACACATTTTGACGTCTCGTTAAGTTAATACCCACTTTTCAGGTAAATATGTTGAAACGGTACTCCACGATCCTTGTTTGGTGTTCAATCGGAAAATAGAAGGTTTTCGTCGCAAAAATAACTTTTTCCTTACTTGGAAAATATGCCCAAAATGGCCTAGCAAAACAAGTCGCGAAATGTTGTACGTTAAGGGTTAGTGGTGAAACTCGGCGTTTTTGAAAACCTTGCAACAATATCTAGAAGTCGCGTCATTTAATTTTTGGCGATACGGGTCTCGATCGATGAGAAAATCGACTCTTATTGTTGTTACTTGAAAGTATTATATTCAACCCTTAGAAAATTTTATTATAGTGGTGAAAGCTGTCAAATATATATGGTTTATCGGGTATATAGATGAGGTCGTAGTTTATTTGTTACGAGTCCAATGCTCAAACGGCCAATTGATTTGAAAAGCTTGCTGGAAGATCTTGATTTCATAAAACTACGGCTCGGACTCAAACTGATCCGATCATAAAGAAAAATAGCCGTGAAAGTGGTGTCTCACAAAGACAGTTTTGCGGCAAAAATTGTAATAGAAAAGCTGATGGAAATATATATATATCGTCGGATTTCAAACACTTGTATCTTTTTCGTTATAAGCCCGTTTTCTATGTTCTTTATATCCCCACGAAGGTAATCAAGTATACTTTAGGTTTATCAAGGTCTCGGCTAGTCTAGATATCATCAAATCTCAGTTTTCCTAGCTAGAAAAATTGGGACAGATTCAATATTTTCAGAAAATATAGTTTTCGTCATTAATCTTGAAAATAGCATATCTTTTTCGTCGTAACTCGGATTTTATCCCCGTTTTCGGCCATAGTTTCGTCTCGGAATGTATTTTCTAAATCTTTGGTCCAAAGTTACACCCTAGACCCTGAGTTTCCCACGTTTTACAAAAATGGACAGTAGCTTTTATATAGTTGTAAAAATCAACTTTTCTAGTTCAATGCTTGTTCAAAACTTAACCAAACTATCTCAAATCAACTTCACAAATACCCAGTCCTACCATACACCTTCTTAGGGTGTCATGGGGTCCTAAACATCACCAATCTTGGTGGATCTCATGAGATTATTAGTGAAATTTATAGATCTATGTTTATAAGAACAAAATGAGTAATAAGTGGTATGGATCTTACATACTTGCATGTTTTTCTTACTAGATCATGAAAATATATAAAGTAGATGTTTAAAAGAGTAAGAAAGGTTGTTAGTAACTTACTTGAAGATTTAATGATTTTTTAGCAAGAAAACTTAATAATCTTGAGGTTTTTATTTCAAAACCTTAACTAGATCAATACTATGACTGATTAGGCACTTGGATCTTGAAAAATTTATGGTTTCTCTTGTGTTCTTGTTGTGATCGAAAATGGTGGAGATGAGGAAGGGATGAGAGCATTTTTGATAGTTTGTTTGAGGTGTAAATGAAAAAAAATGTGGTGAAATGAGTATATATATGTGGACTAGTCAAAGTAATTTAATGCATATGGCTAGTTAGGGGGGAACATGGGGAGTGAATTAGGGGAGGAGTTGCAAGAGTTTGGAGGCTAATTAAAGCCTTTGTCTAGTTGTTGGATGAGCTTGTGTATTTTGTGTACACTTTGGGTGTTATCGGGTACCGAGTTATCTACAAGTAAATTGTAACGAGATAAAATAAAATGCGACGAAGTTGTAAAAGTTATAAAATATTATTCCTGATGAGAATCGGGTGTTAAAATAATTATTGAATTGAAATAACGCAAACCGATGGAGTAATAAGCTCCGACCGTAAAATGTAGCCATTGATTTCAAAACACCGGGTAAATTAATAATATAATTTTTATATTATTATTATTATGAGTATGTAAATATGTTAGGATCATAGTCGGGAGTATTGGGTATACGTTAGTAGTAAAACTGAGTGGTATCGTTAATTACAAATTAAGCATACGTAAATTGTAATGATGCATATCCGTGTAGGTTTTCAAGTGATGATGATAAGGTGTAGACTATTCCAGTCTATATGAAGTATCATTAATGAATGATGCATGAATTCGCAGCTAAACCTAACTGGTTACGCGAATTTGAATACTCGTAAACTCAGTTTACGAAATGACGAACGATGATCATGAATAGTGATTTCCCTTCGGGAATGAATAGTGTCACATGAATAGTAAAATTTTTGAACGTTTCTCGGAATCACAAACTGACTCCGAAAATGATGAATAGTGACCGATGAATAGTAATCGATGAATAGTAACTGATGAATAGTGAATAGGAGAAATGTCCCGAAAATGCGGGTTGTTACATTGTACCCTTTGGTCTCCAAACTTGTTTTTGGACCACTGCTTTTGTTTGAATGGGCCTTTGAACAATATTAGATGCATGTTTGAAAGTTGTTTTTGCACCCTTAATTGTTGATTTTGGGTAAACAGTCATATATGGTTTTTCAGCAGAAACCATTTTCCTTTCAGCAGGAACAGTTTTTGCTCTATCAGCAGGAACTGCTTTTGTGACTGTTTTGGGTTTTGATCTTTTAGAATTAGAGTGAAAATGAGATTTAGGTGTTTGTCTTTTGTAGTTCACTCTATTACTTTCATACCCAGATACCCATTGGTTGCAGAAAGCTGCAAGATGGTCAAAACTACCACAAATGAAACAAGCTTTATTGTGAAAAGCAAAGTCATCACCTAGTTGGTAAGACTTGAGGTTATTCCAATTTCTTTGGTTACCTCTGGGCTTGTTTGTGGTTCTATATTGCTCACAATATCTAACTGGTTTCCTAACATGTTTTTCATTGGTCTTAGGCCTATCAGTATTGTGTTTGACTATCTTAGGAACTCTTGTTCTTGCTTTCTTAACCACTTCAGGTTTAGACATAACCTGTTTATTATCACAGTCAGATATACAGTTTTCAACAGCTATACCATATGCTTTCTTAACAAAGGACACCTTGTCCTGAAAAAGTAATGTTTTGCATGAACATTTACTTTCTTTCTTAGGCTCATCAGCTACTATGTTAGAGTTTGGTTGAACTCCATATTGTAACTCAGGTAGCTAAAATTCAGGTAATCCTGAATGCTCTAGGTCTATCCCTGGGGGTTTTGGGATACCTCTATAAGGAGGTGGGGTTGTATTATATCCTAATCCTGACTTAACTTTATTATTCACTTGACTGTCTATTATGTTGTTTACATTTTTAGAAGCATATTCAAGCTTTTCTACAGTCAATTGAATGTTCCTTTTTTCAGCCTTAACCCTATCCAATGCTTCTTTTAAAGCCTTAATTATTTCATCTTTAAAAAGTATGTCATTTTCAAGTAAAGTTTTAGCATCAGTAAAGGTAAGTTCATTCTTTTTATAGTATAGGGTCTGCCTTTCTGTAGATTCTAAACCACATTTATAATTGAAAAGATCTTGATCTATTTTGGCTAGTTGTATCTTTTGGTCATCATACTGTTTAATTAATAGTTTTAATTCTTTAAGAGCAGTACAAGTATTATAACAAGCTTTATGATCTTGTACCTCAGTTGCAGTAAATGCCATAAGAGCCATCTGTGAAGAACCTTTTTCTTCATCATCCATGAAGCTCCAATCAAAACCTAACCCATCAATAGCTACCATAGCTTTTGGTTCAGAAATCTCCCCTGTATTGGATTTGCTTCCAACATCTCTATTTCTGCTATCTTGCTGTCTTGGCCTTCTACACTCTCTTGAGAAGTGTCCCATCTTATGACAGTTGTAGCATTCTATCTTTGACTTGTCATAACCAGCAGGATCATGGCTACTGATTGTGATCTTCTTCCCCGTCCTTTGATAGAATTTCTTAGCTCACATGCTAAGAAGAGAAATTTGCCATTTTAGATCCATTTCCTCCAGATCATCATCATTGATCTCTTGGAGATCTTCATGAGTTAACATGGATCCATTATGCTTGCTTGTGAAAAAAGCACAACATGTTTTCTCATCCAAAATTCCAAAAGTACTGCTTGATGAACTTGCAGCACTTACACCATCATGAACTTTCTCATTAGTAACTGGAACTGAATTACTAGGAGATGACATAAATGCCATGTTCCCAGTGCTTGAACTAGAACCTCCAGTTTTCTTCAAATCTTGCTCAACAATTTTAAAGTTGCTATACAGATCCATAAGATCCATGGTGTCAATGTCTGACTTGTTCTTCCAGACAACAACATGCATAGCCCACTCTTCAGGTAAGCTTCTCAGAAATTTTGAGTTTAAATCTTCTTGAGGTATTTCAACTCCAAGTATAGCAAGTTGACTCACAATATTATGTAGCCTGTTAAACATGTGGTCTAAAGATTCATGGTTGGTTGATGTGAAATTTTCAAACTGTTGCTTAAGAAGAGTTTTCTGGGTCTTCTTGGTGGCTTCATTCCCACCATACCTTGCAATAATGGCCTCAAATAATGACTTTGCATCTTTGAATTTGCTGAAGTTTATAAGTTGATCATTTGAAATGGTCATCATCAGCATGCTTCTGGCCTTTAGATCATTCTTCTTCCTAATTCTATCTTCTGCAGATTGTGGCTTGGTTTGCACCTTTTTAACTTCCTTACCATCAATTGTTGATGTAGTGGTTGTAGACTTGAAAGAATCTCCATCTTCAATAATTTCCCAAAGTGTATAATCTTGCACTTGAAAATATTGTTCTATTCTTAACCTCCACATCTCAAACTCATTCTGTTTGAGCATTGGTACTTTTGCAGCAACATTCGTTTGAACAGATTCAACATCCATTTCTAATTCTTCTTCTAAAACAACAATATCAGCCTGACGCTCTAATACCACTTGTTGGGGCTAAAACCACTTGTTGGGTGTGTTAGATCGATACACGGTAAGGTGGTTAAACCTTCGTTCTTTGTGTATGAGATATGTTGTGTGAATATGATTAAGTATGCGGAATCTACTTAACCACGCTTAGAAGATTATATTTATGATATGGAAATGGAATAGTTAACACCAAACGATTCAATATTATTCAAAATAATACGAGTGATCTTTTTCTATCACTAGGGTTACAAAGAACCTTGAATCTTACGTGACTTGTGATATTTGTGTTTGTTCTATTGTTCTAACAGTTATGTTTTTCACACGTCTATTTTCTGCACTCTAAGACATATCTAAGATCTTCCTTTTATAGTCCAAGGAAAAGATCTTTTACAATCTATATGACTCATCTAAATACTAGCTTATGAGTTATCTTCATTCTAGCTAGATGATGACTTATCATGTTAGTCATTAAGATACAACATGTATCTAGGATTACAACTCACTTGGAGTGTTCAATTTGATGACTACAACAAAGATATTTTTCTTGTATATGAGTCAGTAGAATAAGTTGTACTTATCTACACAGCTGTTGTATGAGTCATAGTAGCATCAGCAGAATCCATCAGCAGAAACACTATCAGTAGAAACCTTCTTCAGCAGAATCCATCAGTGGAAACGTGCTTTGTGTTTTATCAGCAAAAACATACTTGATGTATTTCCTTAAGCCTTTATGCTGATTCTTCTGATTATTTAATTCCCAACAAATATGCACCATTATTGCCATTTGCTCACTTTTTCTATTGCTATTGCTTGCATTACCAATAAGCTCAATTTTTCCATTGTCGTAACCTTTTATTCCTACAAACCTGCATAGGAATTATTTACATTACTCCTCAAATACAACACCTTTCATCCAAGACCAACATTGTAAATTAAATACATACATGAGTGTCCTTGCTTTCTTTCATTCATCTTCAATAAGATCAACAACTCATTATATGCATGACTACTTCTAAGCTAAAACACATACTGACATAATGCAAAGGTTTTATAAGAAAAAAATCTAACCATTATCTTTAGGAGTACTTTATGAGACGGTACTTTAACTCATAGTTAAACAACACAAAAACAATATTAACGGCACATATCATCAAAACAAATTATGACAACAATTTTGTCTAAAATGTATACACAAACTCATAATTCCATTGTATACGCTAACACAAACACCCCCTTAAACTTTTCGAGCATAATCACCTATATTAAGAATTTAAGATGGTTTACATTATTGAAGCACAAAACTAAATATCAAAAAGTACAAATTATGATTATTTTTTATTTTTTTTGAGAAACTGAATTAAAACTCAGTAATAACTAAACCCTCCCAATTTAAACACTTCCATCACCAATTCATAAAATTCTAACAATTTTTCAGAAACTAAAAAATCGAAAACTAACCTGTTTGAAATATGTTGTAATAGAAATTCAAAAATTAACCAATTAGTTTGATTTTCGGTGGCTGATAATATAATAACTTGATGAGGGGTTTAATCAACACTTTTTCATTTGCATCTACTGATTTGTTTTATTATGAAGTTAATTCCAATGATGATTTTATTAATGGTTGATTTAGCACGCAAAATTTTTGATACTAAATGATTGATAAAGAAATTCAAATTAGGGTTTCATCTATAAAAAAAATTACCTCGTGATTGCATCCAAAACGGATCTTATAATCGTTAATTGATGAATCAACACTCTGTTGATTCCTCCAAAAATTTTGTGGTGGCGTGTTTCTGGTTTCTCTAAATCCGGTGTAACAACATTAGGGATTTGCGAATGGATATGCCGTCAATTTTTTTAATTGTATTTGATCTAAACGTTTCTAATTTATGAATGTATTTGAATTAAATTGATTTAGGGTTTAATTGGTTGTGGATTGTTTTGATATAAACGTTTTTGATTTGGGGGAGTTTTTTTGTTCGTGAATTTAATGAGAGCAAAAATTGTGGGAGGTAAATGAATAAGGTCCATTGGATGAGAAAAAATGCCACGTGTCGAGTTTTAAAGATTTTTGAGGGGTTGACTTGCCAAACCCAACCTTGTTTTATATAGGTGGGAGATATTTTGTACGACGATTTCCTTTTTTGAGTATTTCCTTTTTTTAAATATATTTTAAGACAAGTTACACAATATACCCTTTCATATATAACAATTGTTGAAATGCTTTGTTACAAGTTAAAAGAATACATGATTTTAAAATAAATTTATACTCATTAGTTACGTTTTAGATCATACAAGCAATACTTTTTGAAAAACAAATAGGATTTTACAAAATATTAGTGGGGAGCCGAGAGACTAACTGAGCCCCCACACCTCTAGCTATAGCAAAACCAATCCTACTAAAAATATGTGGAGCAGCACGTGCTCCAACGTCTTGGGTCATGGAGAATCGTCGAATGCGCTTTAGTCCTTGATATTACCAGAAAAATAAGCTATTGCTTGTATGATCTAAAACATTTAGTCCATCTTTCTCGGTTCTCGATGGTGTTTAAGTTTGGAAAATGTTTTCACAAAACCTCAAGTAATGGACTTTGTAGCTGGTTAAAATCGATCCATCATGAATTGTTCTGATTGGAGGTATCACGCACTCAACTGAATAATAATACAAAGTAACGAAACATATGCAGCATGTCTATTTTTCATCACAAAAAAGAGTACTATTACGAGATAAATATTACTCAGTATTAATCAATAAACCAGTTGAAGATTCAAAAAATTGACTCTAAAAAGTCAAATGGAAAGACCCATTGGTACTTCCTTATTAGAGTGTCTGATAAATCAACAAAACAGCTACTGCTGACAGTTTGAACAAGTATCCAAATTTCATCATCCAAGACCTGAATGCTGTAATTGATATGATAATTAACAAGGAGTTTTCTTAACAGAATTATAATCAGAGCACTAAATCATCACTTCATCAAATAAAGCCCACCCTTATGTTGTTGTTGTTGTTGTTATGCTTTCATTAAACAAAACTACATTAGCACAAGAGAAAATATGACACGAGATAAGGCAGACAGTTTAGTAGCCTTTTGTTTACATTTCATAAAAGTTGGTCACTAAAGACTAAGCTGAACTTGAATAGAGCAACTAGAACTCAATGCTCCCTAATTTCGAAAAATTGAATTGAAGTGACGTTAACATAGAATAGGAATAAAACAAAAGGTTAATATATATTACTCACAAGAATATGTAAAACATCAATAAATCCACTCATAAGACATGCTCAAATAGCTGCTGCTGATAACATGGAAAACAAACAACTTATCATACCAACTAAATTCTGCATATAAGCCTACACATATGCCTATAGAATACATACTATTCAGACTTCCTAGAACAACACATTCATCAGATGCATTAGATGTATCATACAGATGAAGCAGTTCTCTTTCATGACTTACTAGTCAAAAACCTCATGATAACACAATGCCAATAAAACTTGCATTTGCGACACACTTGGATATCTACAACTACCCATGGATTACTCTGAAAATCAGCATGACATTCAACATATTCCTCATGACACTACTACAAAAAGTGAGTATGTACATGCTTATTTTGCCACACTTTGTAAAGCGTGGATTTTTTTATTTTTATTTTTGGTTTTTGTACACGCAAATAAGTGTGTGAAATTAAAATAGGTGACAACTCTATGCGTGTAATAGCTAAAGTCACGTAAAAAAGTGTGGAAAATTTAAATTAGAGAAAAACAAATCCACATCACAAAGCGTGGACAAATTTTTGCATACGTGTCATTCCTTTTTTAACCTCATAACCTCATGAGCTTCAATCTCACATCATCATTGATCACATTACTTAACACTTCATAACCTCTGCTCTCATTTATAAACTGTGTGTTGATCCTTTCTCGCCATAGAAAATAGACAGCAGCTCCACAAAATCCTAATGATACTCCATAAGTTATTAACACAAGGCATAGATATCAGAGCTGTGGTATAGTTTAAGTTACAGTGTTGAAAATAATCCACTAAAATCCGATGCTACGGTGATAAATCTAGCAGCAACAATACTCATTGTCACATTTCAATATCTACGAATCTTTATTAAACTGTGATGGTATAGTTGTCAGCCACATTTGACGACTCAATACACATGGGTCATACTTTGACTTTAATGCAAGAAAGTCAATAACATCAAATTATACCAGTTCAACCAAAATCCCTTACATGTCTGTACGATTCCTATTATCACGGTTTCTAAAAGCTTCATATAATTATAACTTGGGGAGCACGCTGTTGGTTGTTTAGCTGCAAAACAGTTCCAGATTAGGGTTAAGATAATCAATGAAGGTACCGGATATTCACTTGAAATCGTGGTATCACTTTCCAATAGAAACTATTCGACCCTATGCCTGGGTTACACGAATATCTCTATGGGATAAGACCAAGTGATGTTCTTGCTTTAGGCACAAACCAAGAACCAGATGCGTATAGAAGTGTTTAGGGTTTTGTGTTTAGTATATCGTATGATAACTTACTTTCATGCATAATGATGTGATCTCTATTTATAATAGAGAATACTCAAACCCTAGCCCATGGTATTATGTATAATTAACGGCCCATTAATGATAACATAATAATTTCCATAATTATAGGATCTGTGGTTATCAGTGGAAACAGTTACCCTTGCAGTGGTAACAATAACCCTTGCAGTGGTAACAATAACCCTTGCAGTGGTAACGTTAACACTTGCAGTGGTAACAACAACCCTTGCAGTGGTAACGTTAACACTTGCAGTGGTAACAACAATCAGCAGAATCATGCTATCAGCAGATTCAATACATAACCACTATTGAGTCAGGGGATTCAGTGACCAAATGGGTGTATACTCCATACCTCCAAGCCCATTACCAGGTGTGAATTGATCCCTCAAGAGCACTAAATTTTCCAACAATCCTCCCCAAATTTAGTTCTCTTCCTTTGCATGAAAATTCAAACACAAACCAAAACAAGTGCATAAATGAAAATATCCTGAGGATTGAATTTCCACATTAGTACATATACTTTCAAATATTCGAGAATCAGGGTGTTCTAAGAATTGAACCCTTCAACCCATTTGAATACCTGATGATAAATACACACAAGTTTTCAAACACTAAAATACTCCTGACACTATACAAGCCATGTGTCCATATCCAATTCATAAATGTTGTAAAAGCTAAAAATCCAAAGCTTCCTGAAGCGGCAAAACTTCAACATTTACATAGGTGGTTCATCTTTAATTCATGCTCCTGCTTAGCACTTTTTCAAAGAAAATTAACCATTAAGAAGTGAAGACTTCATCCTCCTTTCAGCAGGTAACAAGCACAACCTTGGAATGTTTGTGATACATGTGCTTCAGTCCACCAAATGATCAGCTTTCCACATTGAACTCAGCTTCCAAGTTTCCTTAGAAGGGAGTTGGGTATCCTTGCATTCAGTGACTAGTTGGACTTAAACCCATCCCTTTAGCAGACTTCAAAACCAAGTCTCTAGCCAAACCCTTCGTCAAGTGATCAGCTAAGTTTTGTTGAGATTTAACAAACACTATAGATATCACCCCATTCATGATAAGCTCACGAATCATGCTATGCCTGACACCTAAGTGTCTAGACTTCCCATTGTACATCTGGCTATAAGCCTTTGCCAATGTAGCAGCACTATCACAACGGATAGAAATAGGTGCTATAGGTTTAGACCACAATGGAATCTCAAGAAGCAAGTTTTTCAACCATTCAGCTTCTTTGCCAGCAGCAGCTAAAGCCACAAATTCAGATTCCATGGTTGAACTGGTAATGCAAGTTTGTTTCTTGGATGCCCAAGAAATTGCACCTCCACCAAGTAGGAATACCCAGCCACTTGTAGACGAATTGTCTTCAGTGTTACTGATCCAACTTGCATCAGTGTATCCTTCTAATACTGAAGGATAACCAGTATATGAGAGACTATAATCCATAGTTCTCTTCAAATACTTAAAGACCCTCTGAATTGCTTGCCAATGATGAGCACTAGGATTACTAGTATACCTGCTCAGTTTACCCACAGCAAAAGCAATATCAGGTCTTGTACAAGTCATGGCATACATCAAGCAGCCAATCACCCTAGAATACTCAAGTTGAGATACAGCTTTGCCAGTATTAGGCATTAGCTTCTCACTTGTATCCATAGGAGTACTCACTGGAGTACAATCAAAGTAATTAAATTTCTTTAACACCTTCTCAATGTAATGAGACTGAGATATAGAAATTTTGTTACTTTCATGTTTAATCCTTATGCCAAGGATAACATCTGCCTCCCCCATATCCTTCATGGAGAACTTTGATGACAAAAATTCTTTTGTAAGATTAACTTGATTTTGGTCAGTGCCAAAGATCAACATGTCATCAACATATAGACAAATGATGACTCCTTTACCAAATTCATCAAATTTGCTATATACACATTTGTCAGCTTGATTAAGTAAATAACCACTAGACAAAACCACTTCATCAAACTTTTGATGCCATTGCTTAGGTGCCTGTTTTAGTCCATAAAGAGACTTAATCAGTTTACACACCTTGTTTTCATTGCCAGGCATGATGAAGCCCTGAGGTTGGTTCATGTAAACCTCCTCATCTAAATCACCATTCAAGAAAGCTGTCTTCACATCCATCTGATGAATAATCAGATTGTGAATTGATGCCAAAGCAATTAGCAATCTTATGGTACTGATACGTGCCACTGGAGCATAAGTATCAAAGTAGTCTATTCCTGACTTTTGTTTAAAGCCTTGAATAACTAATCTTGCCTTGAACTTTTCAACAGTTCCATCTACCTTCATTTTCTTTTTGAAAATCCATTTGCTACCTAAAGGTTTGCAACCAGGTGGTAGATCAGTCAACACATAAGTGTTATTGCCCATGATGGAGTCCATCTCATCATTAATTGCTTCTTTCCAGAAAGCAACATCCTGGGACTTCATTGCTTCTTCATATGTTTTGGGATCATCCTCCACAATGAAGCAATAGGAGTATTGGTCAGAGACCTCACTCCTTGTACCTTCAATTAAGTATAATTGAAACTCAGGTCCAAATGACTTTGGAGTCCTCACCCTATTGCTCCTTCTGAGCTCAGGTTCAGGTTGTTGTTCCACAACCTCAGTAGGAACCTCATCAGCAGAAACCTCATCAGCAGGAACCTCTGAAACACCATTGTCAATGGTTCCATTTGGAATCCTTTGACTTGGTCTAGGGATAGATGAGAATCTGTTCTCATCAAAGATTGCATCCCTTGATTCAATTATAGAGTTAATTGAAACAGACTCATTAGGTTCTATAACATAAAACCTATATGCCTTGGAATGCTCAGCATATCCAACAAAGATGCATTCAATGCCTCTTTCACCCAAAGTTTTCTGCTTTGGATCAGGGAGTCTTATAACAGCCCTACAACCCCATATCCTAAGATAATTAAGGTTAGGTTTCTTTTTAGTCCAAAGTTCATAAGGGGTAACTTTGTTCCTTTTGTTGGGAACCCTATTTAATAAATAGCAAGCTGATAACATAGCTTCACCCCAGAATCCTTGACTCAGCCCTGAATAGGACAACATGGAATTAACCATCTCCTTCAGCACCCTGTTTTTCCTTTCAGAAATACCATTTTGCTGAGGAGTATAAGGGGCAGTCGTTTCATGGATTATACCAACAGACTGAAAATACAGAGTATCCATGTACTCACCTCCCCTATCAGTCCTTAATCTTTTGATCAGGGAACTTTGTTGCAATTCAACTTCAGTTTTAAATACTTTAAATTTATCTAATGCTTCATTTTTAGAATGTAATAAATAAACATGACAAAACCTTGAAGCATCATCAATAAAAGTTACAAAGTATTTTTTATTCCCCAAGGAGGGAGTTGCATGTAAATCACAAAGGTCACTGTGAATTAACTCCAAAACTTTAGTTTCACGTTTTACTCCTTGAAAAGGTTTCTTAGTTATCTTGTTCAACATACAAGTTTTACACTTTTCAATGTTCACATCAAAGGCTGGAATTAACCCATCCTTAGACATATCTTGCATTCTTTTAAAATGTACATGGCCAAGTCTTGCATGCCAAAGGTTTGAATCATAAAGTTTAGATGTAGACAAAGTTGTCAAAATCGCGCCTAAGGCGCGCCTAGGCGCTAAGTCGCACAAGGCGCTAGCCTTGGGGATTTTTTTGACTCGAGGCGCACAACATGCATGACTCCCACAAAAAGCGCGCGACTTGGCGCTTTTTGCGCCTTGGAGCCTCGGGCGATTTTTGCGCCTTGGGATTTTTTTTTTTTTTTTTTTTTTTTTTTTTTTTTAAGATATAATGCATGGGCCTTTTAAGTCATAGGTGAGTATTTATATGATTTCTAAATTTAAATTGATTTTATGTTTATTTTATTAATTGAAATTTTCTTTAAGAAGTTATTTTGTTTCATTAAATATTTTTTTATGACATATTATCATGAAAATGTAGCATTGCGCCTTGAATATTAATATATTGCTTGCTTGATATTTTGGGTTAAATTGTGAGCTTTGTTAGATGTAAGCTACAAGTGTAGGACACAAACATATTTAGTCTGATATGGATTTTAATTTCTATATAGATCATCGAGCAAAAGAGTTGATCCGTTCTAGAAGTGACAACCAATCCATTTTAATATTTATAATGGCAATATGTGTTATGCATTAAGTATTTTAATGTTATTTTGTATTATTTAAGATACATAAATGGTCACATATGTTATAAAAAACTTAATGCTTTTAGTGCGCCTCGCATTCATGAATCCCGCGCCTTGGAATGCGCCTCGACTCGAGGCTCTTTGGCCCCCTTTGCGCCTTAGTGCGCCTTGAGCTTTTCAGAACACTGGATGTAGATATAAAAGCAGAATCAATATTATCATGAACAATATTAAGTCTGAACATTTGATTACATAAATAACCAAAACCAATAAACACACCATTTTTAGATAAAACAAACTTATCAGATTCAATAACCTGTTTATAACCACAATTATTTAAAACACTACTAGAAACCAAATTCTTTCTAATATCAGGAACATGTAAAACATTAAATAAAGAAACAATCTTTCCAGAACTAAACTTCAACTCAACACATCCTTTTCCATGCACCAGGGCAGTTGACTCATTTCCCATGTGAAGAATAGAACCATCATTCATTGACTTGTAGGTCTTGAACCAGCTTCTATCTTTACACACATGAATTGTAGCTCCAGAGTCAACCCACCAAGCAACATCATCATCCTGCACAAAGTAAATATCAGATATATATGTAACATAATAAATCTTAAAAGACTTATTAAACACATTCTGACCTTTCAGAGAATTGGTGTTACCATTCCCTCCACTTGTGCCTGATCCATTGGATTTATTTCCAACTTTACCACCCTTGCAATCTTTCCTGAAGTGTCCAGGTTTCCCACACTTCCAACAAGTCACCTTAGGTTTCTTGTTAAGATCAGATTTGGTGTTATCTTGATGCTTACGCTTGCCCTTGTTGTCATTGTACTTGGTGGAGTTGTTATGCTCCACCATATTGACAACTGATGGACCAGTAGCAGTGCTACTCTTTGGCTTGTCAATGTCTTGAGCTTTGAGTGAATCCTCAATGCGCAAGTGACTGCCCAACTCTACAAGAGTTAACTCCTCCTTCTTATGCTTAAGCATATGTTTGAATTCTTTCCAAGAAGGAGGTAGTTTATCGATGATACAAGAGACTGAAATAGCCTCATCCATGTTCATCTTGTGTTGTGTGAATCGACCAAGTATACTAAGAAGTTCATTGTATTGTTCCATGACAGGTCTAGAATCAACCATTTTGTAATTGTTAAAATTACTTACAAGGAACTTCTTACTTGATGCATCCTCAGCCATATATTTGGCTTCCAAGGAATCCCATAGTTCTTGAGAAGTTTCAACATTCTGATAAATATCAAAAAGAGAATCAGACATACCATTGAGAATTAAACCTCTGCATATGTAGTCATCATTCTCCCACTTGCTCCTTGCCCTCATCTGATCCATAGTAGCATCATCTCCATGATCTTCTGGAATCTCAGTCGTGAGAACATACACCACATTCATACTTGACAACAAGAAGTGCATCTTCTTTTGCCATCTTCTGAAATCAACACCTTCAAACTTTTCCAACTTGGAAAAGTTAGCAGCCATTTGTCTCATAGCAGCAGCCATTGATTATCACTAATAGTTTCTATTGATTGTTGGTTGTTTAGCTGCAAAACAGTTCCAGATTAGGGTTAAGATAATCAATGAAGGTACCGGATATTCACTTGAAATCGTGGTATCACTTTCCAATAGAAACTATTCGACCCTATGCCTGGGTTACACGAATATCTCTATGGGATAAGACCAAGTGATGTTCTTGCTTTAGGCACAAACCAAGAACCAGATGCGTATAGAAGTGTTTAGGGTTTTGTGTTTAGTATATCGTATGATAACTTACTTTCATGCATAATGATGTGATCTCTATTTATAATAGAGAATACTCAAACCCTAGCCCATGGTATTATGTATAATTAACGGCCCATTAATGATAACATAATAATTTCCATAATTATAGGATCTGTGGTTATCAGTGGAAACAGTTACCCTTGCAGTGGTAACAATAACCCTTGCAGTGGTAACAATAACCCTTGCAGTGGTAACGTTAACACTTGCAGTGGTAACAACAACCCTTGCAGTGGTAACGTTAACACTTGCAGTGGTAACAACAATCAGCAGAATCATGCTATCAGCAGATTCAATACATAACCACTATTGAGTCAGGGGATTCAGTGACCAAATGGGTGTATACTCCATACCTCCAAGCCCATTACCAGGTGTGAATTGATCCCTCAAGAGCACTAAATTTTCCAACACACGCCCTCCACTGCAAGGAGTTGCCGAGGTTCAAATACCGGCATGACCTGGTTCGGGATGTCTTGTGGGACTTGTTGAGGAAAGCTGGGATTTCTGCTAAGAAAGAAGCCCCTGTGAATTTTCTGACAGACCCGTTGGAAGGAAGGTCCACCCTGCGCCCGGCGGATGTCCTCGTATTCGGTTGCGCAGGTGGTAAACATGCTTGTGTAGACCTCACCGGGGTGTCCCCGTTGGTGGCGTTTCGGGACATGGGGTTCGTGGCTGGGCAAGCAGTTTTGAAGGCGGAGTCTAAAAAGGTGACTAAACTTGAAACAGCTTGTTCGGAGAATCAACACGTGTTTGTGCCATTTGTATAGGGAGAGAATGATGGAATTTGGGCATGGCAGCGGTTCAATAAATTGTTTAACCATCTTCCACTTGCAGCACTTATTGAGCAGAAGATAATATGTATGCATGGTGGCATAGGAAGATCGATTCATTCAGTTGAACAGATACGGAAAATAGAGAGACCAATAAACATGGATGGTGGATCTGTTGTCTTGATGGACCAGTGGCGGAGCCAGAAAAAGCAATCACGGGGGGCAATAGAAAATAGAAGGACTAAATAAAATGTTGAAAAATGTCTTATTTTGTGTAATGTGAAATAGGTCGGGTCGGGTCTCATTAAACGCAATTTTTTCACAAAAAAATGACATGTTAGACGTGTTGGTATCAATAAAATGAATCCTAATCATCGCTTAATCCACTCACCTAAAATATATGGAATGTATATTACGAGTTCCTGTTGTCTGTGTGTTGCAACAAAAGAAAAAATTAGGGATGAGCACGGTACCGATCCTGTACTTCCTGTTGTCTGTGTGTTGCAACAAAAGAAAAAATTAGGGATGAGCACGGTACCGATCCTGTACTGTTACCGATTTTTTCCCGAGCATAAATTAGTGGTACCGGTACTGTACCGAATGGGATTCGGATACTGGTACCGGTATCGATACCGGTACCGAAAAATCGGGTTTTTCCCGTTTTTTCATGGAATTTTTCGATTTTGTACCGGTTCCGTACCGAATTAGTGGTCCTGATTTTTTTTACCTTGTTTCGTAGTCCCGGTACCGTACCGTATATCGGGATTGATACCGTTTCAGTAGGGTACCGGTACGGTTCAGGTTCGGTTCCGAGATTCGGCTCGAAATGCTCATCCCTAGAAAAAATAAATATTTTTCGTGTCTATAGTTACTGGATTTGTTACTCATTACACTTGTATATTGTGCGAAACTAATGTCCAAAATGAAACCACATTGGTTATATGTAAATAATTAATAAAAACTAATATACTCTTAAAAATGTTACGTACACTTTATAAATATACGTAGTAATTAATAAAAACTTTTGGGTTACCCCACGTCCCCCTTCCCCAAAATTGCCACTTTCCCACTGCTGTTTCCATCTTTTCCGATCTACAAACCTGTGGAAAACGATTCACACTTTCACCCAGTTTGACTCTTTTATTGTTTTTATCAGTAAGTGTAGAGGGCACTCAGATAATTCTGCCGAGGGCACTCAATAATTTCTCTACAAATTTGGTTTTTTCCCCAAGATAATTTATGTGTCTGCAGGAGCTTCGTCGGGGGCATTTCCCCCCACTACCTTCCATGTGGCTCCGCCCAAGCTATGGTAAGTTCTTACTTATATAAGTTTGAATTTTGTTGCTAGTTTTTTTTAGCAAGAAAGAAGTACTCTCAGTGAAAAACATAATTTATTTTAATCGAAAGTTTGAATTTTCAAGTTTGTGTATGTTCTCACACATTAGCCATGCTCTCACTCTTCTGTGAATATAATTACTTAATATGGATTACATCACTTTCTTGGTACATTTTTACTTGTAGGTCTGACCCCACAGAAAACGATAGCGTGGAAGGCTTGAGACCAAATGCAAGGGGACCTGGTCTTGTTACATTCGGGGTATGTATGCATCTTTTTGTATTAGGTGACTTATTCCTAATTTTACTTGCCAAAATATGTATTCATGTAAGCTTCATTCAATATAAAATGTTAAAACTTCATGAAATCTATCTTTAAGGAATGAAGGAACCCTTGCAACAAAACCCAAAATGTATATAAGCAAGAACTATGGCTAATTGGCTATGGTAATTTTTTGCTTATATATGTTTTGGTCATTCACAAATACTAGTAAAAGCCCAGTAAAGTGAGAAATGACAACGTTGGTTGGTCAACCCGACCCATTTTAACATGCATTGAAAAATACCCGTTTTGACTATCCTACTCGCCTATTCTGACTCACACTTTTGATACACCATAATGAATTGTAATTACATGCAGCCTGACAGGGTTACAGACTTCTGTAAAAGAAACAAACTTCAGCTGATTATAAGAGCACACAAATGCGTAATGGATGGATTTGAGAGATTTGCTCAAGGGCAGTTAATTACCCTTTTCTCAGCAACAAACTATTGTGGTAACTATTAGCTATTCTTGGCTTCTTAGAACTTCTTTCGTTGTTTGTGGCCAAATGACTTTTTAAATTGGGCTAATTGTGTGCAGGAACTGCCAACAATGCCGGAGCTATACTAGTAATTGGAAGAGGATTAGTAGTTGTTCCAAAACTTATTCACCCGTTGCCCCCACCACTTGAACCAGAAACATCTCCAGAATATGTCGAAGAACGCCACTGGATGCAGGTAATCATAATTAGCACATTTAAATCTATAATAAAAGTATGAAATTAAACAAAAAAAGAGCTGGTAGGAGAACCTGCTCGGCCCATTTTAACCTTTGCTAAAAATACTTAGTCGTCTGCTGTGATTGTAATATGATCATGATTGATGTATGTAGGAGCTAAATAATCAAAAGACCACCTACTCCTACAAGGGGCCGGCCCCAACCTGACCACGATAGGAGCTCGCTTGCATATATCTAACAGCACAAGTTCGTTTTTTTGAATTCACTTTAATATATAACAGAGCTTTTTCTGCTGAAAGGTTAGATTATCAGTCTAGTTTGCAGAAATGCTACAATAACAAGCTGCATAGGTCGCTTGTTGTTTAAAGGTTGTCATTGTACACGAGAAGCAATGTTTTTTTTAACGACAACAAAATGGTTGCATAGTTTTGTATCCATTTCAAGAAAAATGTAAGGAAGTGTTTGTACTTTTTGTTGATCTTCTGAAAATATATATATTTTTTCATGATAGATAAACATTACTATCTTTGGCGGCAATTAATTTTTTGAGACTGTTCCAATGATAACTTGATTTAATTCAATTATCTGTTGGTTTTTAATAAATATTAATGGGTTTACTTGTTTTGATTTAAAACTAGATTGACAATCTGTTTAACAACGAGTGACCATGTTCCAGTGACTATCTGTACTGCATATGTTAGGCAACAGCACCTTTACTGATGTGTAGTGCTTTAGCAAAAACATATAAAAAACAGAGGGCTAAACAGTTATGAAATATATGACCGGGTTACTTGCTAAATAAGTGATACCCGATGTATCGATACAAAGAAAGCAGACCCCTGGTCATCATCCCTAACTGAAACTATGGACTTTCTTGTTGATCTTTGAAGATTATAGCAAATGCGTAGCAGTGTGTAATCTTTTTATCTTAACATTGTGGATTGTGCTGATTGCAGACTATGGTGCTCAACTGATTAACAACATATGCAGCATGTTTATTTTTAATATTTTCTTAAGAAAAGTAATATCAAATGGTAATTATTAAATCAACCAATAACTTAGTGTCTTTAAAGTAGTACTACGTACTTCGTTAATTTCATGAGAGATAATTACAAATTGAATTCGACAACTACGATTTCGATTTTTTATTATAGAAGGTCAGATTGGAAAAATTAGCACAGTGATAATACCCACTAATTACAGTGTCTGATAGATCCAACTATAAGTAAAGTAAAAAATAAAGGTATCGCTGACCGTTAAATCTAACCCGTCAGTTTGATACTATAGCTTAATACTCTTGCTTTTAATCAAATCAACCCACTTATGCAGTTACTACATTTGTATAACACATAATTGCATCAGCACTACAGAATGTGCAACAAAAGTAAATAATTTTCGTCATACCGAGTATTATTCACATGAGATGATACAAACTGTTTAGTAGCCTTCTGTTTAGGCATCAGAGGTTCATATATCAAATTTTCTCACCACACAACTCAGCTGAGTTTGAGTACAGAAACAAGAGCTCGACGCACCTGCATGCTAGAAATCAAACGGAAGCAGCATAGACATGGGCAAAAACAAAACAATTGCTGATAAAATAGTATAAAGTGGCAACACATGCCAATACGACTGATAAATACTTTTTAATATGATAACTTTGGGTTACTACCACTCATGATTTCCGCTTAGATGACAGGCAGCGTGCCAGCGTGGCTTGTGTAACGTTCTTTAAACTGATAAATACTTTTTAATATGATAACAACTCGAAACTTCGTCATCCTCATATTGTAGTACAACAGTGTCACCCGCTTACACCACATGTGTTGTATCATCAAGTGGATAATTCATGACACACATAGAAACTATCTACTAGTAAACTCAACAATGAAATAAAGTTGGTTCTTTAAAACTTGTACTTGTACTGACGTGAATTCACGGGTGCAAACAGCCATAGCAATGAACAGATTTCATCACGACAGTAAAATATATAACCAAATTACTCAGTAAACAAGTGATGCCTGATGGTATAGACAAACAACACAAACAACAACAGAGCATTGGTTCTTTAAAACAAAGACAGTACAAGCAAAGAGACATGAACATTCAAATATATTAATCAATTAGTACTGTCATTGGACATTCAGTTACACTTATTGATCCATTATACTTGTCAAGGGATATTCATCAAACACGTGGTGGGCATTCCGTTTGAACACTCCAAAATAGCAACTCATGAGATTTTTTGAAATAGCATATGGAATTAAGATACCATGGGGAAAAAGTCATAATAGGTGTATTCTTCATCAGTTTGGATGGGGAAGGAGCATACGTCTTCATCATTCAATTCAGTAATACTATTACCAGTCATGATCTCTGACTCTGATGATAATGGAAACAGAGAGAGTGTGGGCTTCCTAACATCTTTTAAAACTAATCCAGAATCTACCACTTCATCCTCGTATACCAAACGCAACCCACAACTCGTATCATCATCAAACCGAAGTTCCACAGTGTCACCTGCTTCCACCACAACTGTTTTATCATTAAGTGGATAAAACACGACCTTCAAGGTACAATCCTCATGATACCTAATCTCCATATGATGACTTTTTTCTTTCGTTTTATTATGTATTGTTAACAACTCCCCATAGTAGTTTGTGGTTGCACAGAAGATCACTCCACATATCTTGTTATGATGAAAGTGCTTTAATGGTGCCACAAAAGATAAAACATTCCCACTGTTTTGATAAGTACACCACTCAGGTAACTCCTCCCCCGAGAGACCTATGTATATTCCGTTGGTGCTCGTGAGTGATTCCTGTATAGCATTAAAGCATATTATTTAATAATACATGAAAAAGGCCTCTTCATTGCAAAATATATATCCGAGGTTGCTTACCTTGAACACTTTGGAACGAAAAGTATATGCCTTTTGCCTTGAATCAAATGGCATCACATCTAATGACCTACAATATGCTGCTTCTATATCTGTTAATTGCGATGGAAGAGGTGGAAGTAACTGTAATTGAGAACACCAATTTATATCAAGTTTCTCCAGTTGCGAAAGGTTTCTGAAGCTCTCAGGTAGACTAGAAAATGTGTTTTTTGAAAGATCGAGAAGGCACAATGACACCAGATTCCCAATTCCACTGGACACTTGCGAAATATTGCAATTTCTCATGGATAATTCTTGTAGGTTCCTCAGTCTTGTAACTTGTGTGAAACCTTCAGATCCAAGTTTACAGCAATCACTCAACCAAAGCCCCGTCAGAAATTGTAACTCAGAAATGTTTGAAGGAAGATTCACTAGGTTTTCACAATCAAACGCTTGTAACTCTTTAATGCTTGGAGGAAGATCTGGAATCGACTTTAAGTTGGTGCAATGAGATAAATGTAATATGGTCAGTTGATGGAGTTGGCAGAGGCTATTAGGAAGGTTGTTGAATCTGTTTTCACTTAAATTCAAGTATTTTAGCGAAATTAGACTACCAATTTCATGTGAGATATCCAGTTGTTGGGACAATCGAAGAGGTAAAGATATTGAAGAGAGGTTAACTTGCCTATCATTTCCCATGGGAGCCTCTTCAATCGTTTGCAGCAACTTAGATCTAATTCAACAAGTTTTTGGAGGCAACCAATAGAGCTATCCAACTCCTCCATGTTGGTGGTTATTCGCCCAGAACAGGGTTAAGATAATCAAAGACCTAGTTACGTACCAATTAAGGTTACCGGATATCACTTGGAATCGTGTTATCACTTTCCAAAGTAAACTATTCGACCCTAATGTCTGGGTATCACGAATATCTACTTAGGATAAGACCAAATATTGTTAGTGATTTAGGCACAAATCAAAAACCCTTCGTGTTTAAGTGTTGTGTGTTTTCTGTCTATCTCTCATGCATGATTGATTTACCTATTTATAGGTAATATTACTCAACCCTAGTCAATGGAATTAAGAGTGATTAACGGCCCATTAATCCCACTTAATTTGCCTCCATAATTATAGGTATTAGTGGTTACACGACCAATTAAACGTGGTCATTAATGCAGTTATAACTGCCACTTGAATAGGTCAAAGCAGTTACTAATCAAGTTTGAATTCAGTCCAGTGAGTTCGTTATACTCACTGATGAGCTAGTCCCTGAGGACATGACAACTCCCTGATGAGATCATTCAGCCTGAGCTGAACTCATCAACCTGATGAATACCATTCAGTCCAGAGTATCACTCCCTGAAAGAGTGAACTCACTGAACTTCATCATACACTGAAAACACTTAACCACTATCTGAGTCAGGGTGTTCAGGGACCTGATGGGTGTACACTCCGTACCTCCTGACCCATTACCAGGTGTGAACCAATCCCACAAGTGCACTAAATTTTCCAACAATCCTCCCCAAATTTAGTTCACTACCTTTGCATGAAAATAACCATAATACAAAACAAGTGCATAAATGAAAATGTCCTGAGGATTGAATTTCCATCTTAGTAAATTACACGTTCAAATATTCGAGAATCAGGGTGTTCTAAGAATTGAACCCTTCAACCCATTTGAATACCTGAAGATAAAATACACACAAGTTTTCCAACACTTAAACACTCCTGACACTATACAAGCCATGTGTCCATATCCATTTCATAAATGTTGTAAAAGCTAAAAGTCCATAGCTTCCTGAAGTGGCAAAACTTCAACATTCACATAGGTGGTTCCTCTTTATTCATGCTCCTGCCAAGCACTTTTTCAAAGAAAATTAACCATTAAGAAGTAGAGACTTCATCCTCCTTTCAGCAGGTTCCAAGCACAAACCTTGGGATGTTTGTAAAACATGTGCTTCAGTACACTGAATGTTCAGCTTTCCACATTGAACTCAGCTCCCAAGTTTCCTCAGGAGGGAGTTGAGTGTCCTAGCATTCAGTGACCAAGTTAGACTTTAAACCCATCTCTTTAGCAGACTTTATAACCAAGTCTCTAGCCAGACCCTTCGTCAAGTGATCAGCTAAGTTCTATTGAGATCTTACAAACTCTATAGATATCACCCCATTCATGATAAGCTCGCGAATCATGCTATGCCTGACACCTAAGTGTCTAGACTTCCCATTGTACATCTGGCTATATGCCTTAGCCAATGTAGCAGCACTATCACACCGGATAGAAATAGGTGCTATAGGTTTAGGCCACAATGGAATCTCAAGAAGCAAGTTTCTCAACCATTCAGCTTCTTTACCAGCAGCTGCTAAGGCCACAAATTCTGATTCCATTGTTGAACTGGTGATGCAAGTTTGCTTCTTGGATGCCCAAGAAATTGCACCTCCACCAAGTAGGAATACCCAGCCACTGGTAGACGAATTGTCTTCAATGTTACTGATCCAACTTGCATCAGTGTAACCTTCCAACACCGAAGGATAACCAGTATATGAGAGACTATAATCCATAGTTCTCTTCAAATACTTCAGTACCCTCTGAATTGCTTGCCAGTGCTCAGCACTAGGATTACTAGTATACCTGCTCAGTTTACCCACAGCAAAAGCAATGTCAGGCCTTGTACAAGTCATGGCATACATCAGGCAGCCAATCACCCTGGAATACTCAAGTTGAGATACAGCTTTGCCATTGTTCAGCATAAGCTTCTCAGTGGTATCCATGGGAGTACTCACTGGAGTACAATCAAAGCAATTAAATTTCTTCAGTACCTTCTCAATGTAATGAGACTGAGAAATTGATATACCATTGCTTTCATGTTTAATCCTTATACCAAGGATAACATCTGCCTCCCCCATGTCCTTCATGGAGAACCTTGATGACAAAAATTCCTTTGTCAGGTCAACTTGATTTTGGTCAGTGCCAAAGATCAACATGTCATCAACATATAGACAAATGATGACTCCTTTACCAGATTCATCAAATTTGCTATATACACATTTGTCAGCCTGGTTAAGAACATAACCATTAGACAAAACCACTTCATCAAATTTTTGATGCCATTGCTTAGGTGCTTGTTTCAGTCCATATAAAGACTTAATCAGTTTGCACACCTTGTTTTCATTGCCAGGCATGATGAAGCCCTGAGGTTGGTTCATATAAACCTCCTCATCCAATTCACCATTCAAGAAAGTTGTCTTCACATCCATCTGATGAATAATCAGATTGTGAATTGATGCCAAAGCAATCAGCAGCTTGATGGTACTGATACGTGCCACAGGGGCATAAGTATCAAAGTAGTCTATCCCTGACTTTTGTTTAAAGCCCTGAATGACTAATCTAGCCTTGAACTGTTCAATAGTTCCATCTACCTTCATTTTCCTTTTGAAAATCCATTTGCAACCAAGAGGTTTGCAACCTGGTGGTAGATCAACCAACACCCAAGTGTTGTTGCCCATGATGGAGTCAATCTCATCATTTATTGCTTCTTTCCAGAAAGCAACATCCTGGGACTTCATTGCTTCTTCAAATGTTTTGGGATCATCCTCAACAATGAAGCAATAGGAGTATTGGTCAGAGACCTCACTCCTTGTGCCTTCAATCAAGTATAATTGAAACTCAGGTCCAAATGACTTTGGAGTCCTGACCCTTTTGCTCTTCCTGAGCTCAAGTTCAGGTTGTTGAACCACAACCTCATCAGGGGCCTGAGATGATAAATCATCAGGGACCTCTGATACACCAATGTCATCAGTTCCATTTGGAATCCTCTGACTTGGTCTAGGGACTGATGAGAATCTATTCTCATCAAATAGTGCATCCCTTGATTCAATTATTGAGTTAATTGAAACATATTCATTAGGTTCAATAACATAGAACCTATAAGCCTTGGAATGCTCAGCATATCCAACAAAGATGCATTAAATGCCTCTTTCACCCAAAGTTTTTAACTTTGGATCAGGGAGTCTTACAACTGCCCTACAACCCCAAACCCTGAGATAATTCAGGTTGGGTTTCTTTTTAGTCCAGAGTTCATAAGGGGTAACCTTGTTCCTTTTGTTGGGAACCCTATTAAGTAAATAGCAAGCTGTTAACATAGCTTCACCCAGAACCCTTGACTCAGTCCTGAGTAGGACAACATGGAATTAACCATCTCCTTCAGTACCCTGTTCTTCCTTTCAGAGATACCATTTTGTTGAGGAGTATAGGGAGCAGTCGTTTCATGGATTATACCAACAGACTGAAAATACAGAGTATCCATGTACTCACCTCCCCTATCAGTCCTGAATCTTTTGATCAGGGACCCAAGTTGCAACTCAACTTCTGTTTTAAATACCTTGAATTTATCTAATGCTTCATCCTTGGTATGTAATAGATAGACATAACAAAACCTAGAAGCATCATCAATAAATGTCACAAAGTACTTCTTGTTCCCCAAAGAGGGAGTGGCATGCAAATCACACAGGTCACTGTGTATTAGCTCCAAGAGCTCAGTCTCACGTTTTACACCCTGAAAGGGTTTCTTAGTAATTTTGGTCAACATGCAAGTTTTACACTTTTCAGTGTCCATGTCAAATGCTGGGATTAACCCATCCTTAGACATATCTTGCATCCTTTTATAATGTACATGGCCAAGTCTAGCATGCCACAGGGTAGAGTCATTCAGTTTAGAGGTTGACATAAAGGCTGAATTAACAATGTCAGTGACAACATTCAACCTGAACATTTGATTACACAAATAGCCAAAACCAATAAACATACCATGTTTGGACAAAATAAATTTATCAGATTCAATAACTTGTTTATATCCATGATTATTCAAAACACTACTTGAAACCAAGTTCTTCCTTATATCAGGAACATGAATAACATTAAACAAAGTTACAATCTTTCCAGAACTAAAACTAAGATCTACACAACCACGACCATGCACCAAGGCTGTTGACTCATTTCCCATGTGAAGAATAGATCCATCATTCAGTGACTCATAAGTCTTGAACCAGCATCTATCTTTGCACACATGAACAGTTGCTCCAGAGTCAACCCACCACGCAACATCATCATCCTGCACAAAGTTAGATTCAGATACATATGTAACATAATAAACCTGAAGAGATTCATTAAACATATTCTGACCTTTCAGGGAGTTGGTTGAACCACCACTTCCTGAACCACTAGTGCCTGAACCATTGGATTTACCTCCAATCTTAACACCTTTGCAATCCCTTTTAATGTGACCAGATTTGCCACATTTCCAACAAGTAGGTGTAGCCTTCTTGTTAGGATCAGCCCTTGTGTTATCCTGATGTTTGCGTTTGCCTTTGTTGTCATTGTACCTGGTGGAATTGTTATGTTCCACCATATTGACAACATGTGCACCAGTAGCATTGCTACTCTTTGGCTTGTCATTATCCTGCGCTCTGAGGGAATCCTCAATACGCAAATGACTACCCAACTGAACAAGTGTCAGTTCTTCCTTCTTATGTTTCAAGGCATGCTTGAAATCTTTCCAAGAAGGAGGGAGTTTGTCAATGATACAAGAGACTGAAATAGCCTCATCCATGTTCATTTTATGTTGTGTAAACCTTCCAAGTATTCCAAGAAGTTCATTGTATTGTTCCATGACTGGTCTTGAATCAGTCATTTTGTAATTTGTGAAATTACTTACAAGAAACTTCTTACTTGAAGCATCCTCAGCCATATATTTGGCATCCAAGGAATCCCAAAGTTCTTTGGAAGATTCAACGTTCTGATAAATGTCAAAGAGAGAATCAGACATACCATTGAGAATCAAACCTCTGCATACATAGTCATCATTCTCCCATTTGCTTCTTTTCCTTATCTGTTCCACAGTAGCATCATCCCCATGATCCTCAGGAATGGCAGTACTAAGAACATACACCACATTCATGCTTGAAAGCAAGAAGTGCATCTTCTTTTGCCATCTTCTGAAATCAACACCATCAAACTTATCCAATTTGGAAAAGTTAGCAGCCATATGCCTCATAGCAGCAGCCATTGATTATCACAAAATAGTTTACTTTGATTGTTGGTGGTTATTCGCCCAGAACAGGGTTAAGATAATCAAAGACCTAGTTACGTACCAATTAAGGTTACCGGATATCACTTGGAATCGTGTTATCACTTTCCAAAGTAAACTATTCGACCCTAATGCCTGGGTATCACGAATATCTACTTGGGATAAGACCAAATGTTGTTAGTGATTTAGGCACAAATCAATAACCCTTCGTGTTTAAGTGTTGTGTGTTTTCTGTCTATCTCTCATGCATGATTGATTTACCTATTTATAGGTAATATTACTCAACCCTATTCAATGGAATTAAGAGTGATTAACGGCCCATTAATCCCACTTAATTTGCCTCCATAATTATAGGTATCAGTGGTTACACGACCAATTAAACGTGGTCATTAATGCAGTTATAACTGCCACTTGAATAGGTCAAAGCAGTTACTAATCAAGTTTGAATTCAGTCCAGTGAGTTCGTTATACTCACTGATGAGCTAGTCCCTGAGGACATGACAACTCCCTGATGAGATCATTCAGCCTGAGCTGAACTCATCAACCTGATGAATACCATTCAGTCCAGAGTATCACTCCCTGAAAGAGTGAACTCACTGAACTTCATCATACACTGAAAACACTTAACCACTATCTAAGTCAGGGTGTTCAGGGACCTGATGGGTGTACACTCCGTACCTCCTGACCCATTACCAGGTGTGAACCAATCCCACAAGTGCACTAAATTTTCCAACACTCCAAATTAGAACATCCTATTAATCGAAGTTCCTCAAGATTTTCGAGCCCAGTGAAATTTCCGGTCTTGGTTAATGACGTTGACCAATACACGTCCAGAATCTTCAGCTTTTTAAAATTCTAGAAACACAAATATAATACAAGCTTTAATTAATTTTAGCAAAAGTAAGGGTATCCTTGGTTAAAGGTTTTAGGGGTGAGGAATGACAATTATAATGAAAAATATCATACAATGAATTTCTTCGTTACTCACCAAATTGGGTGTATTGAAAATTGATTACCCACTAAACCACTTTTAACCCCACGATCAAGCCCTCCTAAATTCATGCTCTTTTTTTTTCCATCTTTTATTTTCTTTTACAAGGTAGTGTATAATAATCAGATTTACACATAATAATTTTGAACGTGAACCTCATAAGGTAGTGTTATTGACAAATTTGTTTCATCATGTTAATATTTTGAGTATCATTACATAAGTTTATATAATATGTTTTTGTACAAAATATATCTACTAGATTTTTTTTTACATATGCGTATAAATTAAAAAATTCGTACCATTGATGTTTACAAATTTTACGAGGGCTTCTATATAACAAGTACTTATACAAAATATATTTATAATATCACAGATTTAATACATGTGTTAAATTAAAAATGATTATAAATTCATGTTAAATTTCTTTTTTTTTATTAAGAAATATTAATAAAAAAAGAAGAAAAAAAAAGAAGAAGAAGGATGTAATGGTCGATTAAGTAATTTAATTTTTGTTTAAACAGCGATTTGAAGCAACCAAACTCTAGAAAACCAATTTGCCCAAATACCAATACCAAACAACAAACCCATAAAATTCAAAAGCCTAATTACCCAATAAAAATGCAAAACCGGATTCAATGAATTTGGGCCCAAATTCCAAACGTCAATTCCTTAATAGAAACAGTTGCTTCGAATTTCGATATCTATTGTGAAGACGAGTATTGCAAAAATCGGCCAACTCGGCCGATTAATCGCTACTTGGCCATGGAACTTGGTGAGTTTTACAAGGTAATCGGCTATTACAAGGTAATCGGCCGATTAATCGGTTAAAAATTGCTACTCGGCAATAGACCGCCTCAGTACCGATTCACGATTTTTGCAACATTGGTGAAGACCAATTCGCCAAATCCCATATTCGAACAAAAAACACAAATTGATATTCAAAGTTTCAAACGTGATTTTTATACCACCTAAAAATTGATCGATTCTTTAAAAAAAAAAATAAATAAATAAATAAAAAATAAATAAAAAATGAACCTTTTTCTTTTTCTTTTTTCCTTCTTCTTCATCTTCAACGTGGCTCATTGATACCACTTATTGATAATCAAAAGACGAAACAAAAACAAAATCCACCAAAGAAGCGGAAGCTTTATTCAAATTGTATTAAACCAAATACAAAATCATATTGAAAGGTACCAATAAAAAGTTCTAATCTAAAAGTACAAAGAAAACTAATGACCTAACTGCCAAAATTTAAATTGACTCAAACTAAAAAATTAACATGCCAAAACTAAAAACTAAATATACCAAATGCCTCTTAGAGTTTAAGTCATTGTTCTAACATAAATGAATAATCCTTTTACTTTCAAATTTTACCAAACTTGATTAAAATATTGAATGATTAAAACTATAATTTTATTTTAAGATTTCTTATGATCATAATTCCATAATTAACATGCCATGTGTGTTAAATCGGTGTACATTAGCTAAACTTCATAATTAACAATGTCGCTTCTTAATAGTTTATATCTCTCGTTAAATAATTTTCTTTTAGAGTAATTTCTTAATTTGATTTTTTTTTCCTAACAACCAAGATTTTATAAACTGCATCACAAAAGAGGGAAAAAGAACACCAAAAACAGCAGATCTCCAAAATAATAACCTAATTTTTATTTCATCAAAATAAGATTACAAGAAAAACTACAATTCATAGACGTTGATATGATGCTACAATTCATAAATTTTTTCAAAAATAATGGACAGCATTGTAATTTTTTTTTTAAATGCCGGTGGCGGTTAACACAAAATCATATAACGAAATGAGAAATGGAAATGATCATACCTTGACTCCTTCCCAAAGTTTTTTCAATTTGCTTTCCCACAATTTAATAACCACCACGTTGCCCATATCAAACTTGTCAAGACTTTTGCAAGGGAAGTGATAACATTTCAAGTATTTCAAATGTTTGAAAGAGAAGCAAGCTGACATGTCATCATCATTTGAAGAAGACGACCATTCAAGGTTGTTATGACGATGCACCTTATAGAATCCCAGATTTTTAGCCAACTGAATGAATCTCAGATTACTCATCTTTCTAAACGCCTCTAATTGAACAGTTGCCTGCTCTTTCATCTTGTCAAAGTAGTCCAACTTAATGCTTCTAACTGAATCTGTTCCCTGGTAAAACAACAGAGGAGAGAGTTATAGTTGGTTTCAATAAACTACGTATTAAGTAATGAATCATAAACTTGAAGATGATTTACTGAACAATTTTTCAACACATGAACCACGTCCCTATAACCCATCAATCTAGTACGTTTTCCAGGCTCATCCTCATCTTCTTGGCGGACCACCTCTTGTCCCATCTTCATGATAACATCATGCAACAACAGTGTCTTACTCTCATATTCGAATTCGACGTCACTAAAGTTTTTAACCAAAAATTTATGAACGAGATTTTGAATTTGAATTTCAACATCTGGGAAGAAGTCTTCATCTTGTAATACTTTGACGATTGTATCCTTGTCCATTCCATGGAAGAAACATGTGATATCCAGAAATAAATTCTGGGCTCTTTTAGGAAGTGAATCATAGCTTATTCGCAACTTCTTTTGAGTATCTTCATGAGGAATTCTTTTTAACATCTCCAACATGCTTGGCCAGAGATTCCTATCATAATCAGTGAAATGGCGACTCCAGACCTCAAGAACCAAGGGAAAGCCTCCAGCACACCGCACTATTGCATCTACAAACTTCTTGTCCATAGGTTCGCCTTTTCCAATGAGTCTAGTGAAAAGTTCAAAAGACTCTCTTGTGTCCAGCAATCTTATGTTGTAGGGAGTGTGTGGTAGGTTACTTAGAGACAGCTTATTCCTTGTCGTCACAATTATTCTACTTCCATAATGGAATGAGGCCAAATGAATACTTAATGCTTGTAACTGTTTAAACTCATAAACATCATCAAGTATCAAAAGAACCTTTTGACCACTTAACAGCTTAATTTACTTGACAACTCCATCACTACCTTTAAACTTATTCTTTCCTGCCGTTAGACGATAAATTGCATCCCTCTGCAGTTTAACCTCCCAATTTTGACCCGTGTATAAACAATGGATATTCTCGATAAAACAACTGACATCGAAATCTGCAGCAATTTTGTCATACAAAGCTTTGACAATAGTGGTTTTACCTGACCCACTAATTCCAAGAACTCCAACAATGGAACAAGCTTGGTCAGTTAACCTTAATGCTGAAATTACATCCTGTGCCCGTGAATCTATCCCAACAGGGTGCTCTACATAACATAGTTGTTGCGGATTTTGCATTTCTCTGACATCTTTCATAATTTTCCGTATCAACGTCTCTTCGTCCTTCCTGCCAAATTCAAAAGAAAGATTCATTACCGACCGCATGTGTGTAATTAAGATGCTTAACACATCCTTTGCATGAAACCTCATTTGTTGAAATATATTATTACTAAGTTGCTGTTCTTCTTATCATCATATAATGGAATCAACGTGATCATTACTATATTAATTTCAAAATAAATTAAAAGTTTACCAATCTTTCAAGTTTAGACCAGACTTATCACCAGCTTCTTTTAGGGCTTGCCTCCAAATCTGAACTCTTTCGGCATCGACATTCTTCTCGTGACCTTGGAAAGCTTCAAAGAAAGAGCCTTGTTGATTTCTTACATGAGATGGTTCGACATCAAAAAATACGGGAAAAACTTTTCTTTTTTTAAACTTAATGTAGGATTCCATTATGAGGACAAACTCATTAAGACACTCTTTGGAAGAAGCATAGTTGGGGGAGAATACAACAAGATAAATCTCGGAATCCTCGATAGCTTTCAACAGCTCAGAACTCTTGTCTTGACCAAAAGGGAGCATGGTGTGGTCGCGTATTGTTAATTCTTCGCGTCCGAGAGCTCCCTTGAGGTGGCTTACTAAGCGTTTGCCAAGATCTTCAGACGCGTAATTTACAAACACGTCATACTTGGGCCTTTTATAACGGTTCATCATAAGAATCCAGACCCCTTTTTCTCTTATTGGATGAAGATGATGAGGATGGATCCATTCTTTTGATTTAAAAGTGAAATTTGTGTGGTTACTTTAGAAAACTGGGATGAATCAATATTTTGTTGCTATGGAAAATTGAAGTGAAGGAGGATGGATCCAAATTTGCAGTTTTTAAAGTGAAATGTGTGGTTACAACGAAGCAACACTTCATGTTTTTGACTTTGGCATCGAAACTTGTTTGTTTCTTGGTAATTTCGGAATCGGTACTTTATTCATTTTTAATTCTATCTGCAATAAGCAACAATATATTATTACTACTAACTTTTGTTAGATTTATGAACATAAATTAATAGTTGTGTGTTAAGATCGAATTCGAGATCGCGAGATTGCACACTTTACGTATGAAGAGTAAAAGAATAATTATTTATAAATGTTATATGTAATTATTAATAAACACAAAACTAGTAACGACCGTTAGTATTTAACGGAGAATGACTAACGACCGTTAGACGAAGATTAGGAAAGTAATACTTGTGAATAATTGGAAACAATAGAAGGTTCCGGAATCCCTAGGGGATACCACAACCGATCGGCCAAGGGGTATTCCACCTCCTTTGTGCCTTGAGCTCCAAGTTTCATCAAGTATATAAACACATCATGGGTTATTGTTTTCTCATAACTTGTACCCACATAATAGGTGTTTTCTTTCTCTCCTCTTGTCCCTAAATCGATCCAAACCTCAAACCCTTAAGGGTTTTCGATTTTCATACCTAAAAAGTTTTGTATTTAATTTACTTGAATTAGTACGTGTGTATAAGAACGTGATTCAAACATATTTTTGTTTGATTCTTGGATTGAATTACAAAAGAGGTAAGGGGTAATTCTTATAATCCACATAAACCCTAATTAGGGTTCTTGATTTGAAGATTGCATTTGATTCTTGTGCGGGCTAGAATCACAAAGGTATGTTTACTATTTATTATTGATTAATTAATTACATGTTATATGATCTTGTTATAATGCTTCCGCATATGCTTACTTGATGTTATTGGTTTATTTATATGCATGTCATGATTATATAATTCCAACAGTGGTATCAGAGACAGGTTATAATGTGTAATTAATTATCAAAATGCATAAAAATTGAATTTTGATTCGTTTAATTACATTTTCTAGGGTTTTCATTATCCTAACCCTAATTTTTTTAATGGGTCGATTTACCCAATTATTTTTTTTAGGGTTTTTGTTTTGATTTTTAATATGATTAGAAACCCTAGGATGTCATGTAATTGGTTATGCGTTTTAGTAAACGATCTTGGTGCAATATGTTAATTGTTAAGCATAATTCATGAAAAGTGCATATTTGCATGGATTTTGTTGTGTAAGAATTTAAATGGTTTAAATTGAATATTAATTAAATGTTAAGTTATATCGAAACATGTAAATTTATTAATAGATGTCGAATTGGGGAAGACTCCAATATTAAGTAATCAATTACGTGCTATGTGGTGTTTGTTTAGTTTTGGCTTACGCAATTGATTTATCGATGTATGTGGCTCTTTTTCCATTGAAGAAGAAAGCCTTAATTGAATAAATGCATTATACACCTAGACTTGATTATTAATAGGACTATTGAATAAAATTTGCATGTGGCTACATGTTTATACATATTTAATTGTTATGTTATGTATATGTTTATTTGGTTGTTTTATTTTTTATTATGTATTACTTGTTTTTTGTTTATTATTATGTGAGACATGTTTATAAACGAAAAAGGGTAATTTTTGAATAGAAAAATAATATGGGCTAAATAAATGGCGAAATTGTTTTGGTTTTAAGAGTTAAATTTCAAAGGATTGGTTGATTGATGTTTTTGTACATAGTGTGCGAAAGGCGGACCGAAAGTCGCCATACAATGTGCTTGTAGAGAGGGGTTATTAAAGATCATGCACCTACCGGTTCTCTACAACCGCTTGTGTGCCGACTCTAGACTTACCTATATCACTATATTACGTACACTGTCATCTTAAGGGTGGATTAACTACAATTCCACTATGATTACCCGAAACACTAAGCTTTAGGGCTTATGCAAAAGTACGGTATAGTGGATGATAATTATTAGTAATTCTTTAATTGGTGAACCCGATACCTCAATCAAAACTTTGCTATTTTACTCTTAGTGAATTGGTAATAAAATTGTTTTATAAAACTAATGTTATGAAGTTGTATACATGCTTCTTCATACATTATTTTGATTACACGTCAAAATTAATACCCTTATAAAATTAAGTCGAATGCCATCTAATTAAGAACACTTGAAGTTGTAGTTTACGTCATGTGAGAGCTTGGCTAGATTGCAATTGAGAGGTAAATTTCATAATTTCATTGCTAGCAGATCAACTGATGTAATGGATATTTATGAGTTTGCAGTTTTTAAGTTAGACGACTTAAATTGAGTAGGAAGTGAGAGCTTGGATTCAAGGCATTAAGATAGGGATCAAACATGCTTACATTACAAAAGTTTTTTGATTGTAAATCCCATAAATCTAGGAATTGTAATATGATATTGGCAATTATTGTTCGACAATTACCTTGTTGAATACTATCATTACTAGCAGATCAACTGATGTAATAGTACTATGTCAATTAGGGTCCTAGCTTTAAGAAAATACTATGGTTTATATGAATATTTACCAATGGGTATTTTATTTTCTTAAAGATCTACTTATCGAAAATACTGAAATTAAATTTTGTAATTCGTTTTAATGTATTAATGCAACGTTCAAACCGTAAACGCACTTTGGGCTTTGGTAAATTGATCTCGTTCTGTTTTCAAACAAATGTTTGATTAAGAATAATTTACTTAAAAGACAAAAGAAGTCTCCTTTCTATGAAAGAAGAGTGAGATACAATCCTATTTCTTTTCATGAATGAAAAGGATAATAGGAATATTAGATATGTCTAAATTCTAATATAACTCATAGCAAAAAAAATTTAATAGTTAAGAAAATTGCGAATATTTTTCATAGGGATTTTATCATCCTCATTCGGTGATTAAATTCTTAGTAACAAATATGATATTTGGTTAACAGAAAATTATGTATGACATTTTATGAGTTATTATAAATTAGAATCTAGACTAATTATTGCAAAATGGTAAAAGACAACTAGTTTATTCATCTAGTTGTTTTGACTATTTAAAATGTGCTACATACAGTGTGAGATGGTAGACCTGTTAAGGAAGAAATTGCATGCCCAATTTTTCAAGTTAATCGCATTTGGTGGATAGTCCATCATTTACATAGTGGAATACACTCTTTAGTGCATAAGTAATTGTTACGTATAAACATTCAAAGGTGTAGGAAAGTTAAAAGCACACTATTTTCTTTTACTGGATATGAAACACTTAGAATGTTGTCAAATTCAGTGGGAGTATTGTGTACTTATTACTGAATAAAGGAATTATTGTAGTGATCTTTAATTCAGTGGGAGTTACAAGCTTTGACATCTTGGTAGCTAAAGATAATTACTTTCCAAATGTAGACACTCATACTTTAAGGATAGTATTGTACGTTTCCTTACTAGACATTGTTGTTCTATAACTACTTATTATGCTAAAATCTATGACACAATCATATTGATCACATAAACAAATGCATGGCGTGTTTTTTATCAACTATATGAGGTTGTTTCATGCACAAGTGGGAGAAATGTTATCTTTAATGTGTGCAAGAAACAACTCATAAAGATATGATTTAATGGATTCTCTTGACTGCAAGGTAAGAGAATAACATTCTAATATGAATTATACTAATCTAATTCTAGAAACACTTGGTATTACAATTTATGTTATGTGAGAGCTTAGCTAGATTGCAACAACAAGGTGAATTTCATATTTTCATTACTAGCAGATCAACTGATGTAATGGAACTACGAGAATTTGCAGTTTCTAAATTAGATACCTATTAGAACATGTGTCAATATGATATCAAGACTACTTTAACTTGTATATTTATGAATTCTTGGAATGACATAAATTAATAAAGTAATCTAACGCTACTTCAATCTGAATATTTATGTGTTCTTGGAATGACATAAATAAATAAAGAAATAATGTTATTTACATTATTATGAAGTAATAAATTAACTTGAAATTACTATTGAAACCAAAAGATGGTGTTCATAATTACTTTAGTTAAACATGTTTATGTTTCATTGTAAAGATATAAACATAAAGTCTTTTAATTGTTACACGACTTATAATAAAGTAAGAAGTTATCTTGTTATGTTTTCTTAATTAAGACATATACATGAAGTTATTAAATTGTTAAATGACTTATAACATATAGTGGGATTATAACAGTTTATGTTTTCTTGTAAAGACATGGACATGAAGTGACTTTGTCAAAAGTACTTGTGTTATAAAGCATGTAATTGGCTTGAAAATACTGTTATACCATTAAAATGACTTAGTTAGAAAATAGACAAGCCAAGAGGAATATGGTTATCTTAAATATTGTTAGATTGTCTTACAATATTAATACTAATGAAATACCAAATGTTTATGGTATGTTCAGTTAGGAAAATCAAACTCTTGTTATATTGTTTGATTAAATATAACTATGACTTCTTTTCTTCCAAAAGTTATCAAGGTTAGAATATTGAGTATGACTTGGACATACTTAATAAAACTCCAACCTAGAAGATTAATGAGACATTATCATATGATGGAATGTGATGAATGTACTCAATTACATTAAGTCTTAAATTGAAGTTCTGAATTTGTTCAACTGCTTATGAAGAGGTTATTAACAAAGTAAAGTCAGGAACTGTCAATATGTATTTGTAATGTCCCAAAAGAGAATATTGTATTATTGCTTGATTTGTTAAGTATTTAAAGATAGTCTTTAAATTACTAAAAGCAAGTGGGAGTTTTGATCTTTAAAGGATAAAATTACAAGATGCATAAATCTTCTAAAATACACTAGTAAATATCATGATGAAGTTTGACATTTAAATGTTAAATCTCAAGATGATGGAATTTTTATTCATAGAATAGCAAAATATATCAGATATTTGATTAATATGCTGAGGGCTATGATTTACAGGATTATTGTAAACCTGATAATCATCATGATATATTACCAAATATGAAATTGGGTAAAGTACACATGCTATGAGTGATTAAGATGCTGTCCATAAAGATAATCAATTTTAGAAATGTGGTTTATTTTAATAGTTAGACTAGAAAATGAAGATGAGTTTCTTTAAAGATTAAGTAACCTTTGTGGTTTAAATCTTTGTATAGAAATCATATGGACAATATTGTGCACGTATTTAATGCATGTTTTATGACAAGATTATTAATCACACTTAAGTAATTAACTGTGATTGAATATTCTTTTCTAAATACATTAAATATATAAAGATTATGATTGTCATATTTATGAAATTGATAATGGAATATCAAAACTCTTTCTTGAGTGATTACTTGAGCGAGGACGATAAGTAATCAAAAGGTGTTTATGAATTCAAATAAATTTTTAGAAGTGTACAAAATGCAATAATCCATGGATGGATAAATGCATGCATCTAGAAGATTACTCTTATGTTTAATTATTAAATTCATATTTTGATTTATAATTGAAATAAGATAATTTCTAAGTATTCCTAAAAGCTAGTGGGAGTATTATGTTTAATTTCTTAAATCATATATGTTGTAGAACATATAAAAGGTAACATTCCATATAAGTTAAAAGTTAAGTCTTAGTTTGGAATGAAACTTTACTTGTAAGATTTAGGAAATAAGACATACAACCTTGGAATGAATGTTTATTGTTGAAACATGTGCGGTAAATGAATCTAATATAACATGATATATTATTTAGAAAGTCTAAATAGATATGTATGACATGAATAAAATCTAAGTATGACTCAAAGATTTTTCATGAACATCATGTTTTGTTGTATCATGCTTGATTACAAGATGATTTGGCAATATTAATATCTAATTAAAAGTTATTAGATAACTTGTGTAATATTCTATAAGAATATGTTTGATTATAGAATCACATCCTAAGTCTGGAACAACTTCCAAATTCTATAGATGAACAATTTTTTAATTGTTGTGAAAATTGTCATAGCCAACAAACTTGAAAGTTTGAAGGGCATCAAACATTACACAATAGATATTAAAGTTTACGGGAAGTTTTAATAGCATATTGTTGTTTGCATACAATAATGCTAATGAAATTGAGACGACACTCAATATTAGTTATGGTAAGGATTTCATCATTGGCTATTAGTAGTTATGCTAAATAAGAGTATAGTTGCATTATATATTAAGAGAATAAGAATACTTTAAACTTTAAAATGTTTGGAAGTTTGATTATCATAAATTGGTGGTTAAGGATGTCACACATTTTATGAAATGATATATGGCATAATCAAAATAGTTGAGTATGCACAAACAAGAACTTCACTAGTTGAATTCTTAAATAAGTATTCTCAAAATTCCGATAGATCAAAGTTGGATGATTTATGTCTTGTCAACAAGTATGAATGTCATTACTTGAGATATAATTCATTAACAAGAGTTATCATGCATTGATCTATTTAGTATTTGGATAAGGGATGTTAAACAATTATTATAATAAATTTAAATACATGGTATTTTTAATTTATAATAAATTGTATCCTATATTTGTATGTTTAATCCATGAATAAATGTTATTCTTAAATTATCCGTTGTCAGTTAATAATATGTGAATATTATTAAATCAAGACAAATCTGAAGGTTGGTATAATATACTTAAAGTATATTGATGCGTAGTCATGCCATTTCATATGATATTCAATGATACCGAATATAGGACTTATCCCAACTACATGATGTTAATTTATGAATTTTGTTATTAAGTAAATCATGAGAAGTTATCCTCAGACTTGAGATGCAAGATAAGTGTCATGAATGTAGTACATTTTTGTGGAACAACTTAACGCTATACGTAACTGGTAGTCATAAGGGTTGTTTTCGAAAGTGTTACAAAGTTTGTGGGTTTTGCTTGTAGTCAAGATATAATTTGTTCCTTCAAATTTATTTTTAGAGTTTAATACTGCTGGGCCCCTCGTAGGGTTGGTAAGATGTATGTGCGGCCGCACCCAAGATCTCCCCTGAATATGTTCAGAAGATTTGGTAATCTTGCTCAATCACAAACAACGAGAAACAGAATAGTTAATTAAGGAATGACTTTAATCCATATCCTTATTAACGTGGTATTAGAAACAAAAGGATAATAATAATGAGAAATCATTAAAAGGTTTTTCCAGGAGCCTTACTCGAGATCGTACTAGAGGCATCGGCGTGTTGCAAGACGCTAACCGATGTGATCACACTATTAAGATATGTCCAAGTGGGAGCTGTTAGATTTATGAACATAAATTAATAGTTGTGTGTTAGGATCGAACTCGAGATCGCGGGATTGCACACTTTACGTATGAAGAGTAAAAGAATAATTATTTATAAATGTTATATGTAATTATTAATAAACACAAAACTAGTAACGACCGTTAGTATTTAACGGAGAATGACTAACGACCGTTAGACAAAGATTAGGAAAATAATACTTGTGAATAATTGGAAACAATAGAAGGTTCCGGAATCCCTAGGGGATACCACAACCGATCGGCCAAGGGGTATTCCACCTCCTTTGTGCCTTGAGCTCCAAGTTTCATCAAGTATATAAACACCTCATGGGTTATTGTTTTCTCATAACTTGTACACACATAATAGGTGTTTTCTTTCTCTCCTCTTGTCCCTAAATCAATCCAAACCTCAAACCCTTAAGGGTTTTCGATTTTCATAGCTAAAAAGTTTTGTGTATAATTTACGTGCATAAACTTTTACTTGAATTAGTACGTGTGTATAAGAACGTGATTCAAACATATTTTTGTTTGATTCTTGGATTGAATTACAAAAGAGGTAAGGGGTAATTCTTATAATTCACATAAACCCTAATAAGGGTTCTTGATTTGAATATTGCATTTGATTCTTGTTCAGGCTAGAATCACAAAGGTATGTTTACTATTTATTATTGATTAATTAATTACATGTTATATGATCTTGTTATAACGCTTCCGCATATGCTTACTTGATGTTATTGGTTTATTTATATGCATGTCATGATTATATAATTCCAACAAGTCATCTCACTTCCCGGCAATTTCCTGCTCAAATTGGTTTTTTAATTTCTAAAAAAATCAATGAACATTTTAAAAAGAAGTAAAAATGTGTAATGTGAACTTAACAACATTAATTCCACGGCGGGCATTTCTTCAAGTTAAAGTAGGAAGCGTTTACCCACTTCACCAATTTCATTTCAAATACTAATTATGACTACATCATTTCCATAATATATTAGACTATTAGTGACCACAGTAATTGTTGGATTTTGGGTGTATATGGAGGAATATAGCTTATTATTATTTTTTATTCAAAAAAAAAAAAAAAAATGGACAGTAATTCGAATCGTTTATAAACACTTCAAGATTGTAATATTTCGTCAATTTATGCCGTGGGTATCATATTGTCCACAACCGCATAATTCTCAAAAGCACTAACGTTTTAAGGCACCAAAAGAATAGGAACCTTAGAAATTGTTTGTGTGTGTTTCAGTTGGAGCTTCGCCTTATAAACCACTTGGCCTCGATTAAATCACAAATAGATACAGCGTTTTTGTTACAACTTTTAACTTACAATATTCCTTAATTAAAGAAATGTCTAATGAGAGCCAACACGTTAGGAAACGATGTAAAAGCTAATGTTGTCTTTGTGGATTCCCAATACGCATACGAATGCATTTACCAAGGGTAACATTGGGAGTTGTTTCACTTGGAGGTCTCGAGTTTGATGTTTGCCAATGGGGTTTTCCTCCTAAGTGAAGCGGAAAGAAATGAGTGGGGTTTATTCCTCAAAGGCAAAGGTTCGAGGAAGACATACTGCGATGTTCAAACCACTAACTATTATCTAACCGTTCAAAAAAAAAAAAAAAAAAAAAAAAAAAAAAAAAAAAAAAAAAACCTAATCTTATAGTTACTTATAGTTCAGAATTTTATGGACACAATATTTGTCATCTATTTGATGTACAAACCGTGTTTTCATTCAATCAAACAGTGTTTTCATTCGATCAAACCGTGTCAAGAAAGATATCATCATCATTGAATTATTATTGTTTTGTTGAATGCATTAGGGGAAGTTTTATTAAAGACATTGGCATGTATAAATTATTATTGTTTTGTTGAATGCGTAGGGGGAAGTTTTATTAAAGACTTTGGCATATACTGTATAAATTATTACTGTATTTGTTGAATGCATTAGGGGGAAGTTTCATTAAAGACTTTGGCATATATAAATTGTTATTGTATTGCTTTGTTGAATGCATCAGGGGAAGTTTCATTAAAGACTTTGGCATATGTAAATTATTATTGTATTGTTTTGTTGAATGCATCATGGGGAGACTTTGGCATATATAAATTATTATTGTATGGTTTTGTTGAATGCATCAGGGGAAGTTTCATTAAAGACTTTGGCATATATAAATTATTATTATTGTATTGTTTTGTTGAATGCATCACGGGGAAGTTTCATTAGGCTGGGCACAGTGGGCCGGGAAAACTTCGGTCGACCACAATATTTGACCGATATTGAATCGGTTATGCCCATTGTGGGTGTAGGGGCAAACATCGGTTGAGTGAAAAAAAAAATAACTGTCGGTCGAAATCTCGACCGACTTTACAAACACTTTCTTTCTTTCTATCGGTCTAGTCCTTTGGTCGTGTCTGGTTATCGGAGAGAAAAAACTGATGTGGCAGAGATAACTTGGGTCACCTTTGTGCCCAGCCTTAAAGACGGGCATATATAAATTATTTGTTATGGATAAATATTGAATGAATGTCCATATCTTTTAATATTAGTAATTATCTTAATTCTGTTCAAAAAAATAATAATAATAAATATATATATATATAAATATATATATATCTTAATTAGAGTATTGTATCTTCTAGAATACTCCACGTTGTAATATACATACCTCCATTGTGAGATAAACAATACAATTCTTTTGTGTTTCACTATTTGTTCTTGTTCTTTATTGTTCCCTTCTTATCTTTTATATAATAAAAGAAAATCTTAAGTGAAGACTTTTGTATTTCGGAAAAAAGAATGTTTCTTTATTAAGGAACAAATAAAATTTTGTTATATCTTTGTACAGATTATTATTATTATTATTATTATTATTATTATTATTATTATTATTATTATTATTATTATTATTAAAACCCTAAATACTTCTTTATTTGGGCAAAAAAATAAAACAATAAATTCGTTTGTGCATTTTACGTAGGGAGAGGACCATTTTATTAGCTTCTTTTAGATTATAAATAGGAAGGCAAATGAAAGGAAAGAAATTGGGGAGGTAGGCTCAACAAATACAAAATGTTTATAAGCCAAATGGCATTAAGTGATCAGTTATCTATCTTCTTTTATTTAATTCCCATTTATTTTTTATTAATCACTTTCTGTTAAGTATCTGTTTAATACTCGTATTTTTGTAAGAGTAAATTACACCGTTCGTCCCTGTGGTTTACTCCAAATCACTACCGTAGTCCCTGATCTATTTTTTTTGCTTTTTTGATCCTTATGGTTTACATATTGCACGATGTCAGTCCTTATCGCTAACTGTCGTTATATTCTCCGTTAGGAGACAATCGTCAAGTGGCAACGTTAATCCATTAACCAAACGATCGTTTGCACCGTTAGTCCTTTATACTAACGACCGTTACTAATTAACTCAAATTTTTGTTTTCTTAAAAAAATTCTTTTCTACGCGGTTTTTATCGTTTTCGCCCATTTTCATGCATTTTCTTAGTTTTCATCCGTTTTTATACGTTTTCGTCCGTCTTTATACGTTTTCATCTGTTTTTCTTAGGCTACTCACAATGGGCCGTAAAAAATCGATCATCACCATCGATCGATCGATTACACCGATCGATATTACCACTGTGAGGTGAGATGTTAAAATCGATCGCCGGACCCAATTTGCCCATATCGATCGCATTTTCGAACGATTTTGAAAACACAAAAAGCATCCAAGATTTGCATTATTAAATGACACGAACAGAAGGTGAAAGTGTTATATGAAGAATTGGTTACAACTGGAGGCTGCAAAACAAGCTCTCGGAATTGATAAAAATGATAGCGGGTCAAAATGGATTTTGACCAAAATGGGTCTTTAAGTGCAAGTCATGGACTAAAGTTCATCAACTGTTCTAATGTTTTTTTAATGAAAGCTGGAATTCTGAGTGTATGAAAGTGTTGAGTTTTATTGATATTTTGATTAATCTGGTGCAGTTAAACAAGAGCTCACATATTTGAATCTAGAAGCAAACTTTTGATTTGTTCTTGCATGCATAGTACACGTGTGTTTCATGCAGAAAATTTACATGCATGCATGTTTAAAATGTTTTTTTATATATATAAAAAAAAGATGATGTAATATGGGTTGCCACTGTGATGAGAGAGGTGAATATGGGTTGAGGAGAGAGAATGCTGAGGTGGCAGCCGGAAAGATGATGCAATATAGGTCACCACTGTGGGTAGCCTTACGTTTTCATTCTTTTTTATACGTTTTCTTACGTTATCATACGCTTTTATTCGTCTTTATACGTTTTTGCCTGTTTTTCCCCGTTTCATGCGTTTTCTTACGTTTTCGTCAATTTTTATATGTTTTTGTCCATTTTTATAATTTTTTGTCTGTCTTTATACGTTTTCATCTGTTTCTCTTACATTTTCATAAGTTTTTATCCGTTTTTATACGTTTTCTTACGTTGTCATATGGTTTTATCCGTTTTTCTACGTTTTTTTATTTATACGTTTTCCTCCGTTTTTTACGTTTTTCTCCGCATTTCTTACGTTTTCATATGTTTTCATCCATTTTTATATGGTTTTATCCGTTTTTATACGTTTTCGCTCGTTTTCTTACGTTTTCACCCGTTTTCTTTTGTTTCTAGACGTTTTCTTTCGTTTTTGTCAGTTTTTATACATTTTTGTCCGTTTATATACGTTTTCGTCTATTTTAATACACTTTTCTTGCGTTTCAATACACTTTTATCCATTTTTATTTGTTTTCATATGTTTTTATACACTTTTATTTGTAAAAAAACGTAATAAAACATGAGAAAATGTATAAAACCAGATGAAAACAGATAGAAACATATGAAAACGAATAAAAATGCAAGAAAAATATATAAAACAGACGAAAACGTATATAAACGGACAAAATAATGTATAAAAACGGGTGAAAACATAAGAAAACAAGCGAAAATGTATAAAAAATAGATGAAAATGTATAAAAACATATAACAACAGATAAAAACGAATAAAACGCAAGAAAAACATATAAAACATATATAAAAGGATGGAAACGTATAAAAACGGATGAAAGCGTATAAAAACAGATGAAAAAGTAAGAAAACCAGACAAAAGTGTAAAAATAGGAGGAACACGTATAAAAACAGATAAAAATGGATAAAACCGTATGAAAACGTAAGAAAAGGTATAAAAACAGATAAAACCGTATGAAAACGTAAGAAAAACAAATGAAAACGTATAAAGAGGGATGAAACGTTTAAAAGTGTATGAAAACGTAAAAAAACGCATGAAAACTGGCAAAAACGTAAGAAAATGGGCGAAAACAATAAATACCAAAATTTGAGTTAATTAGATACGGCCGTTGGTATAAGGGACTAACGTTGCAAATGATCGTTTGGTTAATGGACTAACGTTGCCACTTGACCATTAGGTTAAAAACGTATGAAAACGTAAGAAAAACAGACAAAAACGTATAAAGACAGACGAAAAGGTATAAAAATGGACGAAAACTTATAAAAACGGACGAAACAATAAGAAAACGCATGAAACGAGGAAAAACAGACAAAAACGTATAAAAACAGATAATACCGTATGACAACGTTTAAAAACGAATGAAAACGTAAGAAAAACAGATGAAAACGTATAAAGACGGACGAAAATGTATAAAAACGGACGAAAACTAAGAAAACGCATGAAAACGGGCGAAAACAATAAAAACTGCGTAGAAAATAATTTTTCTAAGAAAACCAAAATTTGAGTTAATTAGTAACGGTCGTAAGTATAAAGGACTAACGTTGCAAATGATCGTTTGGTTAATGGACTAACGTTGCCACTTGACGATTGTCTCCTAACGGAGAAGATAACGACAGTTGGCGATAAGGACTGACAGTGTGCAATATGTAAACCATAAGGATCAAAAAAGCAAAAAAAAATAGATAAGGGACTACGGTAGTGATTTGGAGCAAACCATGGGGACGAACGGTGTAATTTACTCTTTTTGTAATCAAAAAGCATAACGGATCAGGTACCATTCTTTAGTCCTTGATATTACCAGAAAAATAAGCTATTGCTTGTATGATCTAAAACATTTAGTCCATCTTTCTCGGTTCTCGATGGTGTTTAAGTTTGGAAAATGTTTTCTCAAAACCTCAAGTAATGGACTTTGTAGCTGGTTAAAATCGATCCATCATGAATTGTTCTGATTGGAGGTATCACGCACTCAACTGAATAATAATACAAAGTAACGAAGCATATGCAGCATGTCTATTTTTCATCACAAAAAAGAGTGTACTATTACGAGATAAATATTACTCAGTATTAATCAATAAACTAGTTGAAGATTCAAAAAATTGACTCTAAAAAGTCAAATGGAAAGACCCATTGGTACTTCCTTATTAGAGTGTCTGATAAATCAACAAAACAGCTACTGCTGACAGTTTGAACAAGTATCCAAATTTCATCATCCAAGACCTGAATGCTGTAATTAATATGATAATTAACAAGGAATTTTCTTAACGGAATTATAATCAGAGCACTAAATCATCACTTCATCAAATAAAGCCCACCCTTATGTTGTTGTTATGCTTTCATTAAACAAAACTACATTAGCACAAGAGAAAATATGACACGAGATAAAGCAGACAGTTTAGTAGCCTTTTGTTTACATTTCATAAAAGTTGGTCACTAAAGACTAAGCTGAACTTGAATAGAGCAACTAGAACTCAATGCTCCCTAATTTCAAAAAATTGAATTGAAGTGACGTTAACATAGAATAGGAATAAAACAAAAGGTTAATATATATTACTCACAAGAATCAGAGACGGTACCACAATGGGGGCAGTGTGGGCAGCTGCCCCCCGCATAGTTCACTCGATTAATGTCGGTTGATAAGAGAATTTCATTTTGCCCCCATAAATAAGTAAATAGTATAACTGTGAAAAATTTATCAAATAGTTGCATAATAGTCAAGTGGTTAAGGACATTTGCACTTTCATGGAGATATAATGTTCGATTTTTATGCTCCTTTATAGTTGTAAATTTTTGTTATCCAGCATTTTATTTTTGCTTCAACTACCTATTTTAATATCGATCAGAAAAATCAAGTATGTGTTAAATATTGTACATATCATCATCAATTTTTAATTTTGGTTCTCACATGTAAACAAATACTGAAAAAATCACTTTCATTAAAAGTAAAATCGATTTCATTATAGTAACAAAGGTCGAGTAACTGACACCCACTTTTAACTTTTGTCCCCTCATGAAAGTTTTTTTTGTACCGCCCCTGACAAGAATATGTAAAACATCAATAAATCCACTCATAGGACATGCTCAAATAGCTGCTGCTGATAACACGGAAAACAAACAACTTATCATACCAACTAAATTCTGCATATAAGCCTACACATATGCCTATAGAATACATACTATTCAGACTTCCTAGAACAACACATTCATCATATGCATTAAATGTATCATACAGATGAAGCAGTTCTCTTTCATGACTTACTAGTCAAAAACCTCATGATAACACAATGCCAATAAAACTTGCATTTGCAACACACTTAGATATCAGAGCTGTGGTATAGTTTAAGTTACAACGTTGAAAATAATCCACTAAAATCTGATGCTACGGTGATAAATCTAGCAGCAACAATACTCATTGTCACATTTCAATATCTACGAATCTTTATTAAACTGTGATGGTATGGTTGTCAGCCACATTTGATGACTCAATACACATGGGTCATACTTTGACTTTAATGCAAGAAAGTCAATAACATCAAACTATACCAGTTCAACCAAAATCCCTTACATGTCTGTACGATTCCTATTATCATGGTTTCTAAAAGCTTCATATAATTATAACTTATTTTACTGATCTTACTATACATACATGGCAATGAATGAGTGATTGAACACTCCTTTGAAATAACCACACCCTCCCCAATGCTCTTAACGTATAAATATAACGTATAAAGCCTTACTCTTAGTTAATCAGTGATTAAGGATGATACCCTGGTAAATATAACGTAATACTGTTTTGCTGTGCAATAGCAAGCTCAAGAATGATATAACTAGTATAACAAACAGATTCGATCAATGTGATGAATTATATGACCCACACCCACTCCGGTCCACACAAGTCAGACCATTCAAATGTCATACAACACTTTACTAGATATGAATGTCAATCCATTATCATCATTGGACTTTCATCAAACACTTGGTGGGCATTTCATGACTTATTAGCCATCAAAATTATTCACTCAATACGTGGGAATCATGAGGCTGCTGATGTGAATGGTACACATTGAAACTTTTGAACATTTGTTATGATTTTTATTTCTTTTCGGTATCTGATGATAGTTTTTTTTATGATGTATAGGGAGAGAATGATGGAATTTGGACATGGCAGCGGTTCAATCAGTTGTTTAACCATCTTCCACTCGCAGCACTTATTGAACAAAAGATAATATGTATGCATGGTGGCATAGGAAGATCGATTTATTCAGTTGAACAAATAGAGAAAATAGAGAGACCATTAAACATGGATGCTGGATCTGTTGTCTTGATGGACTTGCTATGGTAAGTTCATTTGATCAAGAAAGAAGTACATTAAGTGAAAAACATAATTTATTTTAATAGAAAGTTATGGTCATTTTCAAGTTTTGGTACATTTTTACTCTCGGGGTATGTATGCATATTTTCGTATTAAGTGACTTATTCCTAATTTTACTTGCCCAATGAAAATATGTATTCATGTAAGCTTCATTCAATATAAAATGTTAAACACTTCATGAAGTTATTTAAGGAATGAAGCAACCCTTGCGACAAAACCCAAAACGTATATAAGCAAGAACTATGGCTATGGTAAGTTTTGGCTTATATACGTTTTGGTCAATCACAAATACTAGTAAAAGCCCAATAAGTATATCAAAATCAAACAAACTATGGTTAGGTTTTCTCATAAAGTAAGAAATGACAACATTGGTGGGTCAGCCCGACCCATTTTAAAATGTATTAAAGAATACCCATTTTGACTATCCTACTATTCTATTCTGACTCATACAACCACAGTGAAGTGTAATTACATGCAGCCTGACTACAGACTTCTGTAAAAGAAACAAACTCCAGCTTATTATAAGAGCGCACGAATGCGTAATGGATGGATTTGAGAGATTTGCTCAAGGGCAGTTGATTACCCTTTTCTCAGCAACAAACTATTGTTGCACAGGATTATGTTGAAGCCAATTGTGTTTCATGAAATGTTTGTAATTAACCATTGTGAATTGAAAGTAAGACGGTGTATGCAAATCAATATAGTAAACGATGGACTTTTATTGATAATTGATGGATATCGTTTACAGACTCTATGACACATACTTATATTAAACTAAACCCCTTGCCTCTCAACCAAGAGGTCAAGGGTTCGATCCTCACTCCCTACAAAAGGCTGGAGGTCCTTTTCTACCTTAAGTAGAACCGGAAGCAGCCTCTCTACCTTCGGTAGGGGTAAGGCTGTCTACATATCAACCTCCCCCATACACCGTGGAAGACGGTATTGGGACCCATAACCCGTGGAAGACGGTATTGGGAGTTACTTTTTGATACAAGATCGTTACTTTGAACCATTGTGTCTTTTGACACATAACTGTCATACCTACATTAACTGTCAACAACTAACCTTAACTGTAAATAACTAACTTAACTGCTAATGTTAACTGTCACATGAAGGGCTGTTTGGTTTGTCTGTTTTGACCCCAAATATCTAACCCATTGCAACCTAGCTACAATTTGACCCATAAACTAAATACTTAAATACACATAATTGTTTATGGCATATAATGAAATTAAATGGACTATATCTCCTCCCTAATTCATTAATGCCAATTACATTCTAAGTGATGGTTCTTCTGTTCTTCAAACAATGACATCAAAGTCATTGCTATCTGTTTTGCTTTCTTCATCTGCATCATTGTCCACATTGCCTTCCAAACTCACTCCAAACTGAGTTGTTTTGCTTTCCTTGTTCATATCTTCTTCCAGTGCTTCTCCTATTCCAACATTAGCCTTTTCACTGCCTTGTGGATCTTTTACCCTAGCATAACCAATGCTACTACTAACCACATTCCCATTAGGCTTCTTCTCATAACAAGGCTTCTCTACTGTCTCATAGTACACTTGCACCATCTCTATGAACTTCTTGTAGCATCTCTTTATTTCTTCTCCATCATCTTCTGTTAGACCATGTAACTTGGCAATTTTCTTCCACTTGTCACCAAAAGTGACACTCAGACAACCTCCTAGGCTATCTACCATTTTATGCAATCCAAGTAAATCAATTTTCAACACCCCTATGATTGGTGGTATATCCTCTAACACATCCTCATTCAGATAAACCAAATAGAACCATTTTAACATATCTAAATATCTCTTGCTGAATACATCCCAATGCTTGTACACTATGCTATCCTTCTTTATCAGATTTAAAAAGGATAAAAATCTTGAGAATGAGTTCACCTTTATGGAATACAATGATCCATTCTAACTGATACATTCCTCATCCACATAATCATGTATATCATTCGTGTCCCATTTCAAGTCTTCTAAGCCTTTTACCAATGAACAATTTTTTTGGGTCTATTGACTCAAAATATTCATCAAGAAATTTGTTGTGTTCTGCAACAACATTCTCTGATCCATCATCTTTCTTGGTCTCTTCCTCTTGTGTTACTTCTGTTCCACTCTTTTTCTCATCAAACATGTAGTGCAAAGTACATCTATTGTGTCTATACTTCACTATGTATCCCTGATCCTCTAATTGGTCTATACTAAGAACATTTAGAGTGGTCTCTGGTGTATATAAAACACAAGGTATCACCAAGTTCTTGTCTCTTGTCTCCACATTGGCCTCTCCAACACCATATGAGAAGATGAACTTCTCCTCAGGTAAAAACGGGGTGGGGGAGATAAATAGTAAAAAAGGCGGGTTCTATTTATTTTGACCAGGGAAGTGGTAGTTTGACTTTGGTTGAGTGGGTACGGGTTATTAGAATGGGAGTGGGCTGATAACATCAAATAATACTGATATTTTAGTGTTAATTTCCCCTAGATTACTCATCTTTTGTGTTAATATGTTAGGATATATACTCTTATTTGTTTATATTTTGTTTTCAGGGCAAAGATGAGCATAGGAATGGAAAGACACGGATTTGGAAGGATTAATATGAAAATAATTGAAGTATGCCGATTTTGTACTAACTACGACGTAGAGGCATCATCTACTGTAACACCCCCTAATTTGAAATGCGGCAGCGGAATAGAAATTAGGGTGTTAAGGTGAGTATCGAAGTCATAATGATAGAAAACGGCTCGAAAGAGACGTTTTAAAACATAATTTCATTTATAAATATTTAAAATACAATAGGTCCTTATCAGAGTATTATAAAAAGCTTGATGTTTTGAACTAAATCAAACATCATTTATTTTACATCATTATTGAAATAAAGAAAACATATTTTGAAGATTTTTGCCGCCCATTCCATGCTTGCTTCCCTTGTTAAAAACCTGAGATACATGCTTAAAAGTCAACAAAATTGTTGAGTGAAATCATAGAGTTTGAATTTAATAATCATTTTGATACACAAGCAAGATTGTATTGGAAAATACAATCAGTTTGAAAACATTGATATTGCAGTTCATATATTGCTCTAAGTCTCATGACACGCAAACGTTAACAAATACCGTAAACGGCGGGTGTTTATCAAATCAATGATAAATTTGCCCTCGTGTAATAGGTGATTTTCCAGTTCCTATTTTTACTCAAATATAATTATCACGACTAATACGACTAACCACATGCATAATGGCATTCCGTCAAGTATTAATGGGACAGGCTGTCAAACCTTAAATAGATCTATTCATTATATTCGCGTTCACCTCAGTGATTAATGGCTCATGAATAAGGGTCTTTTGGCAATAGCTAACTTAGGCATATATCAGTCAGGAAAGCATACAGAAAAATACTTGCGATCTATTTATAACATGTATCCCCTTCACGGAGTTTTGAAAATTAAATGTGAGGCTATGACTCACCTTGATTGATACTGAAAACGAAGAAAATAAAGTCGGACGAATTTATGAAAACGGCTTCGAAACACAACCTGATAAATAAATTTATCTAAGAACTTGACCAAAAACTATTCGGTAATTACGAAGAAATATAACGAATATTAGATATTCGTTATGACGAAAAATGATGTGCAGTGAAAATCTTGTGATATGCATGATATGACAAAATATGATTTTTAAATTATTTATCGAAGTTTTTCCTTTTTAATCGCAAGTAAAATCTTAACTTTTTAAAATATCGTTATATATATTATTAACATTACGTTAAATAATATATATATAAATAAAAATAAAATTTAAACATGATATGAAATAAATTGACGAAAATAGAAAATAAATAAGAATGATAAATAAGTTACGTTTAGTCTTTGCCTCCTTTTCCAATTTTACCATTTTTACACTAACGATACTTGCGTTACACCGTTAGTCCTTTTTATATATTTTTCAACTATAGTCCTCTACTTTGTCCAATAATCAATACTAACCTTATAATATTAATTTTTATCACATTTTACCCTTAGATTTCTGTATTTATAGGTTTAGTCCTTTATTTTCAATATTTACACATTAAGTCCTTCTAGGTGTCATCGCGTTACATTTTTAGTCCAATTTTGCAAAAATGATTATGAAACTTTTCTAAAAATTTCCAAAGCTTATTTAATAAGTAACAAGCTTATTTTAACTGCTTATTCATTTAAAAGCTTAATTTTTAGCTTATGGGCCACTTAACGATTCAATTAAAGGCCCGTTAAGAGTTTTGGAGGCGAGGGCATAGAAAAAGTTTTGGGCTTGGCTTTGGATCATTTTTATGATTCTAAAAACATTTCTTATAGGCCCAGTGGGCTTACGGATTTTAATTACTTAATGGGCTTTTGTTGAGCCCAGTCGACAAAATAAGAATTTTTATATGAACTTTTTAGTTTGAAAATTCGGTTTGAGTCAATTCAAAATGGTTCGATTGTCGTGTCAAGACGTGATTATGTTTACAAGTTGTTTATATGAAAATGTTAGTTTTCTAGGTGGTCTATGACGTCGTGAAATAATATAGTACTATCGTTAATTGAAATTTTAAGTTATACGCTTGTTTTGTGACATGGTTGAATCGATTTATATTTTGAAAAGTTGTCAATTTTACTAAGTGTTTTTCATAAATTTTATTCGATGGATGCAATTTAAAATGGATGCGTGATATGATCATAACATTAAAACTAAAGTGAATTGTGTGTGCTACGTGATTCCTAGGCCTTCCAAGATAGAGGCAAATCACGTTTCGTGTACTAAGATTAAATATATACGTGAAATAAATGTGCAAAGTTTAGACGTTCGAAACAAAATACACAAAGTGCATGACTAAATAATAACGTGTGAAATTGATTAGAAACGAGTGTAGGAAACTTACAAACACCTTAGAGGTGATCAAGAGTCGAGATAGATAGAAAAGGAACACAATAAATCACGTCTCAACTATATAACCCAAACGTTATATATATATATTTCAACCCGAATTCCTTTCTTTGCTTCCAATACAATACTACACAACTTGTAAGTCTTTGAGAATGGTTCGAAGGACAATATAATGCAGTGAAAGAGTATTGTGAATGAGTGAGTAAACAATGCATGCAAGGACGTATATATATTACTAATATATATATCGTTAGTAAGAAAGTTTCAATGTAAACTCTTCGTACTATTTGCAATGTCAGGATAACTTAGCTACTAGGTACTTTTATAATGTTTTAGAGGGTGTTGTGAGAGCACAAAAGAAGGGAGATGTTGGGTGAATCATACTCTATGTCGACCATGCCATTTTCCTTGTATACGATTTACAAAATCGTGTACAACTTATTTATACATAATCATCTTTAACATTTGAGCATAAATTCATCTCAGGAATAATATTAGGAACATTTAGAAACAAACTAGATTCAAAACGGTTAAGTTTTAAATATATTGTAACTCGATTTGGGTTTGCAAGGGTCGAATACTTTGCCTCTTAAAAACGTACCAAAACTCAACGTATGGACGTGAGAATTGACACACTAATTGTTGGCTAGTAGGTTAACGAGATGAGAAAATAAAATACATAGGTTGTGTGGAAGATTTAGAAATAAACGAGGTGTTTTGGAGGGTGTATGAACTATATCGATCGGATGAAAAATAAATAAGTTGGATTTTGGGCTTTGGTTTGGTGGGCTTATGAATAGTGGATAAGGTGTGGGCCGAAGGTAATTAAGGGTCCATTTGATTAATTAGTATGATTAGGGATTTCTAATTATATTTACTAAATATAATTAGTATTAGGATTTAGGTTTAGGATTAAATGAAAAGTTTAAGTTTCGTGTAACGTGTCGAGGATTAATTCCGTCATTTCGTGAATTATATTATTTTGTGAAAATCGCCAAAATAATATAATAAGAAAAATTTCAATTTTTTCCGAGAAAATGGGAATTAGAAACAATAACGAAGGATTATTTATTTATTAACGATTTAATTACAAGAAATTTTTACAGGGTTCTACATCTACCTACATCGTAGCATTCACTGAAGACCATTCAACGCTTATCTGTGATCTACGGCGTAGTCCACATCTTAACTATGGCGTAGTTATCCCTTAAAGACTTCTACGGACATAGCAAACATTCCAGCTACGTCGTAGGTCTCCATTTTAGACAGTAAAGAACTTTCGTGGCCAAAGAAGAAGTTACGGCGTAGTTTCCAACAAAACTACGCCGTAGAAGTGATAATGCAAGAACTACGTCCGTTGCACATGATCTAGCTATGGCGTAGATATTATTTACGAAGGCTACGACATAGCTGAACCTTAAGCTACACCGTAGTAAAGTCGGGCCAATAACATCCCTAATTCCAAGTTTATTTATTCACTTTTTACCACTCAGAAGTCAGGAGGAATTCAGGGAATAGGGGAAACAAAGTTCTACCAGCATACAAGTCATTTCCAAGGGAGAATTCACGCATAATCATAAGTTTATTCATTCATTCGATTTGTATTAAATTAATGTTTATATTTGTTATGTTAAACACTTACTTTTCTGCATTTATGAGCATAAGTGGCTAAACACCTTTTGGTGTTCGCCTTATTATGAAATTGTTATTGCCGTGATTTAGTTTTCTCGCATCTATTATCGTTTTATTTGAATACTTTCTTAGCATGTCTTAGGACACTCTAGTTTTGGTAGTGATGATGTTTGGTAGTTCCATTGAGGCTAGGAGAATTGACCATAGGACCCATAGTGGATAAGGGTGTGTCTTGGTGGTAGTAATATCACCATCCATGTGGAAATTTTAACGAACGACCACCTACAAAACAGACTTGCTTAAGGAATTAGAGTGGATGTAATCTCCGACTGGCCGCATCTCGTTAGACTATCTAAGTTAGTAGAGGCACTTAATGACTCTTGCATTTCGTAGGCCAAAGGTCGACCAGTGATCTCTTGCAATTATAGGTTGTGAGAACAGGGCGAGGTGTAAGATAGGATTAAGCGATTTGACCATCTGAGTCTATCGAATTAAACCCCTAGATGAAATGATAGGATGCACATTTAGAAAACTTGTCATGTTAATAACAAGAATAGTAATTAGGTTAACACTATTCTCCCCATCTGATTTCTTTTCATCATTTACTTGCTTTATTGTTTTTCATTTCATTTCTTTAATTAATTAATTAATCAATCATTAAAACCCCGTTTAATTAGTGATACTAAACTTAGGCAATATCCGCACCTTAGCTCTTGGGACGACCTCGGCTTTAGCATTTAGCTATACCTCATACGACCGGGTACACTACCTGATAGTGCATTAGGTAGACCTTAGGTAGACGAGCAACTTATAAATATAAAACCTAGTCGGTAAATCCTGCATCAAGTTTTTGGCGCCGCTGCCGGGGAGCTATTAGGATTTAATTTAAGTTTTGCATTTTAAATTTTATTTTCAATACTTACGATTTCTCTTCAAGTTTCAGGTACCATGGGTGATGTTGATATTGATACACTCACTCTTGAGGAGTACCTAGCTCTTACACGTGATGAACAAGGACCTGGTTTGGTCAGGCCAGCTATTGGAGCAGAGGTTCAATTCGAGATTAAGAACCAATTCATAAGAGAGTTGCAGAAAGACCCTTTTTCAGGAAACAAGGCCGAAGATGCTCACGAGCACATTGAGAATGTTCTCTACATTGTCAGTTTGTTTAACATTCCTGGAGTATCTCATGATGCGATAATGCTTAGAGTCTTTCCCATGACTCTTACTGGTGCTGCCATGAGATGGATAGATAGGTTGCATGCGGGAACCATCGACACTTGGACTTTATTGAAAAAGAAGTTCATCCAAAGGTATTGCCCTCCTTCAAGGACGGCACAACAGCTCGAAGAAATCCACAATTTCAAACAGGATGGTGACGAATCATTGTACCAAGTATGGGATAGGTACAATGACATTCTATTCAAGTGTCCTACTCATGATCTTAATAAGCAACAAGTTGTGAACATCTTCTACAAGGGGATCAATATTTCTACCCGACAAATGCTTGATTCTCAAGGGCCGATCCCTGGAATGAAACCTATCCAAGCCCTCAAGGCAATTGAAGATATGGCGGACCACTCTCAAAAGTGGCATGAAGGAGGAAGTGGTAGGAACATAGTTGGAAGTTCAAACGGAATTGACCTCATCACTAACAAACTTGAAAGCTTGGGGCAAGATATGAAAAATCTTAAGGAAAATGTGCATGCCATTCAAGTGGGATGCGAAATTTGTGAAGGAGCTCACTTGGCCAAAGATTGCCCTTTGAAAGAAGATGATGAAAGAACCGAGGAGGTAAAGTATGGAGAAGGAAGACCCTTTCAAGGCAATAATGGAGGAACAAGGTATCGTACGGGACCTCCAAACTATTATTCTAGAATCGACAACCGATCTTCTTATGGCAAACCTAGCCTTGAAGATTCCATTCAAAAGTACCTTGATAAGTCGGCTAAAAAGCAAAGGGAGCATGAAGAATGGCTTAAAAGTTTTCAAGAAGGAACGGCGCTAAACCTAAAGAGTCATGACGACACCATTAGAAGCCTCGAAACCAAAATTGGGCTTTTAACTAACCAAGTTAAAAAGCGAGCTACCGAAACTAAGGGTAGCTGTTCTAAGGATTCCGGAGCATGTAAAGCAATATTTTTTAATAGTGGCCAACCACTTTATACTCCTTTCAAGTACTCAGACGAAGAGCTAGAATTCTTTGCTAAACAGGAGGAGCATGACTTTGACAATGAAGGAGACTTTTTGGACAAAATGGAGCTTTACCCCTTGGATAATGAACAAGGAGAAGAAGTAAAGCTAAATTCCAGATGCTCAGCAATCATTTAACATCAATTTCCTCTAAAGGAGAAAGACCCAGGAAGTTTCATCCTCCCTTGCTCAATTGGTAATTTGTTTATTGGTAATGCTCTAGCTGATTTAGGAGCAAGTATTAGTATAATGACAGTTTCTATGTACAAACGCTTAGGTCTAGGTCTTATTAAACCTGTTTTTATGACTATTGAAATGGCAGATAGAACAATTTGCATACCTAAAGGGATTGTCGAAAATGTTTTAGTTAAAATCGATGAGTTCACTTTTCTTGTTGATTTTGTAATTCTTGACATGGAAGAGGATAGTGAATTACTGATAATTTTAGGAAGACCACTCCTTGCCATGGCCCATGCTATGATTGATGTTTTTAGTAAACTAATTTCTTTAAAGGTCAACAATAGAAAAATGGTTTTTAATATGGATAAAAGAGGAAAGTGTCATAAGGTTGAGTCCGTTTGTGTAATTAATGGGAATGCTAGGCATGATGAAGAAAATAGCATTACTCCTAATCCTAATGCCCATAAGCACCTAACTACTAATCATGAATTTTTGCCAAGAAAAATTTTGCAGGCAAAAAGCAATAGAGAAGAACTACGTCGTAGCACTTCTGATGAGCTCTTCGCAAGAAATGGAGAATGAATCTATGGAAAAGAAACATTGGTGTGAGCAAATCAAGACCCGACACATCAATGGGGATGAATTAAAGGCGTCTTGCGATCCATACAATGATTATTGCAATGGAGGAAGTAGCATGGCAAGAGTTGGCGATGATGAGTACTTATGGATATCAACAAATTACGACGAAAGAAGTGATTTGCCATGTGTAACACCCCCAAAATTTGGTACAGCAGAAGACTAAATCAAGCTTTCGGGGTGCTACGAGGTTAGTGCTCATCACAAGTATAGATAACGGGATAGCATAGATTTGAATGTAACGAAAAACCAACATTTGGTTATAAAGTTTACATTCATCCAAAAGTAATAAAGGAAAGCCCAAAAGTAAATTAAAGATAGGTCCTCATAGTAAAATTAGAGTTCTTGTCGATCCTTCAACCATGCTGAATGCCAAGCCTCCGAAATTCCAGTAAATCATGCTAACATCTTAGCTACCTAAGAAAACATGCTAAAAACGTCAGCTTACGCTGGTGAGTTCATAGTTTTAAGTTTACAAATCAGTTGTGGACCTTGAGAGTTATTTGCTATGTGGGACTAGAGGCAGATATAGTTCACGCTTTCAAATATCGTTCCAAAACTAATCAATTCTACATCGTTCCATATCAAGTGATCACAGTAGGGCCCTAGGCGGTCTCTAGTCAGGCGACACTTTATAGCAAGGTATAAATAGTTATGTTGCTACCCTAGTCTAGGCCGGGTATAGATATCTTATTCTTAGCTAGGCATTAGGCTATAGCAATGGATTGCTACCCTAGACTAAGTCAACATCTATCGCTTATCTAACCTAGCTAGTCAACACATAGCAGCAAAACAAAAGTAGTAGCAGGTCCGAGAAAATAGTTTGCATTTTTTCTCCCCCAAGTTTAAAAGCAACAAAGTTATGAGTAAAAGTGGGGCTATGCACTCACCTTGATTCCAGTACTGCACAATCACAATTAGTTCAGGAGTAGCAAGCACAATAAAACCAAATAGATGTAAGCAAGAAAAGCAGCAACACGTCTCGGCAACTGCGGACTCGGCACAACCTAATCATATAAAACTCGCCTCAATACAGTTCCAAAAGTTTAACGCATTCCAATAATTTCCCGAATGTTTTCCGTTTTACTTTCCAAAATATCTGTTTGAAATCGTTAGTTATCGTTTGGTATCATCGTGTGTGTGTGTGTGCCCATTAGAGACAAAGTCTCAACTCGAGTGAACTCACACCAAGCAAGCATATCAAGTATATCAACATACGTCTAGTCAAGTAGCAAGTAAATGCATGAAACAATATCCTAGTTTAGTCTCATGTCTAAGCTAAGGTCACGTGATATGACCTTAAGATTCGATAAGTTCTCGTACGAAGGGTCGATCTCTTATCAAATTCGGTAATTGGATAAGTTTAACCATTCTTCCGTTTACTTATTTATCCCAAGTTATATCGTCATGTCTTAGTCTTAGGATATATTTCCCATTAATAATATCGTCCGATACACTTGTCGGGCTCTTAATGGGTTTTTCAGTCCAATAAGTTCGATAACCGTATAGGTTGATTATATTAACATTAAACTATCCGTAACTCAATATAAGGTGTAATAAATACTATAGCATTTAGCATTTCTCGTTTTGCGTGCACTCGAAACTTTCAATAACATTTATATTTTGAAGAAAGCCTTTCCGTTTTATTCTTAAAACAATTCTCTTTTTAATTATTTATTAGTTCTCGTTAAATATTAAGTAACTTGTATTAGTTAGTTAATATTTATCGTTAACTTACACTATTTTGATTCATTTCTTATCATGTATATATATATATATATATATATATATATATATAGGATCAAATAAGAAGAATAATTAAAATAGGAATGATAAGAAGTAACCACAACCACACATTTTAGATGCATCTACAAAAGTGGATGCATCTTCCTTCAAATTTTCTCTCCTAATTTGAAATGTGTGGCTATAATTACTTTTTACCCTTCTTATTTTAATTATTCTTCCTACTTGATCCCTTCTCTCTCTCTCTCTCTCTCTCTCTCTCTCTCTATCTCTCTCTCTCTCTCTCTCTCTCTCTATATATATATATATATATATATATATATATATATATATATATATATATATATATATATATATAAAAGTAAAGTAAAGTAACTCCCAATACCGTCTTCCACGGGTTATGGGTCCCAATACCGTCTTCCACGGTGTATGGGGGAGGTTGAGACGTAGACAACCATACCCCTACCTAAGGTAGAGAGGCTGCTTCCGGTTCTACCTAAGGTAGAAAAGGACCTCCGGCCTTTTGTAGGGAGTGAGGATCGAACCCTTGACCTCTAGGTTAAGAGGCAAGGGGTTTTCCAACTGATCCAACCCTACTTGTATATATATATATATATATATATATATATATATATATATATATATATATATATATATATATATATATATATATATATATATATATTCCCTCCTTTGGCGAATTTTGGCGACAAAAATAAATAAATAAATAAAACGAATCCCATTCATAACGATTTACACCTCCTTCAATTCTTAATCCTTTAATTTTTATTGATTATTGGTTCTAATAATCATGGGTTGGTGTAATTCTTTCTTTGATTATTTTATTTTATTATTATTATTTTTTTTTTGTTTTGCTAATATTGTTGACGTCAAAAACAAAATCAGTATACATCTTATCCATGATTCAATTTTTTTTGGAACGGTTCTTTCGGAGAAATCCTTGACCAATGAAACCCGATGGGGGGAAAACCTTCAACTTAAGCCGCCCGAAGGCACGACACTTAATTTGAAGTAAACCCTGCCTTCTCCAGATTCGAACCCTAGTGGGTTGAAACCTTCATTGAAGGACTTTGAAAGCCTAGTATCAACAAACCCTGTGGTTAAGGAGGACATCCCGAATGGTCACCCATTCGGTACTACTCTCTCTGTGGCTCGCTTAACAAGTTAAGCACTCACCACTAGACCACATGGTAGTTGATTATCCATGATTCAATTACATATGACTATTAATTAATTGTTTTATCCTCCTCATCGTGGGTTGCTTTTAATTCATTGGTTGTTTGTAATTCGTGGGTCGGTTCTTTTTTATTATTCAATTGCTGATTTTCCATCTTGTTCTTGTCGTTATTTGCATGGTATTTTATATTGCTGCGATCCTCCTTATTATCCTTTGATTTCCATAAGTCGGTTTCTTTTAATCGACTTTTGCATATATAAGGTCGATCTGTCCCATTCGATTTTTATATTACTCACTTTTTGATCGATTATGGCTGGAGGTTAGGTGTTCTTGGCAATTCGTGTTAAACTCCAACTGTTTTCAGTTAGGGTTTTCTCCCTTGTTAATGATTCTGTGGTTTATGTGTAAGTGGGTTTAGAGAGATGAATAAATGGTTTTTTAATACGAAGAAGGACTCTAATGTGCCGAGTGTTAATGTTGATGCTAATGTGAATATTGATGAATTGAATGCTACTGTTGATTTGTCGAAGGTGACTATGAGGAAACATAAGAAGCCTAAGGATGTTAATCCTAGTTCTACTCAACCTATACTTGCATCGTCTGGTCCTATTATTACTGAGTGGAGTGTTGATGATGGAGATATTGATTTATCTACAATTGTAGACAAGAATAATCAAGTGAAGCCGGTTTCACTTGATCCTTTAGGTAATGATCCGAATGGTCCACATGGGGCTTCTAACAAGTCTCATAGTTTTGATAAGGTTGATACGAATGCACATGGGGATGTTGGTATTGAGAAGGTTGGTGTGGATGCTTTGAAAGAACCTTCTACATTGTAAGCTGGTGTTACTTCTAATGAACCTAAGAAATACATGTCTAACTTTCGTAGGCTGGAGTGTAGCAAGTAATCAAATGGTGTGGATCTTTCTGTACCTACGAAAGTGGTTGAAGAGGTGAACACTAGGTTTAAGAATACTCTGTATGGGTACTTCCTTGGTGAATGACTTGCTTTTCCTATTGTCGATTACTATGTACTCAATGCGTGGGCTAAATTTGGTATACAGAAGGTAATGATGAATGCAAAGGGGTTCTTTTTCTTTAAGTTCAATTCGAAGAAAGGTGTTGTTGATGTTCTTACTCTAAGAAAGTGGAAGTCACTAAGAAGAATGCGTCTGATGTGGCAAGTTCGAGTGGAACAAAGATTTCTACATCTAACCAGTTTGATGCTCTTAATATGGAAGATACGGATGCTTTTGGTATTCCTTCTAATGACAACAACAAAGATATGGATTTTTGTCGTACAATGGAAGTTAATGAAGATAAGTCTACTAAGACAGGTACTGCATCACAAGAACCCCTTGTGAGTGATTTGAAAGAGAAGGAGTCGGTCGTGGCTCCTAAAACTAGTGATTCTTGTACTCCGCCCACCTCTTCTACTAAGAGAGTTAACCCTTTTTCTAAGGTGGGAGAGATCGAGGTTTCTGATTCTGAAGATGAGGTGGTTGCTAACCCATTTGATGAGTCTGATAATCTATTCAGTGGTGGCCATGAGTTTGAAGATGATTATGATGACTATGACTACGATAACTATGCGAATCAAGTTTATGATCTTACAGGGAATTTGGATGCCTTTAATGCCATATATGGCACCAAGCTTCTTGTGAGTGATTCTTGTTTTCTTGTTTAGAAAATAGGAAGTATCTTGTTATGTAAGCTTTATGCCTATGTAAGGGGTGAGATATGGGATTTCACCCATATCCATTGTACTTAAATGTTTTGGTTATATATATATATATATATATATATATATATATATATATATATATATATATATATATATATATATATATATATATATAACAGGAGGCGTTTGAAGAATATGCCACCTCATTGCCCAGTAATTCATTATCAGCCATGTCATCAGTCATGTCATCACATTCTAGCCATGTAAGCATCCTATTGTCCATGTCATCATTATTGGTCATTTAATTTATTACATTGATTTGTGAATTAAAATTCGGAATTAATTTTTTCAAAAAATCCAGTGTAGAGTTTCGAACCTTGGTGGTTTGTATCATTTACACAGTTGATAACCATTAAAGCAACATTTGTTTTTGGATTATCTTTTGCAACACCATATCTATAAACGTTGGTTTATTAATGATTTTTGCTAATCCCTACATCGTAGGTGATAATCTAAGAAACTCATTAACAAAAAAATCCCTACAACTATGCGTTAAAAAAAATCTGCAGTTCATTCACTAATATCATTCATATTGAAGTCAATTTTATATGGTTGTTTTTGTGTTGGTGACGAGATATATGTTTAATCATGTGCATTTAGTTACAAAACATACTCACGTGGGAGCAAGGCGTATATGATGTAGCCCTCCATTCAGATAATGTATGCATTATTTATGTGATCCTTTCGAATTATATATATGTAATGGCATACTTGAGTTGCTCTCAGGTTATGACCATTTTGCATATTTGCTTCCAAAGAAGTTTGTGCGTGATCTTCTAACGAAAAGGCAAAACAAAAAAGTTGAATTTGAATCCAGAAGTGGTTGCAGAAGCATTTATCAGTATAGATGATCTTCTCGTGATTGTCAGTTTAGAAAACGTGAGTCCAAAAATCAAGGCTCCTTGTGCTGTATTTGTTTACCATAGAAAATCTAAAGAGGTGATAAGACATTTTAGTTATCCATTTGGCATTTTACGCAGGAGCTATGCTTTGAATAGTTAATTTTATTGACCAGGCGGTGGACATTCTCATGAGCACAGTGCTTCTGGACATGATCATGGTCACGATCATTCCCCTTCACATTCTTAATCTATTGAAGATCTTTCACTTGGTTTATCCATGTTGTGTAAGCTATTGATAAATTTGAAGTAACCGCTTTTATCATATGTTTAAAAGGATTGGACTATTCATGATATTATTCTACTTTTTTTTTTTTTTTTTTTTTTTTTTTTTTTTTTTTTTTTTTTTTTTTACTGCAGTTGGAATTGTTGTATTACTTTTTGTGGAAAAGGTTGTGAGGTATTTAGAAGCAAGGTCATGGAGATAATTCACGAGGTGATGGTCATCATCACCATCACCTTAAGAAGAGTGAACCAGTGCATGATGTCAACGGTGATGATGACAATAGTGAGAAGATGACTCCTGATGATGAAAAATCATCAGAACCATCTGGTGAATCTTTAAAAACAGATAAACAAAGTGAATCTTCCGTTCTCCGCTAGGTATAACTTAATGCATTATATGTTAGGCAGTTGATAAGTTTTTCATTAAACACTTCTTATTGAGCACCAGTTCTATTTGATTGTCCATATTTTTATACCCAGTGCTCCTTGTTGCTACAAGTTAGGAGTTTGTATCTAAACATTTTTCGCACAAAGTTATATTTGTAGATTTTTAAATGCTTACTTTAATTTGTATTCAGACTAAGCACAATAAATATCAGTTGTTTATTTAGTTATGCTCCATCAATCCATGTGCATCACCTTATCAGTTTTGTGGTGTAAATCGAAAATATGTAGACATATAAACTGTTTGTTCCCTTCGGTTTATTGACACCTTTTTTGCTGGTTAATATTATAGCATAACTTATTTATCTTAATAAATATTGTTCAGAGAAACACTGTTACTAACGGTGCTGAAGACAATACTGATTCAACTGCTGAAAATGGATCTGAAAGTAATACGAAGTCCATGATTGAAAAAGAACCAGTACAGTCACTACTAATACTACCCCACCTGTCACTCAAGGTGCTGGTGCCAGTGAAGGGTTCCGGTTAGGTGGTGCTGGAGCTGGTGACCGCTATTTCCTGGGTTTGGTTTGGGTAGACTCGGGTTTGGTGGACAAAACTTATCTGGGGCTGGACTTACTGAATTTGAACAAGTCCAACAACTAACTTAGAATCCCAATATGATGAGAGACATGATGAACATGCCAGCTATTAAGAACATAATGAATAACCCAGAGATCATGCGTCGCATGATTATGAGGAACCCTCGAATGCGGGACATCATTGTCCGAAACCATGAGTTTGCTTATGTTCTTAACGACCCTGCAATTCTTAGGCAAACACTAGAAGCAGCTCGGAATCCTGAGCTTATGCATGAGATGATAAGGAACACTGATAGGGCAATGAGTAATATTGAATCTTCTCCTAAGGGTTTTAACATGCTTAGATGTATGTATGAAAATGTATAAGAACCGTTTCTGAATGCTACAAGGACAGGTGGAGGGGCTGGTAATGATGTTGGTTCTGACCCGTTTGCTACTTTACTTGGCAATTGCTGCTCAAACTCCTTCAGCAACAGGCACTGAAACAACTCCAAGATCTGCAGCTCCTAACTGTAACCCACTTCCTCACTCGTGGGGTGCTGCTTCAGGTAAAGATGATTAAGGAAATATACATCAATGTGTTTGTAGTAGATGATTTATGTTTATAATATCGTCATTAGTGTAAGTTTGATTCCTTCTTTTGAATGTGAAACAAGGTTAGACTTGCACTATTTTAAATAATTTCAACTTTGAAATGCTTTATTATTGTTTAAACCAAACCAAACAGCAATGCATATTAAGATTTCTTGGGCGTTTGGATATTTTTTAGTCAACAGATTTGTTGAAGGATGTGTAACTTTCTGTGGAGAGGCTGCAACACATAGGCCAATGATATAAGATTTATAGAAAAAATGTGTTGTGATTCAGGAATCGAAAGTTGAACAAATGGTTGTGTCAAGGACCAGCTGCACAACTGAGGTTAAAGAAACTGGTGACGAAGATTTACTGGGGATGTAGTGTCAGAAAGTCATAGCAGCGGTGATAACACTCAGGATGCGAGAAAAAAGAAAGGGAAGGGAAACAACAAGGCGAAAAAGAGTAAGAAGAACAAACTGTTTTTTTTTTCATTAGAATAATCAAGTGATGATATACAAAAGTTAAGGCCTCTACTTGAGAACCTGATCGTTTTCCTGGCCGGATTGATAACGAGATGAGGAATACATGAACTCAATCACTAGAAACTCAAGTTTTGATTCATTTGATGAAGATCACTGGGAAAGAATCCATACAATGGGATAATCAACTTCTCCCTAACATCTTCTGATTTATTGATGTAAATCACTTGTCTTACAGGAATGTAGTTTTTATATCCTATATTAACAAACATTTTGGGTCTCAGATGTGTCTGCTAGAATGTATTTAGGTCTCACTTATGGTTTGAGAGAAGTAAGAGGAGTTCAAGATTGGGTAAGTTATATATATTCTGTTGTGTGTTCAAATCTGAAATGACCATATGTAATCAACTCGGTATGTCGCTATTTAAGTTAGAGTTGTTTTTAACTGATTTTAATGTTCAAATTAAACTCGAATAATACTTGAACATTAGTTATTGAACTTTTTACAGCAGTCCTGTAAGGTTATACCCTCTGACATAGCTTTCCGTAATATAACATGATAGTGAATATATGTGTGATCTAACCATGTAACTTAGTCAAAGAATGCCTTATTAAGAAGAAAATAGTCTGTCATCGCAATTTTTTAGCTGAAAACCATAAACTTTGTGTTCTTTTGATGCCTATAGGCTACCATTTCCTCATATTTGAAGAGTAAATTATTATTGTAGTGGGAAAACTTGTCTAGATAAATTGTTTCGGGTTAGCCAACCCATAGCAAAAAACATGCGAACATGCATGTTTCAGGTGTCTTCTGAATTTTGGTAGAAAACATGAGTGATGTTGTTTGACAAACAAATGTTTAATTTAATGTTGAAATATTGGGTTGGTGCATAGGAACAATGCAGTGTCAGGAGCAATCACAGGTGCAGCTCTGGCACTAACATCAGATAATTCTTCACAAGATCAAATTGTGCAGTTCGCGATAACAGGTACAGTTGTCTCCACAGCTGCGAATATTCTCACTGTGATAGATAGCCTTATTTGGATAGTAAAAATCAGTTATGCTAGTTAATGACAACGTTTTCTTTGTGTCTTAGCTCAATTCTTATGAATATCAGTCATGATATTTAATGAAACATATAGGTCTACAAATAAATGGAAAAAGTTGTTGATTAAGGTGGATTAACTATCTTTGACCTGGATTAAAGCAAGGAACATTTTCTATTCAAGAAAAAAAAACCATCCTCACGCTTCATTGCGTTTTAGGCAACAAGTAAGCAACTTTAATTAGTTTGAATGATCAACTCATTTTAAAAAAAAATAATATTTAATTTGGTATATTCGCTATATTGTGTAAGTAGGTGGTCTTTAATATCACACCATTTACCTGGCCGGACTGATAACGAGATGAAGAATACATGAACTCAATCACAAGAAACACAAGCTTTGATTCATTGGATGCCACAAACGGTTCATCTTTTTACACGGAACAGCTTGCCACACAAGTTCAAGTCTACAAACTACCACAGATTTTATTTGCAGACTGGCTAATTAGCCTAGAAGAGTTTCATGGACACCAAAGTGTAGTATGCAAATATGAGATTAGTAGTGGGTTAGAATACCGTAACGCCCCGAGAAGACATGCCACCAGAGAATCCCCATCTCACCGCGGGGACTACTATTTCAAGTGTGTATTTATTTTAGCCGCACTATCATTTTACACCTTTACGCACACAACTTGTGTCACATATCGTAATTTCATGTCCTTTTTCAAATGTCAAAATTTCATTATTTATTTCGGAAGTTACTATTCATTTATACTATTCACTATTACTATTCACTTTCACTATTCATTTCCGAAATTTTTATTTCATATTCTCGTAAGTTAAACTATTTTAACGATAATCCGAGAGATTGGCACTCGTCGGATCATTTCTGCAAAAATCACGAAGCCGTGTCCGAGTATTACTTTTAGGTTTAAACGTCATTCCAGCATCCCGATATGTCCATAAAACACTATAAACGATAGAAATATGATTTTCTCTCATTTTACGACAATTCTAAAAGTTTTGGAATTTTACGTTTTCCAGTTCAGCGTTTTACGCGAATTACGCGTTTTAGACCCGCGTTTCCAGTTTTAACAGCGTTTAAGCAACTCGATGGAACTTACCATTCATTTTATATTTTATTATGGAGTATATTAACAAGTTTAGTCATTCTTTCAAGTTTCATATTTTACGATACCCGGATTTACGTTTCGTGGTTTAACCATTTACAGTTAGCAATTAACGGAACCAAAACTGACTCCGTAAACAAGATATTATCAAGCTTCCTACATACTCATCTTATCTTTGCCATGTGCCCCCCCCCCCCCCCCCCCCCCCATCTCCATGATACTTCAACTTGATCACTTAATTACCATTTTGCCATTTGCTTTAGATATTTTCCGATTTCTTTTATTCATTATACAAAACAAACTAGCAAAAGCTCATCTATTTCTCTCCTTCTTCTTATGATCGGCCATAACCACAACAACAAGAAGAATCCATCAAACTTTCAAGATCAAGTGATAAACAAGCTCATCTAGTATTCCTTGTTAGGGCTTTGAAAGAAAAACTCAAGATTATTAATCAAATCATCTCCAAACTCCATATATATCAAGTAAGCTTCAAGTAATATTTTTCATCATCTCATACTTTTATTTAACTAGTAACATGATGTATTTTCAAGTTATATTGGCAAAACATACAAGTATTTATGTTATTTATACCACTTCACAAGTTTTATGGTTTTTATAAGTATATATAAAGCCTATGATCATCCCTTTGTTATCCTACAATATTTTGTGAATTTTAGGACCCCATGACACCCTAAGAAGGTGTATGGTAGGATTGAGTAATTGTGGAGTTGATTTGGAGTAATTTGGTTAAGTTTTGAACAAGTTATAAACTAGAAAAATCTATTTTTAACACTATTAGAAAGTTGCTGTCAATTTTTGTAAAATACAGAAAACTCAAGGGTTTCCGGGTAACACTGGGCTAGAGATTCAGAAAATAATTTCAAAAATGAAGCTTTGGGCGAAAGAACGGATTAAAACGAGTTTATAACGAAGGAGTTATGATTTTTACAAGTTTAACGACGAAAACTATTTTCTGAAAATATTAAGTGCTGTTGCACGATTTTCGACGGACAAAATGCGACATTTAACGTAACCTAGAAGGGCCGATTTACTAAAAATATATTAGTTTTGCGAGACCATTTTGGTCATATTTTCAAGGTGTGAAAAGTGTCATTTTACTACGAAAATATTATATTTACCGATAAAACACCAAACGAGGATCGTGAAGTACCGTTTCAACGTATTTACATGGAAAGTGGTTATTAACTTAACGAGATGTCAAAAACGTATTTTTCGACGATAAACGTTATTTTCAAATTTCACGAGTGGTATTGATAACATACGTATTTGCATGTGTACTATCATTTCATTTCTTACATTAGATTATATCATTCATATTAGGTTGCGGTTAGAGATCGTACCTCATTTCAGTGTATCCAATTTTGTCATCATAGCTATCGCACCAGGTGAGTCATAGCCCCTACTATTTTAATTGTTTGATAAACTCTTTGGGGGGGGGGGGGATGCATGCTTAAATACTTGATTTATACTTTCACAAATCCTCTTAACTATTTACATATTTCTGTGAGTTTTCATAGCCTCGTTTTTAATTCAAGATTCTGATTTCAAATCCCACGGGGGAAGAATACATAGTATCAATTATTTTTGTACATGCCAAAGTATTAAATTCCATACATTGCTTAAGTTATCTATTTATCAAGTTAAGTCCCCTTTTATTATCATGGACCGTTAATTTGCCTTTAAGCGGGAGTGAGTGAATAGATCTATTGAGGGTGACTCCTCCATCCGTGATTGGGTTGCTCCAACAGGGAACGGATGCATTTCATGTCTTATCAATTTTGAGTGCTTGATAAACACTCATGTGAGGCCAATTCTATTATGTCTAGCTTCGGGGTCATGAGCTTAAGTGACAATGTAGTATTATTTTGACATCATGTCACCTTACTTTATACTTGTGGCTATTGTACATACGAGTTAATTTATATAACCTCATTGTAGAGAATTGTTTATATAGCGGTATTGATACAATTATCTTTGAATCTAGATACAAATATTTCTTTTGTTCACGTAAACTAGATCATATTTGGCAGTGGGTCATAAACACACAGGTTACAAGTCTTGTATGGACGGGACTTGGAACTGAGTGGATTTACGATGCCTTTGCTGGGGAAATCTTTATGCAAATGTTTTACATTACATACTTGTTCACTAAACTCTATGAACTCACCAACCTCGTGTTGACACTTTAGCATGTATTTTCAGGTATTAAGCAATGGCACGCTACTGGAGGTTATTGCAGGGCATGGCATGGTCATAGAAGACTCTGATATTCATTTGGAGACCGTTTAAACTATTTTAAGGGCCTACTTCCGCACTACTTTTAACGATGTAAATTCAATACTTTTGGTTAAACGATTTTATTCTAAATGATTGAAGTGAAAACCATTTTTGTACTTGTGTTGAGATACCAATTGAGTTACACCCCAGCTACATGTATGCTTCCGCTGGACCCGATTTTGGGGGTGTGACAGATTGGTATCAGAGCTTTGGCTATAGCGAACTGAGTGTTTTTAAAACCTAGACTATAGCTACTTTCACGAAAACTTAACCCTATGACCGTCACGTGCCTGCCTGCCAAGATGATGCCTCACTTGTGGTTTGTTGCTGACATATGTAATGAAATTTGTATCTCATTATCTGGTATATTATATTCATTTATTCTAGTTGATTACTATAATTGTCTTTCATATAAGCATGTTCACGTATCGTATATGTCACCGCATTATGTTTTTCCTTGCATAGTTTCATCATTCGACCTCGAGTTTTGGTCACTTGCCTTAGTCTTTCAGAACGTCTTGGTATTTGTGAAGGACATAGTATTAGTATAACTGAGCTGAGTATTTCAAAATTCATGGAACCTCGGTGGAATATAGACTGGTCATTTATATTCAACCTGGGACAGTAGGACATAGGCTAACCACCTATATCCGACTCAGAAATGAATTTTGCAACACTGAGAATGGTTATAATAAAATTTTGTCTGGATTGAATCCTCTACTCAATTTCCAAATGTCTCATTTATGTGTGTGTATACCCTCGTTGTCAGAACATTCATACCTTTCATCACTTCGTGAACCACCGATTGGAAGCACGTCAACTGGTCATTTCATCTCATGAATCTTCACATTTATGCACAATACACTTACATCACAGTATTTTCTTTCATCACAATCTCGTTTTGTCACAGTTGTCACAGTTGTCACAGTCTTTTCCCTTCTCACCATCACTATCATTTCCCTTCCCCATCCCCATATGTATAAGGAATTAGCTGACACTCTATAGATTCCTATGTCACTCATCCCTCACTACTCCCAATATTGATAAGTGGATATTATCAATGACCTCCTTAGGAAAGATTTTCCATACCATCAATTACTAGGAGGATTCCTAGATACAAGAAAAGCAATGAAAGGATTACAGAACTACTAACCAGGACTAGAAGTATATATTAAGAAAATTCATAACTCAACAACAATCCTAAGATACCACGAGACCATCTGAATCACCATCTCTGACCTAGTTGTCAAATTTTATCATTCAAAGGTACTAGCTAGACTGAGCTACAGGATCGAACACAATGTGAAGGTACGCTAAGTAACGCTATAGAAATAAACCAAGCCTCCTAACCGATACTGTAGAGTGTTTTGATTAAACATGGTCTCATCTAAATGCAAACTTCCCTGCAATGAGTTTTCACCAAGGATAATTGATTTGAAGTAAGAATATCGATATAGATTCCCCTAAGGCGTTGTGTTCTCTAGAAATTCCAGATAACCTCATTTTCATACCAAGAAAGGGATCAGACCCGAACATATATTTTGCTAACGTGATGACAAATTTCAACGATAAACCATTTCAGGACTTAAGTTAGTTTGAATATCTACGCGTGTAGTTTTGCCTAATACCCACCAATAGACATTATTCAAACGTGTTAGACACCTATGCATTTGTGCAGACATACCTACCTGGCTATTTTATCCTCTTAATACTTTCACTTTTAAATGGATTTTTCTCCAAACTACCGTTATACAAAACATATATCTTGTAAGAAATACTTTTCTGAGGCACTTATTTTGATAAGCAAATTTCTTTTGGTTAATCTTTACAGATCTATTAGATGTTAAGAAGTTTTAAACATCAATCTTTAGTAAATCATACTATCCACCTTATGTTGAAAATAGTCCTATCTTGCATAACTACTAAATTTTGAAACATCAAGAAAAATGTTACTTAGAATGCCGTTTGCTTAAAGTTGCAAATTCATTTATTCAGGAAGGTTTATGAATAAAACACACAAACTCAAAACAAACTTTGAAAATCAATCACTATATTACATCACTTATACATTTAGAATTTCGTGATTTGATAACATAGAGCTTGGGAAAAATCTTAGTAATGGAGACTAAGCATCGTAGGTGGAGAAAGACTCAATTCATGACATTCCTGCAGAGGATCACAACCTTATCCTAATCTATTATTTTCAATAACACCCTTTGACTGACTTAACCTTGTAAGTGTTTCCACAAGATTCACGATATCCATTTCAATTATTCCTAATAGAGGAATTTAATTTACCTCAAACTCCTAGCGATTACATTAAAATTCCTTTGGAATTACACCACCTATCATCTGCAGACTAATGGTCAGAATTAGAGAACGATTCAAACATAGGAAGATATGTTCAAAGCATGAGTGATTGACTCTAGAAATGGTTGGACTAACCATTTACCATAAATCAAATTCAGTTGCAACCCTAGTTATTGCGCGAGCGTAGAGACTACACCATTTGAGGTACTCTATGGTCGAAGTGCCAACATCCATTAACGGATTGAAATTTGGAAAAGCCCAACTCACTAGTCCAGTAAGCATTCATGAAATAACCAGGAATTTCCTACAAATCAAGAATCAGTTACAAGTTCGATAAGTTGTAAACCCTTAGAATTTCAAGTTGGTGGCAGGGTTATGTTGAAAGTTCTGCCTAGGAAAGGCATGATACCATTCAGAAAAAAATTAGAAAGTTAAACCCAATATACACTGGACCATTTAATATTTCAGACAGAGTAGGCCTAGTGGCAGTCAGACTTGAGCCATGTTAGAGAACAGTAGGTTACACAAACATGTTTCACGTTTTCCAAATCTCGAGAAATGTCTTTTAGATGAGTCACCCATGACTCCATTGGAAGGAATCCAACCCAAAGACAAACCTAAACCTTGTAGGAGAACCAGTAGAAATCATGGACCGTAAGGTCGAACAGTTGAAGCAGAGTCGAATTCCTATCGTGAAAGTTCGCTGGAATTCTCAAAGAAGTCCCGAGTCTACTTAGGGTACGAGAGGACTAGATGCGACTCAAATATTATCATCTTTTCACCAATACCACTTTAGAGACCAACACAAACTGAACTTCGGGACGAAGTTCCTTTTAGAGGGGAAGAATGTCACAACCCGTAATTTCATGTCCTTTTTCATATATCGAAATTTCATTATTTATTTCGAAAAGTTACTATTCATTTTTACTATTCACTATTACTATTCACTTTCACTACTCATTCCCGAAATTTTTATTTCATATTCTCGTAAGTTAAACTATTTTAACAATAATCCAAGAGATTGGCACTCGTCGGATCATTTCTGCAAAAATCACGAAGCCGTGTCCGAGATTTACTTTTAGGTTTAAACGTCATTCTAGCATCCCGATATGTCCATAATACACTATAAACGATAGAAATATGATTTTCTCTCATTTTACGACAATTCAAAAATTTTTGGAATTTTACGTTTTCCAGTTCAGCGTTTTACGCGAATTACGCGTTTTAGACCCGCGTTTCCAGTTTTAACAGCGTTTAAGCAACTCGATGGAACTTACCATTCATTTTATATTTTATTATGGAGTATATTAACAATTTTAGTCATTCTTTCAAGTTTCATATTTTTACGATACCCGGATTTACGTTTTGTGGTTTAACCATTTACAGTTAGCAATTAACGGAACCAAAACTGACTCCGTAAACAAGATATTATCAAGCTTCCTACATACTCATCTTATCTTTGCCATGTGCCCCCCCCCCCCCCCCCCATCTCCATGATACTTCAACTTGATCACTTAATTACCATTTTGCCATTTGCTTTAGATATTTTCCAATTTCTTTCATTCATTGTACAAAACAAACTAGCAAAAGCTCATCTCTTTCTCTCCTTCTTCATATGATCGGCCATAACCACAACAAGAAGAAGAATCCATCAAACTTTCAAGATCAAGTGATAAACAAGCTCATCTAGTATTCCTTGTTAGGGCTTTAAAAGAAAAACTCAAGATTATTAATCAAATCATCTCCAAACTCCATATATATCAAGTAAGCTTCAAGTAATATTTTTCATCATCTCATACTTTCATTTAACTAGTAACATGATGTATTTTTAAGTTATATTGGCAAACATACAAGTATTTATGTTATTTATACCACTTTACAAGTTTTATGGTTTTTATAAGTATATATAAAGCCTATGATCATCCCTTTGTTATCCTACAATATTTTGTGTAGTTTAGGACCCCATGACACCCTAAGAAGGTGTATGGTAGGATTGAGTAATTGTGGAGTTGATTTGGAGTAGTTTGGTTAAGTTTTGAACAAGTTATAAACTAGAAAAATCTATTTTTAACACTATTAGAAAGTTGCTGTCCATTTTTTTAAAATACAGAAAACTCAAGGGTTTCCGGGTAACATTGGGCTAGAGATTCACAAAATCCTTTCAAAAACGAAGCTTTGGGCGAAAGAACGGATTAAAACGAGTTTATAACGAAGGAGTTATGATTTTTACAAGTTTAACGACGAAAACTATTTTCTGAAAATATTAAGTGCTGTTGCACGATTTTCGATGGACAAAATGAGACATTTAACGTAACCTAGAAGGGCCGATTTACTAAAAATATATTAGTATATATTAATACGAAACCGTGGATATAAAGAACGTAGAAAACAAGCTTATAACGACCAAGATATACACGTTTGAAACCCGACGAAACTCTATTTATTCCATCAGCTTCTAATAGCAAAATATTTCTAAGTATAGAAAAACTACTTTTGTAATACAACATGTTGAGAGCCATTTTTCTTATTGATAAACCCATTTCTGGAAAATTTATATCTTTGACAAAGAGTTAGTTCACCCAGCCTAGTTTTCAAAACATCCAACCGTTTGTCAAAAGGATTTATAACGAATAGCATATGGCCTTCCAAACTTTCCCGAAAACTGCCCAGAATCTGCCAAAACAGCCCAAATACCTTACTTCGCGGCTATTTTTCGTTATGATCGAGACCCGTATGGACAAACTTCAGTTCTATGACTCTTTAGATAAGGTGAAAATATTCCTAAAACTACTGAGCTTCTTTCCTAACTCTTAATATTCACTATTTCGCGACTAGTTTTGCGAGACCATTTTGGTCATATTTTCAAGGTGCGAAAAGTGTCATTTTACTATGAAAATATTATATTTACCGATAAAACACCAAACGAGGATCGTGGAGTACCGTTTCAACGTATTTACATGAAAAGTGGTTATTAACTTAACGAAACGTCAAAAACGTATTTTTCGACGATAAATGTTATTTTCAAATTTCACGAGTGGTATCGATAACATATGTATTTACACGTGTAGCATCATTTCATTTCTTACATTAGATCATATCATTCATATTAGGTTACGGTTAGAGATCGTACCTCATTTCAGTGTATCCAATTTTGTCATCATAGCTATCGCACCAGGTGAGTCATAGCCCCTACTATTTTAATTGTTTGATAAACTCTTTAGGGGGGGGGGGGGGAATACATGCTTAAATACTTGATTTATACTTTCACAAGTCCTCTTAACTATTTACATATTTCTGTGAGTTTTCATAGCCCCGTTTTTAATTCAAGATTCTGATTTCAAATCCCACGGGGGAAGAATACATAGTATCAATTATTTTTGTACATGCTAAAGTATTAAATTCTATACATTGCTTAAGTTATCTATTTATCAAGTTAAGTCCCCTTTTATTATCATGGACCGTTAATTTGCCTTTAAGCGGGAGTGAGTGAATAGATCTATTGAGGGTGACTCCTCCATCCGTGATTGGGTTGCTCCAACAGGGAACGGATGCATTTCATGTCTTATCAATTTTGAGTGCCTGATAAACACTCATGTGGGCCAATTCTATTATGTCTAGCTTCTGGGTCATGACCTTAAGTGACAATGTAGTATTATTTTGACATCATGTCACCTTACTTTATACTTGTGGCTATTGTACATACGAGTTAATTTATATAACCTCATTGTCGAGAATTGTTTATATAGCGGTATTGATACAATTATCTTTGAATCTAGATACAAGTATTTCTTTTGTTCATGTAAACTAGATCATATTTGGCAGTGGGTCGTAAACACACAGGTTACAAGTCTTGTATGGACGGGACTTGGAACTGAGTGGATTTACGATGCCTTTGCTGGGGAAATCTTTATGCAAATGTTTTACATTACATACTTGTTCACTAAACTCTATGAACTCACAAACCTCGTGTTAAGACTTTAGCATGTATTTTCAGGTATTAAGCAATGGTACGCTACTGGAGGTTTTGGCAGGGCATGGCATGTGTAACACCCCCAATTCATGGATGCAGCGGAATTCAAACTGGGTGTTACTCGACGGCACAATAGTCACAATAATAGAAAACGAACTCCAATTGAGTCGTTTTAAAAGATTTATCATTCAAATGGTATAAATATCAGAGATTTACAAAATGAGGTCCCAAATGGTTCCATGTTTACAATGAATAATAAATGTGTTTTTGAATGATAATAAAATTTATAGCCCTCTTGAGTATCCGTGTCCTTCCGTGCCATCCTTGATCGTCATGAACCTGAAATACATGCTTGAGAGGTCAACACAAAGGTTGAGTGATATTCATAGAGTTTGTTAAATCGATTGAACACAATATGTTGGGAGTGTGAGTTATAGGCTCACACCAATGTTTGGAAAACAAAACAGGTAGGCTACGTTATTATACGCCCGGAACATGTATTATACACTAAGCTTATGACACCATAACGTTAACGTGTACCAATATCGATCGGCAGATTTATCCCGGTAGGTACTTTGCTAACATACCTAAATCTCAAATATTATTGCATTTGTTTGAACTTAGTCAATACAAATGGGATTCGTCAATCCCAATAGGCCTATTAATAATATTCGCGCTCACTATTGCTAGTGACTAAATGGTTCATAATAAAGGATCTTGGTTTAGCAAGGTTGGTACTTAGTGATAATAAAACAATCAGGTAAGCATACAATTTAAAAACATTGTGCTCGGTTAAAAATAGCATGTATTCCCCCCAAGGGTTTGTAAAACAATTAAGTAATGGAAAGTGGGGCTATGAACTCACCTTAAGTAAGATAGCAAGTAATGAATGTAACGGTTGAATCATGAAGGTTTCTACGAGCAACCTATAATCGAATGTTGCGACTTAGGTTCGGAGTAAAGAATATGAAGTAGTGCCTATATATATATCTTGCATTATAGTCCATGATGTGGTATGATGTATATTGTAAGTCCTTGAAAGAAAAGATTCATGAAACATGTATGTTTTGTATATCGTTTACTACCGTTCGGGCCGACATAATTCAGAAGTCATGTTAGTAAGCGTTCGAGGAGCCAGGACACTTTAACTCGTAAATCCACAACTCAACTCGACGGCTTACATAATGAACTCCTCACATGAGGCTCCCTACTATTGTAGTAGTTGATGAAATATATAGATATAAGTTTGGATCCGAAAATTACATGTCCAATAGTTGAATAAACTTAGGAAAGTTTATTTGTACATGAAGATTGTTATTAGGGTAAGTTTCTTATAACTTGTATGACAAATACTTGTATGTTCTCATGGTTCCTTACATGGAGTAGATCCAAATTGCTTGTTCATGTTATCGCCTAATTCATTGTTTCATGTTTACGCCTATGTAAGTTGTTATGGTCATTTCGTCATGGCCTAGCCATGACCTTTAGTCCTTGTTTCAAGGTCATGAGACACAACCTTGGCTCTAGCTATGGTGGTGGTCTTGTTTATAGGTCATAATAACTCTTGTTCCTTTTAAAGTATAACCATAACTTAGTGACTTATTATATGTAAATAGCTGTTAAGAAATTGTGAAATATCTTACTCAGAAAGTGTTTTCAAGGCTCGAGCCTCTTTGTCCCTGAACGAAAACGGCGTTCCGGACAACTTTCGTGTTTTAAGTTTTTGATGAATCGGACCAGAAGTATGACTTTCAAAAAGTCAGAATGCGATTCAGGAAGGTTTAGGCAGTTTTGCCGGAAATCTTTGGTAACTTCAAATGGGCGTAACTTTTGACTCATATACTCGTTTTAGGTGGTTCAAATTGCTATGGTTTCCTTGTTAAGTCCTCTACTGTAATATGTAATGATCAAATATCATATTTTTACCATTTTGATCAGGTTATACCAACAAAGTCACTAGTTTACTTGTTTTATGAACTTGTCTTATCAATCAATAACAATAACTTGTTTTGGTCATTTTTATACATCATGGACATGATAACAAGATAATATATAGCACAAATAATATGTAAATAACATGAACATGATTATTTAACAAGAATCAAGTTAGGGTTTGGCTCACAACTTTTGGCTTTCAAAGATGAAAGGAAGTTAACATGTAAGGATAGGACTTTGATAGACTTGCTTCAACCCATTTCTCTTCATGCAATCTTTCTACCCTTGGTATTCTTGAAAGATGGATGATGAAGGTTTAGGTGAATTGAGTGGATTTAAACTCAAGAGAAATCACCAAGTATATGAGGTTATGGAAGTGTTTGATGAATGATAACCTATCTAGGGTTTCAACCTTGAAGAATCACTTGAATCATGCATGAAACTTGGAAGAGAATTAGCAAATGGAATGGTGTTGGTGTGTATGGAAGTGGACGGCAACAAGGGAGGGATGGGGGCTTTTATAGGGTCTTAAGGAGGTTACTTGTGTTGACTTGTCAACCCTTGGAGGCCAAGTTCAACACATGTAAGCATCCAAGAGTACAATGCATGAGATCTTTCCACCTAGTGTGAATCCCCCCCCCCCCCTATGGCGGTTTGCAAGGCTTGGAGAGCAAGGGTGTGGACTTTTCTTGGTATTATCCAAGATACTTGGTTAGTTTTGACTCCGGGAAATGCCAATCGTAAATGATTAAGCCTCAAAACGTAAAACCGGGTGTCGTAAAATTATGGAACTTGAAAGTATTGATAAACATGTCCATATGTCCCATAATAAAATATAAAATGAGTGGTAGGTTCCATTTGGGTGGTAAACCCTGCTAAAAACTGGAAACACGGGTCTAAAACGCGTAATACGTAAATCATACGAATATTGCGTAAAATTGAGAAAAGTAAAATGTTACTTTTCTAATGTGATAAAAATGATTTAAAATGACTTATAATGTCTAGACTGGGCTCAGTCTAGTGTCGGTTGGTATTAAATGTCTTTTAGACATCAAACCGTAAGCCTAAAAATCACGAAATGACTTATAACATCAAGGGATGATTTTTGGTCAATGGAGGAGGGAAAGAACATGCTGACTTTTTCTAAGAAGTTGAAAACTCAAATAGTCTTAGAAATGCGTTTTGTGTTTCTCACGGTTAATCGCCCATACGGTTAAGCGTGCTCATGCGAGAATAGTACAGGCTTGGGTGACCTGCTGGGAAGTTTTTGGTCATGTTTTTCTCAGTCACGATTAATTCTCAAATAAATCATGAGTGTGTCAAACATTTTTCTGATGCGGGGTCACTTAACGCGGTCGAGTTTCGTTGTACGTAGAATTTCTGAATGACGTTTTACCCTAAAACGTGTAATTCCTTAATAACTTTCACGAAAATGATCTGACGAATGTCAAACATTTAATTTGCCATGGAAATGATTTATCACTCGAGAATATCAAATAAAAATCAACTTTCGGGAAAGTTTCGGGAAAAATGAATAGTAAAAGTGAATAGTGAAATTTTCCGGGAATGGTAATTAACCTGAAATTGCGAATTGTTACAGCATGGTCATAGAAGACTCTGATATTCATTTGGGGACCGTTTAAACTATTTTAAGGGCCTACTTCCGCACTACTTTTAACGATGTAAATTCAATACTTTTGGTTAAACGATTTTATTCTAAATGATTGAAGTGAAAACCATTTTTGTACTTGTGTTGAGATACCAATTGAGTTACACCCCAGCTACATGTATGCTTCCACTGGACCCGATTTTGGGGGTGTGATAACTTGTAACAATAAGCAAGCTGATGAAATATGTTTTCAGCTCAGCAAGATCATTGGCTGGAAGTTCGACGCCTCCTAATAGGCCTCGACATAAAAGCATGGGTGATAGACTGAAATTCTTTATGTCGAGCAAGATCATGAAGCTATTGGACAATCTTCTCATTTTGATATTTTGGTTGCTTTGGAATTCATTCGTTTGTTTGTGGTTCAAATTTTGTTATGGAAAGCTTATAATATTTCTTTTCTCTACAGTTAAATCCAGCTCTATATGTTTTGAGGGAGCGCATACGGAATGCATAGAATACTTGTGGGAAGATTTTCAATTATTGGATGCATCTTTATGTTAAAGTCTTGTGTCATCCTCTTAGTAGCATTGTTTTCAGTGTTTATTATTTTTTTCCATCCTTATATGTATTAGACATTATCTAATTTTAAATTTTATGATTGGGCAGTAAGCTTTCAAGTGAAGCCCTTAGAGAGGCGATTACAAGCATCACTGCTGATGCCAAGGAAAAAAAAAGTCCGTAACTTCATAGAGACCATTGAGCTCCACATTGGTCTCAAGAGGACAAGCATTTTTCTGGTACCATGAGGTTGCCTCACATTCCACGTCCTAAGTTTAAGGTTTGCATGCTTGGAGATAGGGTCAGCAACAGCATCAGGAAGTAAATATTCTTCTTAGCCTTTTCTTATTGAAGCTAAACTTTTGCTATCCATAATCTCCTGATATCAGTCAAGCTGCTTCTTTTATGATCCTTGGATTTGCATGATCTTCTTAATAGTTGACACCTTTTTGCTTCTTTCGAATCAGTACCCAACGGGTAACGGGTCAAATGGGCACGGGCTTAAACGGGTACGGGCTTAAACGTGCACGGGCCAAACGAGCACATGTTATACGAATCGTTTTAGAAAAGACATATAACAAAAAACAAAAAAAAAATTCCTCAAGCCCAACAACTCATTTATATTTAAATAACTATTTTATCTATAAGTTTTTCATTAAAAACCAATGTAATGTACTCCAATTAAGAAAAAAAAAACATGTGCCTCATTTGTTCTGCTAATAGGTGGCAAAGAACGATCTAACTTCGGATTTAATTTTAGAAGGAAGCGAACTACTCGCTTTAGATGTGAATGGCTTCGGAAAAGATCAAATATGGCATTGAAACGTAATTCTGTATTCTTCCCACTTTGCTTAACTTTATTTTCATCTAAAAGGATGTTTAACGTTTATCTAAAGGTTGAAAGACCCAAACACTATGTTAATTAGGTGCCGTAGAAATAAGGTGTTGGATTAGGCTACAATAGCAATAAGGAACATTTAGATCAGATTATGATAACTTTAGTTTCATGATATTATAAAACTTTTTGTAACATAAATATTGCTTATACTATCCAACATTATCAAGTTGTATATTTTTCTTTTGCATTTTTGTAGGCACAGTAGCTGCTAAGGAGTTTCTCCAAACAGGGTTGCTCTTCGTCCTCCTGTTCATGTTGGCTACTCAAAACCATCATACTCAAAACAGTCATATTCAAGTAGAAGGGTTCAGATTCTTATTATGGCCAAAGTAGTCACGTTCGTACGGCTCCTTATTATGATCAAACAAGTTCCTAGAGCACTGCCCCACCTGTTCCAAGCTCCCCATCTCTTCCAAGCTCCACATACGACAATCAGGAAATTTTATATCTCTACTCATATATATAGAAAAGAGCCAATTTGGATTGTGTTTTATTGATAATGCTAATGGGTAGATACAATTTTCGCTAAAAAGGCTAATGGACGATATGTTACAAAGTCCCTTAAATGATGTTCAATTATTTGTCAACCAAAAGATACTTGACAATGATGGATTCAGTGACTAATTTAGGTCATCAAAACCTAGAGTTGGCAAGACGAACGTATTAGTTAACAGGTCTAAATGGTTGGAGCAACATCGAGCATTTTGGCATGTTAAATGGAAGAGGAACATGCTTTTATCAATGCTATACAATCTCATGGCATTTCGAGTAAAGACGGTCGAGGGCTTCAACATAATTAAAATGTTAAATCTTTAAATTCATAAAGGTACCACTTTGATTGCTTACTTTTTGAATTTTACACGATCATTGATATGTCAAGGTAGGGAAAGGAAAGCGAGTAATCCAAAAGTCAAACCTAACATGATAATTCTTTTGTTTTTTTAATTTATTACTCTATAATAACAAAACAAATGTTCTTGAATGCACAAAGTAGAAACATCGCAGTAAGCTTGGACCAGAAGAACAAAGGGATGCAGACGCAACAAGTACCAAAAGGAATGGTCCCGTTCAGATAGCTAGATATGCACATCCTGAAAAGACACATTCGAGTGTTGGTTATACCAATAACTTATTTTTCGTTAACTTAAGTTTTTTAACGATATTTATATGGCTTGCTCGCCCATCAAACGGGCTATGCTTTGATACTTTGTTCTTGCGTACCATTTTGAAACTTTTTTTCTCTCATATTCGATAACTATTTATTTCTTTTCGTTCTTATTTTGCTAAACCGGCACCTGTTCAAGTTTGCTTCGGTATGACAATTAATAAAAGTATAGGCCAGACATTGTCTAAAGTTGGGTTGTTTTCTCTCATGGGCAACTATATGTTGTTGACTCAAGTGTCAAGAGCAGGAAGGGTTTGAAGATTCTATATTGTGATATAGATGGAAAATATACAAACTCAATGACGAACGTTGTGTATAAAGAAGCTTTATTTCGTATTTGATCTCAAAACATATATTTTTTAATGGCATACCATTTATTAGGTTTTCTTCTCCTTTATATGATTACCGTTCACTTCTTTCTGTTCTTTAATCAGTGTATAAATATTTCACAACATTTGTAATTAATTAACCGTTACTTAATTTATTCTTTGAAAAATCACAAGGTATATATGCATTATTTTCCGTGACATAATACTATCCAAAGAAGAATTACAAGTCATGTCTGCCCATCGGTCGGGCTTTGAAATAATTACCATATCAGTAAGATACAAATGTTAGTGTTTTTGACCAATGACTCTCTACAGCTGGTATTGAGGCATATAACGTGCTCCTCATTTGGTAACTAATCTTTGTTCCGATTCATTAAAAAACAATGACCTTTTAATTGATTAGCTAAAGGAGCAGTTGGATACGGTTAAGTGGGACTTTCTTATTATGCAGGCCGCTTCTCGGTTGCTTCATTTATCAACAGCAACTGTGGATTTTATACACAAGTTTATGGCCATGAAATACATTAACTATGGGGCTGCAATTAGTGAGGTAATTATATTCCATAAGGTTACCTTATTATGTGTTACTTTGACATTTTCACGGTGTCATAGCCAGGTTTCCAGGAGATTAGTGTTCCAACGCTTTTATACTCAAACGATAAAAGTATTGTTCATTAGACCATAACACAATGCAAAGATAGACAGATTATATATCTTGAACGAAAGATATACAGATTATATTGGAGATAGTGTATTTTCTTTTTGAACAAAAAGTAACTTTTAACTTTTAATATGTCTTTAGTTTTGTAGTTTTTTTTTTTCTTTTCGAACTTTCATTTAAGCTTGAATTGATAACACTTTTTCGAACTCTCATTTAAGCTTAAACTGATAACAATAGACCCTTTTTTAGGTATCCAATGTTTTCAACCGTACGTTGCAGCTACACACCATGTTGTTCAGCAACGTTAAATAGATGTATACTTTAATACGTCTTTTGAGTTTTCAACCATTTCAATTAAAATGTCCACTTTCAAACCATTTTTTACCACCCTTCTTTTGATAAAGAAAAATATGTTAATGATAATTATAAGTCATACCCACCACTCGCATTGGTATAGTTTTGTATTTCAAACATAATTAACTTTATATTGCTACTGTATATGATATTAGTGAGGGTTATTCTAGACTTAAGTTCCTTGCTACCTTTTATATGCTTAAATGTCATTCTTTTAACTTCTGTCATTGCATATTATTAGATGATAAAATAACTTTTTTAATATAAAATTTTGGAATGTGTTTTTATTTGTAGGTAAATGTTTGGGCTTTTAAAAATCTTTGTATAATAGACAATTTTTAACACCAATATTTAGCTAAACAAAAAAATGTTAACAATAATTATAAGTCATGCCCGCCCATCGGTAGGGCTTAGAAAGCTAGTATATATATATAATGTATCTTTATTTTCAGAACCCTGTTAAGTGCGGGAACTGCGAGAACTCCAATTTTGCATTAGAAAACATGCATGTTTATATAAAACATGTATGTTTTCTTACATACACCGTAATACACATACATGCGTAACATACATGTTCGTATAAAACCCTGTTAAGTGCAACATGTCAATGCAAAATGGTTTTACATGAACATGTATGTTACGCAGGTATGTGTATTAAGGTGTATGTAAGAAAACATACATGTTTTATATGAACATGCATGTTTTCTAATGCAAAATTAGAGTTCTCGCAGTTCCCGCACTTAACATGGTTATGAAAATAAACCCCCTATATATATATATATATATATATATATATATATATATATATATATATATATAATAGCCGAGTACCCGCGCCTGGCGGCAGCGGTGTCTAGTATCAAATATATTTTTGACGGCGATTAATTATTTTTCAAAAATTTGTATTTGTAGTGTTATAAAATCCTTTCCGAAAAACTGTTTTGTTGGTGGCATGATTGGTTAGCCGCGAGAATGTATATCTTACAACAAAATATGTTAGTGTCGTAGTGTGAGCAAGCGTCTTCTAATAACACTGATTTTAAGTTGCTTTAGCTGATTAGTATTGTAACAATCATAAATTCGACCTTTTTATCTACTAATAGTCAAGTACGAGCCCCGACCATAACGGTGCCGTTGCACGGTGCATAGTAGCATAGCTTTTGTCAAAATTTGTTTACGTTGATCGATGTTAGCGACGACGGTGCATAGCTTTTGTCTAAATTCGTTTACGTTGATTTGTTGGCGGTTGAGTCGCTATGATTCGTTTACATTGATTTGTCGTCTAAATTCGTTTACATTGCCCGGTGCCCAGTTTTTTACTTTTAGACAAACTATTATGCCAACAGCCGTGTATGATTTGTTGGCGGTTGAGTCACACTTCCATAGTTTAAGTGCGAAGTTAGGACCGACTATTTTGTTCTTTCGCATGTGTATATTAATGTCATTTATGTGTGTATATTCATGTTGTGGCAATTTTAACATATTGTCTCACATTATTTTCCTTTACAAATGTTCATCTAGTTCAAGTACTTTTTGCTCACAAATTTTCATTATTTTCCTTTACAAATTTTCATCTAGTTCAAGTACTTTTTGCTCATAGATTTTCATATATTAAGATATTTAATATACAAATTTTGTACTAACTTATAAAACTTTTTTCACTCTTTTTTCATGTTTAGGCACATTTGAAATTCTTGGTGGTTCTCATGTAAGAAAAGATTCAAAGGAGATGTTGGTTTTTGTGTCCAAGCTCTCGAATTTTTCAAAAGTTGTCACATTTTGGCATTTTGCTTTTGACTAACATAGTCGTAGACTCCTTGCCTCCTTGGGTATGACTCTTTTATTCCCCAATTGATTAGTCACCATCTAGTTTCTAGAGTCTATCAAATATGTTAAAAAGTTCAAATTAAAAATTCAAACATCTGTTTACAACTTTCACACAAGTTTCAATGTAGAGTGTGGTTCCCGATTCATCAAAGCGCAACATTTGAATTTTCATTTTTTGTTGCACCAGGTTCCATCTTATTTTCAATTTCATGATTAAGAAACAAATGAACCTCATACTTTTTTTTTTTTTTCATAAACAACACAAAGATTTGACTCCATATCCAAAGAATTAAACTATAACCTGAAAAGTTAAAACCTACGAATTTCAAAATAAATCTCTACCGAAATAAAACTTAAACATCATCGATTCAAACATGTGTTTATAAATCACCTCAAACTTCATTCACAATTCTCAATATCATTACCCTCAACTAATTTGTTTTTTGTTAATCAACTATCAAATTAACAAATTAAGGCCTAAAAATATACTCCGTAAAGAACACTCACAGACTTTGAATATAACCAAAAATAGTTTAGAGTAGGCCTCAAAACATCAGTTTCTTGTGGTCAAACTGTCATCAAACAAACTTAGCCAAACACCCCCTTAACCTCAAAAACATAATTGACCTTGACAAATATCTAAAAGAAAGCTGAAAATCCAAGCAACTTTAGATCCAACAAAAAACATTGAACACTTGAACAAAATTGTTAAAAATTCGTAATTCAAGAATATCATGTGGCCTCAATTTTCCGATCAAAAACTATCATCGACCTAAAAAACACTAAGGCATAAAATACAGGTAGATGGTAAGATCGTGTTTTGATCGCCAGAAAATTACAAAATGCCTAACCAGCAGCGAGATCTCAGTTCGAGAACCAAAAATTACACACCTCAAAAACAAATCAACAAAACCAGCGGCCACGTTTTTATCTATACTACTATATAAATCATTTAAGTTGTGGGCTTCACAAAAAATTAAGATAAGGAGCTCCAATTATGGAGTTACATGTGTCACTTATCACCTTTATTTTTAAATTGAAATATCTTATCTATTTTTTTTTAATGATCTAATTTCACCATATTTTCTAAAATTTTGTGCTCTTTAATTCAACATCCATTTTGATATATTTTTATAAGTTTTTAGTTTTTCCATTTTTAATGGGTTATTTTGTCCAAATTTTTACAACTTTAACCTTTATTTGAATCAACACAAACTTTCGTCAAAATTATAACTTTTGGGGGAGATTTTGACGAGTAAAAAATTGTGAGGGTCTTTATGCAAGAATAATAAAGTCACGGGAAAGTTACGAAAAACCCAAACAAACACATATAATGAACACATATACTTTCGGAGTGTTGTGTAATGAACTCATTAAGTAGGTACGGAATTGGGAGAGTTAGATTAGCAATTCATTTATTATATTTCTATTATAACTATATATTTTTTCAACGCCGTTGTGCGCGAGTATCTAACTATTTTCTATAAAGTTTCACCGGCACCATTTTACCATATTCAATCCCTTCACTCCATAGTCTTTTCTCTATTACCTGAATTAAAGAGAAGAACATTGTTAGTAGAAAAAAAAAATATATTAGTTGTTTGTGTTTAAATTATTTCATGAGATTAAAACTTATTTTTATCATTTCCAGCAAGTTATAAAAGAAACTTAGAAAAAAAATTGATTTTTTTTTAAATTGAAAAAACAATAGCAGGGTATGGATGTGTTTCTTACGAATCTTGTAATCATGGTTTCAGTTTCCGTTGATACAACCAAATTCGGTCTGGTTGAGCAGATTTCTGGCATCCGATCTAAAACATAAACCATATGAATTTTTAGATCTTCAAAAAATCATACCAAGATGCTTAAAAAAAAAAAAAGAGCTTCATACCGTGTTTAAACATTATTCGGTGTCAGTTTTTTTAGGTGTGGTTCGTTGGTTTATTGTTTGTGGTGGTGACGGCGGCTGATTTACATAATGGTGGCGGTGGATGTCAAAGAGAGAGGGTGCCAGTTTGTGTTTTAGGTTTACAGAACATGTGTCTTTTTTTTGTTTTATACGTGTGTCTTTTTAGTTTATATATGAAATAGGTCCGGGTGTTGAATCTTAAAATTTAGGCTCGTCATTAGGTTTGGAGTTAGGCATTGGATATGCATGTTTTATATGGGAGTATATATATATATATATATATATATATATATATATATATATATACAAATCGAAATAAATTATGTAAAGAGTTATTGTCTGTTTTGAGTCCACGAGTTCGGGTCGTTACTCCTGAATTTTTATAATGATCAAAATGTCCAATTATTGTCTAAACATCACAATTTTAGCCTGTCGAGGCCACTTCGGGACTAAAAAGTCTCGGTGGCCCTCGGTTTAGCTCAAAACATCACAAGTATAATAATCAAGCTCACAAGTCAATAATAGTCATAATTATTTCTTGGCCGGCTAGTCTTAACAGCACGAGACCTCTTAATCAACTCCAATCATTTTCAACATCGCCAAAACAATACTATCAACAACTACAAGTAAATAACAACCTCAAAATCAAAACGTTCCTGGTCGAGACCCTAGTGGTCTCGGCTCGTCTACATGGCAGTCCACAACCACAACCCATCACAATAACAACAATGTAACACCCCAATTTTTCACTAATCGTAGCGGATAAAGTGTTTGCGGTATTACTTCATAGAATCACAGATACAGTAATAGAAAACGACTCGAAAAGAGACGTTTTGGAAATTTAGTTATCATTCATAATTATCAGAGTTTTAATTATAAAAGATATACTTTTATTTTTGATGAGGTCCCAAAAATCTAAGTGTTAGGTTGTGTTTGAATGATAACCATGAAAAGTCCTCCGAGTTCAGTACCTCCTTCTGCCATGGATCCATAGAAGTAATATACCTAGAATACATGCTTAAAAAGTCAACACTAGGTGTTGAGTGAGAATCATAAGTTTAGGGGTTAGTGAATACAAGTTCCCTGGGTTCAGTTGTTACACCCATCTAGGAAAATGTAGGTTTTGTCATAATTGTGATGCATGTACAATTATCAGGAGTGTAGTATGTTGCACTAAGCTCATGAACCACACGTTAACAATCCGGGTCATGGGGTCTGCAAACCAAACCATGAGGGGATGGGAATGATAACTTGCCAAAGTTAAACCTTCAGTGGGTTCAAATATAGTACTTATTGGTACCACCTAGTGGGATGTTAATACCAACGGGAGTTGTCAAACTCCAATAGATCTATCAACTATATTCGCGTTTGCGTGGGTAAAATATCCCAAACGATTAGATTCATGAATTTTGTTTATGTAGTGGTGGCAGTTAGTTTACTTGTGCAACAACCAAAGAAAAAGTCTTAATTGTATTCGGTTTTAAGTAAAGCATTTTGCATGTATCCCCCTCACAGGGTTTATAAAGCATTTAAAGTAAAAGTATTTTTAAAAAGTGTGAGGCTATGAACTCACCTGGGTTTAGAGTAATCTAAGTGATGCAAATAGTGACTCGGAAACTAGACCGCCTTACTTACGTATCCTAGTGTGTTGTTGGTTTTGGATGTATGTCAAGCTTTAGTTATCATGTTTAGGTTTCTCAAGTTATTGTTTTTAGGTTTGTTAATGTTTTATATATAACATAACACCGTTCAGGCCATTGTAATTCAGAAGTATATGACTCCTCACATGAAGCTCCCTACTATTGTATTATGTTATCAACATAATACCGTTCTGGCCATCATAATTTAGAAGTTAATACTCCTCACACAAAACTCCCTATTATTGAGTTATGTTGTTATTAGGGTTTAGTTATAATTATATCACCGTTCAGGCCATCATATCTCAGAAGTATATGCAATAATCGTTCGAGGAGTCAGGGCACTTTAATTCGTAAACCCAACAAACTTGTCAAAACGAAATATCCACATAGTACTCCTCATATGAAGCTCCCTAGTATTGTGTTATGCTTTTAACTTTATTTAGGTTTAATACTTATATGACATTTTCACTTTTTACCCTTGTAGTATGTATATTTACGTTTTCTACCCTAAATTTATATTACTTATATTATTTATACTAATAACTATCTATACTAGAAACAACTAGTCCCTAGACTTCTATATTTTAAGTAACTAATCTTAGAGTCTTAAGTTTTCTATATTTACCATTTTAGACCTTTAACTTTATAATATTTACATTTTTAGTCCTTTTTAGTTTATACTTATTTTAATATCTATCCTAGGGTTTTAATATTATGCAAAACTAGTTCTTACACTTATAACTTCAAGGAAATGTCAAAAACAGTCCTTAGACTTTATAATTTCAAGAATTTATGATATATACCCTTATGCATGTAAAGTTTTGCAAAACTAGTCCTAATATGCATGTAACTTATATTTTATCTAGCAACTAAGTTTTCTAGCCTATGTTTTACTTATTTTAACTTATCTAGGTTATTTATAACTAGTGTATGACCTATAGTAATGACTTATAGCATGCATGCAAGTATATGACTCGATCTAGGGTTCTAAAACGTAAACTAGTAAATGAAATAGTTCAAGGCTCATGCAAAGGTTCCTAAGTTATCTAAGGCATCCTAAATCTATCCTAAGACAAAACTAAAGCTAAATAGACTAATATGTAAGACTTACTTGGCTAGGGGAGGGTTTACGTGAGGTTTAACTAGGGTTTGGGTTTTCTAGGGCTCGTATCAACTCAAACCACAACACAACTCGACCAAAGCTTTGCTACTCGACTACAAGGTCTTCTAAGGACTTATTACTACTGAACTAATGTAAGGTGAAGAGAAGAAAGGGTGTGGTTTGGAAGTGAAGGCGTATGAGGGGTATTTATACCCTCGTTAAGGCGGTTAAGGGTGGAAACGGGGTATTAGGTGTCGATCTGGGGGAGGGGTGAGCAAGAAAAGCTAGTGGTGGTTGTGTAGGGCCTAGAAATGACAGGGACGAGCTATAGAGGTAGCTAGGGGGCAGAGTAGGACGGTAGTAGTGGTGGTTTAGCCGTAGAGGCGGTTTGGTGTAAGTAGCTTACAAGGAGGTGATGCACCTCCTTGCTTGGGTGCTTGGAGGTTCTTGTAAGCTGCTTAGGGTGTTTAGGGATGGTTTAGGTTTAGTGGTGGTTTAGGGTGGATTAGTGGTGGATTAGACAAGTAGGTGATGCACCTACTTGTGTGGGTGCTTAGAGGTGTTAGGGTGTGTACTTGGGTATGACTAAGGTGTTAGGGTGCTAGGTTAAGGTGCTTGAGGTGCTTATGTTTAGGTTTTACTTGTTTTAGTTAAGTCTAGACCTAGTTCTACTTATTAAGTGTTTAAGGTTTTACCTAAGGTTTAGTGCCTAAGTTATGTTCCTAAGAGTGTCTAGTGACTAATCCTAAGTCCTAAAGGGTTTATTCTAACTGAGGGTAACTTATGGGAAAGGTTTGGGAAGGTTTGACCAAGTTTTGTAACCTAAATGACCTAAGTGGGTTTAGTGGGAGACTAAGGTTTATCATATGGTTTTGTGCCTAGGTTAGTGTCCTATGGGTATCTAATAACTATTCCTAAGTTCTAAGAGGCTTATACTAAGTGGTAGTGACCTATGGGGAAGTTTTGGGATGGTTTAGACTTAATTCTAGTTATTTATGACCTAGTTTATGGTTTTAGGCTTAAGGGTTTTGTATCTAAGTTCTAAAGGGTTTATTCTATAGCCTAATGGTCCTAAGATATCCTAATATTCCTAAGGAAACTCTTACTTATGCCTTGGACACATTCATACTAGTTTAACTAAGCACATAGGTTCAAATAAGCACATAATCTTACTTAAGTTTTAGTTAGTGTTTATTAGGGTTTTGTGTTATGTTTAGTGTTTTAGATTGTTGAATTACTTATTATGGTGTTGTTATGATTTTATGCTTGACATACCTGGGGTTTATAGGAAGTGAGTGTTGAGTTATTTGGCTTGTGTGGATACGTGAGCAGGTCTAGTGAGTCATGCAAGTAATAATGCATTTAAAATGCAAAAATTTACCTGTGAAATACCTACTATAGGTATTTGTAATGGGAATGATAGTAACGGGTATTTGTGGGTTGTTATAGTCTTACCCCCTTAGAGAAAATCTCGTCCCGATATTTAGACGATTATAGGAGTAAGGGAAAGAATAAGTTGAGAAAATAGAGGAAGAAAAGGATTATCTTCTAATACCAAGGAAAATGATGTGAAAAGAAAGAAGATTTTGCACAAGCGGAGTAGGAATTGCTTGTACAAATACTAGATACTTAGGTTTTTATATCTCATTATTTGCAAATAAAGGCGTCCCAATATTTGAAAACAAGAGCGTATAAATTCTTAACCTATTTGACTTATAACTTTCTCATTAAAATGTAGGAACATCCTAATTCATTTTAAGAGGATAGTCATCATAAATCATCCTTAAGTAGTATCGGTGGAAAATGAAGAGAGTTTTACCATATTTAAGGATATATGGTAAGGGAATATTTTAGAGACATGTTTCAACCAAGATGTCAACTAGTTTTCATCATGGTGGAGACAAGTTCTAGATACGGTAGAGGAATATTCCAGTCATGATTGAGACAAGTTCTGGTCTTGATAGAGACAAGTTCTAATCATGATAGAGACAAGTTCTAGTCATGATAGAGACAAGTTCTATAGTTCTCCGGTTTAGTAACTTGTCACATGGTAGGTTCCCATGTTAAGACTAGAATGACGGATGTAGAAGATCTCATTTTTTGGCAATTTCTTGCAAAGCGAGATTTAATATCATAGTCGAACATAATGAGGATTAAAGTTCGATGTAGATATTCTTACAAGTTCTAACTAATAGAAACTTGTGGTATGACAAGAAATACAAGTTCTAGTTAATAGAACATTGCAGGATGAGGTAGGGAGAGAATATAGAGAGAAGAAAATAGAGTGTAAAATGATGGAGAAATAAAATGAAAGGAAATGGAGTGAAGGATTTTATTGGGTGGAGTGGAGTGAGAAAGGAAAAAGGATGAAATGGAAAAATAGAGGAAAATGGAAAGGAATTTGGGGTAGGTGGAGTGGGGAAAAGTATAGGAGTGGAAAAATGGAAAAGTATGGTTTTAATTTTGTGGAGTGGGGTAAAAGGCGGGAAAATGGGATTTTAAATGGAAAAGTAGGGAAAAGCGGGAGGAGAAGATTTAAACGGTAGAAAGAGAGAAATGAAAAGATGAGATTAAACGGAAGAGTAAGAGTATAGGATACCTGAAGGAGAATATCCTAACGGAGTTTTAGATTTACTAGATTTCTTCCCAGAGTTTTGTTTTCCCCCCTAAGGTTCTTCTAGTTTGTTTCCTAACTAATCCTAATTTCTAAGGGTGAAGTGTTTGGTTCCATTGAGGTAGAGGGTTCTAAAGAGGGATTAGGTCTAAGTGTTTTCTTTCCTAAGGGTTGACTAGGTATATCCTTATTCTTAGGTGTAGTTTCAGGTTTTCTCTTTTGTTTTAGGTTATCTATTACTACCATTATTACTATTATTATAAGTATTACTATTCCTAGAAATTTGAAACCAGCTAGGGCACTATCCATAGCATTTCCTAAGTGAAATTTCCTAATGGGTATTCTAAAAATTATCAAATCCTAAGGTATAATCTAAAATCCTCAAGTGTATAGGTATGGGTATCCTAAGGGCTAGGTATGGGTAATCTATGACCTAAATCTACTTATTCCTATAGGGTAGAAGTTTGCTAATATGTCTATCCTAAACTAGGGGTCTAAAGGCTTAGGGTGAGGGTTATCTAATCCTAGGTTTTTCCTAATCTATTTTCTAATCCTAATGTTTTCCTACTAGATCCTATCCTATAGGGGTATCTTTCTATCTATTAGGGTAAGGGTTTTGGTTTCTAATCCTAATAATTCCTAATTTTCCTCAAGGGTTTCTTATTCTAATAATCTAAGGTTTTCTATTCCTAAGTTTATGTTTTCTAGGGTTGTCCTAATGTTATTTCTAACCTCAAGTATGGGAATCCTAATTAAGGTTTTGGGGTTTACTAAGGGGATTGGGGGAAAACTAGCTCGGGAATCATAGTAATATAGGGAATAAAGAGTAGGAATATGCTCATATATGAGGATCATATATTTGCATATGGGATAGTTAGGGGTAGAATCTCTAACTAGAATGAAGATAGCTTAAGAAAGCTAAGGAAAGGAGTGAAGGCTTAGGGATCGGAGGAGAAAGAATTCAGATCTCTATGGTGAAGAAAGAGGATTCTCACCATCGGTAAGAGAAAAGTGTTTTGAAAAGGTTAGGGTAAGGGAAATTTAAAACAGTTTAGAGATTCTATATACCTAAGACATCGGGGTAGGTTTCCTAAGGTCCTAAGGGTAAGGGTTAAGGGTAGGTTATAACAAGTACCCAACTTGTTATGTTTTATGGGTTATACCTAATTTTCCTAAGGGTTTCTATTGGGTTAAGGGTGTCCTAAGGTGAAAGGCATTCCTAAGTCTAGTTATCTAATCTATCCTAATTGAGGGGTACCAGGTAGTTTCTAAATCCTAACTTATTTTATTTATTTCCTATTCTACTTATCCTATGGGCACTAACTATTCTAAGGCATATCTCCTAGGGTTATTTATTTACTTAGGGTTTTCTAAAGTTTCCTAATTTCCTAATTCCATGAGTTAGTGTTTTCTAAGTTTTTCTCATCATTATCTATTACCTTTTCTAGAGTGCAAATCGTAAAGCGGGCAAAGGCTATTTTATGGTGATGTTTCATTTGGTTTTTCTGTATTTTAGCTATTTTAAAACCGTTTTCTTGTAAAGTATTTCTTAAACTACTATAGTCATTATCTAAGTTATTATTATGACCTTTTTCTATCTTCTCTAAGAGATCAAGAAAAATTTCATCTAAGTTATTTAAAATCTCCTCTAATTGGTTTTCCTCATCTTCTAGAGTTAACTTGGAGGGTTTTTCTCCAATTTCATCTTTCCAAGATGGAATGGGAGGGTTTATTAGGTAAGGGGTAGGGTTTAAGGTATAGGGTTGCCTAAGGTCATATCTAGGGGTATATGTAGGGATAGGGTGTTTAGGTATATATGGTTCTCTCGGAAGAAAGAAACCATGGGGTTCTAATCTAGGGGTAGGGAAAAGTGGATGCATAATAGGGTTTATGGGAGGTAGGGGTGATATCTTAGCATAGAAATCTCTTATGTGTTTTAAATGAGGGTTATCTAAAGAAGGGGTATATCCTAAGGGTGAAGATGTATCTAAACTATTCCTATAATCTTCTAAGTTATAGGGTTTAGGGGAATAATCTAGTACATTCGGAGAGGAAAGATCATTCTACGGATGTAGACTAGATGAAACAGGGGTAGAATAGTGGGGAGTAGACATAACTATATAATAAAGAAAATACTGTAAATCATTTAGCAGTTAAGCAGGCAATTATTATACTTACCTTAGCACGTATGGTTATGAAGGATGGCAGAGGTACTGAAGACTTTCTCGGGTTTAGGAAAAATAGTTGTAGTTTAGGTTTTGACCTTGTTCTCTACAACTGAAGCTCTGATGCCAATTTGTAACACCCTCATTTTTCACTGATCGCAGCGGATAAAGTGTTTGGGGTATTACTTCATAGAATCACAAATACAGTAATAGAAAATGACTCGAAAAGAGACGTTTTAGAAATTTAGTTATCATTCATAATTATCAGAGTTTTAATTATAAAAGATATACTTTTATTTTTGATGAGGTCCCAAAAATCTAAGTGTTAGGTTGTGTTTGAATGATAACCATGAAAAGTCCTCCGAGTTCAGTACCTCCTTCTGCCATGGATCCATAGAAGTAATATACCTAGAATACATGCTTAAAAAGTCAACACTAGGTGTTGAGTGAGAATCATAAGTTTAGGGGTTAGTGAATACAAGTTCCTTGGGTTCAGTTGTTACACCCATCTGGGAAAATGTAGGTTTTGTCATAATTGTGATGCATGTACAATTATCAGGAGTGTAGTATGTTGCACTAAGCTCATGAACCACACGTTAACAATCCGGGTCATGGGGTCTGCAAACCAAACCATGAGGGGATGGGAATGATAACTTGCCAAAGTTAAACCTTCAGTTGGTTCAAATATAGTACTTATTGGTACCACCTAGTGGGGTGTTAATACCAACGGGAGTTGTCAAACTCCAATAGATCTATCAACTATATTCGCGTTCGCGTGGGTAAAATATCCCAAACGATTAGATTCATGAATTTTGTTTATGTAGTGGTGGCAGTTAGTTTACTTGTGCAACAACCAAAGAAAAAGTCTTGTATTCGGTTTTAAGTAAAACATTTTGCATGTATCCCCCTCACAGGGTTTATAAAGCATTTAAAGTAAAAGTATTTTTAAAAAGTGTGAGGCTATGAACTCACCTGGGTTTAGAGTAATCTAAGTGATGCAAATAGTGAGTCGGAAACTAGACCGCCTTACTTACGTATCCTAGTGTGTTGTTGGTTTTGGATGTATGTCAAGCTTTAGTTATCATGTTTAGGTTTCTCAAGTTATTGTTTTTAGGTTTGTTAATGTTTTATATATAACATAACACCGTTCAGGCCATTGTAATTCAGAAGTATATGACTCCTCACATGAAGCTCCCTACTGTTGTATTATGTTATCAATATAATATCGTTCGGGCCATCATAATTCAGAAGTTAATACTCCTCACACAAAGCTCCCTATTATTGAGTTATGTTGTTATTAGGGTTTAGTTATAATTATATCACCGTTCAGGCCATCATATCTCAGAAATATATGCAATAATTGTTCGAGGAGTCAGGGCACTTTAATTCGTAAACCCAACAAACTCGTCAAAACAAAATATCCACATAGTACTCCTCGTATGAAGCTCCCTAGTATTGTGTTATGCTTCTAACTTTATTTAGGTTTAATACTTATATGACATTTTCACTTTTTACCCTTGTAGTATATATATTTATGTTTTCTACCCTAAATTTATATTACTTATATTATTTATAATAATAACTATCTATACTAGACACAACTAGTCGCTAGACTTTTATATTTTAAGTAACTAACCTTAGAGTCTTAAGTTTTCTATATTTACCATTTTAGACCTTTAACTTTATAATATTTACATTTTTAGTCCTTTTTAGTTTATACTTATTTTAATATCTATCCTAGGGTTTTAATATTATGCAAAACTAGTCCTTACACTTATAACTTCTAGGAAATGTCAAAAACAGTCCCTAGACTTTATAATTTCAGGAATTTGTGATATATACCCTTATGCATGTAAAGTTTTGCAAAACTAGTCCTAATATGCATGTAACTTATATTTTATCTAGCAACTAAGTTTTCTAGCCTATGTTTTACTTATTTTAACTTATCTAGGTTATTTATAACTAGTGTATGACCTATAGTAATGACTTATAGCATGCATGCAAGTATCTGACTCGATCTAGGGTTCTAAAACATAAACCAGAAAATGAAATGGTTCAAGGCTCATGCAAAGGTTCCTAAGTTATCTAAGGCATCCTAAATCTATCCTAAGACTAAACTAAAGCTAAATAAACTAATATGTAAGACTTACTTGGCTAGGGGAGGGTTTACGTAAGGTTTAACTAGGGTTAGGGTTTTCTAGGGCTCGTATCGACTCAAACCACAACACAACTCGACCAAAGCTTTGCTACTCGACTACAAGGTCTTCTAAGGACTTATTACTACTGAACTAATGTAAGGTGAAGAGAAGAAAGGGTGTGGTTTGGAAGTGAAGGCGTTCGAGGGGTATTTATACCCTCGTTAAGGCGGTTAAGGGTGTAAATGGGGTATTAGGTGTCGAGCAGGGGGAGGGGTGAGCAAGAAAATCTAGTGGTGGTTGTGTAGGGTCTAGAGATGATAGGGACGAGCTATAGAGGTAGCTAGGGGGCGGAGTAGAATGGTAGTGGTGGTGGTTTAGCCGTGGAGGCGGTTTGGTGTAAGTAGCTTACAAGGAGGTGATACACCTCCTTGCTTGGGTGCTTGGAGGTGCTTGTAAGCTGCTTAGGGTGTTTAGAGATGGTTTAGAGTGATTAGGGGTGGATTAGTGATGGATTAGTGGAGGTTTAGTGGTGGTTTAGGGAGGATTAGTGGTGGATTAGACAAGTAGGTGATGCACCTACTTGTGTGGGTGCTTAGAGGTGTTAGGGTGTATGCTTGGGTATGACTAAGGTGTTAGGGTGCTAGGTTGAGGTGCTTGAGGTGCTTATGTTTAGGTTTTACTTGTTTTAGTTAAGTCTAGACCTAGTTCTACTTATTAATTGTTTAAGGTTTTACCTAAGGTTTAGTGCCTAAGTTATGTTCCTAAGAGTGTCTAGGGACTAATCCTAAGTCCTAAAGGGTTTATTCTAAGTGAGTGTAACAAATGGGAAAGGTTTGGGAAGGTTTGACCTAGTTTTGTAACCTAAATGACCTAAGTGGGTTTAGTGGGAGACTAGGGTTTATCCTATGGTTTTGTGCCTAGGTTAGTGTCCTATGGGTATCTAATAACTATTCCTAAGTTCTAAGAGGCTTATACTAAGTGGTAGTGACCTATGGGGAAGTTTTGGGATGGTTTAGACTTAATTCTAGTTATCTATGACGTAGTTTATGGTTTTAGGCTTAAGGGTTTTGTATCTAAGTTCTAAAGGGTTTATTCTATAGCCTAATGGTCCTAAGATATCCTAATATTCCTAAGGAAACTCTTACTTAAGCCTTGGACACATTCATACTAGTTTAACTAAGCACATAGGTTTAAATAAGCAAATAATCCTACTTAAGTTTTAGTTAGTGTTTATTAGGATTTTGTGTTATGTTTAGTGTTTTAGATTGGTGAATTACTTATTATGGTGTTGTTATTATTTTATGCTTGACATACCTGGGGTTTATAGGATGTGAATGTTGAGTTATTTGGCTTGTGTGGATACGTGAGCAGGTCTAGTAAGTCATGCAGGTAATAATGCATATAAAAAGCAAAAATTTACCTGTGAAATACGTACTATAGGTATTTGTAATGGGAATGATAGTAACAAGTATTTGTGGGTTGTTATAAACAAACATCAACAATAACCTTCGTTTAGCCGAGACCCTAGTGGTCTCGGCGTGAGTACCTTGGCAGCCTCGTAACCACAGCCAACACCACAAACATCAAAAACAATAACTTCTCGCCACGAATAAAAACTGAATTCCCCTTCTATTCCTATTCCTCGGCATCCAAATCCAAATGGTCACCAAAAACAAGAACCACAGAATAATATTATGCTCACAAGATCAAGACAATCTTATCAAGAATCAAGATAAAATCAGAAACATTAACATTGCAGTGAGCTTAGCTCATGGCGTGACCCACTTGACACACAAACACACTACAAAAACGATACTGAGTTGTTTTCATTTCATTTTTAGTTAACTAAAATCATAACCCATTAACTTTTATCCCGAAACCAAGGTTTTAGCCACGATTTGACTCGTTCACGAGTCAACTTATGCGTTTCATCGCGTTTTCCTACCATTTTCTTTTAGATCTACTCGTTAGGATGTGATAAGAAGAGGTGAGTGTAGAAACTAGAAGGAGGGGGGGGGGGGGTGAATAGTTTCACCGTTATTATTTATGTTTTTAGAAAATTGACTTTACAAATTTCGTTTGTTAAAATGATTCGATTCGAAGTTTACGTGAAATCAATACAACAATAGATATAAGTAATAACAAGTAAGTAAGTAAAGAAAAGATCAAACCGGCACACGGAGATTTATAGTGGTTCAGCCACGAAGCTCACTCCTTCATCCCTACTCCACTCCTCGAGTCTCACACTCGAGAGTTTCACAAACACTATATCAATATGCTCCCTTATGGTGGAACAAACCTTACACAAGCTTACACCAAGTTTAACGACACTAAGTGGAACGTTGAGTCCTAATCCTAGCTAGAACTAATCTACCAATGCCCACGTGGCTTCACACCTCATACCAACATGATGGCACGATACAACACAATACACAATATAAGACTTGCACTCAAGTCCTATTACATACACGAAACAATGAATGAAAATAATGATAGATCCGCAACAATGAGATGAGATGAGCAAAACTCTTCTTCAACACTTCGTTTCTTGATTACAATGAATGTTCTTCTCTTGCACTTATAGGAATGATGAGTGTGATCACTTCTAGGGGATGACATTTTGTTGGATGACATTGTGAAGAGGAAAGGTTATGCCATGGCAATTGATGGAGGAGGTGGTGGTTTAAATAGAGGATGAAGGTAGCAAGAATAGTAAAGCATGCATGCTTGGTTAAATTAGTTCAAATGATGCTTAAGCAAATTAGGAATGTGCATAAGACCTAAGGGTAGGCTAGTCAAACATGCAGGGACATAAAACAAATAACGACACACAAATGGGTGGACGGCCCTTCAAATAGGTGGACGGTCCCTTATCACTTAGAGGACCGTGGGTCGATAAAGGACCGCTACCAGGAAGTTTGCCAGATTTCAGAAAAAGTTTATAGTGTGTGCCTATATGAAACATATGTGGAGATGCGATTATCTTGACCCTAAAAGAAAGAAAATCCTAAGAGATAATTCAAAGCCTCCTAATTCCAATCTTGCTCATCTTTCCATGTCGGATAACATATTTGTTACATGATCCGATAGAGGAATTGAGCGCATCATGCATACATGGAAAAACATTTTTTAATTGTATTAACAATGCAAGAAAAATTGATTTTTCCTATTCGTGAGAAGATTTTGAACACATGAATTGAGGTTTTTTATGCACAAAATCAAGTTCTCTTATTATCATGCAATAATGGTTGTTAATAAAGTGAAATAGTCACTTCCCCAATTTCTAATTTTTGTGTGCAAGAGAATCCTAGACTCAGATTAGAAGGGATACATTAAATATGAAATCTAAGGAGATATGTGTTCCATCATTCCTAATCCTAATCGAAGATAAAAGAATGGTTCACGCTTAAGTGTTTTAGTAAGAATATCAGCTATATTTTCCTCCGTTGGCACCTTTTCAATAGATATGTTACCCTTTTGCACATTATCCCTAAGAAAATGGTGACGAATCTCTATGTGTTTGGTACGAGAGTTTTACACGGGGTTTTCACTTAAATCTATTGCTCCTTTATTATCACACATGATTGGAATGTTATCAAGTGTAATACCATAGTCTACGAGAGCTTGTTTCATCCATAGTGCTTGTTGACATGCCTTTCTGGCGCTTACATATTCGGCTTCGGCTGTGGAGATAGCTAGTGCCGTTTGTTTCTTGGAGAACCAAGAAGTTAAGCAACAACCCATGAAGGTACAAATTCTACTAGTACTTTTTCGATCCACATAATCTCCCGCATGATCAGAGTCAGCGTAAACTATAGTTTCCATGCCGGTTCCCTTAGGATACCATAATCCTAAGTGCATAGTGCCTTTAATGTATCAGAAGATACGTTTAACCGCTTCTAAGTGAGAAGATTTGGGATCTTCTTGAAAGCAAGCACAAAGGCAGACACTAAACATGATATCAGGCCTACTTGCCGTTAGGTACAATAAACTTCCTATCATACCTCTATACTTAGTACTATCTACGTATTCACCCTCTTCATCCTTGGTGAGCTTTGTGTCCATAGCCATTGGGGTTTTCATAGGTTTAGTGTAACACCCCCAATTCATGGATGCAGCGGAATTCAAACTGGGTGTTACTCGACGACACAATAGTCACAATAATAGAAAACGAACTCCAATTGAGTCGTTTTAAAAGATTTATTATTCAAATGGTATAAATATCAGAGATTTACAAAATGAGGTCCCAAATGGTTCCATGTTTACAATGAATAATAAATGTGTTTTTGAATGATAATAAAATTTATAGCCCTCTTGAGTATCCGTGTCCTTCCGTGCCATCCTTGATCATCATGAACCTGAAATACATGCTTGAGAGGTCAACACAAAGGTTGAGTGATATTCATAGAGTTTGTTAAATCGATTGAACACAATATGTTGGTAGTGTGAGTTATAGGCTCACACCAATGTTTGGAAAACAAAACAGGTAGGCTACGTTATTATACGCCCGGAACATGTATTATACACTAAGCTTATGACACCATAACGTTAACGTGTACCAATATCGATCGGCAGATTTATCCCGGTAGGTACTTTGCTAACATACCTAAATCTCAAATATTATTGCATTTGTTTGAACTTAGTCAATACAAATGGGATTCGTCAATCCCAATAGGCCTATTAATAATATTCGCGCTCACTATTGCTAGTGACTAAATGGTTCATAATAAAGGATCTTGGTTTAGCAAGGTTGGTACTTAGTGATAATAAAACAATCAGGTAAGCATACAATTTAAAAACATTGTGCTCGGTTAAAAATAGCATGTATTCCCCCCAAGGGTTTGTAAAACAATTAAGTAATGGAAAGTGGGGCTATGAACTCACCTTAAGTAAGATAGCAAGTAATGAATGTAACGGTTGAATCATGAAGGTTTCTACGAGCAACCTATAATCGAATGTTGCGACTTAGGTTCGGAGTAAAGAATATGAAGTAGTGCCTATATATATATCTTGCATTATAGTCCATGATGTGGTATGATGTATATTGTAAGTCCTTGAAAGAAAAGATTCATGAAACATGTATGTTTTGTATATCGTTTACTACCGTTCGGGCCGACATAATTCAGAAGTCATGTTAGTAAGCGTTCGAGGAGCCAGGACACTTTAACTCGTAAATCCACAACTCAACTCGACGGCTTACATAATGAACTCCTCACATGAGGCTCCCTACTATTGTAGTAGTTGATGAAATATATAGATATAAGTTTGGATCCGAAAGTTACATGTCCAATAGTTGAATAAACTTAGGAAAGTTTATTTGTACATGAAGATTGTTATTAGGGTAAGTTTCTTATAACTTGTATGGCAAATACTTGTATGTTCTCATGGTTCCTTACATGGAGTAGATCCAAATTGCTTGTTCATGTTATCGCCTAATTCATTGTTTCATGTTTACGCCTATGTAAGTTGTTATGGTCATTTCGTCATGGCCTAGCCATGACCTTTAGTCCTTGTTTCAAGGTCATGAGACACAACCTTGGCTCTAGCTATGGTGGTGGTCTTGTTTATAGGTCATAATAACTCTTGTTCCTTTTAAAGTATAACCATAACTTAGTGACTTATTATATGTAAATAGCTGTTAAGAAATTGTGAAATATCTTACTCAGAAAGTGTTTTCAAGGCTCGAGCCTCTTTGATCCTGAACGAAAACGGCGTTCCGGACAACTTTCGTGTTTTAACTTTTTGATGAATCGGACCAGAAGTATGACTTTCAAAAAGTCAGAATGCGATTCAGGAAGGTTTAGGCAGTTTTGCCGGAAATCTTTGGTAACTTCAAATGGGCGTAACTTTTGACTCATATACTCGTTTTAGGTGGTTCAAATTGCTATGGTTTCCTTGTTAAGTCCTCTACTGTAATATGTAATGATCAAATATCATATTTTTACCATTTTGATCAGGTTATACCAACAAAGTCACTAGTTTACTTGTTTTATGAACTTGTCTTATCAATCAATAACAATAACTTGTTTTGGTCATTTTTATACATCATGGACATGATAACAAGATAATATATATCACAAATAATATGTAAATAACATGAACATGATTATTTAACAAGAATCAAGTTAGGGTTTGGCTCACAACTTTTGGCTTTCAAAGATGAAAGGAAGTTAACATGTAAGGATAGGACTTTGATAGACTTGCTTCAACCCATTTCTCTTCATGCAATCTTTCTACCCTTGGTATTCTTGAAAGATGGATGATGAAGGTTTAGGTGAATTGAGTGGATTTAAACTCAAGAGAAATCACCAAGTATATGAGGTTATGGAAGTGTTTGATGAATGATAACCTATCTAGGGTTTCAACCTTGAAGAATCACTTGAATCATGCATGAAACTTGGAAGAGAATTAGCAAATGGAATGGTGTTGGTGTGTATGGAAGTGGACGGCAACAAGGGAGGGATGGGGGCTTTTATAGGGTCTTAAGGAGGTTACTTGTGTTGACTTGTCAACCCTTGGAGGCCAAGTTCAACACATGTAAGCATCCAAGAGTACAATGCATGAGATCTTTCCACCTAGTGTGAATCCCCCCCCCTATGGCGGTTTGCAAGGCTTGGAGAGCAAGGGTGTGGACTTTTCTTGGTATTATCCAAGATACTTGGTTAGTTTTGACTCCGGGAAATGCCAATCGTAAATGATTAAGCCTCAAAACGTAAAACCGGGTGTCGTAAAATTATGGAACTTGAAAGTATTGATAAACATGTCCATATGTCCCATAATAAAATATAAAATGAGTGGTAGGTTCCATTTGGGTGGTAAACCCTGCTAAAAACTGGAAACACGGGTCTAAAACGCGTAATACGTAAATCATACGAATATTGCGTAAAATTGAGAAAAGTAAAATGTTACTTTTCTAATGTGATAAAAATGATTTAAAATGACTTATAATGTCTAGACTGGGCTCAGTCTAGTGTCGGTTGGTATTAAATGTCTTTTAGACATCAAACCGTAAGCCTAAAAATCACGAAATGACTTATAACATCAAGGGATGATTTTTGGTCAATGGAGGAGGGAAAGAACATGTTGACTTTTTCTAAGAAGTTGAAAACTCAAATAGTCTTAGAAATGCGTTTTGTGGTCTCACGGTTAATCGCCCATACGGTTAAGCGTGCTCATGCGAGAATAGTACAGGCTTGGGTGACCTGCTGGGAAGTTTTTGGTCATGTTTTTCTCAGTCACGATTAATTCTCAAATAAATCATGAGTGTGTCAAACATTTTTCTGATGCGGGGTCACTTAACGCGGTCGAGTTTCGTTGTACGTAGAATTTCTGAATGACGTTTTACCCTAAAACGTGTAATTCCTTAATAACTTTCACGAAAATGATCTGACGAATCTCAAACATTTAATTTGCCATGGAAATGATTTATCACTCGAGAATATCAAATAAAAATCAACTTTCGGGAAAGTTTCGGGAAAAATGAATAGTAAAAGTGAATAGTGAAATTTTCCGGGAATGGTAATTAACCTGAAATTGCGAATTGTTACAGTCTCTACCCCTTACGGGGAACTTCGTCCCAAAGTTCTTTGTGTGTCATATGTTGGAGTGGTGTCGATGAAAAGGTGTGGTTACTTATGAGGACTAAAGTCTGGGGTTACCAGTGATGTAGTTTGATTTGTCTCAGAATATGGTGTGTCAATAGAGATTGATAACATGGTTGAATATCAGTAGAGATCCATATAATAGTCGAATATCAAAGAAAATTGATATAGCAGTCGATTATTAATAGAGATTGATATAGTAGTTGTACAAAAATTGATATAGTTAAATATCAAAATGGAAATTGATATAGTTGTCAAGTATCAATAGCAATTGATATAACAGTTGAACAACAATAGCAATTTACATAGGAATCCAATAATTGGAAATTGATATAGTAGTGGAATATCAATGGAAATTGGGATAGTAGTCGCAATCATAGTCTAGTAGGTAATCGGTTGTAGTACCTAGTGTTTATGTCATGGTTTGAAGCGATGTCGGTGAAAAGATAGGATTTCTTGTGGCGAATATAATGTAGGTATCATGCCATACCCGAGCAATGTAATGTAGGTATCATGCCATACCCGAGCAATGTAATGTAGGTATCAAGCCATACCCGAGCAATGTAATGTAGGTATCAAGCCATACCCGAGCAATGTAATGTAGGTATCAAGCCATACCCGAGCAATGTAATGTAGGTTGACTTCATACTTATGTTATTTCGGATACAAATAAGCCCACTTGTTTATAATTCTTTATTTACATAGAGAGGCATCCCAAACAATGTAAATAGAGGAATATAAACTTATGGTTCGGTGATTTACAATTTCTTTATTTAAATGAAAAGGCATCCCAATCCATTCAAATAATTACAAATCATCCTACTTAAGAATTCCCAACCCAACATTCATACTTAGCCGGAGAGTTACAAGGTAGTGTATTATAAGATGCTATTGGCGTTCCAAAAGTACAAGATGAATATTCAATCTTGTAAAGCTGATAAGGGTGCTTGTGGTGTAACTAAGGATGATTTGAGCTTTAAAAGTGCATCAAGATCTGTTAATGAGCTTGTGGTTCCAACGGTTGTGAAGATAATGTTATGATATGTTGATGAACAAAAGTGTGTAGTGTATGCTTAACATTAATACTCTTAGGTATAGATGTTGAGTTTGTTTTGAAAATCTTAAGAGATTTTAAAAGTTTATGATGGAATGGTATCCTAAACAGGATGGTACTTCTACAGGATGAAGAGAATAATTGATAACTATCCCAAGATAGTAGTTCGGATTATCTCATAAATGAAAACTTTCAAGAATGAAGTTAGGTAGTACAAATAAAATGTTAAGATTTCGCTGAGTGGTAAGGCACTATCGTGTCTCTAGATTGTTTTAATGTATTCTGGTGGTTTATCGTGTTCATGTAGGAAATCAATCTAAACATAACCCTAGTACAACTATTCTCAGTATTTGAAAATTCTAAGTCGAATATAGTTAGTCAGACTATATTCCACTGTCCCTAGGTTAAATATAGGTGACTAGTCTATATTTAGCCAAGGTTCGATAAAATTTTCAAATACCTAAATTAGGTATACTTGTGATATGTCCGTTGGTTTTGGAAAACCGTTCACTAAACAAAGGCGATGTCAACCCTTAAGTTGCAAGTCCCGTCCATACTAGACTTGTAACGTATGTTTTCATATTCCATTGCATAGAAGGTAGTAAGGGTAGATACGTATGGAAAGGAAGTTTTAAGTAGTTCTAAAATAGAACATACTTGGCCAGGATCACGAACTTTTAATAATGAAGGTTTCATCAGAAAACCTTAATGAATGTAGAGAAAGTTCAGCTTTTGTCGACGATGGATTAGTTTGTCCTTTAGAAATCTCATATTTCTTGTTTTGAAATCGATAGATTGTGACGGGTTTTTGATATCATAAGAAATGATATTGATGATGTGATGGAATAATTCTAGAGACCATTTGCACAAAACACAATGTCTCGGAAGTAGGTTAGACCATTGTGCAATTCACAATGTCTGGGAAGTAGGTTAGGTCATTGTGTGACTCAAAACATTTGAGAAATGATTAAGACCATTGTATCATACAATGTCTTGGAAAATGAATGAGACCATTGTATCTCACAATGTCTTGGAAAATGAATGAGGCCATTGTATCTCACAATGTCTTGGAAAATGAATGAGACCATTGTATCTCACAATGTCTTGAAAAGTGAATGAGACCATTGTATCTCACAATGTCTTGGAAAATGAATGAGACCATTGTATCTCACAATGTCTTGAAAAGTGAATGAGACCATTGTATCTCACAATGTCTTGAAAAATGAATGAGACCATTGTATCTCACAATGTCTTGGAAAATGAATGAGGCCATTGTATCTCACAATGTCTTGGAAAGTGAATGAGACCATTGTATCTCACAATGTCTTGAAAAATAGGAAAGACCATTGCAATCAGTTACAATGTCTTGGACATATAATGTTGGAGTAGGAACATGATTGGGAGAGTGTGGCTATGTCGAAATGCCTTGGAATAGGCATACACAGATATGTTTAGTTCATTGTTTAGATAAATGATTGAAAATAAACCGAGTTTATATATCAATATACTAATATGTTCATGTAGCATAAAATGCCTAGTGTGTATATATCAATATACTTATATGTGTTCATGTAGCATAAAATGCTTAGTGTGTATATATCAATATACTGATATGTGTTCATGTAGCATAAAATGCTTTGTGTATATATATCAATATACTTATGCTTACGGGGAAATGCTCAAAATGGGTATATATGAATATACTAATTTGTTTGTGAAGCATAACATGCTTACTAAATCCATAATCGTCTGGAGGATGGAAGACACGGAGAGCGGAAGGCTATAAAATGTTTTTGTTTGTGATTGTAGTTATAGTTTAGGTCTCACTTAGACCCGTTTCTCTATAACCATGGCTCTGGTACCAATCTGTAACACCCCCAATTCATGGATGCAGCGGAATTCAAACTGGGTGTTACTCGACGGCACAATAGTCACAATAATAGAAAACGAACTCCAATTGAGTCGTTTTAAAAGATTTATCATTCAAATGGTATAAATATCAGAGATTTACAAAATGAGGTCCCAAATGGTTCCATGTTTACAATGAATAATAAATGTGTTTTTGAATGATAATAAAATTTATAGCCCTCTTGAGTATCCGTGTCCTTCCGTGCCATCCTTGATCGTCATGAACCTGAAATACATGCTTGAGAGGTCAACACAAAGGTTGAGTGATATTCATAGAGTTTGTTAAATCGATTGAACACAATATGTTGGTAGTGTGAGTTATAGGCTCACACCAATGTTTGGAAAACAAAACAGGTAGGCTACGTTATTATACGCCCGGAACATGTATTATACACTAAGCTTATGACACCATAACGTTAACGTGTACCAATATCGATCGGCAGATTTATCCCGGTAGGTACTTTGCTAACATACCTAAATCTCAAATATTATTGCATTTGTTTGAACTTAGTCAATACAAATGGGATTCGTCAATCCCAATAGGCCTATTAATAATATTCGCGCTCACTATTGCTAGTGACTAAATGGTTCATAATAAAGGATCTTGGTTTAGCAAGGTTGGTACTTAGTGATAATAAAACAATCAGGTAAGCATACAATTTAAAAACATTGTGCTCGGTTAAAAATAGCATGTATTCCCCCCAAGGGTTTGTAAAACAATTAAGTAATGGAAAGTGGGGCTATGAACTCACCTTAAGTAAGATAGCAAGTAATGAATGTAACGGTTGAATCATGAAGGTTTCTACGAGCAACCTATAATCGAATGTTGCGACTTAGGTTCGGAGTAAAGAATATGAAGTAGTGCCTATATATATATCTTGCATTATAGTCCATGATGTGGTATGATGTATATTGTAAGTCCTTGAAAGAAAAGATTCATGAAACATGTATGTTTTGTATATCGTTTACTACCGTTCGGGCCGACATAATTCAGAAGTCATGTTAGTAAGCGTTCGAGGAGCCAGGACACTTTAACTCGTAAATCCACAACTCAACTCGACGGCTTACATAATGAACTCCTCACATGAGGCTCCCTACTATTGTAGTAGTTGATGAAATATATAGATATAAGTTTGGATCCGAAAGTTACATGTCCAATAGTTGAATAAACTTAGGAAAGTTTATTTGTACATGAAGATTGTTATTAGGGTAAGTTTCTTATAACTTGTATGACAAATACTTGTATGTTCTCATGGTTCCTTACATGGAGTAGATCCAAATTGCTTGTTCATGTTATCGCCTAATTCATTGTTTCATGTTTACGCCTATGTAAGTTGTTATGGTCATTTCGTCATGGCCTAGCCATGACCTTTAGTCCTTGTTTCAAGGTCATGAGACACAACCTTGGCTCTAGCTATGGTGGTGGTCTTGTTTATAGGTCATAATAACTCTTGTTCCTTTTAAAGTATAACCATAACTTAGTGACTTATTATATGTAAATAGCTGTTAAGAAATTGTGAAATATCTTACTCAGAAAGTGTTTTCAAGGCTCGAGCCTCTTTGCTCCTGAACGAAAACGGCGTTCCGGACAACTTTCGTGTTTTAACTTTTTGATGAATCGGACCAGAAGTATGACTTTCAAAAAGTCAGAATGCGATTCAGGAAGGTTTAGGCAGTTTTGCCGGAAATCTTTGGTAACTTCAAATGGGCGTAACTTTTGACTCATATACTCGTTTTAGGTGGTTCAAATTGCTATGGTTTCCTTGTTAAGTCCTCTACTGTAATATGTAATGATCAAATATCATATTTTTACCATTTTGATCAGGTTATACCAACAAAGTCACTAGTTTACTTGTTTTATGAACTTGTCTTATCAATCAATAACAATAACTTGTTTTGGTCATTTTTATACATCATGGACATGATAACAAGATAATATATATCACAAATAATATGTAAATAACATGAACATGATTATTTAGCAAGAATCAAGTTAGGGTTTGGCTCACAACTTTTGGCTTTCAAAGATGAAAGGAAGTTAACATGTAAGGATAGGACTTTGATAGACTTGCTTCAACCCATTTCTCTTCATGCAATCTTTCTACCCTTGGTATTCTTGAAAGATGGATGATGAAGGTTTAGGTGAATTGAGTGGATTTAAACTCAAGAGAAATCACCAAGTATATGAGGTTATGGAAGTGTTTGATGAATGATAACCTATCTAGGGTTTCAACCTTGAAGAATCACTTGAATCATGCATGAAACTTGGAAGAGAATTAGCAAATGGAATGGTGTTGGTGTGTATGGAAGTGGACGGCAACAAGGGAGGGATGGGGGCTTTTATAGGGTCTTAAGGAGGTTACTTGTGTTGACTTGTCAACCCTTGGAGGCCAAGTTCAACACATGTAAGCATCCAAGAGTACAATGCATGAGATCTTTCCACCTAGTGTGAATCCCCCCCCCCCTATGGCGGTTTGCAAGGCTTGGAGAGCAAGGGTGTGGACTTTTCTTGGTATTATCCAAGATACTTGGTTAGTTTTGACTCCGGGAAATGCCAATCGTAAATGATTAAGCCTCAAAACGTAAAACCGGGTGTCGTAAAATTATGGAACTTGAAAGTATTGATAAACATGTCCATATGTCCCATAATAAAATATAAAATGAGTGGTAGGTTCCATTTGGGTGGTAAACCCTGCTAAAAACTGGAAACACGGGTCTAAAACGCGTAATACGTAAATCATACGAATATTGCGTAAAATTGAGAAAAGTAAAATGTTACTTTTCTAATGTGATAAAAATGATTTAAAATGACTTATAATGTCTAGACTGGGCTCAGTCTAGTGTCGGTTGGTATTAAATGTCTTTTAGACATCAAACCGTAAGCCTAAAAATCACGAAATGACTTATAACATCAAGGGATGATTTTTGGTCAATGGAGGAGGGAAAGAACATGTTGACTTTTTCTAAGAAGTTGAAAACTCAAATAGTCTTAGAAATGCGTTTTGTGGTCTCACGGTTAATCGCCCATACGGTTAAGCGTGCTCATGCGAGAATAGTACAGGCTTGGGTGACCTGCTGGGAAGTTTTTGGTCATGTTTTTCTCAGTCACGATTAATTCTCAAATAAATCATGAGTGTGTCAAACATTTTTCTGATGCGGGGTCACTTAACGCGGTCGAGTTTCGTTGTACGTAGAATTTCTGAATGACGTTTTACCCTAAAACGTGTAATTCCTTAATAACTTTCACGAAAATGATCTGACGAATGTCAAACATTTAATTTGCCATGGAAATGATTTATCACTCGAGAATATCAAATAAAAATCAACTTTCGGGAAAGTTTCGGGAAAAATGAATAGTAAAAGTGAATAGTGAAATTTTCCGGGAATGGTAATTAACCTGAAATTGCGAATTGTTACATTTAGTATCTTCTAGTCCAAATTTCTTAAGCATTTCCTTAATATATTTGGATTGATTAAAGAATATTCCGTCATCTAATTGTTTTATTTATAGTCCAAGGAAGAAGTTAAGCTCGCCCATCATACTCATTTCAAACTCGTCATGCATGATTCTTGAGAATTCATCACACATGTCTTGACAAGTTGAACCAAATATAATGTCATCAACATATATTTAGACGATTATGATGTTTGAATCTTTCTTCTTGGTGAAAAGAGTGTTATCTGCCATTCCCATCGAGTATTCATGCTTAAGAAGAAAAGCTTTCAACCTATCATACCAAGCCTTAGGGGCTTGCTTTAAACCATATAAAGCTTTCTTTAGTTTATAAACATGCTCGGGGTACTCGAAGTCAATGAATTCTGGTGGTTGTGCTACATATACATCCTCATTGATGAGACCGTTTAGGAATGCACTTTTCACATCCATTTGGAACAACTTAAAATCTAATGCACATGCATATGCGAGTAATATCCTAATGGACTCAAGTCTAGCTACGGGTGCATAGGTTTCGTCATAATCAATTCCCTCTTTTTGATTATAGCCTTGTGCGACTAACCTAGCTTTGTTCCTAGATACAATACCATTTTCATCTAGCTTGTTTCTAAATACCCACTTAGTCCCTATTGTTGTGACATTCTTAGGTCTTGGTACTAACATCCAAACATCATTAGATTTAAATTGGTTTAATTCTTTTAGCATTGCGATGATCCAACTTTCATCCTTCAATGCTTCATTGACATTTTTAGGTTCAATGATTGAAACAAAACAAAAGAGGTTGCTTTTGTTTTGAACTTGTAATCTAAGGGTTCTTTGGTTTTGGCTTCCTATGACATTATCTAAAGGATGGCTTTTAGATTCTTTAATATTTGAGGTTTCACCTATTTTGATGGTTTCTTGAGATATGTCTAGGTTTTTCATGTTTTCAACTATGGCGTTTTCTTCATCCAAATCATCATCTACCAAAGGTGAAGTTTTAGATGGAGGGGGACTCTCATCGAATGTCACGTTGAGTGATTCTTCGATGACCATTGTTTCCTTGTTTAAGACAATGTAGGCTTTACTAGTTTGAGAGTAACCTAGAAATACACCTTCGTAAGACTCTGGGTCGAACTTGGTGAGATAATCTTTGGTGTTTAGAATATAGCATTTGATACCAAACACTCTAAAGTAATCTAGGGAAGTGTTAATACAAATAATGTCAAAAACGTCATTTGCATTAATCGGTCTCTACTAGTTTTGATAATCACAAAATACAAACACACGTTACATAAAACTACGACTAATAAGTTTTTAATCGGGAAAACTCGTTTTCGTCATCAACATCACTTAAGGTATGTACAAACTTCTACCAACTTGTGTATGTGATCAAAGGATTTAAAAATCTTACATTTTCATGTCACAAAACATTTTTACAAAAGTATTTTTGTATAATTTAAAGAAATGTTTTATTAAGAAAATGTTTTCAACATTCCAAATCTTAACAGCCATATTTCCCGCTCAAAACCGACAACAAAACTTCACCAGATAGTTTTCACCACGCCAGGACAAAACGAGGAGCGTTTGTCTGGACGGTCCCTTAAATAGGGCAGCGGTCCCTTATCGATAAGGGACCGTCGCCTCTCTCCTGACGCCTATAAATACAGAACTGTTTTCCTTTAGACACCTTCACCTCTTATGTACTAAAACCTTCTGTATTCTGAAATTCTTTCTAAAACATACTCTTTGATCACATTATCAAGTTCTAGTTGTTTACAAGTGATCACACTCATCTATCCTCTAAGTGAAAGAGAAGAACATTCGTTGTAATCAAGAAACAAAGTGTTGAAGAAGAGTTTTGCTCATCTCATCTTATTGTTGCAGATCTATTGTGACAGCTGGCAAATTAGGGAGTCGTTTTAAAATACTTCATTGTTTTGAAAGATTTAATTATGTTAAACATTTGCGAATTTTCTTTTGGTTTGTGTTGAATTTGGTATGAGTTATGGAATTCGGTTGAGTTAAGAATGATTGATTCGGTATGTCGTATTATTGGATGTTTTCTGTTGCATTAGTTAGGCACTACTTTGACTCTGGCACTAGGAAACCTAATAAGTCGGGATTTATTAAGAATGGTTAGGTTTTAATTTTTATAAACGTATTTATTATCAAAACTATCGGGAAAACATATTTGGAATGATCGGTGACGTGTACAAGTATCGTTGGCGACGTCTATTATTTTTCGTAATTTATTTTATATATTTTCGAGAAAGTTAAGCGAGTATTGCACCGATAGTCCTTGTTTTGAGCCCTTGAAGGAAAATAAAAGAAAAAGAGGGACCATTTTGTAATTTTCAGATATATAACCCTAACCCTAACCCTAACCCTAACCCTAACCCTTTCTTCCTCATTTCACCTTCTCCACCAAAAATATTACTCCCTCCTCTCTCTTTTCTTGTACTGCCACTGCTACCACCGGCGCCGCCACACCGCCGCACCTCCAACCTCACCGCCACCACCATAACACAATCACCTCCTTTCTCACGTGTGCTACCACACGCGCCAAGAAAAACCACCACCACCTCTTTTTATTGTTACCGCCACCGTACACCACCACCATCACCTCGTTTTTATCGATTTGAATTCGAAGAAGGTGAGATACGTATGTTCACGCGTAGGGTTTGACTAACCGAGTTAACCCGGTTATTTTCTTGATTTATTTGGGTCGAAAATGAAATGGGTTAAAGGTTTTTGATAAAGAAATGAATGGTATCCGTGTTTGTCTTGAATTTATGTTGGATTGGTAGTGGTTTTTGTTGTTCGATGGTTGTATTTGAGTGGTTATGCTCATGGGTTGAAGCCGAGACCCTCGAAGGGTTCTCCGGCGTGGTTTATGGCTCAAGTAGAGCAAGACCGTGACCCAAGGGGGGGTCCGGTCGATTATTGGTTGTGGTATTAGTGGTTAGCCGAGACCCTTCGGGTCCGAGTGGCTTGGTTTTGTGTGATCTCCGGCTCGTTAGAGCGAAGCCGAGACCCTTGTGGTCCTTACGGCATGTTTTATGTGACTCGTTATAGACGAGTCGAGACCCTTTGGTCTCGAGGTCACGTATTCGACTCGATGAAGTCAAACCGAGACCTCCATGGTCTTGTGGTTTGTTTTGGTTCAACCCGTAAGCTAGCCAAGACCCATTTGGGTCCCGCGAAGTCGCGGTTATCATTGTTGTTATTGATGTTGTTTATTATTTTGTTGTGGTCGATATCCGTTGTTGTTGTTGTTGTTGTTGTAGTTAATTGTTGTTGTGGTTGTTTTGTTCTCGGCCGAAGGGTAGAAAGAGAAGCCGAGGCCATTTTGGTCTCGGCAAGGTTATGTTTACTTGGTATTTGTTGGCAAAGTGTTTAAGGGGAGTCGAGACCGTTTGGGGTCTCAACCACATTGTATTTGGCGAAGTGGATTTTGAGAATTGGTTTAGAATGACGGGGATAGGATTAGATGAGAGCCGTAGTTGGCCTCGAAGGGATTGAAGTTGTTGAGAGGTTATGGTTATGGATTTGGTCGACGTATAGTCGAATGTGGTTATTGAAAATGGACGATGTGGATATGTATTATGACCTTGTGCGAGGTCGGGGTCGTCTTGACTTACTAGTCAACGGTCGACTTCGATAAACGCCGTGACATTGGACTTAGTTCTAAGCCGGGACGTGATTACTCGGACTTGTGGCTCGAACATATATAGTAACTCGTTGAATATTTAATAAAAATCACTAACTAACTTATATATCAATACTAGCTTAGAAGACCCGTTGACACCGGGTACTTTTTAAAAAGAATAGAAAAATGAGATGATAAGAAATGTAATAATGTAAATTTTTTCTATTTAAAATATGAAACAAAGAATGAGACAATGCGTCCGTTATAAGATAAGAAATTGCTTATGTTAAAATTACACTAACAAACGTCCAAGCTTGGGGTCTCCAAAATTTATTGTGCTGAGTAGCAAAAGACGTGTGTTTCGCCCATCTATTTACAACCATAGCGTTGGCTAATCTTAAATAGATTGACTTGAACATAAAATGATGTGTGTGAGCGCCTATCGATTCAAAACCCAATCCTTGCGATGATGATTGTCTTGAGTAGCAAATGCTGTGTGTGAGCGCCTATTGATTAAAAACCCAATATCCATGTCGTGCACATCTAATAGTCCATTGATAATGAATGAATGTTGTGTTTAATGGTTTACAAAAATGCAATTTGGTCAACCTGCGAAAATGCAATTTGCTCTATATTTTATTTTCGGTATCTTTCGCCCATGTAGTTTTTCAATATCTTTGTGGTTCAGTTAAAGCAATCAATATCTTTGTGGTTCAGTTAAAGTGAGAGATGCTTTTTAAGCTTGTGATAGGATGAGGATTTCAACCCGTGCATTACGGCGGAACATATGGCACACTCGTTACTACTACAGTATTGTACCTAAGCAAATCATAATGTGTGCCTAATAAACAACGCAATTTATCAAAAAAAAAATAACGATCACACTATTAAACATCTAAGATTCCGGCCAAGTTGTGTATTTAAGTGAGGTCAATAATCTCATCTCTCAATAAGATGCATTTATCATAAGTAAATTGCTCCAAAATGTAGAATACACACTAATAATTAATCATATAAGTAAAATGTAGATTACAACTTTGACCTTTGTCCAACACCACTGCAATCTGACAGAGGCAACACATGCAAGAAAACATGTTATGATACCTGCAAAACCATTTCAAAATGACAATAAGTAATTCAATAAAGTAGACTATCGTCGGACTTGTGGATATGAGAACTGCTGATAAAAACAACACATATATTGTTACACGATGGGTATCACATTATTGACTCCATTCACAGCTTTAACACTTAAGAAATTTGAGTCAAACACTTGTTAACTCAATTAGAAGTCACAAAGCTAACATAATAGTAATAGATTAATAGTCACCTTTAAGCAAATGAAAAAAATTGAGTTGATATGTATTCACACAAATATATTGAGCAAAAATTAAATTATCGACTTTAAACATCAATGAAACTGGAACTTTAATAGTTGAAGTAGTACTTTATACACAACATTATTTGTATTGTCTTGTTTGTATCGTCGACGTACTTATCATTCTTGTCATAACTCAGAAGTTACCGCACTTGTTAAGAAGGTCAAGAATCTGGAATCTGCACTGCTGCTATAGATTTCATCAACATGAGGAGACACGTATATACTGCAGTTGTAACAAAATGTGGTTCCTATTATAGATCACGTATACAAAGACACTTATTAGCAGCGATACATACTACTAATAAACTAACTTTTGGCCAAATTATATAAGGATTATAACATTTGGTGTTCAATTATGAGGGAAGCAACATGATCATTCTCTAATAGTTAAATACATAAGAATTCATATCAAATGAAAAACGGAAATGCAATACTACTTTGTCCATACATCTAAAATGAAAGATTACTCATATAGTTATCTAAATGGTGATATCAATATTTCAGTAAACTAAATGGTGTGGGCCTATTAGCTATTTCACACTCTCTAATATGTCAAATGAGAAGCTAAAAGGCTTCCCATTAATGTTCCTGACTCTCGATGTTAACGTTAGGTTGACAATCGATCCAAGGAAGACTCTAAGATGAAGCTCAATGCTGAAAAAAGGGATCTCAATCAGCCGCATGTGCCAGTAAAAAGGGAATTGTGGTCCAAAATGATATCACAGATGGTTCACAAAGATAGAAAATAAATTAGAACAAATATTGAGTCGTCATACTAAAGTTAGACAAATACAAAAAATTGTACTAATCTACTTTTCCCCCTCAATATCTATACTTGTTTTTTGATTTCCTTGAATTTATTCCTCATAAATTGATTACTTAAATTAGCAGTTTCCCACTACAGATAATAGTTTACATAGGATAGGATTTTTAATAAACAACAACTACATTCCAACACTCAACCCCATAGTCCAAAACTACCTCAAAAATGTGAAATTAATTTGTATAGTGTGGCACGCATACTGACGCAGTGAACACACCAACTTGACTCGGGAACTAAATGCAAAATAATTAGGACAACACCCAAGAGTAAGCGTGACAGTTCGATTTGGGTTAAGTTAGTTCTATAACAGGTCAAACAGACAAAACGTATCCAAAAACGAAACTGGTTGAATCTTATTTGACACACTAACTGTTATAGTTAAAATTTACAACTTTTGGGCAAAAACTATTTTGGGCCGAAACCAAACCTGCCTGATATAATAGCATTCATACATCAATCTAGCTGAGTATAATACACTGTACACGTTATACATTTGATATAATACATTAAACACCAACCTATCTGATATAATAGTACTCGTACATCAACAACCTACCTGATATAATACATTATACATCTGAGTATTATATTTTCAGGCCACTTTAAACACTTTTCGTTGCTATTTTAATATAAACCAAACACTACTTGTTCGCACTTTAAAATCATCCAAACACACCCTATGTTGTAGTAGCCTAATTCGAACACACCCTATTGTAAGCTTTGTTCAACAAGTTCTTGAAGCTTGGGACACCCCTGAAACAGTTTAGCTACACATGCATCATTGGCATAGTTCACACAGATTTGCAGCAACAAATTGTAGATTATAACCAAAATCTGGTACTTACTTAGAGGAACTATATCAGTTAGTAAATAGGCAGGTGGTCAGAGGCACATGCGAATGTGTTAACGCAGTATTGAATGCTGATTACGGCAGCAAAGGGATGTTCATTTCATTGGAAGGAAATGGGATTGGAACAGACCAAACTGAATACAAATGACTAAACCAAATCCAATCTCTATTTATTATTATTTTTTTATAACTAAAAAATATATTGCTACATAGGTTCAAGTTTGAAAAATGAAAAAAATTTAAACCTAATTGAAACTAAGAACAAAAAATATTAACATCAAACCGAGAGCAGGCTGGCAATGCATATCAGAACTTCTCATCCTCAAATCATATATTCAGTGAAAACCTACAAAAAGCATCCACCAATTATTTATCTGATGTTATTTATGAAACAAAATATGACTGATAAAGAAAAAGAGAACATACAATTCCTTGTACTCCACCAGTACCACCAATAATCTTGTACACAGCTTTTCACTCAGGCCAATAATCTTGTACTCAGCATTAGTTGGGCACTCAGTTCTTAGGGAACTTCTCCACGTCAAAATCCGATTGATCAATCTTGGGCACTAAGCATCATGTTTTACTCATAAATTTGGAAATGAGGAAGCTATATAAGAACATACAACTAATGACACACAAGCAAACTTTTTTGACTCCCGAATTTTGAGTATCCTACATTCACACAAATCACGCTATAAAATTCACTATAGTTACTTATACCAACTGATCATGAACTGATTCAGTGAAACAGAAAAATAACAAAAATGGCATGAAAAAAAAGAAATAAAAGTTACCTCTCTAACATCTGAACTACCTCTAAACTCGAATCTCTCAAAATATGTTTCTTTAGTATCGGAAACACGTCAATGTATATTACAATTAAAAAGCCCAATAAACGTTAAAATTTAAAGAACAATTAAAATATACAAAGTAAATTTACTTCAAAGTTTGAGAACTCAAATGAAAGCTAAGATTTATAGAACAATTAAAATATACAAAGTAAATTTATACTTCAAAGTTTGATCTCAATGACACACCACACACATCTGTTTAGTAATCATATTGCATTTGTGCCGAAACACGAAAACTCACAAACACAATTGGCTCGTATTCATCTTGACCAAACCGCACATTTCTTTCACACCAGCTGAGCCCAAATGGTCAAGCTTACCATCAACTAATTATTAAAAAAAATCCCAAACATATCCGAATTTAACATTTTTGCTTGGTCAAATATCAGATGCAAAATAGTTCAAAACATTTCAATTATAAAAGTTACCTCTTCATTAACTTTTGGAAAAAGCTACAGCCACTTCTCCTCAAATTTGGCAACTCTTAAAATAAGTGGCAAGTTTAGTTGATAGCTTAACAGGCATTACTACAGGAGCTTTTGGTTATTTTATGTCATGCATAATGTGACATTAAAAGTCCAGCAAAAAAGACTGTCATGAACACTTGAGTGCCTATCAAAACAAAGTAAATAACATATCTAAGAGTTCTAATTTCTCCTATTAGTATAATTATCATTTTCCACATTAAACAATGTAAAACTACTAACCTGCCGAACCCCAATCCTCTAAGAATCTTTGAACATAACCTGCAAAGAAGACGTTTAATCCTATTACATACATATATTAAACAAATTCACGTAAAGTTCAACCCCCAAAAAGGATATCTTACCTCAAAACAGGTGCTGTAGTGACTTCTATTTGACCTTTAGCTTCAACAGGATTTGCAGACGCGCTTCTATTAGATTGTTCATTGCATGTTTTCTCTTCTTTCTGGACATGTGCTTTTACGGGTTTTTCCTTTGAATTTCCAGGTTTGACTTCAGTTTTAGAGGTTGGAGTTTTGGATATAGACTTTCTAATCGGTTTATTGGGAGCAACAGGTGTCTTTGACACCATTTGTTGTGTTAACATAAGTTATGATGGTCTTTTAGAATGATGTACTCAAAAATTATATTCTATAAATCTAAGAGCAACTTAATTGACACCTGGAATGGGAATCACAGTAATTACCTGGTGTTTAATTGTAATCTTTGATGAACTGGGCGACCTCTCTATGCTTGAAATTAGTGATAGCAGAAAGGGGACAAAAGCGGCCCGTCCAACTTGAACTACTTACATGAACAATTTTTCTTACTGATCATCTTACTTAGTGCTTGGGCTATTCAATTGTGTAACATTTAAAAGGTTTGCAAGTTATATGATTTATAAAACAGAACAATATCCAATACCTATAATTTTTTTCCTATTTACAAACTCAGTATAGCTCCCGTAGCCTGTAATTACAACTACACAAAGCAAAAGAAATGGGACTTGGACTGTTGATAGCATATCCAGAAATAGAGGTAAATGACATAAAATTGCATAGCGGTTATGTACTGTTCTTCTTCGAGACTTATAGTTGGGAAACGATTCACCATTAGACTCTTCACATTGCTAATGAGGGCACCAATCTGCCAACCTTTTTCCACATGTCCGACATTTGTTATTTTGTTTCTAATAGTGTTTTAACTGGGACACGGTTTCTGAACCGTTCTTCTTCGAGACTTGTGTGCATTTCTGTTGAAAATCAGAAGCATTCACCCTAGCTGTAAAGACAGGGATAAAAGTTATCGTTATCCGTATTTGTGCCAAACATGTTAGAAAACATTTATAAACAGACATTCATAAATGTAGGAACTTTACTTTGAGCTATAACAACGACGGTAAAAGAGAAATTAGTATTGTGAACTACCGCTCGTAAATTAGCAGTGATTATAAGTTAGATATGTTTCTTTAAAAGAAAAGGATAAATGGTCAATCTGTTTGATAATATCCATGTCAATTTCTGATTCATGAAGAAACATATATGTATAAGATGACCCAATGTCGTGAGACTGCAAGTAAGTTTTTCTTTCAGAAATTAATATGTTCCAACGTTTTCCTCAGTTGTTGGTTCTACTTCGTTTGATTCATGCATAAGTATTGGTTCATGTTCAGGATGGCCAGTCAGGTACTAATTAAACCATAATTTCTAACAAACAATCAATTAGCATCTTTATCGAAATGAATATGTTCCAACGTTTTCCTCAATTGTTGGTTCTACTTCGTTTGATACTTGCATCAGTATTGGTTCATGTTCAGGATGGCCAGTCAGGTACTAATTAAACCATAATTTCTAACAATCACTTTGCATCTTTATCGAACTAATCACTATATCAACCTTTCCTTTGAGACTCTTCAGGATTCATAAGCATATATTACGGGATTGTTGCAGGTTCAACCTACACTGATAACTTAACAATGATTAACTACGTATCAGATGCCAACCTTATAGACAATGGTGATCAGATTCCACCGAGACCAGAAACTAATTATGATCACGGACCATATGTAAATGGGCAAGCTTTGTTTAATGCACAAATTGTCCAAGGGCTAGAGTCTCATAATGCTACAAATGAGGAAGTATAACAGAGTTTGCTGCAAATCTCTTCTCAGTTTCATACGGGTCAAAACAGGTTGAGATGACCACCCACTAATGCCAAAAAAATAATAAATGAAAATAAAAATAAAAATAAGTTGAGCCTCAGATTATAAACTAATATGAACTCACTGATTGTCGATAGCTTCCTACATATTCCGACCATCCAAACTTGTATGGCCACCTCGAATCCAAGTCATTTTCACGGAATGGCTACTAACCTGCAAAACAAATTTCTAATTAAATACGCATGCTGTTTCAATATATGGCACAGTCACTTTGGGAGTGTTTGGCATTGCTTCACATAACCACTTCTAAACACCACACGCCCTTTATTAAAAGCTAAGACTTTAAGAGCAATGTGCATACAAAGGAAGTACAAACATTAGTGGCAAATACAACATGATCACGAGGTATGGTATAAGCTTTGCTGCAAACATGAAAATAAAACATCAATATAAATCCCAGAGATAGTTGAAACTACAACATATTGATATACTAAAATAAGAAAACCATACATGCACCCCACAACAAACTGTCAAAATGCACACTTTTGACAGCCTCCTCAAGCTTTACCATGTCAGTCTCATCCTCCCAAGGCTTGACATCCATAAGGTCTAAAGACTTTCCAGCTGATAACATAACTACAAATAGAAAAGAAAATATGAGTTATGTCCGGAAACAAATCAAACTTTGTAGATTGGTATAGTTTTAGAGGTTGCTATGACTGAAATGAACTCACATTCCTTCGTATTTCCTGATGCCTTCACTACAGCTGTATGCTACTTAGGTTCTGTGCTTGCACGCTGTCATGTGTAAAAGGATCATGAGAAAATGGCCCGACCTCTCGAGCCATATACCCAAAAAAAGATGTCATTCGGTAGGTAGCATCTATAAATATTGTACCCGAGAGAAAAGGTGTACCACCATGAGTTAAGTCAAGTACCTGTATTCCTTGGACGTGGGTGCATACATAACCTTGATATCTGCGGTTACTCCATCATCATTCCCAGCAACCTGCATCATCATTTATCGCTCTAATTACCGATCAGCAACATTATAACATTAAGGTAATGTTTTAAAAGAGAAAGATACTTACTCGTGTCAAAATTGCTTTTTTGGCCATGAATACCTTGATCTTAGGTTTTATGATATGATCCAAACCCGGAATTATCTTTAAAACAACATCGACCTACAATCAAAAGTAACAACATTTGAGGCATAAATTATAAAATGCAAAAAACTGTAAACACGATACAATAAATCTGTAGATGCAATGAAAATCAATTTGGTTTCATAATCATTTCATCAAACATGTTGTGGGCACACAATTACTTGATTTATGAGGTTTTTACTCGTTCTAGTTTCTAACATACTATGCCTGCAATAAGAAAAACAATGACACAAACAAATCAATTCATGAACAAATTAAGCAATTCATATTTTTCCTCTAACAATAGCTACCTATAACAAATCTAAATGGCAGCTTTGTCCTCTAACAATAGCTACCTATAACAAATGAAAATAGCAGCTTTGTCCTCTAACAATAGCTACCTATAACTAATGATTTGGGTAGCTTTGTCCTCTAACAATAGCTACCCATAACAAACGATTTTTACAAAAAAAATGATAAGAACAAATAACAAAATTAAGGAGAAGATTGAGAACCTATTAGAAAGGGAAAAAAACCTCATTGAGTTGGATTCGACTGACTTAGGGTTGATGATAATCCTTGAATCAAACATATATAGACCAATTGGTAGGTTATTTTTGGATGTTTTTTTAATGCATTGAATTTGGTTGGTGAATTGAAACTGAAAATTAAGCGCATGGAAGAAGCCATGGGGATTTTGAATTGTTGAGATAAAACTGAATATTGATTTGAAATTTTTTGAATGATTCTTATTGTGCAAGAAGGGTAGTGAGGAAGATTGGTTGAAGAGAAGAGTTTGGATTATTTAACAAAAATAATACAAATAGGAGCGTATCATTCAATTGAAACTGAAAATTAATATTTCAATTAATGTGTCCGGTTGATTTTGAATGGGCAGAGGAGCGTATCATTCAATACTTAACAAAAATAATACAAAGAGGGGCGCAATATTAAAGAATGCATTGAAGAAATATTAAAGACCTTAAAAAAATAACCCAAAGAGGAGCCTTAATTGAGTTTTAAAAAAAATAATGCATTGGGGTGCTTGTACATGTGCTCTAATTATGGAATTTTAGAGGTGTAATTAATTTTATTTTTTAATGCTCCTGCTTTAGGGCGCTTGTACAAAACCTTATTTTATTAGTTAAAATAGATAAATATATATATATATATATATATATATATATATATATATATATATATATATATATATATATATATATATAAAAAATAAATAAGTGGTACGATAACTAATAAAGCCGAAGATAAATGTTAACTATTAAATTAGAATAATATTTATCAGGACTCTATTAGAATTAGAAATATAACGACTTTCGAGATCGAATGAGATGTCTATTTATAAACATCTAAAAGTTTTGAAAATACAAATAATAAAAGTAACGAGTTATTAAATGTTCGAGGGCACGAAAACTAAGATTGTTAATGCCAATCTTTGTGAATTAATCGCTAGTCACGGATAACGGACGTTAATACATCCAACTTAGTTAACTAATGAACTTATTTAGTTGACGAACCAAATAAGATCTCGTTAGGTACCTCGGAAAGATTTATTAGCGAATAACTTATCCTACGACGCCTTAGGTCGTGGCAAAGTTTTAAAGGAGTAAGTACGATGAATAATTGTTAAGTTATCGAGTTGACGAACTCGATAAGTTTTGACAATCTATTTGGGATGACTTATTTACTAAGAAACTTAACACGTAGATCGAGTGCTTGGTTAGTTGAGTTCTTTTGGGTGTGTGTTCACTTGAGTTGTGTTGAGTCGACACTACACACACGGATACCAAATGATAAATCGGATACGAAATGAATTTTTGAAAATGAAAATGGAAAATGTTTGGGATTGGGAATTATTTATTCGATATATATATGAAGTGAGGTGTATTGATATTATTAGGTAGTGCCGAGTCAGTAGTCGCCGTTGCCTGATAGTCGTTATTTCTTTGCTTCTGTTGATTCTTTTGCTGTTTGTTGGACTTGAGGTGAGTTTATAGCTCCATTTTTACTGCTATTTTATCGTTTTGAGCATTGGGGTGAGAAACATGCAAAACTGTTTTATGTGGACCTATTCTACTATGTTTTGGTTGAAAACTTGCTATGTTTATTCCCTGGCTAAGTGTGTGTTGAGCATGTCACAACTTGTGCCAGCATTTATTTATTGATTGAGTGATCACTTAAGTAGCATGTCGTCATAGGGCGAGCCTCATTTTAGCACGTCGCCATTGTATGTGATAACATGATTAGACTATAGTGTGCACCTATAGGGAATTTGTGGTATGACGTGTGACTTAGCCCAGGTTAGCAAGGGTTTTATTGAGTCTAAACCTATAAACTCACCAGCGTTAGCTGACTTTAGTATGTTTTCTTAGGTGATTAGTTGGATGATATTGGATTGGTATGTTGGAAGGCTTGGCAAATCAAGGCATGGTCGAGGGATCGAATGGAACTCTGATAATAAATTTGGGACCTAACTTTTGTTTGCTATTGGGCCGTACTTTTGGATTTAAAGTTATGTAAACTTATTTAACTTGATGTTTATCCGGTTTATTTTATTTAAGGAACTTTATCTTGTTCTATATGCTTGTACTTGAATACCAATCCCCGTAGCACCCAGAAAGCTTGATAAGTCATCCGCTGTACCAAATTTTGGGAGTGTTACATCTATCATTTCTTTCATTCATTGTTTCGTGTATGTAATAGGACTTGAGTGCAAGTCTTATATTGTATATTGTGTTTTATCGGGCCATCGTGTTGGTACGAGGTGTGAAGCCACGTGGGCTTTGGTAGACTGGTTCTAGCTAGGATTAGGACTCGACATTCCGCTTAGTGTCGTTAAACTTGGTGTAAGCATGTGTAAGGTTTGTTCCACTATAAGGGAGCGTGTTGATATAGTGTTTGTGAAATTCTCGAGTGTGAGACTCGAGGAGTGGAGTAAGGACGAAGGAGTGAGCTTCATGGCCGAACCAATATAAATTTTCGTGTGCCAGTTTGATCTTTCCTTTCTTTATCTTTACTTGCTTACTTATCATTGCTTATATATTGTTGTGTTGAATTCACGTAAGCTTCGAATCGAATCACTTTATCAAACATAATTTGTAAAGTCAATTTTATAAAAATGTGATTAATAACGGTGAAACTATTCAACCCCCCATTGTAGTTTCTACAATTGGTATTAGAGCTTCGTTGCTCAAGGATTTTTAAAATATACTGTATTTTAAAACTTGAAACGATCAATGGAATTTGAAAAATATCAAGAAGGCAGTCTATGCAAAGACCACCACTCTTTGAGGCTGATAGTTTTATTTATTGGAAAACTCGATTCGAAACGTATGTGAAATCAAAAGATCTTGATCTTTGGCATGTTATTACAATGGGTGACTTTAAACCTATTGAATTTAATCTTGAAACTAAACAAACTGAAATTGTTCCTTATGACAAACAAAGTGATAGTCTTAAAAAGAAATTAGCTAAAAATGATGAAGCAAAAATGGTAATTTATAATGCTTTACCTAAAAAGGAATTTCAAAGAATTTTTATGAGCTCATTGGTAACTTGAAGGTCCATGAGTTAATCATCAAAAATTATTCCGATATTGTCAATAGCAAGGTGGAAAGAAAACCAATTGCATTAAAAGCTAAAAAGGAATTAAGTGATGATGAAGACTCAAGCTTGGAAAGTGATGACAAAGAGTATGCATTGGCAGTTAGAGATTTCAAGAAATTTTTTAAGTGAAGAGGAAGATTTGTAAGACAACCACGAGAGGAAAAGAAAGCTCCTCAAAAACCTCGTGAAGATAGATACATCAAGGGTGAGAAAAGATGTTTTGGATATGGTGATACAAGACACTTAGATGGAGATTTTCCACTCCAAACAATGGACAAAAACCAAAGGTCATATGTTAGCGGTGCTTGGAGTGATGGCTAAGAAGATGATAAAAATGAAACTTGTCTCATGACCAGATCTTCAAAAGAGGTACGTACCGAAACCGATTTCCACAATTTTGATATTTGCTCACTAGATTCTTTGACTTAGATAATGAATATGATAAAATTTGCAAAGTAAGTCAAAAGATAATTGTGAAAAATAAATCTCTAAAATCCACCAAATCTAAATTAGAAAAAGAAATATTGGAATTAAAAGAGATGTTATCTAGACTTGAGAAAGGAAAAGAAATTGTTTCGGAGTGTAAATCGTGCAAACTTCTTAAAATCGAAAATGAGGAACTCAAAGAGGAAGCCTCAAAATTAAATAAGTTTGAAAAGAGCACTCACTCTCTTAGAAAACTAATAAGAGCTCAAGAGGCTTCCGACAATAAAACTGGTATAGGTTATAATTTTTTTGAAGCATCACCAAACATATTAAAACAAATAAAATTTGTGAAATCTCAGTCAGATTTGGCTACTGGAGACGGTCCCTCAAATCCACCCGATGGTCCCTCACCTTTAAAGGACAGTCCCATTGATAAAGGACCGTCCCCAGTAAGGAAGATTGTGATCTTAACCAAAGCCACTAAAGATTCTAGTCCAAAACAGTCAATACTAGGAAAACCAGAAACACCCGTTGCTATTGTAGAAGAAGTAAAACAATTCTATAGACCAATACCAAAACCTGGATTAGGTTACAACAAACCAACAATAAGATTTACACCTCCATCCCCTAGGAGAACAAATATACCAAATAGACAAACTAGATCAAAAACAGCTAGAAATAAAAATCATTATAAGAACTACTCCATGAATTGGATAAATGATTTCCTTCCTATAGGATTCTACTCACCATTTCAAAACCCTAGACAAATGCAACAAATGTATAGGATGTTTGGTACTAACAACTTTGGACCCATGATATATTGGGGACCATATGTTTGAGTTTGTCTGTGTTATCATTAGATATGCTTGGGAATGGACGTGGAGCCCAATGAATGGGTCAAGGATAGTGGATGCACAAATCACATGACGGGTAATCGCAAGCTATTCTCATCATACAATGCTAGTACTGGAGGTAGTGTTACATTTGGTAGTAAGCTCAAGGGCAATATCATTGGCAAAGGTACGATCACTCATAACTCTCTTACTATTACTAATGTAGAACATGTGGATAACCTAGGTTTTAATTTACTTAGTATTAGTCAAATATGTGATAATGGTTGCAAGGTAATCTTTTCCAAAGACGATAGTGAGATAATTAAGAACGGAAAAGTTATTGCAAAAGGAATTAGAAAAGGTAACCTATACGCCATGAAAATTAGTAACAAACCTAGTGAGAACATATGCTTAGCTACGGTTAATGATAACTCTACTTTATGGCATAGAAGATTAGGACACGCCAACATGCATCTATTACAATCATTGTATTCTAAGGATTTAGTTAGAAACCTTCCCAAACTTAAGTTCGACCAACATTTTTGTGATGCTTGCAAGGTTGGAAAACAAGCTCACTCTAGTCATAAACCTAAGAACATGATCTCAACATCTAGATGTTTAGAGCTTCTTCACATGGATCTCTTCGGTCCTTCCGCCATACGGAGTTATGGAGGAAATCTCTACACCCTAGTGATCGTAGACGATTACTCTTGGTACACTTGGACTAGGTTTCTTAAAAACAAGACTGAAACTTTCGATCAATTCAAAATATTTAGTAAAAAAATTCAAAATCAATTAGGACGCAACATAGTTTCCATTAGTGTCACACCCCCAAAATCGGGTCCAGCGGAAGCATACAAGTAGCTGGGGTGTAACTCAATTGGTATTACAACACAAGTTTAAAAATGGTTTTCACTTGAATCATTTAGAATAAAATAGTTTAATCAAAAATGTTAAATTTACATTTGTTAAAAGTAGTGCGGAAGTAGGCCCTTAAAATGGTTTAAATCGGTCCCCATATAAATAATCAGAGTCTTCTATGACCATGCCATGCCCTGCCAAAACCTCCTGTAGCGTGCTATTGGTTAAAACCTGAAAATACATGCTAAAGTGTCAACACGAGGTTGGTGAGTTCATAGAGTTTGTTTAACAAATAAAGTTTATGCATATGTATGTAAGTTTCCCAGCAAAGGCATCGTAAATCCACTCAGTTACAAGTCCCGCCATAAGAGCCTTGTAACCTGTGTGTTTACAACCCACTGCTACAATATATAGTTTGAGTAAAACATGTATAAGTTTATCACAACGGTTAAGCAATTAGTCGTGAGTCTACACTTCATCTCCGAAGACCTCACGTTTGTATGTACATCTCCATGGTTGTGCCCAGCAACTTAATCTGGGGCCATTGGAAGTATGTATGTATGTATGTTTCCATGGTTGTGCCCAGCAACTTAATCTGGGGCCATTGGAAGTATGTATGTATGTATGTTTCCATGGTTGTGCCCAGCAACTTAATCTGGGGCCATTGGAAGTCTCAAGAATACACCATCACAGTTTAGTATAACACAGTTAAGTATAGCACAATCACGTATGTATGAAATCAAGTATAAAACAATCAAGTATAAAGAAATCAAGTATAAATGTTTGGAGTATCAAGAAAGTATGTTTTGAGTATTTATACTAGTAAGCAAGTAGTTGAGCATGTATCTCCCCCCAAAGAGTTAAAACAAGTGTAAAGAGTAAAAGTGGGGCTATGACTCACCTGGTGCGAATAGCTACGATGACAAAAGTGGATACACAGAAATGAGGTTCGATCTCTAACCGCAACCTAATATGAATGATAGTGATCTACTTAGATCATGAAAGGATGTAATGAATGCACATGCACATGATACCTATACCACTCGTAACTTGAAAATACGTGTTATTGTCAAAGTAAAGTATTTTCCACACTTAGGAAAAATAAGTCCAACTAGAATAATAAAAACTTGTCGTAATATATCGTATATAAAAACGTTAGTGTTATATTCCTCGTTTTGAAAACCTTAAGCTATCGTCTAGTAGTCGCAATAATAAACCTTGGGTCGTACGTATTTCGTTAGTTAAAAATAACTCCTTGAATAAGAAATCTAGAAAATATATTATTTAGTACGTAGTTATATTATTTCTAGTAGTGACTAAATATATATATATATATAGTTTTGACGATTTTAAAACATGTATAACTTGGTCGTTTTAAGCTCATTTTACTCGTTCTTTATATCCACGGATTCGTTTTAGTATATACTAATATATTTTCAATAGCTCGGCTCCTCTAGGTTACGTCTAACGCCTCTATTTGTCCGTCTAAAAATACCAAACAGCATGCAGTTTTCAGAAAATATAGTTTTCGTCGTTAAACTCGTTTTTAGCGTATCTCCTTCGTTATTAACTCGTTTTTATCCCCGTTTTCGGCCATAGTTCCGTCTCGGAATGTATTTTCTAAATATTTGGTCAAAAGTTACCCCAAACCCACTGAGTTTGCCACGTTTTCATTTTAAGGACAGTAGGTTTATCTATTGTTTCAAAAACCATTTCTAGTGTTCCAAACTAGTTTCTAATCCAACCAAACCACTTTCAATCACCACAAATCTAGTCTAATCTTACCATACACCTTCTTAGGGTGCCATGGGTTCCTAAACATCATAAATCAAGTGGATCTAACAAGGATCTAACTATAATCCATTTCTAGAGTTTCAAAGTTATAAAAAGTATAAATAGAGTGGTATAAATAATCATATGCATATGGATCTTGAATAAACAACATGAAACTAGAAAAATGAAAGTATGGAAAGATCAACAAGTGATCTTGAAGCTTACTTGATGATTGGATGAGAAAATGTATAATAACCTAGGGTTTTACCACAAAACCCTAACTAGATCATAACTAGGACATGTTTAAACACTTGATCTTCAAAAGTTAATGATTTCTTCTTGGTTCCTTGCTCTTGGCCGATCACCCCAAAGAAGAAAAGAGAGAAAAGTTGCTAGTTTGTGTGAAAATGATTAAGTGTAAAAATGGGATGAAAATGGGATGAAATGGAGTATATATATGGTCTAGGGGGGGCAAGATCCCCTTTTTAGGGAAGGAAGCATGGGGGGGCTGAATTAGGGGAGGAAGGTGGGAGGTTGTTGGCTATTAAATGATCTTGTCCAAAGAGTGCAAGTATTAGTTAGTTTTGGTTGTGTATTGGGTGTTATCGGGTACCGAGTTAACTAAAAATAAACCGTATCGAGTTGAAGTAAAATATGATGAAGCTAATTGGGACATAATAAAGTTATAAAAATTGTAAAAATAGGTTGGGTATAAATACTGGGTGTTCGGGTGATCATTGTTTAGTTTTTACGAAAACCGCCGTAAATAAATTAGGCGTACAATATAAGTTAAATAAATTTCCAAAATATCGGGTAAATTAATAATATAATTTTTATATTATTATTATGAGTATAAAATGTGTTAGGACCATAGTTGGGAGTGTCGGATCAATTATTCAAAATATTAGTTCATAAGATAACGTTTCTTAGGTTAAAAATCGTACGTTTACAAAAATGACGCAACCCACGTATAAATGACAATTTTTCTCCGGAGGTGAATAGTGTTTTATGAATAGTAAAATTTTAAAACGCTTCTCAGAATCACAAACTGACTCCGAAAAAGATGAATAGTAATATGATGAATAGTGATCGATGAATAGTAACCGATGAATAGTAAATGTTGAAAGTTCGGGAAAAGACCAGAATTTACGAGTTGTGACAGTCTCTACCCCTTAAGGAACTTCGTCCCGAAGTTCAGTTAACGTAGGTCTCTGAAGTGGTATAAAGGTGAAGATTCATGAGATGAAATGACGAGTTGACGTGTTTCTAGGCGGCGGTTCACAAGGTGATGAAAAGTATAAGCGTTCTGACAACGAGGGTACACACACACATGAATGAAACATGGAAATTGAGTTGAGAATTCAATCCAGACAGAATTTTATTATAACCATTCTCAGTGTTGCAAAATTCATTTCTGAGTCGGATATAGGTAGTCAGCCTATGTCCCACTATCCCGGGTTGAATATAGGTGACTAGTCTATATTCCACCGAGGTTCCATGAATTTTGAAATACTCAGCTCAGTTATAATAATACTATGTCCTTCACAAATACCAAGACGTTCAGAAAGACTAAGGTAGGTGACCAAACTCGAGGTCAAAGGATGAAACTATGCAAGGAGATACATACCAGGGTAACAATATATGATACATGAATATGCTTATGAAAGACAATGATAATAAGTAAATATAAAATACCAGATAACGAGACACAAATCTCATCACCTAAGTCAGCAACAAACCACAAGTGAGGCATCAGCTTGGCAGGCAGGCACGTGACGGTCATAGGGTTAAGTTTTTCGTAAAAGTAGCTATAGTCTAGGTTTTAAAAACACTTAGTTCGCTATAGCCGAAGCTCTGATACCAATCTGTCACACCCCCAAAATCGGGTCCAGCGGAAGCATACAAGTAGCTGGGGTGTAACTCAATTGGTATTACAACACAAGTTTAAAAATGGTTTTCACTTGAATCATTTAGAATAAAATAGTTTAATCAAAAATGTTAAATTTACATTTGTTAAAAGTAGTGCGGAAGTAGGCCCTTAAAATGGTTTAAATCGGTCCCCATATAAATAATCAGAGTCTTCTATGACCATGCCATGCCCTGCCAAAACCTCCTGTAGCGTGCTATTGGTTAAAACCTGAAAATACATGCTAAAGTGTCAACACGAGGTTGGTGAGTTCATAGAGTTTGTTTAACAAATAAAGTTTATGCATATGTATGTAAGTTTCCCAGCAAAGGCATCGTAAATCCACTCAGTTACAAGTCCCGCCATAAGAGCCTTGTAACCTGTGTGTTTACAACCCACTGCTACAATATATAGTTTGAGTAAAACATGTATAAGTTTATCACAACGGTTAAGCAATTAGTCGTGAGTCTACACTTCATCTCCGAAGACCTCACGTTTGTATGTACATCTCCATGGTTGTGCCCAGCAACTTAATCTGGGGCCATTGGAAGTATGTATGTATGTATGTTTCCATGGTTGTGCCCAGCAACTTAATCTGGGGCCATTGGAAGTATGTATGTATGTATGTTTCCATGGTTGTGCCCAGCAACTTAATCTGGGGCCATTGGAAGTCTCAAGAATACACCATCACAGTTTAGTATAACACAGTTAAGTATAGCACAATCACGTATGTATGAAATCAAGTATAAAACAATCAAGTATAAAGAAATCAAGTATAAATGTTTGGAGTATCAAGAAAGTATGTTTTGAGTATTTATACTAGTAAGCAAGTAGTTGAGCATGTATCTCCCCCCAAAGAGTTAAAACAAGTGTAAAGAGTAAAAGTGGGGCTATGACTCACCTGGTGCGAATAGCTACGATGACAAAAGTGGATACACAGAAATGAGGTTCGATCTCTAACCGCAACCTAATATGAATGATAGTGATCTACTTAGATCATGAAAGGATGTAATGAATGCACATGCACATGATACCTATACCACTCGTAACTTGAAAATACGTGTTATTGTCAAAGTAAAGTATTTTCCACACTTAGGAAAAATAAGTCCAACTAGAATAATAAAAACTTGTCGTAATATATCGTATATAAAAACGTTAGTGTTATATTCCTCGTTTTGAAAACCTTAAGCTATCGTCTAGTAGTCGCAATAATAAACCTTGGGTCGTACGTATTTCGTTAGTTAAAAATAACTCCTTGAATAAGAAATCTAGAAAATATATTATTTAGTACGTAGTTATATTATTTCTAGTAGTGACTAAATATATATATATATATAGTTTTGACGATTTTAAAACATGTATAACTTGGTCGTTTTAAGCTCATTTTACTCGTTCTTTATATCCACGGATTCGTTTTAGTATATACTAATATATTTTCAATAGCTCGGCTCCTCTAGGTTACGTCTAACGCCTCTATTTGTCCGTCTAAAAATACCAAACAGCATGCAGTTTTCAGAAAATATAGTTTTCGTCGTTAAACTCGTTTTTAGCGTATCTCCTTCGTTATTAACTCGTTTTTATCCCCGTTTTCGGCCATAGTTCCGTCTCGGAATGTATTTTCTAAATATTTGGTCAAAAGTTACCCCAAACCCACTGAGTTTGCCACGTTTTCATTTTAAGGACAGTAGGTTTATCTATTGTTTCAAAAACCATTTCTAGTGTTCCAAACTAGTTTCTAATCCAACCAAACCACTTTCAATCACCACAAATCTAGTCTAATCTTACCATACACCTTCTTAGGGTGCCATGGGTTCCTAAACATCATAAATCAAGTGGATCTAACAAGGATCTAACTATAATCCATTTCTAGAGTTTCAAAGTTATAAAAAGTATAAATAGAGTGGTATAAATAATCATATGCATATGGATCTTGAATAAACAACATGAAACTAGAAAAATGAAAGTATGGAAAGATCAACAAGTGATCTTGAAGCTTACTTGATGATTGGATGAGAAAATGTATAATAACCTAGGGTTTTACCACAAAACCCTAACTAGATCATAACTAGGACATGTTTAAACACTTGATCTTCAAAAGTTAATGATTTCTTCTTGGTTCCTTGCTCTTGGCCGATCACCCCAAAGAAGAAAAGAGAGAAAAGTTGCTAGTTTGTGTGAAAATGATTAAGTGTAAAAATGGGATGAAAATGGGATGAAATGGAGTATATATATGGTCTAGGGGGGGCAAGATCCCCTTTTTAGGGAAGGAAGCATGGGGGGGCTGAATTAGGGGAGGAAGGTGGGAGGTTGTTGGCTATTAAATGATCTTGTCCAAAGAGTGCAAGTATTAGTTAGTTTTGGTTGTGTATTGGGTGTTATCGGGTACCGAGTTAACTAAAAATAAACCGTATCGAGTTGAAGTAAAATATGATGAAGCTAATTGGGACATAATAAAGTTATAAAAATTGTAAAAATAGGTTGGGTATAAATACTGGGTGTTCGGGTGATCATTGTTTAGTTTTTACGAAAACCGCCGTAAATAAATTAGGCGTACAATATAAGTTAAATAAATTTCCAAAATATCGGGTAAATTAATAATATAATTTTTATATTATTATTATGAGTATAAAATGTGTTAGGACCATAGTTGGGAGTGTCGGATCAATTATTCAAAATATTAGTTCATAAGATAACGTTTCTTAGGTTAAAAATCGTACGTTTACAAAAATGACGCAACCCACGTATAAATGACAATTTTTCTCCGGAGGTGAATAGTGTTTTATGAATAGTAAAATTTTAAAACGCTTCTCAGAATCACAAACTGACTCCGAAAAAGATGAATAGTAATATGATGAATAGTGATCGATGAATAGTAACCGATGAATAGTAAATGTTGAAAGTTCGGGAAAAGACCAGAATTTACGAGTTGTGACAATTAGGACGGACCATGGTAGAGAATTTGACAATGAAGTTCAATTCGGAGCTTATTGTGATGCTAATGGTTTTACTCACAATTTCTCGGCTCCACGAACTCCACAATCAAATAGGGTAGTCGAAAGGAAAAATAGAACCCTAGAAGAAATGAGTAGAACCATGCTTAATGAGCAATTGATTCCCCAAAAGTTTTGGTGTAATGCCGTAGATACATCCACCTACAACCTTAATAGAATTTTAATTAGATAAATCATAGAAAAAACCCCTTATGAAATTTTGAAAGGTAGGAAACCTTCCTGTAGAAACTAAAAGGGGGGTTGAATAGTTTCACCGTTATTAATCACGTTTTTATAAAATTGACTTTATTTGATAAAGTGATTCGATTCGAAGCTTACGTGAATTCAACACAACAATATACAAGCAATGATAAGTAAGCAAGTAAAGATAAAGAAAGGAAAGATCAAACCGGCACACAAAGATTTATAGTGGTTCGGCCATGAAGCTCACTCCTTCATCCCTACTCCACTCCTTGAGTCTCACACCCGAGAGTTTCACAAACACTATATCAACACACTCCCTTATGACGGAACAAACCTTACACAATCTTACACCAAGTTTAATGACACTAAGTGGAATGTCGAGTCCTAATCCTAGCTAGAACCAATCTACCAAAGCCCACATGGCTTCACACCTCAAAAGTTGTGTTAGGAAATATCTCAGGGCTTTACATCCGAAGTGGAGAGCAAAGGTCATGGCGATTGAAGAATCCAAAGACTTGGCATCTCTATCATTAGATGAGCTCATTGGTAACTTGAAGGTCCATGAGTTAATCATCAAAAATGATTCCGATATTGTCAATAGCAAGGTGGAATGAAAATCAATTGCATTAAAAGCTAAAAAGGAATCAAGTGATGATGAAGACTTAAGCTCGGAAAGTGATGACGAAGAGTATGCTTTGGCGGTTAGAGATTTTAAGAAAATTTTCAAGCGAAGAGGAAGATTTGTAAGACAACCACGAGAGGAAAAGAAAGCTCCTCAAAAAGCTCGTGAAGATAGATACATCAAAGGTGAGAAAAGATGTTTTGGATGTGGTGATACAAGACACTTAGTTGGAGATTGTCCACACCAAACAAAGGACAAAAACCAAAGGGCATATGTTAGCGGTGCTTGGAGTGATGGCGAAGCAGATGATAAGAATGACACTTGTCTCATGGCCGGATCTTCAAAAGAGGTATGTACCAAAACCGATTTCCACATTTTGATATTTGCTCACTAGATTCTCTTGACTTAGATAATGAATATGATAAAATTTGTGAAGTGAGTCAAAAGATAATTGTGAAAAACAAATCTCTAAAATCCACCAAATCTAAATTATAAAAAGAAATATTGGAATTAAAAGAGATGATATCTATACTTGAAAAAGGAAAAGAAATCGTTTCGGAGTGTAAAACGTGCAAACTTCTTAAAATCGAAAATGAGGAACTCAAAGAGGAAGCCTCAAAATTAAATAAGTTTGAAAAGAGCACTCACTCTCTTAGCCAACTAATAGGAGTTTAAAAGGCTTCCGATGATAAAACCGGTATATGTTATAACATTTTTGAAGCATCACCAAACATATTAAAGCAAATAAAATTTGTGAAATCTCAGTCGAACTTGGCTACTGGAGACGGTCCCTCAAATCCACCCGACGGTCCCTTACCTTTAAAGGACTGTCCCATCGATAAAGGACTGTCCCCAGTAAGGAAGACTGTGATCTTACCCGAAGCCACTAAAGATTCTAGTTCAAAACAGTCAATACTAGGAAAACCAGAAACACCCGTTGCTAGTATAGAAGAAGTAAAACAATTCTATAGACCAATACTAAAACCTGGATTAGGTTACAACAAACCAAATATAATATCTACACCTCCATCCCCTAGGAGAACAAATATACCAAATAGACAAACTGGATCAAAAACAGCTAAAAATAAAAATCATGAAAAGAACTACTCCATGAATTGGAAAAATGATTTCCCTCCTATGGGATTCTACTCACCATTTCCACACCCTAGACAAATGAAACAAATTTATAGGATGTTTGGCACTAACAACTTTAGACCCATGAGATATAGGGGACCATATGTTTGAGTATGTCGGTGTTATCATTAGATATGCTTTGGAATTGGCCTAGAGCCTAATGAATGGGTCAAGGATAGTGGATGCACAAATCTCATGACGGGTAAACGCAAGCTATTTTTATCATACAATGCAAGTACTAGAGGTAATGTTACTTTTGGTAGTAAGCTCAAGGGCAATATCATCGGCAAAGGTACGATCACTCATAACTCTCTTACTATTACTAATGTAGAACATGTGTATAACCTAGGTTTTAATTTACTTAGTATTAGTCAAATCTGTGATAAGGGTTGCAAGGTAATCTTTTCCAAAGATGATAGTGAGATAATTATGAACGAAAAAGTTATTGCAAAAGGAATTAGAAAAGGTAACCAATACGTCATGAAAATTAGTAACAAACCTAGTAAGAACATATGCTTAGCTACGGTTTATGATAACTCTACTTTATGGCAAAGAAGATTAGGACACGCCAACATGCGTCTATTACAATCATTTTAGAAACCTTCCCAAACTTAGGTTCGACCAACTTTTTTGTGATGCTTGCAAGGTTGGAAAACAACCTCACTCCAGTCATAAACCTAAGAACATGATCTCAACATCTAGATGTCTAGAACTTCTTCACATTGATCTCTTCGGTCCTTCCGCCATACGGAGTTATGGAGGAAATCTCTACACCCTAGTGATCGTAGAAGATTACTCTAGGTACACTTGGACTAGGTTTCTTAAAAACAAGACTGTAACTTTCGATCAATTCAAAATATTTAGCAAGAAAATTCAAAATCAATTAGGATGCAACATAGTTTCTATTAGGATGGACCATGGTAGAGAATTTGATAATGAAGTTCAATTCGGAGCTTATTGTGATGCTAATGGTATTACTCACAATTTCTCGGCTCCACGAACTCCACATTCAAATGGGGTAGTCGAAAGGAAAAATAGAACCCTACAAGAAAAGAGTAGAACCATGCTTAATGAGCAATCGATTCCTCAAAAGTTTTGGTGTAATGCCATAGATACATCCACCTATATTCTTAATAGAATTTTAAATAGACAAATCATAGGAAAAACCCCTTATGAAATTTTGAAAGGTAGGAAACCTTCCCTAGATTACTTTAGAGTGTTTGGTAGCAAATGCTATATTCTAAACACCAAAGACTATCTCACCAAGTTCGACCCAAAGTCTTACGAAGGTGTATTTCTAGGTTACTCTCAAACTAGTAAAGCCTACATTGTCTTAAACAAGGAAACAATGGTCGTCGAAGAATCACTCAACATGACATTCAATGAGAGTCCCCCTCCATCTAAAACATCACCTTTCGTAGATGATGATTTGGATGAAGAAAATGCCATAGTTGAAAACATAAAAAACCTAGGCATATCTCAAGAAACCATCGAAATAGGTGAAACTTCAAATATTAAAGAATCCATAAGCCACCCTTTAGATAATGTCATAGGAAGCCTAAACCAAAGAACCCTTAGATCACAAGTTCAAAACAGTAGAAACTTCTTTTGTTTTATTTCAATCATTGAACCTAAAAATGTCAATGAAGCATTGAAAGATGAAAGTTGGATCATCGCAATGCAAGAAGAATTAAACCAATTTAAGTCTAATGATGTTTGGATGTTAGTACCAAGACCTAAGAATGTCACAATAATAGGGACTAAGTGGGTATTTAGAACCAAACTAGATGAAAACGGTATTGTTTCTAGGAATAAATCTAGGTTAGTCGCACAAGGCTATAATCAACAAGAGGGAATTGATTATGACAAAACCTATGCACCCGTAGCTAGACTTGAGTCCATTAGGATACTACTCACATATGCATGTGCATTAGATTTTAAGTTATTCCAAATGGATGTGAAAAGTGCATTCCTAAACGGTCTCATCAATGAGGAGGTATATGTTGCACAACCTCCAGGATTCATTGACTTCGAGTACCCCGAGCATGTTTATAAACTAAAGAAAGCTTTATATGGTTTAAAGCAAGCCCCTAAGGCTTGGTATGATAGGTTGAACGCTTTTCTTCTTAAGCATGAATACTCAATGGGAATGGTAGATAACACTCTTTTCACCAAGAAGAAAGATTCAAACATCATAATCATCCAAATATATGTTGATGACATTATATTTGGTTCAATGATGAGGAGAAAAATGATCCGTTTTTAGGGGGTCATTTAAGCCCGAATCCGAATTTATTTGATCAAATATTGCCCTAAATCGTTCCTTTTGTGATTTTAGGTACTTTGGGAGAGAAATCTAGAAAAGGAAGCAATTCGGACGTTTTTGGAGCATAAAAGTGAAGAAAACGCCAAAGTCTTAATTTTCCATGCTGGGAACAGTAGGTGACGGCGTCAAGAGCAAAATCTTGACGGCGTCAAGAGCAAATTTCATGAATTTCCATGACGACCTAGAACAGATTTGACGGCGTCACGTAGGAAGGGCGTCAAGAGTAAAAGAGTCATGATGGCCTGGAAGTGTATAAGTCTTGACGGCGTCAGACGTAGATCTAGGCAGTCTGAGAAGAGTTTTGGCGGCGAGGTGACGGCGTCACAAGTTTATTCTTGACGCCGTCAAACCTATTTTTCTATATATAGTTTTCTAATTTTCACACATTAAGGGATAGAAGTTTTGGAGAAACCCTAAATACGATTTTGGTGTAACTTTACAGGTTTTTCAAGGGTTCCAACCCCTTGATACCTTGCATGTTTAATCAAGATAAGTGTTCTTCTAATTCAATCAATATGTCTATGTGTTGGTTATCTATATCTTGTTCTTGTCTTAATTCTATCATGCTAGGCTAGATCTATCTTGTGTTTGCTTAGATCTAATGAAACCTAGATGTTAATTATGTGTTGATTACTTGTTTATTCTTGTCTTGGATGAATGATTTATATGTTAGGCTTAAGAAAACTGGCAGATCTCCACTTGGTAACATGCTTGAATGTCTTAAGAAACATGAACCGAGGCGCACTAGGTCTTTATTGGTTGTATTTAGTGCATGAGCCACTATTTACAATCCCTATAGTTGTGCTGGGCATGGTGTAGGAGGAGATAAGAGCTTATAGAATTGGGGAGTTATGTGTGCCACCCCATGAATGGTATTAAGGAATACGATCCGTCATCCATGCAATTATAACAAGTAATTAACGTGTAAAAGATGTCTAGGGAGTAGTGAAATCTAAGTAAACACATTTTCTCCAATTACTGCTCACAACCTTAGTATAATTAGTTTATTTTAATTTCTAGTATTTTATTTTGATTGCATCTTAGTATTGGGTTAGTTGGCTAGCAACTAATTCCGCCCAAATCCTCCAAACCCCGAGATTTTAATTGCTTTCATAAAAATATAAAAACACAAAAATAATCATCCCTCACCTTTAGAACTAGTATTTAGGCTTTCTAATCCTAGCGACACTATTCCTAAGCTGAACGATCAATCCCCCGGTACTTGTCACTATACTATACTACAACGATCAGGTACACTGCCTGGTGGGGGTTGTAAGCTTCTCGAGATCCCTCGAGAGGTAAAGCCTGTTGCGATTCCCACGCATTAAGTTTTTGGCGCCGCAGCCCGGGGAATAGTTATTTTCTAGGTTAGAATTTCTTTTTATTAGGTCTACTTGCTAGATTCCTTTCTAGTAAGATTTTATTTTTATTTTTTAGGTTTCTTTAGTCTATCTATTTCTTTGTGCCTTTGTTCGTAACCACCCGACACCATGGACAACGGAAACATCTTTGAACCCGTCATCCCACCACAACAAAACCCACCATTAGAACCCCTTAGGCCCCGAAACTTAGGAGAGTATTCCCGACCTAGCCACCAAGGCTACCGAAACACCATTGAGCTCACCGGAGCCAATGTGACCCCCTTATGATCCGACACCATCCGGTTGGTGCAAAGCGGATGTGCATTCCATGGACTTCGTTCCGAAGATCCAAACCAACATCTTAAGGACTTCCTCAAAATCGTAGATTCCATAGACCTAGGTGTTGAAACTAGAGAGACTACCCGTTTACGCCTATTCCAATTCTTTCTACGGGATCAAGCTAGTCAATGGATTGAGCGTTTACCCGTGGGATCCATCACCACATGGGATGATCTCACCACTCGTTTCCTTGCTCAATTTTTCCCACCGGGGAGAACTACTAAGCTTAGAAATGACATCTTGATGTTCCAACAACGTCAAAATGAATCTCTTTATGAAGCATGGACTCGTTTCAAGGATTTACTCCAAAAAGTCCCTCATCATGGCATAGATCTTTGGCTCCAAGTCCAAATTTTTTATGACCATATCGACATCTCCACGAGGCGAGCCATTGACCAATCGGCCGGTGGTAAGCTAGGTGATCTTAGTGCGGAACAATCATGGGAACTCATAGAAGATCTTGCTCTCTATGACAACGAAAGTAGGATCATGGAACTTGAGGACCAAGTCAAGTTTCTCATGAAATCTTACGAAGCTCCTAAACCTTCAAGCCAAGTGAACAAAATCACTTCTTCATGCGAATTATGTAGTGGTCCCCATGACACTCGTGATTGTGTGGAACTCCCCGGAACAGCTTTTGCGGACTACGCATCCACGCGTACCGACGAAGCGGGAGATAAGTGGTACACTTTCAAGCCCGAGCCAAACACATACGGTGATTCACACAACCCCTCATGGAAAAATCACCCAAACCTTAGGTGGAAACAAAATCAACCCAATTCTTCCAATCCGCCTAACCGTTACCAACCAACCGGTCCACCATCCAACCGTACTTTCAACAACAATCCTTCTAACAACTATGGTAGTACCAACAATCTTGAAGGATTGATGTCAAAGTTTATGGCATCTCAAGAAGCCCGCATAGCTAGGTTCGAAACCGAATTCAACCAACAACAAACGGAGATGACCAACAAGATTGACAACTTGTTGAAAGCCCTCAACAACCAAGCGTTAATCACACCTAGGAAGGACACTAGGGACACCAATAGTGGAAGCCAAATTAAGGACCCCTCATCATCCAAACATGTCCACTTTGTCAATGTTGTCACCATTAAGCCAATAGATAAGGAGATAGAAGAGAGTGACAAGAATGAAGTTAGAGTAGAAGCCGAGACTAAGGATGAGAATAGGGAAGTTGAGGTTGATAGTAGAGAGGAATTAGAGGAGGTAGAACCTATAGAATAATACTTTGATAAGTTGCCAACCAAGGAAGAACGGGAATACCATAAGGATTTATTCGATAGCCCTGAGAGAACATATATCTTTGGCGACCCCCTTATCAAAATGGGAGACCCCTCTAACATTAACATCCCATGCAATATCGGGCACATGCATATATGGAAAGCTTACATCGACCCTAGATCCCCTGTGAACATCATGACTAGGACTTATTACAATTGGGTGATGAAGAAGCAACTTGATTTTAGGATGATGCCTAATAAGAATCTGATAAGTAATTTTGCGGGAAGAGTGAAAGGATTGCATGTGATTATAGGGAATCTCACCTATGAGATCGATTTTATGATAGTTGAGGACACTCGTCCGGTGATAGATGCTTGCCTAAGCCAAATAATATTCGGAAGACCATTTGTTGAGGCCACTAGGATGAGTTATGATCCGACTTTAGGGATAGTTAGATTCAAGGAAAGGAATGATGAGGTTGCTTATCAAATGCCCTACAAGATTGAGCAATACCGCCTTCTCTCTAATTTCGAAAAGGAACACAAGCAAGCGGCTTATTATAGGAATGAGGAGGATAGACGTAGAGGAGTAGAATATGTGAGAAATAGGATGCTTGGTTTCTACAAAGAGTGCTTGCGACTAGGTCCGGAATACAAAACTGGTTTAGAAGACGACCTAGAAAGTGGAACCAATGATGAGGTCATGTAGTAATCCATGACCTTGAGTCTAGATACAAGACTCGTGAATAAAGAAAAGCGCTTCTTGGGAGGCAACCCATGTTTTGTGTGATTTTATTTGTTTGATTGTTATTTACTTCCGTATGCATGCTTAATTTTTATTGTTGGTGATCATGTTTCTAAACTAAATAGTGGAAATACTTTACTTTGTTGTTTTGGCCTAGTCTTAACTCCACCTAAAAGTATTTTTGCAAAAGATAAGTGTAAGGGGAAACCCCAAATATGTTTTTAAGAAACAAACCGATCATGATTCTCCACAATATTAAATGAACATGTGTATTCGTATTTGTTAGAGTCAAATGCTTGTATTGAGTCATAATGAAGTTTTGCAGGATTTTCCAGGAAGTAGGACCAAGTTTTTCCAGAAATTTTCCGGAAACTTAACATAAGGATTTCTGCAGGTCAATTCTGACGGCGTCAGGGGTTTACTCTTGACGGCGTCAGGAGTTAAAATCTGGAAATTTTATCGTTTTTTTTTTCTAACGGAGTCTTATGGTTTTTGTGAATTATTAAGTTTTATAATCTCCAGGAAATCTGCAAACTTCGTTCCACAAGCATTATATCGTATCTTGTTTTCTAGGATTTAGTAACTTATATAGAATGCCGCCGATTTTACGCGAGGTTGTCTTGTCTATTTTGTCAGGTTTTACAGGTTATGTATGACAAGAAGATGATTTATATTCTGGAAGGGAAGCTTTGATTGTTCATTTTCTTGGAGGAAGATTTAACCTAGCCACCCTATTATCCATACCGAGCGAATCAGCGGAGTATTTGATTTCATTCTCTTTACTTTTTCACTTTTACATTCTTTACTTGAACATTGGGGACAATGTTCATCTTAAGTGTAAGGGGAGGGTAAAAAGATGATACCTTACATATGCACTTTCGCTTGAGTTTGTTTTGTTTAATGGTAGATGTGTAATAAAACTATGAGAAATACTTGTTAGTGCAATTTTAGCGCCAAATTTAAAATTTTTTACAACATTTAGGAGTGAAACTTTAGCCATAGCAAGCGTCTCATGGATAGGAGATTGTATGACTAGCACATAACCGTATATTCAGAAAAATTTTCCACCCAAATATGTGAGGTTCGCCTTTAGATTTGATAGGAAAAGCATTTACTATTAGTGCTTATGAGTGTACCAGTAGCATTTAGATTCTAGAACTTGCGTTAGTGATGCATCCCGAGACCGCTAGTGAGACTACATTCGTGTGGTAGGATTTACTACATGATAAGAGGCATTAGGATTACCCTTGTGTTAAACCCGTATTATAATTACTTGACCATTTAAGTCATATTACTTGGCTAGTTAAGTCAACTAATTTTTCCCACACCCTTAGCGTTGTACTCATTTTTTGTACACGAAACCCCTAGTACACCCCTCCGAGCCTATCTTTTCGTTTCTAACTTTAAGCATCTTACTTAAAGGAAGAATTTGTTACACCCCACTTAAATGTACAACCAAATCGCCTTAGCCTTCCGTGTATGCGCTCATTTTTAGTGCATTATTGTTATTTGTTAAACCCTAAGTTAACTTTCTAATTGATTACATGGTTGCTAAGTCGAGTCATATCCTTGTACATATTGTTTTGGGACGATTGGGACTCATGGGTAAGTACTTATTTTATGGAGTAATGGGGAAGAACATCATTTATTACCCCCATATGTACGTTAATCTTAAAAGTGCTCCAAGTGTTTTAATTTTCTTAATTCGAGTCATTAGATTAGTTTATTGTAAAGTATGTAAAAATTCAAGTGTAAGGGGAATATTCATCCCCTATGATGTATTATTTTGGATGGTAGGGTAAGAATGTATGCAAAAAAAAAAAAAAAAAAAAAAAAAAAAAAAAAAAAAGGAAAAAGAGAAAAAAACATACGGACTACCATCCCTTTTTATTCTATGTTCATTTTATGTTTTTGTTATTTTCCATTTATTAGCTTAAGTCGAGTCTAGTCTTGGCTTAGCAACGCCATATTGTACATGTAATTGACTAAGATTGTTAACTCGCCACCAGTAAAACTTCTTTTATCCAACAAAACCGTGTATTTCATATCCCTACACCTAACGTTACAACCCTTTAAAAGACCTCTTTGATAGTTTATCCTAGGTGCTTACGCCATGTGGTGGAGGTTTGATCCTTTCCCAAGCCTATGGTAATCTATTTTGCTATGACAGGTAGTGAGAGATATCTTCCGTTTCCATATTGTAATTTACACTTTATTACACCCGAGAGATGTGAGTATCTAAACACTATTTGTGAGGTGCTTGTATATGACCTCCGTGCTTGTCTATTGGTCTTTAGTGGAACGATTATTTGTTGTAATTACTTTTATGTTAGTATTAAATGACCCCTAACTTGTCTTTTGAGTAGAATAAAAGCGCATTTGCTTGAGGACAAGCAAATCTCAAGTGTAAGGGTATATGATGAGGCAAAAAATGATCCGTTTTTAGGGGGTCATTTAAGCCCGAATCCGAATTTATTTGATCAAATATTGCCCTAAATCGTTCCTTTTGTGATTTTAGGTACTTTGGGAGAGAAATCTGGAAAAGGAAGCAATTCGGACGTTTTTGGAGCATAAAAGTGAAGAAAACGCCAAAGTCTTAATTTTCCATGCTGGGAACAGTAGGTGACGGCGTCAAGAGCAAAATCTTGACGGCGTCAAGAGCAAATTTCATGAATTTCCATGACGACCCAGAACAGATTTGACGGCGTCACGTAGGAAGGGCGTCAAGAGTAAAAGAGTCATGACGGCCTGGAAGTGTATAAGTCTTGACGGCGTCAGACGTAGATCTAGGCAGTCCGAGAAGAGTTTTGGCGGCGAGGTGACGGCGTCACAAGTTTATTCTTGACGCCGTCAAACCTATTTTTCTATATATAGTTTTCTAATTTTCACACATTAAGGGAGAGAAGTTTTGGAGAAACCCTAAGTACGATTTTGGTGTAACTTTACAGGTTTTTCAAGGGTTCCAACCCCTTGATACCTTGCATGTTTAATCAAGATAAGTGTTCTTCTAATTCAATCAATATGTCTATGTGTTGGTTGTCTATATCTTGTTCTTGTCTTAATTCTATCATGCTAGGCTAGATCTATCTTGTGTTTGCTTAGATCTAATGAAACCTAGATGTTAATTATGTGTTGATTACTTGTTTATTCTTGTCTTGGATGAATGATTTATATGTTAGGCTTAAGAAAACTGGCAGATCTCCACTTGGTAACATGCTTGAACGTCTTAAGAAACATGAACCGAGGCGCACTAGGTCTTTATTGGTTGTATTTAATGCATGAGCCACTGTTTACAATCCCTATAGTTGTGCTGGGCATGGTGTAGGAGGAGATAAGAGCTCATAGAATTAGGGAGTTATGTGTGCCACCCCAAGAATGGTATTAAGGAATACGATCCGTCATCCATGCAATTATAACAAGTAATTAACGTGTAAAAGATGTCTAGGGAGTAGTGAAATCTAAGTAAACACATTTTCTCCAATTACTGCTCACAACCTTAGTATAATTAGTTTATTTTAATTTCTAGTATTTTATTTTGATTGCATCTTAGTATTGGGTTAGTTGGCTAGCAACTAATTCCGCCCAAATCCTCCAAACCCCGAGATTTTACTTGCTTTCATAAAAATATAAAGACACAAAAATAATCATCCCTCACCTTTAGAACTAGTATTTAGGCTTTTTAATCCTAGCGACACTATTCCTAAGCTGAACGATCAATCCCCCGGTACTTGTCACTATACTATACTACAACGATCAGGTACACTGCCTGGTGGGGGTTGTAAGCTTCTCGAGATCCCTCGAGAGGTAAAGCCTGTTGCGATTCCCACGCATCATTCAACTTATCAAGGCATGTGTGATGAATTCTCAAGAATCATGCATGACGAGTTTGAAATGAGTATGATGGGTGAGCTTAACTTCTTCCTTGGACTACAAATAAAACAATTAGATGATGGAATATTCTTTAATCAATCCAAATATATTAAGGAAATGCTTAAGAAATTTGGACTAGAAGATACTAAACCTATGAAAACCTCAATGGCTACGGACACAAAGCTCACCAAGGATGAAGAGGGTGAATCCGTAGATAGTACTTACTATAGAGGTATGATAGGAAGTTTATTCTACCTAACGACAAGTAGGCCCGATATCATGTTTAGTGTCTGCCTTTGTGCTCGCTTTCAAGAAGATCCCAAATCTTCTCACTTAGAAGCGGTTAAACGTATCTTCCGATATATTAAAGGCACTATGCACTTAGGATTATGGTATCCTAAGGGGACCGGCATAGAAACTATAGTTTACGCTATAGATCCAAAAAGTACTAATGGCATTTGTACCTTCATGGGTTGTTTTTTAACTTCTTGGTTCTCCAAGAAACAAACGGTACTAGCTATCTCCACAACCGAAGCCGAATATGTAAGCGCCGGAAAGGCATGTCAACAAGCATTATGGATGAAACAAGCTCTCATAGACTATGGTATTACACTTGATGACATTCCAATCATGTGTGAAAATAAGGGAGCAATAGATTTAAGTAAAAACCCCGTACAACACTCTCATACCAAACACATTGAGATTCGACACCATTTTCTTAGGGATAATGAGCAAAAGGGTAACATATCTATTAAAAAAGTGCCAACGGAGGAAAACATAGGTGATATTCTTACTAAACCACTTAAGCGTGAACCATTCTTTTATCTTCGATTAGGATTAGGAATGATGGAACACATATCTCCTTAGATTTCATAGTTAATGAATCCCTTCTAATCTGAGTCTAGGATTCTCTTGTGCACAAAAATTAGAAATTGGGAAAGTAACTATTTCTTTTTATTAACAACCATTATTGCATGATAATAAGAGAACTTGATTTTATGCATAAAAACCCCAATTCATGTGTTCAAAATCTTCTCACGATTAGGAAAAATCAAATTTTCTTGCATTGTTAATACAATTCAAAAATTTTTTTCCATGCATGCACGATGTGCTCAATTCCTCTATCGGATCATGTAACAAATATGTTATCCGACATGGAAAGATGAGCAAAATTGAAATTAGGAGACTTTGGATTATCTCTTAGGATTTTTCTTCTCTTTTAGGGTCAAGATAATCACATCTCCACATATGTTACATATAGGCACACACTAGAAACATTTTCTAAAAACCGGAAAACCTCCTGGTAGCGATCCTTCATCGACCCACGATCCCATAAGTGATAAGGATCTGTCCACCTATTTGAAGGACCATCCATCTATTTGTGAGTCGTTAATTGATTTATGTTCCTGCATGTTTGACGTGCCTATCCTTGGGTCTTGTGGACATTCCTAATTTACTTAAGCATCATTTAAACTAATTTAACCAAGCATGCATGCTTTACTATTCTTGCTACCTTCATCCTCCATAACTCTGTATGGCGGAAAGACCGAAGAGATCCATGTGAAGAAGCTCTAGACATCTAGATGTTGAGATCATGTTCTTAGGTTTATGACTAGAGTGAGCTTGTTTTCCAACCTTGCAAGCATCACAAAAATGTTGGCCGAACTTAAGTTTGGGAAGGTTTCTAACTAAATCCTTAGAATACAATGATTGTAATAGATGCATGTTGGCGTGTCCTAATCTTCTATGCAATAAAGTAGAGTTATCATTAACCATAGCTAAGCATATGTTCTCACTAGGTTTGTTACTAATTTTCATGACGTATAGGTTACCTTTTCTAATTCCTTTTGCAATAACTTTTCCGTTCTTAATTATCTCACTATCGTCTTTGGAAAAGATTACCTTGCAACCATTATCACATATTTGACTAATACTAATTAAATTAAAACCTAGGTTATCCACACGTTCTACATTAGTAATAGTAAGAGAGTTATGAGTGATCGTACCTTTGCCAATGATATTGCCCTTGAGCTTACGACCAAATGTAACATTACCTCCAGTACTAGCATTGTATGATGAGAATAGCTTGCGATTACCCGTTATGTGATTTGTGCATCCACTATCCTTGACCCATTCGTTGGGCTCCAGGTCAATTCCCAAGCATATCTAATGATAACACAGACAAACTCAAACATATGGTCCCCAATATATCATAGGTCCAAAGTTGTTAGTACCAAACTTCCTATACATTTGTTGCATTTGTCTAGGGTTTTGAAATGGTGAGTAGAATCCTATAGGAAGGAAATCATTTATCCAATTCATGGAGTAGTTCTTATAATGATTTTTATTTCTAGATGTTTTTTATCCAATTTGTCTATTTGGTATATTTGTTCTCCTAGGGGATGGAGGTGTAAATCTTATTGTTGGTTTGTTGTAACCTAATCCAGGTTTTGGTATTGGTCTATAGAATTGTTTTACTTCTTCTACACTAGCAACGGGTGTTTCTGGTTTTCCTAGTATTGACTGTTTTGGACTAGAATCTTTAGTGGCTTTGGGTAAGATCACAGTCTTCCTTACTGGGGACGGTTCGTTATCAATGGGACTATCCTTTAAAGGTGAGGGACCATCAGGTGGATTTGAGGGACCGTCTCCAGTAGCCAAATCTGACTGAGATTTCACAAATTTTATTTGTTTTGATATGTTTGGTGATGCTTCAAAAAAATTATAACCTATACCAGTTTTATTTTCGGAAGCCTTTTGAGCTCTTATTAGTTTTCTAAAAGAGTGAGTGCTCTTTTCAAACTTATTTAATTTTGAGGCTTCCTCTTTGAGTTCCTCATTTTCGATTTTAAGAAGTTTGCACGATTTACACTCCGAAACAATTTCTTTTCCTTTCTCAAGTCTAGATAACATCTCTTTTAATTCCAATATTTCTTTTTCTAATTTAGATTTGGTGGATTTTAGAGATTTGTTTTTCACAATTATCTTTTGACTTACTTTGCAAATTTTATCATATTCATTATCTAAGTCAAAGAATCTAGTGAGCAAATATCAAAATTGTGGAAATCAGTTTCGGTACGTACCTCTTTTGAAGATCTGGTCATGAGACAAGTTTCATTCTTATCATCTTCTTGGCCATCACTCCAAGCACCGCTAACATATGACCTTTGGTTTTTGTCCATTGTTTGGAGTGGACAATCTCCAACTAAGTGTCTTGTATCACCATATCCAAAACATCTTTTCTCACCCTTGATGTATCTATCTTCACGAGGTTTTTGAGGAGCTTTCTTTTCCTATCGTGGTTGTCTTACAAATCTTCCTCTTCACTTAAAAAATTTCTTGAAATCTCTAACTGCCAATGCATACTCTTTGTCATCACTTTCCAAGCTTGAGTCTTCATCATCACTTAATTCCTTTTTAGCTTGTAATGCAATTGATTTTCTTTCCACCTTGCTATTGACAATATCGGAATAATTTTTGATGATTAACTCATGGACCTTCAAGTTACCAATGAGCTCATCTAATGATAGAGATGCCAAGTCTTTGGATTCTTCAATCACCGTGACCTTTGCTCTCTACTTCAGATGTAAAGCCCTGAGATATTTCCTAACACAACTTTTGACAGAAATTTCCTCATCAAGTGCTTTTAAACTCGTGATTATGGTGTTAAATCTAGCAAATGAACTATCTATAGATTCATCTTCAGGTATGATAAATTGTTCATATTGTTGAACCAAAAGATCGATCTTATTATCTTTGACTTGATTATTACCTTGATGAGTGACTAACAAAGTTTTCCAAATATCTTTAGCCGTATTGCACATAAAAATTCTTTGAAATTCCTTTTTAGGTAAAGCATTGTAAATTACCATTTTTGCTTCATCATTTTTAGCTAATTTCTTTTTAAGACTATCACTTTGTTTGTCATAAGGAACAATTTCATTTTGTTTAGTTTCAGGATTAAATTCAATAGGTTTAAAGTCACCCAATGTAATAACATGCTAAAGATCAAGATCTTTTGATTTCACATACGTTTCGAATCGAGTTTTCTAGTAAATAAAACTATTAGCCTCAAAGAGTGGTGGTCTTTGCATAGACTGCCCTTCTTGATATTTTTCAAATTCCATTGATCATTTCAAGTTTTAAAATACAGTATATTTTAAAAATCCTTGAGCAATGAAGCTCTGATACCAATTGTAGAAACTAGAAAGGGGGGTTGAATAGTTTCACCATTATTATTTACGTTTTTAGAAAATTGACTTTACAAATTTTGTTTGTGAAAATGATTCGATTCAAAGTTTACGTGAAATCAATACAACAATAGATATGAGTAATAACAAGTAAGTAAGTAAAGGTAAGTAAAGGAAATATCAAACCGGCACACGGAGATTTATAGTGGTTCAGCCACGAAGCTCACTCCTTCGTCCCTACTCCACTCCTCGAGTCTCACACTCGAGAGTTTCACAAACACTATATCAACACGCTTCCTTATGGCAGAACAAACCTTACACAAGCTTACACCAAGTTTAACGACACTAAGCGGAATTTCGAGTCCTAATCCTAGCTAGAACCAATCTACCAAAGCCCACGTGGCTTCACACCTCGTACCAACACGATGGCACGATACAACACAATACACAATATAAGACTTGCACTCAAATCCTATTGCATACACGAAACAATGAATGAAAATAATGATAGATCCGTAACAATGAGATGAGATGAGCAAAACTCTTCTTCAACACTTTGTTTCTTAATTACAACAAATGTTCTTCTCTTGCACTTAGAGGAATGATGAGTGTGATCACTTATAAACAACTAGAACTTGATAATGTGATCAAAGAGTATGTTTTAGAAAGGATTTCAGAATACAGAAGGTTTTTGTGCATAAGAGGTGAAGTTTTCTAATACAAAATAGTTCTATATTTATAGGCGTCAGGAGAGAGGCGATAGTCCCTTAAATGTCGGACGGTCCCTTATCGATAAGGGATCGCCGCCCTATTTAAAGGACCGTCAAGACAAACGCTCCTCGTTTTGTCCTGACGTGGTGAAAAACTATCTGGTGAAGTTTTATTGGCGGTTTTGAGCGGGAAATATGGCTGTTATGGTTTTGAATGTTGAAAACATTTTCTTAATAAAACATTTCTTTAAATTATACAAAAATACTTTGGTAAAAATGTTTTGTGGCATGAAAATGTAAAGTTTTTAAATCCTTTGATCACATACATAAGTTGGTAGAAGTTTGTACATATCTTAAATGATGTTGATGACGAAAACGAGTTTTCTTGAATAAAAACTTATTAGTCGTAGTTTTATGTAACGTATGTTTGTATTTTGTGATTATCAAAACTAGTAGAGACCGATTAATGCAAATGACTTTTTTGACATTATTTGTATTAATAGTGAGGGTGGTTGTTGATGGCAGCGGCGTGTGATAATAGGGTGGTGGTGTTTATTCTTAGCGTGTGAAGTGGTGGTGTGTGATAAGGGACTCATGAGGAGTCAAATGATGGTGGTGGTAGGTTGTAAAGTCGGCGGTGGTGGTGGTTTGGGTGACGGCAGGTGGTGACAGAAGAAAAGGAAAGAGAGGGTGTGGGTGTGATTAAGGTTTGGTGAATGGGAGAGATAAGGTGGAAAGGGCAGTGTTTGTAGGGTTTGTTTATTACATCATGGTCCTTGTGGGTTAATTATTTACAAGGAGGGGTCGGGTGTAAGGGCTCTCGGTGTAAATCATCATAAGTTTTTCCCGAAACACTCGTTTTAGCTCGTGATAATTAGTACAAGGTTTAGAAATTGTTTTTCCACAAATTTTTCCACATTTGTTATAACCTTCATCATTTGTTTTAAAATTGTTTTTCCACAAATTTTGATTATAAATACGTTTATTAACTAAAACATTACCGTTTCTCGTTTATTTTCCATTTTATTAGGATTTCTAGTGCCGGAGTCGAGTAGTGCCTAATATAACCATGAAGTTAAACATTCAATGTATCACGATAATTCACATAATCAATCATCAATTGTTATAAATTTTGAAAACTGTATAAAGAACTTTAACGTTTCAATTTAATTATAATGCGGCATTTTAAGCCGGTTCTCAACTTTACCAGTTGTCATAGCCTCCCAGCCTTAGAAGAAACCCGTCATGGGTTTCACTTCAAGTTACTCATTAAGGTTAAAAAGAAATAAGGATAGATTCACTTGATTTCATCCTCACGTCCTCACGTGAGTGTAAGATTATATCGGAATTGTCAGCAAAGTTCAATGATAGAGATACGACTTGGCTTAGATCGTTAGATCTTTCACAAGTTTGGATTTTGGTAAATTTCTTAATGAGGTTTGACGTTCGTCAAGCTGGAACAGAAAAATCTAGAGATTTACAGAGGTGTTTTTTGGATTACGTGCATCGAGAGTTTTGTGGACTTCGCCAAGTCCCGTTAATACTATAAGTATTCCGAGTTATTGGTCTAATTCTATTATGAAGTCGAGAGGTGTAGCATAGCAAAGTTTTAGCTCTTTATGTTTACTAAATGTATCACCTTGCTGCTACTCAAGATTTGTGAGGTTCGCGCAATTCTTTGGCTTAGCTCCACTAGTGTTTGCAATTGAGTCATATTTTACCTTTGATCCAAATGATCCTTTCAGGAGTTTTATGAATGAGTTTAGGATTAGTGAATCGGCTACTACCAGTTTCATTCTATTAGATGGAAGGTCGGCATTCTCGGCCACGAAGTGTCTTAAGCAGTACAGCCTCGATGCTGATGAGATTTCTATTATCTTCGGAGATTTTGGGCAAAGGAAGATGTCTCTCCCAGCCTTTTTCCAAGGTTAATAACACTTGCTACATGTTTATGGCTCTCTCTCTCTGACTATTTGTTCGAGGATGGTAGGTAGTACTCGTATCGTGTTTCATTCCTATAGTCATCTACAGATGTTTCCAAAATATCGGTGTGAGGCGACTGTCCCCAATTGATGGTGATAGAGGTCGGCACTCTTTGCCAGGGAGGCGATTCCTTCCAAGAATAGATGGTCAAGCTTGTCTATACCGCTTCTTTCACCGATGACGGGAAATAAACTGGTTTGGTAATACGACCACAATTACCCAGATGGTATTATAACGACTATCTGTTCTTGGTAATCTGGTGACAAGTTTATGGTGTTTCCCAATCTGGTTGAAGACTACCCTTTTTATCCTTTGGGTCAATCTTGTTGAAGACTTTGCTATACAATTCATCTAGTCTTAATTTTTGACGTACCTTGGTAGGAATGGTATGGGTAACTCAATCAATAATAGACTGAATCTTGATGGGATTTTATGTGCATACAATACATATGACTACAAAGTCGAACGTTCAAATTGCAACTTTATTCTCAAAGGAGTTAGTCTATTGTTGTTCCTTCTCATGTAGGCTTAAGGTTATTCCCAGGTGTTCTTTATGTTTCTCCTAACTTCTCGAGTAGTTTAAATCGTTATCGTTGGATACTATCACCACTTGACTAATTAAGGATCCGTGCACGCTATTCATGGGGTTCATGAAGGCGGCTGGGGTACTGGCTAATCGACAGGCCTAACTAGAGGTTCATAAGTCACAACAGCGTAAATGCAGCATTCGGGATTCTCTTTTCCTGAACCATCACTGCTGATGGTATTCGGATCACGGATCAATTCCTCAACTAGTTGTTTGAACCCTAAAGCTGATCAAAAGTGTTTGGTTTTCCATAAATGTCACACACCCAAAATCGGCTCCAGCGGAAGCTTACATGTAGCTGGGGTGTAACTCAATTGTTATCTCAACACAAGTACAAAAATAGTTTTCACTTCAATCATTTAGAATAAAATAGTTTAATCAAAAATGTTGAATTTACATTGTTAAAAGTAGTGCGGAAGTAAGCCCTTAAAATAGTTTAAAACGGTCCCCATATGAATAATCAGAGTCTTCTATGACCATGCCATGCCCTGCCAAAACCTCCAGTAGCGTGCCATTGCTTAATACCTGAAAATACATGCTAAAGTGTCAACACGAGGTTGGTGAGTTCATAGAGTCTTGTGAACAAGTATGCAATGTAAAACATTTGAATGAAGATTTCCCAGCAAAGGCCTCGTAAATCCACTCAGTTCCAAGTCCCTCCATAAAAGACTTGTAACCTGTGCGCTTACGACCCACTGCCAAATATGATTTATGTGAACGAAAGTAATATATGGACCAATAATCAAAATAAGTGTAGTTCGACCAATATATTCGGTTACATGATCAATTCATTCAGTTATATTACCCGTACATTCGGATATGTTACCCCGTACATTCGGATATGTTACCCGTACATTCGGATATGTTACCCGTACATTCAGATATGTTACCCATACATTCAGTCATGTATGTACATAGTGGTGGAGTCGGTTCATTCGGTTAAGTGTGCATAATAATGGAAAAGACTTGGGTCCAAAGGTAAAAAGATTAAGTGTGATGCAAATGAATATACACTACATTCGATTGAGTAACAAATTCATAATTGTAGCAAATAAATGTTTGACTAAACATGTAGCATAATCAATTAAATCAAGTATACATTTAGATGAAAACGAGCATGTATTCTCCACCAAAACAGTTATAAAACAAGTTAAAATAGTAGGGGCTATGACTCACCTGGTGCGATAGCTACGATGACAAAAGTGGATACACAGAAATGAGGTTCGATCTCTAACCGCAACCTAATATGAATGATATGATCTAATGTAAGAAATGAAATAATGCTACACATGCAAATACGTATGTTATCGATACTACTCGTGAAATTTGAAAATAACGTGTATCGTCAAAAAATACATTTTTGACGTCTCGTTAAGTTAATAACCACTTTCCATATAAACACGTTGAAATGGTACTCCACGATCCCCGTTTGGTGTTTTATCGGTAAATATAGTATTTTCGTCGTAAAATGACACTTTTCATAACTTGAAAATATGACCAAAATGGTCTCGCAAAACTAGTCGCGAAATAGTGAATATTAAGAGTTAGGAAATAAGCTCAGAAGTTTTAGAAAGATTTTCACCTTATCTAAGAAGTCATAGAACTGAAGTTTGTCCATACGGGTCACGATCATAAAGAAAAATAGCCGCGAAGTGAGGTGTTTGGGCTGTTTCGGCAGATTCTGGCCAGTTTTCGGGAAAGTTTGGAAGGCCATAAGTTATTCGTTATAAATCCTTTTGACAAACGGTTGAATGTTTTGGAAACTAGGCTGGGTGAACTAACTCTTTGTCAAAGATATAAATTTTCTAGAAATGGGTTTATCAATAAGAAAAATGGCTCTCAACATGATGTATTACAAAAGTAGTTTTTCTAAGAAATATTTTGCTATTAAAAGCTGGTGGAATAAATAGAGTTTCGTCGATTTTGAAACGTGTATATCTTGGTCGTTATAAGCTTGTTTTCTAAGTTCTTTATATCTACGGTTTCGTATTAACATATAGTAATATATTTTTGATAGTTCGGCTCCTCTAGGTTACGTCTTACGCCTTGTTTTGTCCGTCGAAAATCGTCCAACAGCATGTATAATTTTCAGAAAATAGTTTTCGTCGTTAAACTTGTAAAAATCATAACTTCTTCGTTATAAACTCGTTTTAATCCGTTCTTTCGCCCAAAGCTTCGTTTTTGAAAGTATTTTCTGAATCTCTAGCCCAGTATTACCCGGAAACCCCTGAGTTTTCTGTATTTTACAAAAATGGACCGCAACTTTTCTAATAGTGGTTAAAATCATTTTTCTAGTTTATAACTTGTTCAAAACTTAACCAAACTACTCCAAATCAACTCCACAATTACTCAATCCTACCATACACCTTCTTAGGGTGTCATGGGGTCCTAAACTTCACAAAATATTGTAGGATTACAAAGGGATGATCATAGGCTTTATATATACTTATAAAAACTATAAAACTTGTAAAGTGGTATAAATAACATAAATACTTGTATGTTTTGTCAATATAACTTGAAAATACATCATGTTACTAGTTAAATGAAAGTATGAGATGATGAAAAATATTACTTGAAGCTTACTTGATATATATGGAGTTTGATGAGAAATTGATTAAGAAACCAAGGTTTTTATCACAAAACCTTAACAAGGAATGAAAGTAGAGCTTGATTATGTCTTGATCTTAAAAGTTTGATGGATCCTTCTTGTTTTTCTTGCCTTGGCCGAACCTCAAAATAAATGGGGAAGAAGGAGAATTTTTGGCTAGTTTTCTTGATTTATGATAATATAAATGTGTAAAATAAAACTAGATATTTTGAGGTGATGGCATGATGGTAAATAAATGGTCAAGTTGAAGTATCATGTAGATGGGGGGGGGGGGGGGGGGCACATGACAAGGGTAGGATGAGTATGTGAGAAGCTTGGTAATATCTAGTTCACGGAGTCAGTTTTGGTTCCGTTAATTGCTAACCGTAAATGGTTAAGCCACGAAACGTAAATCCGGGTATCGTAAAAATATGAAACTTGAAAGAATGACTAAACTTGTCAATATACTCCATAATAAAATATAAAATGAATGGTAAGTTCCATCGGGTTGCTTAAACGCTGTTAAAACTGGAAACGCGGGTCTAAAACGCGTAATTCACGTAAAACGCTGAACTGGAAAACGTAAAATTCCAAAACTTTTAGAATTGTCGTAAAATGAGAGAAAATCATATTTCTATCGTTTATAGTGTTTTATGGACATATCGGGATGCTGGAATGACGTTTAAACCTAAACGTAAATCTCGGACACGGCTTCGTGATATTTGCAGAAATGATCCGACGAGCTTCAAACTCTCGGATTATCATTAAAATAGTTTAACTTACGAGAATATGAAATAAAAATTTCGGAAATGAATAGTGAAAGTGAATAGTAATAGTGAATAGTAACTGATGAATAGTAACTTCCCGAAATAAAAATGAAATTATGACATTTGAAAAAGGATATGAAATTACGAGTTGTGACATTCTTCCCCTCTAAAAGGAACTTCGTCCCGAAGTTTAGTTTGTGTTGGTCTCTAGAGTGATATTGGTGAAAAGATGATGATATTCGAGAATTCCAGCGAGCTTTCACAATAGGAATTCGACTTTGCTTCAACTATTCGACCTTACAGTCCATGATTTCTATTGGTTCTCCTACAAGGTTTTAGTTTATCATTGGGTTGGATTCCTTCCCAAATGGGATTATGAGTGACTCATCTAAAAGATATTTCTCGAGATTTGGAAAACGTGAAACATGTTTGTGTAACCTACTGTTCTCTAACAAGGCTCAAGTCTGACGGCCACTAGGCCTACTTTGTCTGAAATATTAAATGGTCCAGTGTATATCGGGTTTAACTTTCTGAATTTTTTTTTTTTGAATGGTATCATGCCTTTCCTAGGCAGAATCTTTCAACATAACCCTGCCACCAACTTGAAATTCTAAGGGTTTACAACTTATCGAACTTGTAACTAATTCTTGATTTGTAGAAAATTCCTGGTTATTTCATGAATGCTTACTGGACTAGTGAGTTGGGTTTTTCCAAATTTTGATCCGTCAATGGATGTTGGCACTTCGACCATAGAGTGCTTTAAATGGTGTAGTCTCTAAACTCGTGTGGTAACTATGGTTGTAAAAGAATCTGATTTTTGGCAAATGGTTAGTCCAACCATTTCTAGAGTCAATTACTCATGCTCTGAGCATATCTCCCTATGTTTGAATCGTTCTTTAATCCTGACCATTGGTCTGCAGATGATAGGTGGTGTAGTTTCAAAGGAATCTTAATGTAATCGCTAGGAGTTTGAGGTGAATCAAATTCCTCTATTAGGAATAATTGAAATGGACATCATGAATCTCGTGGAAAAACTTACAAGGTTAAGTACGTCAAAGGGTATTGTTGAAAATAATAGATTAGGATAAGGTTGTGATCCTCCGCAGGATGTCATGAATTGAGTCTTTCTCCACCTACGATGCTTAGTCTCCATTACTAAGATTTTCCCCAAGCTCTATGTCATCAAATCACAAAATCCTAAATGTATAAGTGATGTAATATAGTGATTGATTTTTCAAAGTTTGTTTTGAGATTGTGTGTTTTGTTCATAAACCTTCCCTGAATAAATAAATTTACAACTTTAAGCAAACGGTTTTTAAGTAACATTTTACTCGATGTTTCAGAATTTAATAGTTATGCAAGATAGAACTATTTTCAGCATGAGGTGGATAGTATGATTTACCAAAGATCGATGTTTAAAATTTCTTAGCATCCAGTAGTTTTGTAAAAGATTAACCAAAAGGAATTTGCTTGTCAAAATAAGTGCCTCAGAAAAGTATTTCTTACAAGATATATGTTTTGTATAACGGTAGTTTGGAGAAAAATCCATTTAAAAGTGAAAGTATTAAGAGGATAAAATAGTTAGGTAGGTATGTCTGCACAAATGCATAAGTGTCTAACGTTTTATTTCCTAGGGTTGGATAATGCCTATTGGTGGGTATTAGGCAAAACTACATGCATAGATATTCAAACTAACTTAAGTCCTAAAATGGTTTATCGTTGAAATTTGTCATCACGTTGGCAAAATATATGTTCGGGTCTCATCCCTTTCTTGGTATGAAAATGAGGTTATCTGGAATTTCTAGAGAACGCAACGCCTTAGGGGAATCTATATCGATATTCTTACTTCAAATCAATTATCCTTGGTGAAAACTCATTGCAGGGAAGTTTGCGTTTAGATGAGACCATGTTTAATAAAAACACTCTACAGTATCGGTTAGGAGGCTTGGTTTATTTCTATAGTGTTGCTTAGCGTACCTTCACATTGTGTTTGATCCTGTAGCTCAGTCTAGCTGGTACCTTTGAATGATAAAATTTGACAACTAGGTCAGAGAGGGTGATTCGGATGGTCTCGTGGTATCTTAGGATTGTTGTTGAGTTATGAATTTTCTTACTATATACTTCTAGTCCTGGTTAGTAGTTCTGTAATCCTTTCATATCTTTTCTTGTATCGAGAAATCCTCCTAGTAATTGATGGTATGGAAAATATTTCCTAGGGAGGTCATTAATAATATCCACTTATCAATATTGGGAGTAGTGAGGGATAAGTGGCATAGGAAACTATAGAGTGTCAGCTAATTCTTTATACATATGGGGATGGGGAAAGGAAATGATAGTGATGGTCAGAGGGAAAAGACTGTGAAAACTGTGACAAAATGAGATTGTGATGAAAGAAAATACTGTGATGTAAGTGTATCGTGCATAGATGTGAATGTTCATGAGATGTAATGACCAGTTGACGTGCTTCCAATCGGTGGTTCACGAAGTGATGAAAAGTATGAATGTTCTGACAACGAGGGTATACACATACATGAATGAAACATTTGAAAATTGAGTAGAGAATTCAATCCAGACAAAATTTTATTATAACCATTCTCAGTATTGCAAAATTCATTTCTGAGTCGGATATAGGTGGTCAGCCTATGTCCTACTGTCCCGGGTTGAATATAAATGACCAGTCTATAATCCACTGAGGTTCCATGAATTTTGAAATACTCAGCTTAGTTATACTAATACTATGTCCTTCACAAATACCTAGACGTTCTGAAAGACTAAGGCAAGTGACCAAACTCGAGGTGAAATGATGAAACTATGCAAGAAAAACATAACGCGGTGACATATATGATACGTGAACATGCTTATATGAAAGACAATTATAGTAATCAACTAGAATAAATGAATATAATATACCAGATAATGAGATACAATTCTCATCACCTATGTAAGCAACTAACCACAAATGAGGCTTCAACTTGGCAGGCAGGCACGTGACGGTCATAGGGTTAAGTTTTCGTGAAAGTAGCTATAGTCTAGGATTTAAAAACACTCGGTTCGCTATAGCCAAAGCTCTGATACCAATCTGTCACACCCCCAAAATCGGCTCCAACGGAAGCTTACATGTAGCTGGGGTGTAACTCAATTGGTATCTCAACACAAGTACAAAAATAGTTTTCACTTCAATCATTTAGAATAAAATAGTTTAATAAAAAATGTTGAATTTACATTGTTAAAAGTAGTGCGGAAGTAGGCCCTTAAAATAGTTTAAAACGGTCCCCATATGAATAATCAGATTCTTCTATGACCATGCCATGTCCTGCCAAAACCTCCAGTAGCGTGCCATTGCTTAATACCTGAAAATACATGCTAAAGTGTCAACACGAGGTTGGTGAGTTCATAGAGTCTTGTGAACAAGTATGCAATGTAAAACATTTGAATGAAGATTTCCCAGCAAAGGCCTCGTAAATCCACTCAGTTCCAAGTCCCGCCATAAAAGACTTGTAACCTGTGTGTTTACGACCCACTGCCAAATATGATTTATGTGAACGAAAGTAATATGTGGACCAATAATCAAAATAAGTGTAGTTCGACCAATATATTCGGTTACATGATTAATTCATTCAGTTATATTACCCGTACATTCGGATATGTTACCCGTACATTCGGATATGTTACCCGTACATTACCCGTACATTCAGATATGTTACCCGTACATTCATTCATGTATGTACATAGTGGTGGAGTCGGTTCATTCGGTTAAGTGTGCATAATAATGGAAAAGACTTGGGTCCAAAGGTAAAAAGATTAAGTGTGATGCAAATGAATATACACTACATTCGATTGAGTAACAAATTCATAATTGTAGCAAATAAATGTTTGACTAAACATGTAGCATAATCAATTAAATCAAGTATACATTTAGATGAAAACGAGCATGTATTCTCCCCCAAAACAGTTATAAAACAAGTTAAAATAGTAGGAGCTATGACTCACCTGGTGCGATAGCTACGATGACAAAAGTGGATACACAGAAATGAGGTTCGATCTCTAACCGCAACCTAATATGAATGATATGATCTATTGTAAGAAATGAAATAATGCTACACATGCAAATACGTATGTTATCGATACCACTCGTGAAATTTGAAAATAACGTGTATCGTCGAAAAATACATTTTTGACGTCTCGTTAAGTTAATAACCACTTTCCATGTAAATACGTTGAAACGGTACTCCACAATCCTCGTTTGGTGTTTTATCGGTAAATATAGTATTTTCGTCGTAAAATGACACTTTTCATCTTGAAAATATGACCAAAATGGTCTTGCAAAACTAGTCGCAAAATAGTGAATATTAAGAGTTAGGAAAGAAGCTCAGTAGTTTTAGAAAGATTTTCACCTTATCTAAGAAGTCATAGAACTGAAGTTTGTCCATACGGGTCTCGATCATAAAGAAAAATAGCCGCGAAGTGAGGTGTTTGGGCTATTTCGGCAGATTTTGGGCAGTTTTCGGGAAAGTTTGAAAGGACATAAATTATCTGTTATAAATCCTTTTGACAAACAGTTGGATGTTTTGGAAACTAGGCTGGGTGAACTAACTCTTTGTAAAAGATATAAATTTTCCAGAAATGGGTTTATCAATAAGAAAAATGGCTCTCAACATGATGTATTACAAAAGTAGTTTTTCTATACTTAAAAATATTTTGCTATTAAAAGCTGATGAAATAAATAGAGTTTCGTCGATTTTGAAACGTGTATATCTTGGTCGTTATAAGCTTGTTTTCTACGTTCTTTATATACACGGTTTCGTATTAACATATAGTAGTATATTTTTGATAGTTCGGCTCCTCTAGGTTACGTCTTACGCCTTGTTTTGTCCGTCGAAAATCATCCAACAGCATGTATAATTTTCAGAAAATAGTTTTCGTCGTTAAACTTGTAAAAATCATAACTTCTTCGTTATAAACTCGTTTTAATCCGTTCTTTCGCCCAAAGCTTCGTTTTTGAAAGTATTTTCTGAATCTCTAGCCCAATATTACCCGGAAACCCCTGAGTTTTCTGTATTTTACAAAAATGGACAGCAACTTTCTAATAGTGGTTAAAATTCATTTTTCTAGTTTATAACTTGTTCAAAACTTAACCAAACTACTCCAAATCAACTCCACAATTACTCAATCCTACCATACACCTTCTTAGGGTGTCATGGGGTCCTAAACTTCACAAAATATTTTAGGATTACAAAGGGATGATCATAGGCTTTATATATACTTATAAAAACCATAAAACTTGTAAAGTGGTATAAATAACATAAATACTTGTATGTTTTGCCAATATAACTTGAAAATACATCATGTTACAAGGTAAATGAAAGTATGAGATGATGAAAAATATTACTTAAAGCTTACTTGATATATATGGAGTTTGATGAGAAATTGATTTAGAAACCAAGGTTTTTATCACAAAACCTTAACAAGGAATGAAAGTAGAGCTTGATTATGTCTTGATCTTGAAAGTTTGATGGATCCTTCTTGTTTTTGTTGCCTTTGCTTAACCTCAAAATGAATGGGGAAGAAGAGAGAATTTTTGGCTAGTTTCTTGATTTATGATAATATAAATGTGTAAAATAAAACTAGATATTTTGAGGTGATAGCATGATGGTAAATAAATGGTCAAGTTGAAGTATCATGTAGATGTGGGGGGGGGGGGGGGGGGGCACATGGCAAGGGTAGGATGAGTATGTGAGAAGCTTGGTAATATCTAGTTCACGGAGTCAGTTTTGGTTTCGTTAATTGCTAACCGTAAATGGTTAAGCCACGAAACATAAATCCGGGTATCGTAAAAATATGAAAATTGAAAGAATGACTAAACTTGTCAATATACTCCATAATAAAATATAGAATAAATGGTAAGTTCCATCGGGTTGCTTAAACGCTGTTAAAACTGGAAACGCGGGTCTAAAACGCGTAATTCGCGTAAAACGCTGAACTGGAAAACGTAAAATTCCAAAACTTTTAGAATTGTCGTAAAATGAGAGAAAATCATATTTCTATCATTTATAGTGTTTTATGGACATATCGGGATGCTGGAATGAGGTTTAAACCTAAACGAAAATCTCGGATACGGCTTCGTGATATTTGCAGAAATGATCCGACGAGCGTCAAACTCTCGGATTATCATTAAAATAGTTTAACTTACGAGAATATGAAATAAAAATTTCGAAAATGAATAGTGCAAGTGAATAGTAATAGTAAATAGTAACTTTCCGAAATAAAAATGAAATTTGAAAAAGGACATGAAATTACGAGTTGTGACAATGAAGGGCGTCGGTTCTTCATAGTGGTCGGCTCATCGTCACATGCTAAGCCTAAGCAGTTTGAGTCTAATCCAAAAGTGGTCCAAGGGTAGTGGCTACAAACTTCTAGCTAGTTCCTCAATTAAACTAAGCAAGGGTACATCCGTTCCTACTCACATTCGCCAAGTATCAAAGGTATACTTACTTGCCAACGTGAAGGGTAAAATCATGTAGAATGGTGATGATTGCTACTAGCAATCGATCGGTCGATTCAGTATCGTTCCTAACGTCCATCGCAAAAATATGACTTTGATTATGAGCTAGATATATCGTCGTACTGTTTGACATGGTTGCTATAAGCAACCATGCCTTTTAACCACGTACGAGGTTGCGAGTCATCAGGTAATTGTTAAATCCAAGTTTCGTCTAATCATCGGCGGGGTTTCTTGGGTACCGAAATAGGTAGAGTAGCGTGAAACGTTATGCGGAGAAGTCGTTCCATGAGAGTAGGCGGCATACCGTATCCTTTCGGATCGAAGTACGATGCCGGTTATGGCAGGATTCATAGGACGGAAAAGAGATAGAATTGGCTGGATTTGTAGGGAGTAAAAGAGATAGAATCAATGCAAAAAGCGAGCTTTCAGACATAGGATGAGAAACTTAATTCTCGGTAGAGGTTTAAGCAACCATTCCAGCATAACATGATCCCTACCTGCATTATACATAGGTGGCCAGTCTTTGTATAATTAAGGTCAAGTGATGTAATGCCAAGTTTGATTACAAGAACAGGTGATAAACTCTTTCGGGTTTAGGAACCATATTCGAGTTGGTAATAGCAACTGGTAGAGGAGATAATGCAATAGTTGTAGATTAATAAGACACAAGGATGGCAACGATCTCCGCGTTGCCGGCGTGCCGGTTTTTTGGCCGAGGCGATTTTGCATAAATAAAGTAGAATATTTAGGCGTTGGAAGACATCAAGTATGTAGAATATACATGTGTAACTCATCTACAGGTATATGGAGGTCAAAAACGCCTGTATTTTTCATCTTAAATTCATCTAACTGCATACCTGGATTTGGATCCGATGTTGCTGCAGGTGCGCGGGTTTTTTTTTTTTTTTTTTTTTTTTTTTTTTTTTTTTTTTTTTTTTTCAGAAGTAGCTATCTCAGCATCCAACTTTTCCAGCTCCCAAAGTATAGCAAGCCAAATCTTTTCCATCACTTGTTCAGTCAAACGTTGTGTCACATGCTTTTGTCGCCTAGAACCTGTGTTCACGTTATGGGAAGGAGTATCGGGCTGATCCAAACGGGCTGTCACAACAGTACCAAGGCTACAATAAATAATAAATGCGTGCATAAACATGCTGATTTCAGTTTGCTCAAACTTTTTTAACGATTGGTTTATTTTTTTATGCAGATTTTTTAAGGCGAATTTAGGTTTGAAGACAAATTAAAAAAAACATAGCAATCATAAAAAAAAAATATTTTAATTCTGGCTCAGATTTTCAAGTGCGGAACTGGCCAAAAGGGTAAGCGAGCCCCGCCATGGCAGCAATCAGTTTTCTGATCACGATGCCCTGCCAAGATACGGGTCGTTTCCAGCCATCATGTTCGAGTACGTTATAATAGGTGGAAAATATTAAACGCATCAAAGTAATACTATCTTCATCGCCATAATAAATTAAAAATGAATTCATAAATAGGAAAATAAGCTGTTGTATAGGGGCATCAGTTTGAAAATAAGAGACACTTAACTGTTAAAGAAAGGATATTGAAGCGCCTCCATTGCTGCTCGACTCCTGCACGCATTCCATGAGAGAAGTTATTTATTTACAAATGATTGAAATTCAGAAAAAAAAAGGCGACAACTAAATTGAAAAGAGCTCATACATCTTTATTAATTTTGGTGGTATGGCGTTTCAAGTGTACCCGTAATTTGGCGTTGGCTTTGTTCCAAGCTGCTGGCAGTGGCGGTGTGGATGTCCTTCTTCAATTTTCATATTACATGTACGGCACTTAATGAAGTACCAACCTTTTGCTTCAACGATGTACACTATGACAACCTCGGTAGTAAACACTTGGTCCTGGAATAACGGTATGCAAAATATAAGGAGTGTGTGTTTTGTATATCTTAGTGTGTTAAGATTGTTTCTTACCATGTGAGTTTGCGGGTTTAGTGACATTAGTGTTGCCAATGATATGGGACCATCAGGAATTTCATGTTCCTGTGCCTTGGTGTCAGGAAATGGGAGACTGACCGGTTGGTTTTCCCTGTAGACATGTTCAGCTTCTGCTCCATGGGCCAGGTAATAACTAAATCTTGCCAACTGCATTTGCCAAGATAACAAATGTGGGTAATACATGTCAAACATTTTGCTATTCATTTTAAAGCATCAAATAATGTGGCAAACATTTTGCAACTTACCCTTGCTGTTCTTCGTTCACTGAATTTGTAAATGTATGAACAAATGCATGTCATATATGAGGTGGCATAACACCAACTCATTGATCAGCTAGAGGGTGAATATAAGTGGATTGAAAAATCAACTTGATCAGGCGAGTTTCTACATGAAAAGAATTAAAACACATTAATATATATGTATGTGCCCAACCTGAACCCAAAGTTTCATTTCTAAACTGGTTCAAGTTTGCTTGGGCCAACTCGACGGTGAATATAACTAATGACCTCAAGGCTCCTATTTGAATCAGACCAGAATGCTACCTTTAAGTAAAGCAAAGCTTACCTTTAAGAGGGTGCGACCATGGTTTTGAATCATGATGTTCCTTCACGATGCGACCTACAACATGCAATTTTTGTTTCTTTAAAGCAATTTTCAAATATCTATGAGTTTCCACGATAACCTGACATTGTCACCCAGCCTACCATCATGAAAATAATGCATTACAATCATGATAGACTTTTAAACGATATATTCAAAAATCAACGTGACATGGAATTGAAAATATAGACTCGTATAAAATTTATTTTCAGTAAACTGAAGATAGCGCATTCGATAAAGGCAAAGCAGATGAACCTCTTGTTCCACTACATGTCTACAGGGAAAACCAAAAATAGTATAGCATAACCCAATTATTTCCGTAAACAAATATTGAACATATTTTTAGTAATAGCTTGTGCTTGGCATGCAAATGTGTTAAACAAAAGATACAAATGGAAATTTACCTAGAAACCGTATTTTTTCTGGTCGTATATCAAAGCGAAGATCTGTTTGAGCCTTTGAGGTGTCATTGGTCTTTAGCAGTGTAAAACCCTACAGTATAACCCATGGTATTCCAATCACCGCCTTTGTCATGGTACTTGTCAAAATCCCCATAGTTTGGGGTAGGATTATTTGCAGGGGGAACAATACCTGCAAAATAGAACACAACGCAATATAAACCTCAAATCTGTTAAATGTGATGATGCATTTTTTAATAGCAACAATTAAGTTCTAAATTTTAGAAGTTAGTTATGTACCTTGTGTTGCGTGCTGAATGTATTATTTTCTTTTAGAAGCTCGCGATCACTTTCTTTTCCACCAAAACCAACAAACCTAAATTTTACGACAACTTCCACATTAATATAGAGAATGCTCTGGTAGTTACATCAAACAATTATAGCTGTATACAGCATATGGAATATTGATAACATATTTATTAAACAACCATCTGTATATATATATATATATATATATATATATATATATATATATATATATATATATATATATATATATATATATATATGAATTCATTATTTAACATACCCTGAATCAATAAGGATCATTGATAGCTTCATTGACCTAATCTTGGCTGCAACATTTTGTAGCATCATAATCTCATCATTAAGTAGCTGGTTACTTTCGTCAAGAGCAACCGTCTCAGTTGCACCTGTAACACATAACCTCGACAACATGTATACAATTTTAGTAAAGCTACACATTGACATTCAACTCAATATTTTAAACTAATTTTTAATAAAATTTTGTTTTCTTATTCCTAAGTTTAGTGGTTAGTTACTGCCGTGCCAAGGGCTGTTTGATACCGACTTGAGTGCTGCAGCAAGAGATGTATGGACTGAGTTTGTTGTCGCAACAACGCACATGCCATTAAGAAGATGACCTTTCAATTATGCAGTAACTCCATCCTCTTCCTAGTCCATGTAGTTCTCTAACGACACTTCACCATAGGGAAATTGTACGGTTGATTTCGTCTGGATCATAGCACCCGCCAAATTTAACATTCAAAAAATGTAAGCTGAACTCATTTAGTTATAATTTGAAAAGGGTTTCACCATAACACCAAAATAGCATTAATCACTGAGCAAAACAAAAGAGAAAAAGAAAGATACGAATACTTCTGGTCCGCATATCATGTTTGAAAAAAGTTGCTCTTGTCTACGCTTCGATTGCGTGGCGGTGGTAAGAGACCGAACACCAACATCACTAACACGCTGTCATCAAAGAAAGAACACAACAATTAAAATACACAACTTACTTACAGTTATACATCAATAAGTCTAAACAGAACACCAATCCTTACAAATCTACAACAACACAACAACAACAACAACGAACCCAATCCCGCCGGAGCAGGGTATGGGGGAGGTAGAATGTAGACAGGTCCTACCACTACCCCAGGATAACCTAGGAATAGAGAGACTGCTTCCAATGAGACCTCCGGCAAGTGTAGGTGTGCGGGTGAAAAGGACAAGCAAAAAGAGCAAAAGGACAGTAAACAACAAGCAGAAGCAAGGCAAACAAAAACAAGAAACACAAACAAAAACGCACGGGGCCTATAGGAACGGGAAAGCAAAAGCAAGGCAAAGCAGGCAAACCTCGGAGGCAACAAAAAGCAAGGCAAAAGCAACGCATGGGGCCTAAAACAAAGGCAAAAGGGGGACCAAACTAACGCAAGGGGCAAGGCAACAAAGGGCGCCTAAAGGCCTAACACCTAACCACCTAAACCTACAAAGCCCCCAACCGGGACTACCCGCAAACCCTAATTCTATCTCTCCACGCATTCCTATCTGAGGTCATGTCTTCGGACAAGCGCAACTCCTTCATGTCGAGCTTAAGTCTATCCTTCCACCTAAGATTGGGTCTACCCCTTCTTCTCACTCCATCTACTACTAGCGCTTCGAATTTTCTAACTGGTGCTGATTGTGGCCTCCTCCTGACATGACCGAACCACCTCAACCTTCCTTCTCTCATCTTTACCTACAATTATCAGGCACCATTGCCATGGTTCATGTAAACTCTGCAATTTTATCACTTGTAGCAGTTGAAGCCATAAAGAGATACCTGCATCATTGGCAACATGAATTGAAAAATAGAGATCTTAATAGGAATATCATCATGCAATAACATACAACAACAACAACAACAACATACCCAATCCCGCCTAGGCGGGGTATGGGGGAGGTGGGATGTAGACAGATCCTACCCCTACCTCAGGGAACCCTGCAGGTAGAGAGACTGCTTCCAGAAAGACCTCCGGCAAGTGTGTGCAAAGTGTGCTCGAAGTAAAGAAAAACGAGAAATAGAAAGCAAAAAAAAGAAAGCATAAAAGCATAAAAGCAAACAGAGCAATACAATCAAATAGGCAAAACGACACAACATACATATAAGCAAACATAAAAGCAAACCGACACAACAAGTAAAAGAGCCAACAAAGCAAAACGACAAGACAACCAAGACAAAACAACCAAAACAAAACTACCTAGACAAGCGCCAGCAAAAAAGGGAGCGAGGTGGACATAAGACCAAGGCCAAACCAAGCAGCTACGACCAAAGAGGGCAACGCAAAGGGTCTAAAGCTAAGGCAAAGCAAAAAGAGCAAGCAAAAGGCACAGGCAAAGGGCCTAAAGGCACAACAAAGGCAAAACCAAAGCACGAGGCAAAGCAAAAGCACCTAACTCCTAAAGGGGGCAAGCCAAGGGACCCTAAAAAGCCTAAACCACAACAAACCCCAAACCCTCTACCAACCTAGCCCCAAAACTAACCACGAATACTAATCCTAACTCTCCACTCGTTCCTATCTGAGGTCATGTCCTCGGACAAGTGTAGCTCCTCCATGTCGAGCTTAAGCCTATCCTCCCATCTAAGTTTAGGTCTACCCCTCCTTCTCCGACCATCGACTATAAGCGATTCAACTCTCCTTACTGGCGCTGTTTGTGGTCTTCTCCTGACATGACCAAACCACCTCAACCTTCCTTCTCTCATCTTCGAGATAATAGATTCTACTTCAAGTGCCGATCTGAACACCCCGTTAGGAATCATGTCAGACATTGTTTTACCACAAGTCCATCTGAGCATTCTTAGTTCCGCTACTTCCACTCTATTTGCTTGAGCTTTTGTAATAGGCCAGCACTCTGACCCGTACAGCATAGCCGGTCTAATAGCCACCCTATAAAATTTACCCTTAAGCTTAACAGGTACTTTCCTATCACATAGCACCCCTGACGCCGCCCTCCATTTCTCCCAGTCTCTTCCGATACGGTGGGTTACGTCGTCGTCTATCATCCCTGATTTGTGAATCACCGAACCCAAATATCTAAAAGACTCCTTAGGTGGGAGGATCTGGTCTCCGATACAGACTTCCGTTTCTTTGTTGTGGCTGATATCGCTCCTACCGAAAGCACATCTCATGTATTCAGTCTTCTCCCTACTAACCCAAAGGCCATTCTCTTCAAGAGCCTCCCTCCAATGCTCAAGTCGGTTGTTCAACCCGTCCGCTGACTCTGCCACCAATACAATATCGTCAGCGAATATCATGCTCCAAGGGATACACTCTTGGATCCCACGTGATAGCTCATCAAGAATCAAGGCGAATAGATAAGGGCTAATGGCTGATCCCTGGTGTAGTCCAACTTTCACAGGGAAAAACTCTGAGGTTCCCACTGTGGACCGTACACGTGTCTTCGCCCCCTCGTACATATCCTTTATGACTCTCAAGTATCTCCTTGGGGTTCCCTTGTCTATCAGAGTTCTCCAAATCAACTCACGTGGGACACTATCATATGCCTTTTCTAGGTCGATGAAGGCCATATGCATGTCTCTTTGCCTTTCTCGATATTTCTCCATGAGGCTTCTGAGGAGGTGAATAGCCTCGATCGACGACCTACCTGGCATAAAACCAAACTGGTTCTCTGACACCCTCGTTTCCCTTCTCAACCTTCTCTCAATAACCCTCTCCCAGAGCTTCATCGTGTGACTAAGGAGCTTAATACCCCTATAGTTGCTACACACTTGTACGTCACCCTTGTTCTTGTAGATAGGGATGACTTCACTGAGCCTCCATTCCTCTGGCATCTTATTATTAGAGAAAATCTTGTTGAAGAGGGAAGTCAACCATCTTAACCCCTCGTCACCTAAGCTCCTCCAAGCTTCTATGGGTATTTGGTCTGGGCCTACCGCTTTGTTTCTTCCCATCTTCATTAATGCAACCTTCACTTCACCTTGGCGGATATCCAAGTAGTCGCACTCTGGAAGCAAATCTTGGCTAGGGGTCCCTCTCTCTCCGCTTTCTTGTGTAGCCCTCTCGTTAAAAAGAGAGGAGAAATAATCTCCCCATCTTTTCCTAATATCCTCTTCGTTGACAATGCTACGTCCATCCACATCCTTAATGAATCTTATGTTTCCCAAATCCCTGCTTCTCCTCTCTCGGGCTTTAGCAATCTTGAAAATATCATTTACCCCTTCCTTGGAGTCCAAGTTCTTATACAGAACCTCGTACGCTTTGTCTTTCGCCTGGGCTACTGCCTTTTTCGCTTCTCTTTTGGCTACTTTATACCTCTCCTCTGCCTCTACCCTATTCTCTAGATTACCCGCTCTACTCAAAAGGAGCTCTCTAAACCTAGATTGTTTCGCCGTTACCTTGGTTTGCACCTCATCACTATACCACCAAGATTCTCTTTGGTTTGTTTGGGTTCTCGTTGTCCCAGAAGCCACACCTAGTGACTCCTTAGCTGCGTCTTTAATGATGCAGGATAGGGTGTTCCACATCTGATCTGCGTCCATAACATATAAGTCCTCCGACCGATCCGACAGTCCCTCTGAGACTTTCGCTGCAAATTCCTGTACTGCCGGACCGTTCAATTTCTTCCACATAATCCTCGGCATGCCAGTCGCCCTCTTCCCACTTCATTGCCTCTCATAAAAAGCATCCATGGCTAACAATCTGTGTTGGGAAGAGCATGTCTCGCCTGGGAATACCCTGCAGTCCCTACATGCTCTAAGGTCCTCTCTGCGCACCATCAGATAGTCGATCTGAGTGTTGTGCCCTCCACTCTGGAAGGTAATTAGGTGGACCACTCTCTTCTTGAAGAAAGAGTTCACAACTACTAAGTCGTGCGCTCTTGCGAACTCCAAAATAGAGCGACCTTCGTCATTCCTAACTCCATAGCCAAAACCTCCATGAACCCCTGCGTATCCATCCGATGCAGCTCCTATGTGACCGTTCAAATCACCCCCTATAATCAGACGCTGATCCGACGGGCACTCTCTCACTAGCTCGTCAAGGGCGTCCCAGAAACTCCTCTTCTCTGCGTCGCTGAGCCCCACCTGTGGTGCGTAAGCGCTGACAATGTTAATAGTCTCATTCTCAATTACCAAAGTAATCGCCATGATCCTATCATTACACCTGTTAACTTGCACTACATTGTCCTTTAGGTCTGCAGCCAAAATGACTCCAACTCCGTTTCTCGCAGACCTAGAACCTGAATACCACAGTTTGTAGCCGTTCCCCTCCCTCGTGCGGGACCCCTTCCATTTCGTCTCCTGAAAGCACGCTATATCAACCTTATGTCTCCCTAAGGCATTGGCAGGCTCGAAGAGCTTCCCGGTCAACGACCCTACATTCCAGCTACCCACCCTAATCCTACGAAAAACCGCAGGTCTACCAAAACTCCTAGCCCCGCCTACCCTCCCTACCCCTCCTACCCCTACCCCTACCCCACTCGAGCCGCTAGAACATGACCTCAGGTGACCATAACAATCTAATGGGTCTATACTAACCTCAAGGAAACAAAGGCAAAGTCAGGCACAAGACACAAAAATTAAAAATAACACTAGGCAATCTAAGAAAGAAACCAAAAATAACAATAAAAATAAAAATAAAAAATACAAAATGAAAAAGGACCTAAAAAACACTAGGCAAGAAGGGAAAACAAAACAAGAAAAAAAAAACAAGTAGTACGGGAATAAAAAGGGGCACAGATAAAAGGCAAAGAGAGAAAAAAGGATAACAAAAGAGATAATGAAAGAAAAAGGGAAAACTTAGCTGCCGAAAAAGATTTCCATTGGTCAAAGGTGGTCAACGGCGGCAGTAGCAGCGGTGACCGGCGGCCGGTGGCGGCCGAGGCGACAGGGCAACCTGGATCAGGCTCGGGGCAATGAGGGGGACCTCCACACGCCGGAGGTGGTGGACCCCGCTTCCAGGAAGTCGCCGGAACAGTACAAAGACAGAAAGTTATCTTAGTCGGCGCGTGGCGGCGCCGGTGGGTTGTTGGGGTTGTTGGGTTTTGCTCGGAATATAATGATGAAAATCGTGGTGGTGTTTAATTTGTGACAGATCGGGATATTGGTGATGTTAGATTTGGTAGTGGTGGTAGCGATAGCAGATAACCAAATAATTGAGGAGATTGCTTATGAAACTCCTAAAGAAACATAAGCACCAATGATTCGTCTTTGTGATGAAGATCAAAATTTAATTTTAATGTTTTGTTTGATTATCAGGGTTAAAGTACCTGTCTTTTGTTCCTCTGCTGTGAAAGTGAGACGCCACAATCCGTTACCTTAGTAATTATGGAAGATGCAATTCCTCGGCAGTTGTCACACCAAATAATGCATATTCAGCTCTCAAATAACAACATAAAGCATATTAGAGATCAGAAGTATGGCAAAAAAAACCACTTTTCTCAGCGTCCTCAATTGTACTCATTGTCCCAAACCCAAAGCCTCTGCTTTGGTCACTATCCCTATTATATATGACCAACAAAACAGTGCATTTTATCAAAACCCCGAATTTTTTTTATAAAATTCTATATGTTTTTAAACAAATTAGCATACCTCATCAATCTCAACAGTCCCAAAGAACTAAACAACCGACCCAACTTTCGGCTGTGATAATCATGTGTGTTCCTTCTTCCACCACTTACATCTGTAACTCATAATAACAAACAACAAACGAAATGCAAAAATTAGGGAAACTGTAACCTTCCTAAATTATTTTTAAGGTATAATCGAAATAATTTCTTTTATTAAACCACATACCTGCATCGATTCTCTAATCCAGGGCTCAACCCGACTTCACCACCAAGATCAGTAGCCAATTCACATGAAACATATACTGGTACATGATTAGTATAAACCTTAAACTTTATTAAGCCTTCAACCATAATTATTTTTGTACATACTAATCAAGGATCTGTGAAATTAAACCATTGGGCTATGTAAGCCAACATATGGTTTAAAGACCACTTAACACTTGAAAATGTTTACATTAGGCCACATATATACCTGCATCCTCTCTCTAAACATAACCGAAAGCAAACCCCTTTGGGTTTCTGAACTTCCCCATCCTTCGATCATCATCATCGCCGGCAGGAAATGAGGGTTTCTTGATTAGACTGCTTCGATTTTAGTTTGCGGAAGATTTGTGAAATTAGGGTTTCTTGATTAAACTGCTACTATACGGGTCACACACAAACCGTTTTGGTGGATCACTTGGGCTAGGAAAACAGGCCAACCATTTGGGCCACAGTTTTGGCGGGAAAACAGGGTGCAAAACGGCACCGTATGTCTTTAGGTTTAATATAAACCTTAATTAGGCATGAGTGATGATGGACTAGAGACGAATATAGGGAGGATAGATGAATAGACAATCGGTCTCTCAAAATTGAAACTTAAGAAATTCTACTTGGCGTCATTCCTAGGACAATCATTCCTTGATGTCATATTATACTCTAGGTATCCTCTTACTCCTTGATTTTTCTTGGTTGTCTTCCATTTCCTCGGCTCCATAACTTCCACTCTTCTACCATTCCTAACACACATTCATGTAATGTCCCTTCTTTCTTTATTTAACACATGTGATACTAGCCTTAGGATCCGACCAAGGGGTTGTCCAAACCAATGCATGGGTCTTAGATCTACGGTGTCTGGCTAAGTGTTCAACTTACAACACTTACGACACATCTCAGCACACCAACCAGAGCGGTGAAGCTTATAACGGTCGCACTTAGGTTGATTCTCGTTGTATCTCTACTTTCCTCCAGCTTTGACAGCCTAAGCTTCAATGACCTCTTGTCGTCCGTCTAATTTTCTCTCACCTTTTGAGAAATCTTCCCATGTTCTCTGTTTTTCACTATTCCAACGACAACATCGCCAAGTACTGAATTCATGTGTGCCCGTGCCCAGTTTATGTTGTTGGGGAGGCTAGTTGTCTTAGTCGAGATTACACTGTCTCTGAGTGGTTGAGATAATCTCCTAACGTAACGCTCAATCTTACCAGCCCCACTCTTTACCATTTCAAGGCACAACTGGACTAACTCAAGAAAGCGATGGGTGTAGGTCTGCAGGTCTCCCATCTTGTGATTCCAGGTCTTCTCACTACATCTTGTCGTCAACCACTTCCTCAGTTGCATCTCGTACCACTAAATCCTCAACAGTATCGCAAAGTGTAGTTGGTCACAAAGTAATTACGTCATTCTTAGTAAATGAGAGCGATCCATCAATATAGTTCCCTATCTTGAGTGATTTGGAAAAGACGAAACTGATTTGACATGTTGGTGCATTTCGCCTTATGTTTTCATACTTTAATTTTCCATCTTTCTCACTTCACCACGAAGGCAGTAGTTCCTAAACATAATCACCTTAAATTCTCCTCAGGACATTGAATAAGTCGCATCAATACTGGCATATCGGAGGTTACTAAGTCGTACTTTCATCTCACAGTGTGAACAGGGAAGGCTTCGCCTTAGGTTTCCTTCTCACAAATACTAATTTAGAATACAGGTTTAGTCTTTCCCAACCAACATGCTAGAGCAACAACCTCTTCGATCCCGCCAATCCAATTGACATACAACTTCGAAACTCCTCATACGTTCCCTTACGGGGCTTCATTTTTGGGTCTTGAAGTTCTGGCAGAGGTGGTTGAGTGATTCACCTCAGTTAGTGTCTCGGCCACTCATTGGGTCACCAACTGGAAAGTAAATGCTCAATTCACCTTAGCATGTTTTGGCAAGACCTGGTTGTTTGCAGTTTAGTTCAGAATGACTAGGGGTTGTTCACGACGACCTGTGTTAATAGCAGTAGCAGGTTGTCTCCGCGTGGTCCTACTAAGTTTTGTTTTAGGGCTATTAATCTATCCCCACAGACATCAACAAGCTATACGTTCGAACATCGGGATAACATCGCACAAGAACTTTGATCCTCATCATTAAGGTAATGGAATGAACTTCAATCACAATATCAGGAATACTATTTTACTCATCGATTGTAGGTTCCAGCTCCACTTAGTAAACAGGTACTTGGATTCATCAAACGTCGGGATTTGGTACGAGATTCCAACACGTCTAATACAGGACTGATGAATAGTCATCGAGGTTATAGTGATAAATAACACACTAATGCATAGGCGAAACTTCCAATTAGGCACAATCATTCAGTGTCAATACAAGATTCTCAAAATCTCATCCATGGTGAATAGAAGTGGCGTTAGATGATAACGGTACGTGATAAAGAAGTCAGGGTCTCTATCCAAGAACTTTTCAGTTTAGCGTTTACAACAATCAAATTCATAACAATTCACACTCCTGACATAACGGTTATAAGGTGGTTTCCTAGACGAAGCCAATGGCATTTCAAAACAATAGGACGAATGTCCCATCTGGAGTTATTTAGTGTGGCTACATGTGAGTTTGTGAGCATTATGAAAATGCATAGAATTATTACCATAAATAGTATGAGCGTGACGGGAACATATGGATATGTTGCCATGCTAAAATTGAGTGGTGAGGACTGGATAGGGAGGAAACACAGTCTATGACAATTGTGGTATAAAGTTATCATGTTCAAGGTATCACACACAACTTACAAGTCATAAGGGTGGGTCATACGCTAATAAATTTCCTCCGACGCACTTATGAGACCTATTCGGTTCATCAACCCAATGAGTCTGATAACTGTGGCGGTCTTGTTTATTAACGTTAAACCAATCTGTAACTCAAACCATAGCATAAATCTTCCAAATCAATCATACCACGTATCTCATCAATCAATCATAATCTCAATTCAAGTGTCACATAATTTCAAGTATATGCTCAGAACAATTATCACATGACTCTAGATGTGCTCAAATGTCGCATAAGTCTCAACATGTATTTAATCAAATATCCCTAATTCCATGTGTCTCACAGAATAGTTATCAAGGATCCCAGATGTGCTCCAGTCCAATGTCACATAATTCTCAACCATACTTAATCAAGAAGTTAAGGCATACTATATGATTCATAGTGTGCAATTATAACATATAGCCAAGTTCTCGCGTCTAACTTCAAGGATATAATCACATTGTATTCTCATACTATTCCAAACTTAATTCAAGAGGCTTCGGCTTGACGGACTGGCATGCGTCAGTCGAGGATCAATTTTTATGAAAAGTGGTTATAGTTAAGGTTTTAAAAGTTACCTAGTTCTCTATAACCTTGGCTCTGATACTAATCTGTAACACCCCTAAAATTTGGTACAGCGGAAGACTAAATCAAGCTATCGGGGTGCTATGAGGTTAGTGCTCATCACAAGTATAGATAACGGGATAGCAAAGATTTGAGTGTAACGAAAATCCAACATTTGGTTATAAAGTTTACATTTATCCGAAAGTAATAAAGGAAAGCCCAAAAGTAAATTAAAGATAGGTCCTCATAGTAAAATTAGAGTTCTTATCGATCCTTCAACCATGACGAATGCCAAGCCTCCAAAGTTCCAGTAAATCATGCTAACATCTTAGCTACTAGAGAAAACATGCTAAAAATGTCAGCTTACGCTGGTGAGTTCATAGGTTTAAGTTTACAAATCAGTTGTGGACCTGGAGAGTTATTTGCTATGTGGGACTAGAGGCGGATATAGTTCACGTTTTAAAATATCGTTCCAAAACCAATCAATTCCACATCGTTCCATATCAAGTGATCACAGTAGGGCCCTAGGCGGTCTCTAGCCATGTGACACTTTATAGCAAGGTATAAATAGGTACGTTGCTACCTAGGTCTAGGCCCGGTATAGATATCTTATTCTTAGCTAGGCATTAAGCTATAGCAATGGATTGCTACCCTAGACTAAGTCAACATCTATCGCTTATCTAACCTAGCTAGTCAATACATAGTAGCAAAACAAAGGTATTAGCAGGTCCAAGAAAATAGTTTGCATGTTTTCTCCCCCAAGTTTAAAAGCAACAAAGTTATGAGTAAAAGTGGGGCTATGAAATCACCTTGATTCCAGTAATGCACAATCACAATTAGTTCAAGAGTAGCAAGCACAATATAACCAAATAGATGTTAGCAAGAAAAGCAGCTACACGTCTCGGCAACTACGGACTCGGCACACCCTAATCATATAAAACTCGCCTCAATACAGTTCCAAAAGTTTAACGTATTCCAATAATTCCCCGAATGTTTTCCGTTTTACTTTCCAAAATATCCGTTTGAAATCTTCACTTATTGTTTGGTATCGTCGTGCGTGTGTGTGCGTTAGAGACAAAGTCTCGACTCGAGTGAACGTACGCCAAGCAAGCATATCAAGTATATCAACATACGTCTAGTCAAGTAGCAAGTAAATGTATGAAACAATATCCTAGTTTAGTCTCATGTCTAAGCTAAGGTCACGTGATATGACCTTAAGATTCGATAAGTTCTCGTACAAAGGGTCGATCTATTATCAAATTCGGTAATTGGATAAGTTTAACCATTCTTCCGTTTACTTATTTATCCCAAGTTATATCGTCAAGTCTTAGTCTTAGGATATATTTCCCATTAATAATATCGTCTGATACACTTGTCGAGCTCTTATTGGGCTTTTCAGTCCAATAACTCCGATAACCATATAGGTTGATTATATTAACATTAAACTAAGGTGTAATAAATACTATAGCATTTAGCATTTCTCATTTTGCGTGCACTCGAAACTTTCAATAACATATATATTTTGAAGAAAACCTTTCCGTTTTATTCTTAAAAAAAATCTCCTTTTAATTATTTATTTGTTCTCGTTAAATATTAAATAACTTGTATTAGTTAGTTAATATTTATCGTTAACTTATACTATTTCAATTCATTTCTTATCGTGTGTGTATATATATATATATATATATATATATATATATACATATATATATATATATATATATATATATATATATATATATAGAGAGAGAGAGAGAGTTATTGTCCGTTTCGAGTCCACGAGTTTGGGTCATTACTCCCAAACATTTATAAAGATCAAAATGTCCAATTATAGTCTAAACATCACAATTTTGGCTTGTCGAGGCCATGTCGGGACTAAAAAGTCTAGGTGGCTCTCGGTTTAGCTCAAAAATTCACAAGTATAATAATGAAGCTCACAAGTCAATAATAGTCATAATTATTTCTCGGCCGGCTAGTCCTAACGGCACGAGACCTCTTAATCAACTCCAATCATTTTTTACTTCGCCAAAACAATACCCATCAACAACTACAAGTAAATAACAACCTCAATATCAACAAGTTCCCGGTCGAGACCCTAGTGGTCTCGGCTCGTCTACACGGTAGTCCACAACCACAACCCATCTCAATAACAACACACATCAACAATAACTTTCATTTAGCCGAGACCCTAGTGGTCTCGGCATGAGTATCTTGGCAGCCTCGTAACCACAGCCAATACCACAAACATTAAAAACAATAACTTCTAGCTACGAATCAAAACTGAATTCGACTTCTAATCCTATTCCTCGGCATCCAAATCCAAACGGTCACCAAAAACAAGAACCACAGAATAATATTATGCTCACAAGATCAAGACAATCTTAACAAGAATCAAGACAAAATCAGAAACATTAACATTACCGTCAGCTTAGCTCATGGCGTGACCCACTCAACACACAAACATACTACGAAAATGATATCGAGTTGTTTTCATTTCATTTTTAGTTAACTAAAATCATAACCCATTAACTTTTATCCAGAAACCAAGCTTTTAGCCGCGAGTTGACTTGTTCATGAGTCAACTCATGCGTTTCATCATGTTTTCCACCTTTTTCATTTAGATCTACTCATTGGGAGGTGATAAGAAGAGGTAAGGATGGTTGTTGATGGCGGCGATGTGTGATAACAGGGTGGTGGTGTTTATTCTTAGCACGTGAAGTAGTGGTGTGTGATGAGGGACTCACGAGGAGTCAAATGAGGGTGGTGGTGTGGTTGTAAAGTCGGCGGTGGTGGTTGTTTGGGTGACGGCAGGTGGTGGCAGAAGAAAAGAGAAGAGAGGGTGCGGGTGTGATTAGGGGTTTGGTGAATGGGAGAGATAAGGTAGAAAGGGTAGTGTTTGTAGGGTTTGTTTATTGCATCATGGTCCTTGTGGCTTAATTATTTACAAGGAGGGGTGAGGTGTAAGGGCTCTCGGGGTAAATCTTCATAAGTATTTCCCGAAACACTCGTTTTAGCTCGTGATAATTAGTAAAGGTTACTAAAAAGAGTATAACCTTTGTCATTTGTTTTAAAATCATTTTTCCACAAATTTTGATTAAAAATACGTTTATTAACTAAAACATGACCGTTTCTCGTTTATTTTCCGTTTTATTAGGATTTCTAGTGCCAGAGTCGAGTAGTGCCTAATATAACCATGAAGTCAAACGTTCAATATATCATGATAATTTACATAATCAATCATCAATTCTCATAAATTTTGAAAACTATATCAAGAATTTTAACGTTTCAATATAATTATAATGCGGCATTTTAAGCCGGTTCCCAAATTTACCAGTTGTCACACCATGGCTTGATAAGTTATGTTTTGAAGATTGGGTAAAGATCAAATATGGGAGAATTGATGCTACCACGAAAGAAAAAATTTGGAAGGGTTGTATGAGTAAGTTTGATCCAAGTGAATGCAAGGTTGACAACGATCCAGTTGTTGAAAAGGATGAAGAGTACAAGAACAAGTGAGGAGAAGAGAAGGACCATTGCAAAAAGGAGCTTATTAAGGATAAGCTTGATGATGATTGGTTTAAAGGAACGGATTCCAATGACGATGATATTGATGGGATTATTGATTACCTTGAATTACAAGGGAATGATGGGTTCACGGATCTGGATGATGAAGCATACAAGCGACAGCGATGCAAACTACTAGGATTAACTTATAAAGAACCTCCCCCAATCATTGTCGAAGCTTATGAGGTAACACGGTACAGTTTAGGTCCGGATGAAAGATTCTATAAAATAAGGAGGATTGGAAAAAGGGGAATATAAACGCACCTCTACGAATGTTTCTTGGATAACGCACAACCTTATGAAGGAGATGGACGAGCTTGGGCAAGTCCGAAAGCAACATTGATTGATGCGGAAGTAAGTCTAACTTAAATACTCGATAATAAACAAAAGTGCTCTTTCGGGAGACAACCCGAATTATCTCTTGTTTTTCCATTTTATTAGTGTAGTTGGGTTTTGTATGTTTTGTTCTAATCAATTTTAAAGGTAAAAGAGAAGGAGTAGAAGTTGGATGTGCTACTGTTGGAGTTTTTTACTCAAAGAATTTACTGCAGGAAAAGTCTATGGCGTAGCCTACTCCATGACTACGCCATAGCACCCTCTAAGCGTCAGTCTGTAAGATTTTTCCACCTACGGTGTAGCACTCCATTTTCACTATGCCGTAGTTTTCTCCTGTACCAACTAAATTGAAAAGATTTTTATAACAAACATACTTTAACCTTGTAATAGTTTTAAATGAACTTTGTGGGTGTGTTCACTGTAAACCCTCACGAGACTTCACTCGTCCACTTGGGACACCAAGTGGTTTAAAAGGCTTGTTGCATAAGCTAAATGCAACCATGATTCCTATGAAAGTGAGTTAGGATTTCAATTTTTCATTTATTTTTATTTTTAGGTTTTATGCTTGTGGTAGTTGCGTGATTTCAGGGATATGAAGTTTGCTCATTAGGGGAAGCGAAGGCATGTTTTCTCAAACATTATCCTTCTATCATTTTCAAGAGCATGTTTCAAGGAAGTTCTCGTTCCAATTCTACGTATCTCCATTATTATTATTGCTTATTTGCCTACAAAAGGGACTTTGTACATTTCAAGTGGGGGGACGGGAGTAGAATTTCACTTGAACTTTTATTTGCCCCATTTTTCTAGTTTATTTTGAAAAATTATGTGTTGGATTCCAAAACTTATATCATTTCATACATATATTAATAAAGATAATGAGAAGATTAATAGATGGAGAAGAGATAGAGAAAGATGGTAACTTCTAGAGAGAGAAAGAAAGATATATTAGATTAAGGAGAAGAATACAAGATGGAATAACCTAGAAGAACACATAGAAGCACCCTTTACAAATGGGGGCATTTGGAGATATATGTAGGTAAGATAAAGAGATGGGCCAGGCTTGGTGTCACACCCCCAAAATCGGGTCCAGCGAAAGCATACATGCAGCTGGGGTGTAACTCAATTGATATCACAACACAAGTACAAAATGGTTTTCACTTTAATTATTTAGAATAAAATCGTTTAACCAAAAATATTGAATTTACCTCGTTAAAAGTAGTGCGGAAGTAGGCCATTAAAATAGTTAAAAACGGTCCCTAAATAAATAATCAGAGTCTTCTATGACCATGCCATGCCCTGCCAAAACCTCCAGTAGCGTGCCATTGGTTAAAACCTGAAAATACATGCTAAAGTGTCAACACAATGGTTGGTGAGTTCATAGAGTCTTGTGAAAAAGAATGTAATGCATATGGATGAAGTTGTCCCAGCAAATGCATCGTAAATCCACTCAGTTCCAAGTCCCGTCATAAGAGACTTGTAACCTGTGTGTTTACGACCCACTGCCAAATGTAATAAGTGTGGTGCAAAAGCATCGTAAATCAGTAATAAAGTTGATGCAAAGGCATCGTATTTTAGTAGTAAGACTTGATGCAAAGGCATCGTAATTCAGTAGTAATAATGATGAAAAAGTATCGGGAATTTATAAGTAATTTTGTATGTACAATAGCCACAAGTATAAAGTGAACCGACATAAATGTCAAAAGTGCTACATTGTCTCTTAAGCTCATGACCCCGAAGCTAGACGTACTAAATCCTGCCCCAAATGAGTGTTTACCAGACACTCAATAAATTAGAAATGAAATGCATTCGTAATTCCGTTGGAGCAACCCAAACATGAATGGAGGAGTCACCCTCAATAGATCTATTCACTCACTCTCGCTTGAATCTTAATTAACGGTCCATGAAATAAAGGGGACTTGTCATGACGTGGTAGTAATAAGGCAACTTAAGCAATGTAAGGAATTTGTAATACTTTGGCATTGTACAAAAATAATTAAAGCAGTGTATTCTCCCCCAGAAGTAATTCAAATCGTATAAAAGCATAGAACAAGTATTGAAGCATGTATCTCCCCCAAAGAGTTTATAAAGAAATTTAACAAGTAAAAGTGGGGCTATGACTCACCTGGAGTAATGATGCAATGATGGTACCATGAACATGTAATGAGTTGAAAAACAAGGCGCGCACACTAGCCGCAACCTAATATGAATGATGAACGATCTACTTTAGATCATGAAATGATGTTATGAATGTCCATGCACATGTTTCCTATACCACTCTACTCTTTGAAAAATACTTGTTGTTATAAAAAATATACATTTCCAAGACTTCAGAAAAATATGGCTATTAGAAAAAATAAAGCTAGTTGCAATATATATACTTATATATATATCGTATGTATCAATGTTCGTGTTGAAATCCTCGGTTTGAAATCCTTGAAATAACGCCTTGTAGTGATAAAATATACTTGTAATAACTAATACTTCATTAGTTATAAAATTGGGTACTTGGTTAATATTTCTAGAAAATCTAGAATTTAGTACGTAGAAGTATTATTACTTCTATTAGTGACAAAATGGTCTCGTAAAACTAGTTTTGAGAAGATTTTCACCATATCTAAAAAGTCACAGAAGTGAAGTTTGTCCATACAGGTCTCGATCATAAAGATAATTAGCCGTCAAGTGAGGTATTTGGGTTGTTTTGGCAGATTCTGGGCAGTTTTTGGGAAAGTTTGGAAGTCCATAAGTTGTTCGTTATAAATCCTTTTGACAAACGGCTGGATGTTTTGAAAACTAGGCTGGGTCAAATAACTTTTTGTCAATGATGTAAATTTTCCAGAAATGAGTTTATCAATGAGTAAATTGGCTCTCAACATGATATATTACAAAAACTGTTTTTCTATACTTAGTAATATTTCGCTAAAAAGCTGATGGAAATAAATAGAGTTTCGCCGATTTTAAAACGTGTATATCTTGGTCGTTATAAGCTTGTTTTCTACGTTCTTTATATCCCCGAAATCGTGGGACAACATACTAATATATTTTTGATAAGTCGAGATGGCTAGATCAAGTTTTACACCTCAGATTGCCCATTGAAAATCGTGGGACAGCATGTACAATTTTCAGAAAATAGTTTTCGTCGTTAAACTTGCAAAAATCATATCTCCTTCGTTATAAACTCGTTTTAATCCGTTCTTTCGCCTACGGATTCGTTTTTGAAAGTATTTTCTAAAAATTTTGCCAAAGTTTACTTTGTATTTACTGATTTTCCAGAAATTAACAAAATGGGACAGAATGTATATTTACTTGTTACAAATCCATTTCCAAGGTTCAAAACTAGTTTTTACTTCAACCAAATCTCTTGCAAACACCACAAATCTATACTAATCCTACCATAGACCTTCTTAGAGTGCCATGGGTTCCTAATCACTAGTAATCATGTTAATTTTACAAAGGAACACCTAAATCAAAATCTAGGGTTTGTATGTTCAAAAAGTATACAAAAATAAAGTGGTATAACTAGTTTGTGCATGAAATTAAGCATGAATACTATAAGATACATGTGTTAATTTGATGAAAACATGAAAATAAATTTGAATACTCACTTTGAAATAATAGGTGGTGAGATGATGAGAAACCTTGTATTACTTGTGTTTTTGTGTTATGATTCTTGATTAGGATGATGAAATGAACAACTTTGATACTTTATACTTTGAAAAATAATGGATTGATCTTGTTTTCATGGTTTGGTCGTGGGTTTTGATGTAGGGAGGAAGAAGAAGAGAAAAAACTTCACTTTTTGATTATTAGGAATGAATATAAATGTGTTATTGATGTTTATGTAGGAAATATCTCATCCAATGGCATTTTGGTAATTAATTAGTCAACTGGAAGACAAGGGGGGGCTGCACATGTAAAGAAATTAGATGAGTATGTAGCAAGCTTGGTGTTATCTGGTTCACGGGGTCGGTTTTGGTTCCGTTATTCGCAAAACGTAAAGTTTTAAACCGCGAAACGTAAATTCGGGCATCGTAAAAATATGAAACTTGAAAGAATGACTAAACTTGTCAAAATACTCCATAATAAAATATAAAATGAATGGTAAGTTCCATCGGGTTGCTTAAATGCTGTAAAAACTGGAAACGCGGGTTAAAAACGCGTAATTCGCGTAAAACGCTGAACTGGAAAACGTAAAATTCCAAAACTTTTAGAATTGTCGTAAAATGAAAGAAAATCATATTTTTATTGTTTATATTGTTTTATGGACATATCGGGGTGCCGGAAGGACGTTTAAACCTGAATGTAAATCTCGGACACGGCTTCGTGGTTTTTGCAGAAATGATCCGACGAGCGCCAAACTCTCGGATTACCGTTAAAATAGTTTAACTTATGAGAATATGAAATAAAAATTTTGGACATGAATAGTGTTTTGTGAATAGTAACTTTCCGAGATAAAAATTGGAATTTCGACGTTTGAAACAAGACATGAAATTACGAGTTGTGACATTCTTCCCCTCTAAAAGGAACTTCGTCCCGAAGTTCAGTTTGTGTTGGTTTCTAGAGTGGTATTGGAGAAAAGATGATGAAAAGTATGAAAGTTCTAACAACGAAGGTATACACACACACACATGAATGAAACATTTGGAAAATGAGTTGAGAATTTATTCCAGACAGAATTTTATTATAACCATTCTCAGTGTTGCAAAATTCATTTCTGAGTCAGACATAGGTAGTCAGCCTATGTCCCACTATCCCGGGTTGAATATAGATGACTAGTCTATATTCCACCGAGGTTCCATGAATTTTGAAAAACTCAGTTCAGTTATACTAAGACTATGTCCTTCACAAATACCAAGACGTTCTGAAAGACTAAGGCAAGTGACCAAAACTCGAGGTCAAATGATGAAACTATGCAAGGAAAACATAATGCGGTGACATATATGATACGTGAACATGCTTATATGAAAGACAATTATAGTAAACAACTATAATAAATGAATATAATATATATCAGATAATGAGACATAAATCTCATCACCTATGTCAGCAACTAACCACAAATGAGGCTTCAGCTTGGCAGGCAGGCACGTGACGGTCATACGGTTAAGTTTTCTTGAAAGTAGCTATAGTCTAGGTTTTAAAAACGCTTAGTTCGCTATAGCCAAAGCTCTGATACCAATCTGTCACACCCCCAAAATCGGGTCCAGCGGAAGCATACATGCAGCTGGGGTGTAACTCAATTGATATCACAACACAAGTACAAAATGGTTTTCACTTTAATTATTTAGAATAAAATCGTTTAACCAAAAATATTGAATTTACATCGTTAAAAGTAGTGCGGAAGTAGGCCATTAAAATAGTTAAAAACGGTCCCTAAATAAATAATCAGAGTCTTCTATGACCATGCCATGCCCTGCCAAAACCTCCAGTAGCGTGCCATTGGTTAAAACCTGAAAATACATGCTAAAGTGTCAACACAATGGTTGGTGAGTTCATAGAGTCTTGTGAAAAAGAATGTAATGCATATGGATGAAGTTGTCCCAGCAAAGGCATCGTAAATCCACTCAGTTCCAAGTCCCGTCATAAGAGACTTGTAACCTGTGTGTTTACGACCCACTGCCAAATGTAATAAGTGTGGTGCAAAAGCATCGTAAATCAGTAATAAAGTTGATGCAAAGGCATCGTATTTTAGTAGTAAGACTTGATGCAAAGGCATCGTAATTCAGTAGTAATAATGATGAAAAAGTATCGGGAATTTATAAGTAATTTTGTATGTACAATAGCCACAAGTATAAAGTGAACCGACATAAATGTCAAAAGTGCTACTTTGTCTCTTAAGCTCATGACCCCGAAGCTAGACGTACTAAATCCTGCCCCAAATGAGTGTTTACCAGACACTCAATAAATTAGAAATGAAATGCATTCGTAATTCCGTTTGAGCAACCCAAACACGAATGGAGGAGTCACCCTCAATAGATCTATTCACTCACTCTCGCTTGAATCTTAATTAACGGTCCATGAAATAAAGGGGACTTGTCATGACGTGGTAGTAATAAGGCAACTTAAGCAATGTAAGGAATTTGTAATACTTTGGCATTGTACAAAAATAATTAAAGCAGTGTATTCTCCCCCAGAAGTAATTCAAATCGTATAAAAGCATAGAACAAGTATTGAAGCATGTATCTCCCCAAAGAGTTTATAAAGAAATTTAACAAGTAAAAGTGGGGCTATGACTCACCTGGAGTAATGATGCAATGATGGTACCATGAACATGTAATGAGTTGAAAAACAAGGCGCGCACACTAGCCGCAACCTAATATGAATGATGAACGATCTACTTTAGATCATGAAATGATGTTATGAATGTCCATGCACATGTTTCCTATACCACTCTACTCTTTGAAAAATACTTGTTGTTATAAAAAATATACATTTCCAAGACTTCAGAAAAATATGGCTATTAGAAAAAATAAAGCTAGTTGCAATATATATACTTATATATATATCGTATGTATCAATGTTCGTGTTGAAATCCTCGGTTTGAAATCCTTGAAATAACGCCTTGTAGTGATAAAATATACTTGTAATAACTAATACTTCATTAGTTATAAAATTGGGTACTTGGTTAATATTTCTAGAAAATCTAGAATTTAGTACGTAGAAGTATTATTACTTCTATTAGTGACAAAATGGTCTCGTAAAACTAGTCGTGAAATAGTGAATATTAAGAGTTAGGAAAGAAGCTCGGTAGTTTTGAGAAGATTTTCACCATATCTAAAAAGTCACAGAAGTGAAGTTTGTCCATACAGGTATCGATCATAAAGATAATTAGCCGTCAAGTGAGGTATTTGGGCTGTTTTGGCAGATTCTGGGCAGTTTTTGGGAAAGTTTGGAAGTCCATAAGTTGTTCGTTATAAATCCTTTTGACAAACGGCTGGATGTTTTGAAAACTAGGCTGCGTTAAATAACTTTTTGTCAATGATGTAAATTTTCCAGAAATGAGTTTATCAATGAGTAAATTGGCTCTCAACATGATATATTACAAAAACTGTTTTTCTATACTTAGTAATATTTCGCTAAAAAGCTGATGGAAATAAATAGAGTTTCGCCGATTTTAAAACGTGTATATCTTGGTCGTTATAAGCTTGTTTTCTACGTTCTTTATATCCCCGAAATCGTGGGACAACATACTAATATATTTTTGATAAGTCGGGATGGCTAGATCAAGTTTTACACCTCAGATTGCCCATTGAAAATCGTGGGACAGCATGTACAATTTTCAGAAAATAGTTTTCGTCGTTAAACTTGCAAAAATCATATCTCCTTCATTATAAACTCGTTTTAATCCGTTCTTTCGCCTACGGATTCGTTTTTGAAAGTATTTTCTAAAAATTTTTCCAAAGTTTACTTTGTATTTACTGATTTTCCAGAAATTAACAAAATGGGACAGAATGTATATTTACTTGTTACAAATCCATTTCCAAGGTTCAAAACTAGTTTTTACTTCAACCAAATCTCTTGCAAACACCACAAATCTATACTAATCCTACCATACACCTTCTTAGGGTGCCATGGGTTCCTAATCACTAGTAATCATGTTAATTTTACAAAGGAACACCTAAATCAAAATCTAGGGTTTGTATGTTCAAAAAGTATACAAAAATAAAGTGGTATAACTAGTTTGTGCATGAAATTAAGCATGAATACTATAAGATACATGTGTTAATTTGATGAAAACATGAAAATAAATTTGAATACTCACTTTGAAATAATAGGTGGTGAGATGATGAGAAACCTTGTATTACTTGTGTTTTTGTGTTATGATTCTTGATTAGGATGATGAAATGAACGACTTTGATGCTTTATACTTTGAAAAATAATGGATTGATCTTGTTTTCATGGTTTGGTAGTGGGTTTTGATGTAGGGAGGAAGAAGAAGAGAAAAACTTCACTTTTTGATTATTAGGAATGAATATAAATGTGTTATTGATGTTTATGTAGGAAATATCTCATCTAATGGCATTTTGGTAATTAATTAGTCAACTGGAAGACAAGGGGGGGCTGCACATGTAAAGAAATTAGATGAGTATGTAGCAAGCTTGGTGTTATCTGGTTCACGGGGTCGGTTTTGGTTCCGTTATTCGCAAAACGTAAAGTTTTAAACCACGAAACGTAAATGTGGGCATCGTAAAAATATGAAACTTGAAAGAATGACTAAACTTGTCAAAATACACCATAATAAAATATAAAATGAATGGTAAGTTCCATCGGGTTGCTTAAATGCTGTAAAAACTGGAAACGCGGGTTAAAAACGCGTAATTCGCGTAAAACGCTGAACTGGAAAACGTAAAATTCCAAAACTTTTAGAATTGTCGTAAAATGAAAGAAAATCATATTTTTATTGTTTATATTGTTTTATGGACATATCGGGGTGCCGGAAGGACGTTTAAACCTGAATGTAAATCTCGGACACGGCTTCGTGGTTTTTGCAGAAATGATCCGACGAGCGCCAAACTCTCGGATTACCGTTAAAATAGTTTAACTTATGAGAATATGAAATAAAAATTTCGGACATGAATAGTGTTTTGTGAATAGTAAAAGTGAATAGTAACTTTTCGAGATAAAAATTGGAATTTCGACGTTTGAAACAGGACATGAAATTACGAGTTGTGACATTCTTCCCCTCTAAAAGGAACTTCGTCCCGAAGTTCAGTTTGTGTTGGTTTCTAGAGTGGTATTGGAGAAAAGATGATGAAAAGTATGAAAGTTCTAACAACGAAGGTATACACACACACACATGAATGAAACATTTGGAAAATGAGTTGAGAATTTATTCCAGACAGAATTTTATTATAACCATTCTCAGTGTTGCAAAATTCATTTCTGAGTCAGACATAGGTAGTCAGCCTATGTCCCACTATCCCGGGTTGAATATAGATGACTAGTCTATATTCCACCGAGGTTCCATGAATTTTGAAAAACTCAGTTCAGTTATACTAAGACTATGTCCTTCACAAATACCAAGACGTTCTGAAAGACTAAGGCAAGTGACCAAAACTCGAGGTCAAATGATGAAACTATGCAAGGAAAACATAATGCGGTGACATATATGATACGTGAACATGCTTATATGAAAGACAATTATAGTAAACAACTATAATAAATGAATATAATATATATCAGATAATGAGACATAAATCTCATCACCTATGTCAGCAACTAACCACAAATGAGGCTTCAGCTTGGCAGGCAGGCACGTGACGGTCATACGGTTAAGTTTTCTTGAAAGTAGCTATAGTCTAGGTTTTAAAAACGCTTAGTTCGCTATAGCCAAAGCTCTGATACCAATCTGTCACACCCCCAAAATCGGGTCCAGCGGAAGCATACATGCAGCTGGGGTGTAACTCAATTGATATCACAACACAAGTACAAAATGGTTTTCACTTTAATTATTTAGAATAAAATCGTTTAACCAAAAATATTGAATTTACATCGTTAAAAGTAGTGCGGAAGTAGGCCATTAAAATAGTTAAAAACGGTCCCTAAATAAATAATCAGAGTCTTCTATGACCATGCCATGCCCTGCCAAAACCTCTAGTAGCGTGCCATTGGTTAAAACCTGAAAATACATGCTAAAGTGTCAACACAATGGTTGGTGAGTTCATAGAGTCTTGTGAAAAAGAATGTAATGCATATGGATGAAGTTGTCCCAGCAAAGGCATCGTAAATCCACTCAGTTCCAAGTCCCGTCATAAGAGACTTGTAACCTGTGTGTTTACGACCCACTGCCAAATGTAATAAGTGTGGTGCAAAAGCATCGTAAATCAGTAATAAAGTTGATGCAAAGGCATCGTATTTTAGTAGTAAGACTTGATGCAAAGGCATCGTAATTCAGTAGTAATAATGATGAAAAAGTATCGGGAATTTATAAGTAATTTTGTATGTACAATAGCCACAAGTATAAAGTGAACCGACATAAATGTCAAAAGTGCTACTTTGTCTCTTAAGCTCATGACCCCGAAGCTAGACGTACTAAATCCTGCCCCAAATGAGTGTTTACCAGACACTCAATAAATTAGAAATGAAATGCATTCGTAATTCCGTTTGAGCAACCCAAACACGAATGGAGGAGTCACCCTCAATAGATCTATTCACTCACTCTCGCTTGAATCTTAATTAACGGTCCATGAAATAAAGGGGACTTGTCATGACGTGGTAGTAATAAGGCAACTTAAGCAATGTAAGGAATTTGTAATACTTTGGCATTGTACAAAAATAATTAAAGCAGTGTATTCTCCCCCAGAAGTAATTCAAATCGTATAAAAGCATAGAACAAGTATTGAAGCATGTATCTCCCCCAAAGAGTTTATAAAGAAATTTAACAAGTAAAAGTGGGGCTATGACTCACCTGGAGTAATGATGCAATGATGGTACCATGAACATGTAATGAGTTGAAAAACAAGGCGCGCACACTAGCCGCAACCTAATATGAATGATGAACGATCTACTTTAGATCATGAAATGATGTTATGAATGTCCATGCACATGTTTCCTATACCACTTACTCTTTGAAAAATACTTGTTGTTATAAAAAATATACATTTCCAAGACTTCAGAAAAATATGGCTATTAGAAAAAATAAAGCTAGTTGCAATATATATACTTATATATATATCGTATGTATCAATGTTCGTGTTGAAATCCTCGGTTTGAAATCCTTGAAATAACGCCTTGTAGTGATAAAATATACTTGTAATAACTAATACTTCATTAGTTATAAAATTGGGTACTTGGTTAATATTTCTAGAAAATCTAGAATTTAGTACGTAGAAGTATTATTTCTATTAGTGACAAAATGGTCTCGTAAAACTAGTCGTGAAATAGTGAATATTAAGAGTTAGGAAAGAAGCTCGGTAGTTTTGAGAAGATTTTCATCATATCTAAAAAGTCACAGAAGTGAAGTTTGTCCATACAGGTCTCGATCATAAAGATAATTAGCCGTCAAGTGAGGTATTTGGGCTGTTTTGGCAGATTCTGGGCAGTTTTTGGGAAAGTTTGGAAGTCCATAAGTTGTTCGTTATAAATCCTTTTGACAAACGGCTGGATGTTTTGAAAACTAGGCTGGGTCAAATAACTTTTTGTCAATGATGTAAATTTTCCATAAATGAGTTTATCAATGAGTAAATTGGCTCTCAACATGATATATTACAAAAACTGTTTTTCTATACTTAGTAATATTTCGCTAAAAAGCTGATGGAAATAAATAGAGTTTCGCCGATTTTAAAACGTGTATATCTTGGTCGTTATAAGCTTGTTTTCTACGTTCTTTATATCCCCGAAATCGTGGGACAACATACTAATATATTTTTGATAAGTCGGGATGGCTAGATCAAGTTTTACACCTCAGATTGCCCATTGAAAATCGTGGGACAGCATGTACAATTTTCAGAAAATAGTTTTCGTCGTTAAACTTGCAAAAATCATATCTCCTTCGTTATAAACTCGTTTTAATCCGTTCTTTCGCCTACGGATTCGTTTTTGAAAGTATTTTCTAAAAATTTTGCCAAAGTTTACTTTGTATTTACTGATTTTCCAGAAATTAACAAAATGGGACAGAATGTATATTTACTTGTTACAAATCCATTTCCAAGGTTCAAAACTAGTTTTTACTTCAACCAAATCTCTTGCAAACACCACAAATCTATACTAATCCTACCATACACCTTCTTAGGGTGCCATGGGTTCCTAATCACTAGTAATCATGTTAATTTTACAAAGGAACACCTAAATCAAAATCTAGGGTTTGTATGTTCAAAAAGTATACAAAAATAAAGTGGTATAACTAGTTTGTGCATGAAATTAAGCATGAATACTATAAGATACATGTGTTAATTTGATGAAAACATGAAAATAAATTTGAATACTCACTTTGAAATAATAGGTGGTGAGATGATGAGAAACCTTGTATTACTTGTGTTTTTGTGTTATGATTCTTGATTAGGATGATGAAATGAACAACTTTGATGCTTTATACTTTGAAAAATAATGGATTGATCTTGTTTTCATGGTTTGGTCGTGGGTTTTGATGTAGGGAGGAAGAAGAAGAGAAAAACTTCACTTTTTGATTATTAGGAATGAATATAAATGTGTTATTGATGTTTATGTAGGAAATATATCATCCAATGGCATTTTGGTAATTAATTAGTCAAGTGGAAGACAAGGGGGGGCTGCACATGTAAAGAAATTAGATGAGTATGTAGCAAGCTTGGTGTTATCTGGTTCACGGGGTCGGTTTTGGTTCCGTTATTCGCAAAACGTAAAGTTTTAAACCGCGAAACGTAAATTCGGGCATCGTAAAAATATGAAACTTGAAAGAATGACTAAACTTGTCAAAATACTCCATAATAAAATATAAAATGAATGGTAAGTTCCATCGGGTTGCTTAAATGCTGTAAAAACTGGAAACGCGGGTTAAAAACGCGTAATTCGTGTAAAACGCTGAACTGGAAAACGTAAAATTCCAAAACTTTTAGAATTGTCGTAAAATGAAAGAAAATCATATTTTTATTGTTTATATTGTTTTATGGACATATCGGGGTGCCGGAAGGACGTTTAAACCTGAATGTAAATCTCGGACACGGCTTCGTGGTTTTTGCAGAAATGATCCGACGAGCGCCAAACTCTTGGATTACCGTTAAAATAGTTTAACTTATGAGAATATGAAATAAAAATTTCGGACATGAATAGTGTTTTGTGAATAGTAAAAGTGAATAGTAACTTTCCGAGATAAAAATTGGAATTTCGACGTTTGAAACAGGACATGAAATTACGAGTTGTGACACTTGGGCTTGGACTTATGTGATAGACAAGACCTAAACTAATACAATATTAGATTAAACCAAGCTCGTTTACCCTTAACAAGAATACTAGACTATTACAACATTATTAAAAGGCTCGATGACACAATAATGATCGTCACTTCTATTTATAACAATCTCCCCCTAAGGGGCGATCATTGAGATCTCTCTTTGATTCCATTGATGATCAACATTTCTAATGCTAACAATCTCCCACTAAGGGGTGATCATTGAGATCTCTCTTTGTGATCTTGATCTTTGAACTTTGAAGCTTGTTGTCTTGAACTTTAAGTCTTTGTAGAATAGTCTTTAGGTCTTTGTTCCATCATGCTCTTTGATCTAGTGTCATCTGCCTTTCATCACTTCTTTGTCACTTTACTTCTGTAGATTCTTTCACATTGCGTAGAATCTTTCTTTGAACTTTGCTATGCCTTGATCTTTGTGAGAACTTTCATTGACTTTGAGGAGTATGTATGAGCATGTGGAAACAAATGTGGTGGTGATGATAATAATGAGGTAAGGATTGCTGCATGAAAACGGTTAGTAATAAACATCCGATACTTATAGGTTCGGAATTAGAGATCGTCAACAGCATAGTGTGAAGACTCCTTCTAACCCTTACTAAGGCCGTTCCCAAATTAGATACCCCCGAGAGGGCTTACAAGATCTACCTAAGTAAATCAACAATTGGGTGAGTCGCTGGAGATCACCCCACGACTGTAGACCATTTTGAAACCACCGCGAACACTAAGCGTAACCTGCAAGAGTTACCGAAGTGAACTGCTATCAGGGCTGCTTGATGTTGACCCTAGCAGGAATTTCCATTCAATCACTGAGAATCACTATTGTGAATTCTCTCATAAATATTCTGGCAGATTGCTAAGATCTGCGTAGGACTCTAAAGTTTACATCTGGCATCCTTAATGATGAACAACCAGTGTAGAAATATCATGTGTTCCTATGAGATCTTTTGATGAATCTCGGGGCTCTAGACTTAATAAGTGCACATTTGGTTTCCTATGCGGAGATTAGGGAGAGGTCTCCTGTGTCAATATCAACCATCTCTAAGAGACAGGTTGATAGATTATACCGGTTCCCCATGAGAAGGAAACAAGCTCTTTTAAGAGAACTTGAGTGGCTAGAAGGTTAAGTGCAGTGCGTCACTGGGTCCATGACGTCTTTATCTTCAATACTGGTGTCACCTTAGCAACAACCAGTAGCATACGAATTGAACCCAGTGTCTGCCCTAAGGTTGAACATATGGAGGGCTATTTCTTTTCACCCTTTTTCATAACTTTTCTTTTTAATTCTTCAACCCCTTCTTTCTCCTTTCTATTTTCTCCTTTTTTCAATCATACCTAAGGACTTCTAATTCTAATCTATTGGATTTGTCCTTGGGTAGATCCCTCCGGCTCTGGCGGATCATTGGACATAAACCTAACCATAATCACCTTATTACTCCATGATTATCCTAGATTTATTGATCACATGCCATAAAACCTTTTGTGAAAATCTCTCAAAGTGTTTATGATAAATAAAACACATTGTTGACACTTTGAGAGTTTTGCATTTCTTTTGAAGGACTCCCCCTTCGCATGTGCTCATGGATTTTTAAGAAATTTGCACATGTGGGAGGAGTTTGCACTTTTTGAATTGATCCACTCTTAATAGACATATACTCGAGGGACACGTTTACGTTGCTTAGTTAAAGGGATCCATTATCAGCTTTTAGGAGATAACTAGCCCTAATAACTAACTTGAAGTTGTTAACATTCCTTAATAAGGAAGATAGACCCGTCAAAGTACACATCTAAAAAGAGCTTCTCGAAACGGTACTTTCTACTTGGATAAATCCTTTCGAATACTAACTTTTAAGCTTCGTCAATTCATTGGTAATATTTTATTCGAGCTCTTTAGAGATTCAGCCACAATCTTTCAACGTTTTGATCACATTTTAATCATGTCTTCTCCCCCTCCAAAATAGCATATCGTGATATTTTTGATATCAACTGATTAAGAAAAAGCTTTTGGAGAGAAAGATAGATTTTGTTTTTGCATGAAATTGGAACATTTTTGTTTTAGAAATACCCCCCCTCAAAACTTGCATATGTTTTTGAGAATGTTAACCTTTTTAAAGTTTAGAGGGAAGGAGTCTTCTTGAAGCAAAATTCTGAAAGAGAAAGAAATTTCAGATTTGATGAATTTTGCATCAAGGTTTTTTGAAAAACAAAGACTTCTTTTTGTTTGAATAGAAATGTCGCACTAAGGCGTACAACAGTGTCCATTTTTAGAATAAGGGCACTTTTTGATGAAAATCATTTTTGCGTAGCACTTTCCTTTCTTTGAAAACTTGAGTTGTGCACTGTAAGGTGTATACAAGTCATTTTGATTATGAGCACCGATTTTGATAGATTTTGAAAATCTTTTTGAAAAATCTTGAAAGGGTGGTGCTCAGAATGTAAAAAAATTTTGAAAATCTAATTTATCATTAGATCAACAATCATGGTCTTGAGCTTAAAGATTTTGAAAGTTTTTATAAAGAAAACTCAAGCCAGATAAGAGTTTGGTTCTCATTTTAGGATAAGTGCTCGAAAAAATATTTGAAATCTTTGTTTTGATTAAGCACTTTCCTTTCTTTGAAGCGCGGGTCCTGAACTGATGTGTCCAGAAGCCATCCGATTAAGTCCGGGTTTCGTACTGAATTATACGAAAGCCATTGAGAAGAAAATTTTGAGAAACGACATATTTTAGAAAACATTTTCGAGAACTCTCGCTCAAGCATCTGTACATATCCGTATCATTTTTGAATGACATTTCTAGAAACGTACAGAATATTGATTTATATGAGAGACATGTCGTGAGAAGAATATTTTTGGATTTTTTTTTTATTTTATATTGTTTTTGTATTTTTTGAAAATTTTCTATTTTTGTATTTTGATTTTGATGGTTTTTCAAATTTTTTATATTGTATTTCAAATATATATACAAAGAAGAATTTGAAGAAAGAAAAATTAAGTTTGGACAAGTAAAAGTGGATTTAAGAGTGAAGTTAGAAAAGGATTTCCACATGCGAAGTTGGCATAAAATTCTTCTTCTCCACAACGGGTGTATGAACCCTCAACACTTTCACAAGTACCTGCATCTACAGAAGAAGAATTCTCACAAATAACTGTCACACCCCCAATTTACCTGAATTGCAGCGGAATGAAATATGTGGGGGTGACTGCCATAGCATCACAGTTACAGTTATATTGAACGACCTAAAGTCTCGTTTATAAAATACCTCGTTTGATCATTAAAAATATTCAGAGTTTACAAAATAAGGTCCCAAAAGGTGTTGCCAATTTAGGTAAAATGAGTTCAACAAGATCAAACGATTCATAAGTGCATAAAATATATATATAGTGAGACGCGTCGACTCCGCGACTCCAGGTAGGTCCAAATGCATGCCACATGAGCTACCTAAATAACCTGAAAATACATTGCTAAAACGGTCAACAATAATGTTGGTGAGTTCCATAGGATTAATATAAATGAAATGTTTTTACGGTAACCTCAAGTAAAAAGTGCATGACAGAATGTCACATAATTAATAAAATCGTACATTAGCCCTTAAGCTCATGACCCCGAAGCTAGACAGATGAAGTATATGCCCCTCCAGAGTGTTCTGCCAAAACACTCTAATATAACAGAAATGAAATGCATCCGTTTGACTGTTGGTATAATTACCACGAATCGAGGCATCACCCTCAATAGATCTATCCACTCACTCTCGCTTATTTGCAAACTAACGGTCCATGATAAAAAAAAAGGGACTTTAACAAGGCAGCTAGGTAACTTAAGCAATGTACATATAATTTGATACTTAGGCCCGTACAAAAATGGTGCAATGTATTCTCCCCCGTGGGATTTAAAAACAATGATAAAATATATGCGGGGCTATGAAAACTCACCTGAAGTGATGATACAATGATGGTGTAATGATCGGGACAACAAGGCGCGAACACTAGCCGCAACCAAAAATTAATGAATATGATCTACCTTAGATTATGAAATGATGTAGTGAATGTACATGCACATGATGTCTATACCACTCGTAGCTTGGAAATAATAGTTATCGTTAGGGTATAATGTTTTCCATAACTTGGGAAAAATATGTCTAATTAGACTTGCAAAACTAGTCGTAATATATTTTGTATAAGATGTTAGTGTTTAAATCATCATTTTGAAAACCTTGAAATGACATCTAATAGTCGTGTAAATAAACTTTTGGTTGTACGTGCTTCACTGGGTAAGAAATACGGCTCTTCAATGTTGTTACTAGAAAATATAGTTTTTAGTACGTTAGAATATTATTTCTAATAGTGGCTGTAAAAAATAATAGTTTGTCGGTTTTGAAACGTGTATATCTTTGTCGTTATAAGCTCATTTCCTTCATTCTTTATATCCACAGTTTCGTATTAACATGTACTAACACATTTTTGATAGTTCGGCTCCTCTAGGTTACATCTAACGCCTCGTTTTGTCCATCGAATGTCGTCCAACAGCAAGTATATTTTCAGAAAATAGTTTTTCGTCGTTAAACTTGTAAAAATCATATCTCCTTCGTTATAAGCTTGTTTTTATCTGTTCTTTCGCCCAAAGCTTCGTTTTTGAAAGTATTTTCTAAATATTTGGTCAAAAATTACCCCTGAGTCCCTGAGTTTTCTGGGTTTGGCGATTTGGGACAGTAGGTTTAATATTGTTTCAAAAATCAATTTTCCTAGCTTGTAACTTGTTCAAATCCATCCAAATAACAACCAAATATCCCATAACCTACCATACATCTTCTTAGGGTGTCATGGGTTTCTAAACATCATCCATCAAGTTAATCTACCAAGGGTTTACATATTATCCATTTCTAGGGCTTAAAAGATATAAATGTATAAAAGGAGTGGTATAAACTAGCACATGCATGTAAAACTTATATAAAAATCATATGAATATTGTAATAACTTGGTAAAATTATGAAAAAGAGTTTGACATACTTACTTTGAAGGATTAGTGAGTTTTGGAGATGAAAACCTATAAAACCTTGAGTTTTTCTTTCAAAACCCTAACAAGGAGTACTAGATGAGCTTTTTTATCACTTGTTCTTGAAAAATTGATGGAGATGGCTTCTTGTTTTGATGTTGGCCGAGCACAAGGAAGAAGAGAAAGAGAAAAGATATTTTGCTAGTTTATTTAGTGAGAAATGAGAAGTATACTTGAAGTTTGTAACAAATATCTAGTTGTTATGGTTTAGTTGTAATTAAATGTTCAAAGAATGGTCAAAGGGGGACAATGAGGGGGGGGGGGGGGCTGCTGGCGTGAATCAAGGAAAGGAAGGGAGGGTGTCTCTTGTTGATTTAATTAGAAGCATGTGTAGTATAAGTGATGTTATTAGTTAGTTTTAGGTATAATCGGGTATCGGGTTTGCTAGAAATAAATTTTAACGAAGTTAACCGGGACATAATAAAGTCATAAAAATTGTGAAAATATGTTGGGTACAAGTTTTGAGTGTTTGAATGATTATTGTTTAGTTTCTACGAAAACCGTCGTAATTATATTAAACTTACGATACAAATTAAATAAATTTCCAAAATACCGGGTAAATGAATTTTATACTTTTTGTGACATTGTAAGAGGTGTAAAAATATATCGGGACCATTGTGGGGAGTGTCGGAGGTGTTAATCACATTTATTGATCGCGTGTTAACGTTTATTTAAAAATAAATATACGTAAAATGTCAAATATACCAAAAATGTTAATTTAAATATCCTATGAGTGGAATAGTATGCAAATGCTATTCTGATGATATGCAGACTATTTCTAGTCCGTATGAAGTGTCCCTGATGATGATGCATGAATTCGCAGCTAAACCAATCCGGTTACACGAATTTAAATACCTGTAAACTAAATTTATGATGAAATGAGTGATGCACATGAATAGTGTTTTCCCTCTGAAAATGAATAGTGTCATGTGAATAGTGAAATTTCTGAACGCTTCTCAGAATCTCAAACTAACTCCAAAAATGATGAATGGTGAATGATGAATAGTGACATGTTTGAGGTTTGGAAAATGACCTGAAATTGTGAGTTGTGACAGTCGCCCACCCAAAAAGGAATTCAGTCCCTGAATTCAGCTGGTGTTGGTCTCGGAAGTAGACTTCGTGAAAAGATGTGGATATTTGAGTTGCATTTGGTCTTCCCATTCCCAAGTAAACTCGGGTCCTCTTCGAGAATTCCAGCGACCTTTCACGATAGGAATTCGACTTCGCTTCAACTGTTCGACCTCACGGTCCATGATTTCTACTGGTTCTCTTACAATGTTTTGGTTTGTCATTGGGTTGGATCCCTTCCAATTGAAATTATGAGTGACTAATCTGAAAGTCATTTCTTGGGATTTGAAAATGTGAAACATGTTTGTGTAACTCATTATTCAATAACAAGGCTCAAGTCTGTCGGCTACTAGGCCTACTCTGTCTGAAATATTAAATGGTCCAGTGTATATCGGGTTTAACTTCCTGAATTTTTCTGAATTGTATCATGCCTCTCCTAGGCAGAACTTTCAATATGACCCTGCCACCAACTTGAAATTCTAAGGGTTTACAACTTATCAAACTTGTAACTGATTCTTGATTTGTAGGAAATTCCTGGTTATTTCATGAATGCGTACTGGACTAGTGAGTTGGGCTTTTCCAGTTTTGGTCCGTCAATGGATGTTGGCACTTTGACCATAGAGTGCCTCAAATGGTGTAGTCTCTACGCTCGCGCGATAACTATGGTTGCAAATGAATTTGATTTATGGTAAATGGTTAGTCCAACCATTTCTAGAGTCAATCACTCATGCTCTGAGCATATCTTCCTATGTTTGAATTGTTCTCTGGATCGGACCATCGGTCTGAGGATGATAGGCGGTGTTTATATCTAATTGGGTTTTGAAGGACATCTTAAAATGATTGCCAGGAGTCTGAGGTGAATCAATTTCCTTTGTCAGGGATAATTGAAATGGGTACAATAAATCTTGTGACTAATTCTACAACGTTATGTCTTTCATAAAGGGCGTTATTTGAAGAAGATAGAATGTGGGTAGCAGTTTTGATTCCTTGTGTTTTGGTCTATTGGATGCTACGATATGTGTCTTTCTTTGCCTATTGTGCTTGGTCTCTATTACTGAAGTTCGTAATTAATTGATGGTGTCCCTACTAATTTCCTTCATTAAATATTCCAAGGTTCTTTGTTGTCAAATCACAAAACCCTAAATGCATAAGCGATGTAGTATGGTGATTGGTTTTCAAAATTTATCTCGCGATTGTGAGTTTTGGTAGTAATCTTTTTATGAATAAACGAATTTAGAAAATGGAGCAAATGGTTTACTAAGTAATATCTTTCTTGACGATTCAAAATTCAGTAGTTATGAAATGTGAAACTGTTTTCAGACATGTTGTGAATAGGGCTGTTTTCCAAAGTTTGTTGTTTATATATTTCTCATTGTACGATGGTTTTGTTAAATATTGACCAAAAAGGATCGTACTTGTTCAAAATAAGAATTTCAGAAATTATTTTCTACAAGGTATGTGATTCGTATAAATGTATTTTAAATAAAATCCATTTAAAAGTGAAAGCACTGACAAGGATAAAATAGTAGGATAGGTAATGTTTGCATAAATGCATAGATGTCTAATGTTTAGTTCCTGATGTTGGATAATGCCTATTGGTGGGTATCAGGCAAAACTACAAGCCTAGGTATTCCAACTAACTTAAGTCCTAAAATGGTTTATCCTTGAAATTGTCATCATGTTGGCAAAACAAAGGTATCAACTGATACTATGTCGATGAATGTCTGTTTTATTTTCATATGTAGATGGGGAGATATGCTTGGGCCTGATGCCTCTCTTGATGTAAAGGTGAGGTTATCTAGAATTTCTAGAGAATACAATACCTTAGGGGAATCTATATCGATGTCCTTAATTCCAATCAATTATCCTTGGCAAAAGCTCACTGTAGGGAAGTTTGCATTCGATTGAGGCCATGTTTAAATGAAAGGCTCTACAGTATCGGTTAGGAGGATTGGTTTATTTCTATAGTGTTGCTCAACGGACATTCACATTATGTTCGATCCTATAACTTAATCTAGCTAGTACTTTTGAATGATAGAATTGGACAACTAGGATCAGAGATGGTGGTTCGGACGGTCTCATGGTATCTTAGGATTGTTGTTGAGTTATAAATTTTCTTACTGTATACTTCTAATCTAGGTTAGTGGTTCTGAAATCCTTTCATTGTTTTTCTTGTATCAAAGAATCCTCCTTGTAAATGATATGGAAAGTCTCTCCTAGGGAAGTCAATGGAAATCCAACTTAATGGCTGAGTGAGTGACAGGTGGGGTAAGTATCCAGGGAGGGTTTGTCAAAAGGAGATGTTTATGAAAGAGTTTATTTGTTTACAAAGCTTTTAAATGAAGATTGTTATTAACAATTCTTTAAAAAGGTAATTATTTTCTTCATGGCATAATCCTTCCTGAATTATACATAGGTGATCAGGCTATGTATAATTGAGGACTAATGATGGTGCTTGATTTAGTCAAAATAGCATTACTTTTCTCAAAAGTTTTAGATGGTGTTCAACGCGTTGTTCTGAAAAATGGTATCCTAGATATTTCCTTTCAAAGTAACATGAAAATTGTTTTGCGTAATAATTAGTAAATACTTGATGTAACGACGGAAAAATCAATTTATAGAGTGGTAACAAAATAGCTTATTTTAGAAATTCTGTAAACAATTTCCCCTTAGGGTAGTAAAATAGCTTGGAATAAAATTCGTTGAATGGTTTATTGGATATGTGGGTGAATCTTATTGAATGATAATAGTCTACTAATCCGTCAAAATAAAGTCGGCCTAATCCCTAGTAGGTTAAAGGTATATGGTTGCGATATGATTGAAAATTGAGCAATTGGAATAGAAAATGGAATAAACGAAGGTTATGATTATCGCAGAGATAACAAAAGATAGATATTACATTGGATAGAAAAATGCTTATTACAACCAGGTTATGTCAACGTACCAATGGAAAATACAAAAGAAAAGTACAACCCTATAGGGCTCGAACTATGGTTTATACATTAAAACAGGGGCTCCTCCTGTTGAAGCATTGTTGTTATCCTTGATGTTACTAATATCCTGACGGTTCTCTTCTAACAACTCACGCTATTCCTCGAGCGGTTCCGTCTTGATTCCCAAGTTCCCAATTTCCTTGTTCCTTAGCTCCGGGCAGTCCTTCCTGAAATGCCCTAAGTTTCCACATTTGAAGCAACTCCTTGGGATCCTCTGATTTGTGAGTTTCCTACAATCCTTAGTCTGATGACCCTGCTTCTTGCACACTCCACACGGTTCACTGCAATGACCTAGGTGATATAGATTACACATGTTGTAGTAAGGTAAATTTCGAGTATTCCTTTTCTTTGTGTGCGGTCCTGTAGCATAGGCTCCACCCACTTCTTGTCCTTTGGGTGATTGTTGAGCAACATTGCAACCTCGATTGTTGTCCTACTTCCTTTTATTTTCACTATTGTTTCCTGATGTCTTGGTGTGAGCTAGGTGTTCCTTTGCTTTGATCGCCATTTTGATAGCTTTAGACATGGTATCGGGTTCCAATGAGATGACTAACATACAAATTTCAGGGGAGAGTCCCCCGATATACCTCTCAAGTTTCTTGCTTTCCGGTTCATCCATTGCAAGGCCTAGTCGTGTTAATTCATAAAAACAAGTAGTGTACTTGACAACATCATCTCCTACCATGGTAAAGTCTAGGGTTTCCTGTTCCATTGTTCGTAATTCGCTTCTTACACAAAATGTTAAACTCGTCATCCTTTTTAGTTTCTCCCAAGAGTGTGAGTAAGCAGCATCAACCCCCACTATCTGAACATGTTTGGTCCACCATTCCTGGGCATGATCTTGAAAAGTGCAAGTGGCAAACTTAACCTTGTCTTCCTTACGACAGTCGCCACACCGAAATATTGTCCCTATTTCTTCGAACTATTTGAGAAATTCCTTTGTGTCTATAATTCTGCTAAAGGAGGGGGGATTGCAGCCCATAAATGCCACGTGAGTAAGTTCCTTGGTGAGGGCAGTGGCTATGTTCTTGGCAATGAATTGTCCAACAGCGGCTTGCGTCATGCTTGGAGAGGTTTGCTTAAATCTATCTTCATCAAATCATAAGAGACCATGAGAAAATATAGGTAATAAAAATCATCATATTCACAACACATGAATATAATACATGAAATTTTTGGTCTACATGGACCGATATCATAGATAGCACAACCATTCCTATATAGTAGAGTCACACTTGATATATTTGTTTGTACAACAACCAAAATACAAAAAGTTCTTTAGACTATGTCCCACACTTTCCGTGGCTAGGATAATAGTAAAAGCTAGTAAAGATATAAGTCTAGTCCAGGGGCTTCCTAGTGTCCCTCTGAGTGAAACCAGGGTTGTGGCATCATAAGGTCGAGATAGTCCTGAAGTGGGGTCTGGAGTTGTGCATCGATCAAGTCCTAGATAGTGTAGGTTCTAAACCATTCTTGGGGAATCTGCGGATGTTCCTGTTGAGTCCGTGATCTTGGTATTATCCACAAGGTGTTATCTAATTCATGGAAAGTGGGAATGGAAAAGGGAAATGACAATGGTGGTACTGAAAAGGCAAGGCTAGTCTCCTTAATCTCGAAGGTCTTGGTGTCATATCTGGTAGCCTCTCCTAAGTCGGGTTCAGGTGGTGCTATTATCTCAAATGGGTAGGAGTTATAATCTAACAATGTAAGTTATATGTGAATGTCAACGTATAGGAAGGTGAGAGTGGTGATGTAGGTATATTAATGGATGAAAAGCATCCTCGATATTCGAGTCTGCTAGGATGATCACAGGGTGATTGGGCGGAGACATGTCACTGTGAATCAGGTCAATATAATTATATATATACAAATATGGGTATAAATAACTCGCACAGTATGTGCATGAAACGACATGTGTAATGAATATGCACTTATGATGAAATGATGAGATGCCATGATGATGTGGTTATAGTCTAGGGTCAATGATACAACCTAGTTCGCTATAACCTTAGCTCTGATGCCAATCTGTCACACCCCCAATTTACCTGAATTGCAGCGGAATGGAATACCTGGGGGTGACTGCCATAGCATCACAGTTACAGTTATATTGAATGACCTAAAGTGTCGTTTATAAAATACCTCATTTGATCATTAAAAATATTCAGAGTTTACAAAATAAGGTCTCAAAAGGTGTTGCCAATTTAGGTAAAATGAGTTCAACAAGATCAAACGATTCATAAGTGCAGAAAATATATATATATAGTGAGACGCGTCGACTCCGCGACTCCAGGTAGGTCCAAATGCATGCCACATTACCTACCTAAATAACCTGAAAATACATTGCTAAAATGGTCAACAATAATGATGGTGAGTTCCATAGGTTTAATATAAATGAAATGTTTTTACGGTAACCTCAAGTAAAAAGTGCATGACAGAATGTCACATAATTAATAAAATCGTACATTAGCCCTTAAGCTCATGACCCCGAAACTAGACTGATGAAGTATATGCCCCTCCAGAGTGTTTTGCCAAAACACTCTAATATGACAGAAATGAAATGCATCCGTTTGACTGTTCGTATAATTACCACGGATGGAGGCGTCACCCTCAATAGATCTATCCACTCACTCTCGCTTATTTGCAAACTAACGATCCATGATAAAAAAAGGGGGGGGGGACTTTAACAAGGCAGCTAGGTAACTTAAGCAATGTACATATAATTTGATACTTAGGCCCGTACAAAAATGGTGCAATGTATTATCCCCAGTGGGATTTAAAAACAATGATAAAATATATGCGGGGCTATGAAAACTCACCTGAAGTGATGATACAATGATGGTGTAATGATCGGGACAACAAGGCGCGAACACTAGCTGCAACCTAAAATTAATGAATATGATCTACCTTAGATTATGAAATGATGTAGTGAATGTACATGCACATGATGTCTATACCACTCGTAACTTGGAAATAATAGTTATCGTTAGGGTATAATGTTTTCCATAACTTGGGAAAAATATTTCTAATTAGACTTGCAAAACTAGTCGTAATATATTGTGTATAAGATGTTAGTGTTTAAATCATCGTTTTAAAAAGTTTGAAATGACATCTAATAGTTGTATAAATAAACTTTTAGTCGTACGTGCTTCAATGGGTAAGAAATACGGCTCTTCAATGTTGTTACTAGAAAATATAGTTTTTAGTACGTTAGAATATTATTTCTAATAGTGGCTGTCAAAAATAATAGAGTTTGTCGGTTTTGAAACGTGTATATCTTTGTCGTTATAAGCTTATTTCCTTCATTCTTTATATCCACGGTTTCGTATTAACATGTACTAACACATTTTTGATAGTTCAGCTCCTCTAGGTTACGTCTAATGCCTTGTTTTGTCCGTCGAATGTCGTCCAACAGCAAGTATATTTTCAGAAAATAGTTTTTCGTCGTTAAATTTGTAAAAATCATATCACCTTTGTTATAAGCTTGTTTTTATCCGTTCTTTTGCCCAAAGCTTCGTTTTTGAAAGTATTTTCTAAATATTTGGTCAAAAATTACCCCTGACTCCCTGAGTTTTCTAGGTTTTGGGATTTGGGACAGTAGGTTTAATATTGTTTCAAAAATCGATTTTCCTAGTTTGTAACTTGTCCAAATCCATCCAAATAGCAACCAAATATACCATAACCTACCATACACCTTCTTAAGGTGTCATGGGTTTCTAAACATCATCCACCAAGTTAATCTACCAAGGGTTTACATATTATCCATTTCTAGGGCTTAAAAGATATAAAAGTATAAAAGGAGTGGTATAAACTAGCACATGCATGTAAAACTTGTATAAAAATCATTTGAACATTGTAATAACTTGGTAAAATTATGAAAAAGAGTTTGACATACTTACTTTGAAGGATTAGTGAGTTTTGGAGATGAAAACCTATAAAACCTTGAGTTTTTCTTTCAAAACCCTAACAAGGAATATTAGATGAGCTTGTTTATCACTTGTTCTTGAAAAATTGATGGAGATGCCTTCTTGTTTTGATGTTGGCCGAGCACAAGGAAGAAGAGAAAGAGAAAAGATATTTTGCTAATTTATTTAGTGAGAAATGAGAAGTATACTTGAAGTTTGTAACAAATATCTAGTTGTTATGGTTTAGTTGTAATTAAATGGTCAAAGAATGGTCAAAGGGGGACAATGAGGGGGGGGGGGGGGGTCTGGCTTGAATCAAGGAGAGGAAGGGAGGGTGTCTCTTGTTGATTTAATTAGAAGCATGTGTAGTATAAGTGATGTTATTAGTTAGTTTTAGGTATAATCGGGTACCGGGTTTGCTAGAAATAAATTTTAACGAAGTTAACCGGGACATAATAAAGTCATAAAAATTGTGAAAATATGTTGGGTACAAGTTTTGAGTGTTTGAATGATTATTGTTTAGTTTATACGAAAACCGTTGTAATTATATTAAACTTACGATACGAATTAAATAAATTTCTAAAATACCGGGTAAATGAATTTTATACTTTTTGTGATGTTGTAAGAGGTGTAAAAATATATCAGGACCATTGTGGGGAGTGCCGGAGGTGTTAATCACATTTATTGATCGCGTGTTAACGTTTATTTAAAAATAAACATATGTAAAATGTCAAATATACCAAAAATGTTAATTTAAATATCCTACGAGTGGCATAGTATGCAAATGCTATTGTGATGATATGCAGACTATTTCTAGTCTGTATGAAGTGTCCCTGATGATGATGCATGAATTCGCAGCTAAACCAATCCGGTTACGCGAATTTAAATACCCGTAAACTAAATTTATGATGAAATGAGTGATGCACATGAATAGTGTTTTCCCTCTGAAAATGAATAGTGTCATGTGAATTGTGAAATTTCTGAACGCTTCTCAGAATCTCAAACTGACTCTAAAAATGATAAATAGTGAATGATGAATAGTGACGTGTTTGAGGTTTGGAAAATGACCTGAAATTATAAGTTGTAACAATAACAATGTTAGAAGTACATGTTTCCTCAAATTGAGGGTGTTCACAATCAATGGTTGTAATGGTTTCTACTTCCTGTTGCTGAATATCACTATTATTTGTCTTGGTGCAAGCATCGAAAATCTTCCCTGTGGGAATCCATCTAAGACCAACTGTGTTAAAAACTTTTTCCGTGGGAGTCCACCTAAGGCAAGATCTAGGAGTTTTTTTCTTTTCAGATGCAGCGGAAGTCTCATTTTGAGAAAAACTACGTCCTGTAAAGATCCACCTATTAGGTTTCTTAGCCTCTTGCTTCTTATCAACGGGTTTGTTTCTATTTGGTTTCTTAGTGGATTGTACCTTAGCATGTGCATTTTCTTTCTTGATATATTATGCAACACATGCATCATGATTAGCTGAGAAAACACATTTTTGACATGTAGGACAGACAAATTCAACATTTTTGTTTAAAACTGCAACCTTAACTTTGTTACTACAGTCATTTGGCGATTGATTCTTATTCGAAGAAGACTTTGAATTCGTAGTGTTTTGATCTACGTGCCTAGCAGTCTCTTTTGTGCAACTAATCTTAGATGCAAGCCACTCCCTAGTGTTTTGTTGATTGTTCTTAGGTAATCGTTTACTACTACTAGCAGTGCTTTGGAATCTTGTAGAATTCATCACACTAGGTTTTGCACCTAAAATTCCGTCTTTTCAAAGTTGTGTCTTTTTCCTAGCTTCTTCTAGATGGTGATTGTGGACCATGTCATTAGAACCAACAGACTCTTTAACAGTTTTTGTAGTCACATTTGGTGTACTATTCCTAGAAGAGCCAGGTGCACTCACATTTGTGTTTCTTTCAACAACCAATTTTTGTTTATCAACAATCTTTTCAATTTCCTTTTGCTTGGGCAAGGGTTGTGAAGTGACTGGTTTTGTCAAATCCTTTTTCTCATCGACTTTTGGAGCAAACCGAGAAATTGACATTTTTGGTTTTTCAACCGTTTTTGAAACATTTGGTTTCTCCGAAGTCGATGGTTTTGAAAACTTAGTATGCACACCCTTCCCTTTTATACTTTCAAGCTGAGCTCTCAAAAGATCATTTTCCTTTTTCATGTCCTTGTAGGCATGCTCATATGACAATTTGTCATACTTGCATTCCTCTGATTTTCGATCGAGTTGTTTAAAAAATGACATGTTTTCTTTTTCAAGTTTTACAAGAGCATTTTCATATTTTGAAACAAATTCAGATGTCTCAACTCGAAGTCTTTCATCATCCTCAACAGAATATGATTGTAAAATGATGGACATTATATCAGTAGTCATAACGGCTTCGAAAAGAGAATCATTTAGATTTTCCAAAAGTTTGATATTTTGAATATTTGCATTAGCTTCCTTTACCAGGGATTTTGGTCCTTGACAAAGTCAGCTGTTTCTGTCAAAAAAGCTTCTTCAAAATGAATGACTCTCGCATTAATGTCGTTGATTGGAGGAGCAAAGTCTTTTTCAAGAATCTTTTTCAGCTATAAATGAACTGTGGAATTCCAATTGTTCTCATTAAGTCTCATTTTAGATTCTAAAAGCGTTTGAAGTTGCCCAGTTCTGGTTTTAAGATCATGAAGATATCCTCTGGCAGCACTTGTGTTAAAAGTGTTGTTTGAAGACATCTGTTCCATGTTTGAAAGCGATTTGGAAGCAACAACTGGTTTAGAAACTAGTTTTGAGAATGGTCGTTTTATTGAAAACACCGATGGTTGTTTTTGTGGAACAAAAGTAATTCCAGAAAGTTTGTTCAGTTTGGTGTAATCAATTGGTTTTAAATCTGGGTTCTTTTGTTTCATTTTAGTTATGCTCTCTTCAACAAGTTCCATTGTTTGCATAGAATCCCGAACGACGGGAGGATCATGTTTGGTGTAAATCACATTACCATTATACAAAGCATTCTGTTCTTGCCGAGCTTTCTTGAGATTACAAGGATTGTTGTTACCAAGAGCCATTTTATGTTTCTTATGGTAAATTGGATTAGTTTGATTTGAAATCATTTTCATTGTTTGACTTGACTGACCCGACTTAACCACTAATTCTTCTAGTTTTGCAATCTTGTGTTCTGACTCTATGATTTCATCCAAAAGTTTATCTTCTTTCTTTGCAAAGTCCTTTTTCAACTCTTCCCATTCTTTTTCAAGATTGGTATAAGCTGATTTTTGTTTTGAAAGTTGGTTTGTTAATTCAGAAATTTCTTGTTTTAAAGAGTTAATGGTTTTTGTTGAACTAATTTCAAGAGTATCAAATTTGTTTTTCCATTCCCTATCTTTAACAAGTAACTTCTTATAACCAATTTCAAGTTCTGACTCGCGTTCTTTGTGAATTTGAAAACTTTTTTGATTTTCCTTGTATCTCTCAAGCTCAGCGGTCAATTTCTCATTCGCGGCTTTAGCATCGCGATTGACCTTTTTCACTTTCTCAATTTCAATGCTGCAATTATTCAATAATGATTCAAATAAAGCACGGGTTTCCTCATCATTAGCACCATTTTGTGCAACTTGAACTCCATTAGTATCCATATCTGGAGTTTCATAGTTAACATTGCTATTAACTTGTTCCCCCACATATGTATCATAATTAGGTTCAGGTGGCACATAATATGGCTTCTCATGAGCAAACGGATTAGCATCATTACCATTATTTGGTACCTCATGGAATGGATCTGAATCATAAGTAGGAGGAAGATCAGAATCACTGCTTGATGTTGTTGCCCGCTGATTTGCCATAAAGTTGTAGGTTTCATTAAGATCTGTTGAATTGTCATTAATTCTTGTTGTAGCTCTAAACTCATTTTCCTCAGCAGTCAACGGTATTCCCGATTTTTCTTTATTAGCTAGCATCAACAAGTACTGGATCTTTTCAACCTTGTCGAAATTTCTACCAATAACACTGCTGTGAATTGCTGATGTAGGTTTCTGAATTGAAGTCATGAAACAACAATCATTCCCATTTTGATTAACCACATTCTGACTCACAAACTGATCCATCGGATTTCCAACATCTTCCCTTATCTGAATCCCCATCTGTGTACTCTTAGCATATCCATGTTGATTCCTAATAACATGTTCATTTGCCAGTGTACCTTGATTCCTAGTAAAGTCAGTTGGAAACATTTCTGCTAGAACCTCAAGAGCTTGCTGCTTTTGTCTCAACATTGCTTCATCAACCCTAGCCTTGTAGGCAAGTTGCTCTTCCAACTGCTTCTGCTTCACATTCTCAGAATATGGGGAAAAGGTTGGTTCTGGAAGTTCCGTATCAGTTGGTGCAAAGAGTTCGTAACTAGGTTCAACAGTCTCAGCTTGTGTTTCTTGCATAGTCAACTTCTCTTTTGGTATGTCGGAGTCATAGGAAGGTTCTGCATTTTCAGGTTCATCTGACTTATGTACACATGATTCTTCACCATTTTGTGCATTATCAGTTAACGGCTTCTCAGTCTCATTCAATATTTGCTCAGTCTCAGTCACCGTCTTCTCAGTCTTAGGATATGGAGCAAAAAATTGAACAAGAGGAACCATATCAATTGATGAAAAGAAATTTGTGAGAAAAGACATTTTGAACGTGTGAAATGAATATGGATCTTGTAGACAATAAAGAAGTGATTTTTTGAACAACCAGCCCACGAAGCCCAATGATCAATATTCGTCCAGCCCAAATTACTACACAAATTGTTTCCTTGTTGGATACACAGCCCAATCGAGTAAGGTAAACGAATGCCCAAAAACTTGTATAACTCTATGTCCAATACTTAAAGTCTTAAATCCAACAAAGCAAATATCAAGATACCCTAAAAATTTGCTATATAAGAGATCTAAGTACACTCACAATAACCCTAATCACTTATTCATAAACAAAAACGCAGCCACTTCTCATATCTGCTCTCTCACTTCACCAGAACAAACCAAACGCTGATCTAAAACAAAACTACACCCACTTCTTGATTTCATTCTTCACTGTTTCGATTTACCCACAAATAACTTCAAGAACATTCGACTCCAAGAGCATACACGGGTAGGTTTGATGTTCTTTTGTTTCGTTTTTAATTTAACCCGAAAGAGAGGAGTGATAAAACACTGTTGTTTTGTTATATCTTTAATTGTTTTCGGATATATAAGAAACAAGTAAAGCTTGTTATAGATTGATGATGGTTTTAGTTCACTTAAAAAATCTTTAAAGATTGGTACAGAAAGGTGAACAAACTGAGGTCACTGCATTTCTTCTTTAATTTTCCGAGTGATGTTTGTTTGGAGATGGGACAGAGATGGGTTGGATGAGTGATTGGAGACGGGATCAGGATAGGATTGTGTGATGGGAAGTTGTATGGGTTTTGTTGTTGTCGTGGGTTGGTGTTGGTTCGAGTCTAGAATCTGGTCTTTTTCTTCTTTTGTTCTTTATGCGTAGAACTTATATCTTGGTCTTACGCGTAAATCTTTGGCGTAAAGCAACTTTTGCGTAAACGTAACTTGTGCGTAAACAAGAGATAGGTGTAAGCAGTAGGCATATGTGTAAGCTTGGTGCTTATGCGTAAACAGAGGTGTTATGCATAAGCTTTAGACTTAGGCGTAAATTTGTCTTACTAACTTTCCAAGCTAGAAGATATGCGTAGGCCGAGGTGTTTTGCGTAAGAAGAGGGTTTTTTTGCATAAGATTTGCAGAAACAGAGTGTTTGGCTATTCCGACCACTTTTCCGACGTCCTTTTCCGTTCAAACTTATCCGACAGTTGTTTGACCACAAGAAACAGAAAGGAAAGCTTGAAAAAAAATTATTAGTGGACAAAAGATGTAAAAAAACTGATTGGACTTTATTTTATTTTATTTTTATTTTTTTTTTGGGCAGAAAAATGATAAAGAGATTACTGTTTGGACAAAAACTGTTTAGAGAAATTGAGCTCTAAAAAAATTACTATAATTGGACAAAACTACTGTTTGGACAAAATCTGTTTAGAGAAATTGAGCTCTAAAAAAATTACTATAATTGGACAAAACTACTGTTAATACAGAAATAAGTAAATAGACAAGGATGTCTAAAAAGCAACATTTTTTGACTAAATAAGCTCAAAAGAAACACAAATATAAAACTAAATAAACTTTTGATAGATCAAGATATGTATTAACGCAACATTGAAGAAATAGAAACGAGATAAAAAAATGCCAAAAAAATTTTAAAGATGCGATTTTTAATAAAAAAGGCACGATTTTTTATAATAAAAACACTTCTAAATCATCTTGAGGCTCTTGATACCACTTGTTGGATTCCAAAACTTATATCATTTCACACATATATTAATAAAGATAATGAGAATATTAATAGATGGAGAAGAGATAGAGAAAGATGGTAACTTCTAGATAGAGAAAGAAAGATATACTCCCTCCGTCCCATAAAAACTGTCCAGTTTGACTTTTCAAAGTCAAGCTGGTTCAACTTTGACCTTAAATATTTTTTATGTGTTATATAATACTTGATGAAAACTTATACCAATGAAAAACATACTTAAAACTCAATCCATTCATATATTTTTCATAAAGTATTATATAATACTCACAAAAATAGATAAGGTCAAAGCTGAACCTGTTTGACTCTGAAAAATCAAACTGGACTGTTTTTATGGGACGGAGGTAGTATTAGATTTAGGAGAAGAATACAAGATGGAATAGAGTAGTGCTATTTAGACCTACAACACAAGCCTAAAAACATGCCTAATGCATAAATCACTTGTACAATTGTATTATGTATTTTCTCTCTCCAAATTTTCATCAATCATTTTTTGAAATCAACCAATCAAATCATTAGGTTCATTTGTAGGCTTGCTTAGTAGGCACAAGAATCATTTTTCGATGGAATAACCTAGAAGCACACATAGAAGCACCCTTTACAAATGGGGGCATTTGGAGATATATGTAGGTAAGATAAAGAGATGGGTCGGGCTTGGGTTTAGGCTTATGTAATGGACAAGACCTAAACTAATACAATATTAGATTAAACCAAGCCCATTTACCCTTAACAAGAATACTAGACTATTATAACATTATTACAAGGATCGATGACACAATAATGATCGTCACTTCTATTTCTAACATTATGCCATTTTAAAAATTTTGAAATGTTTTTCCAAACCTAACTAGAATATACCTTAGCCGAGCACATTTAACCCTTAAATTCCATGGTGAGGTTTAACCTTTTTAGTTTCCACTGATTTAACCAAATCCACCAAATTATGAGTGTGCCGATAGTTTGTAGACTTTATAACTTGGCCTTTACATCATTTTGAGACCATAGACGAGTAGTGTGTTGAGATTACTTGAAACATTTGGAAGAAACTTTTTGAGAAGGCAATATTTTAGGATTATCACCCAAATAGCCTATATGTGTGCATTTATCGATTAGTCACATCAACTTTTCGACCCCCGTGTTTAAACCCTTTTGTTGCACTCATCTTTAGTGCAAGATACCCCTAGTTACACCCTTTTGAGCCCATCCTTTCATTTCTTACCCATATAATAAATTTTTTGATACACCTATTCGCCTTAGCCTACCGTGTAGTCTTGATTTGTGATTGGGAAGTAGCCACTTGCTCTAGTTTGAGGTTCAAGTTAAGAGATTCAGAAATCACGCCTACGTTGAAGACCTATCATTGAAGATCATTTGAGACCTCCCCAATTATTCCAAGTATGATTCATCTCAATTGGAGGGATGTATTTTTATTATTTCTTGTAATTGTTACTGAAAAAAAATTGTGAAATTCAGTATGTAGATAGTTTATTTTTCAAGTGCAAAAATGTATAGCACCATGTTTTGAGCTGATAAAGATTTAGCATCGAGGAGGCCACCTCGATCACTTATGAAGATTTGAAGACCAAGTATTGTGCCCATAATGACGTCCTCTAATGGTACATTCACTTGTCATGATCCAATTTTTGCATCTTGAAGCATTGACTTTGGATGAACGGCAAGTGGTAGCAACTCGGTTATAGGTTAAGACTATTTGTTTCTATTTTTATTTTATTTTACACCATTATTGTGCATCCCATGACTAATCCTACCCTTTAGTTGTGAATCATGCCTAGGTGAGGGAATTGAGTAGTCATTGGTGTCTTGCCTGGCGTTCCGGTCATGTACCATTGCCTTTGTCGCTTTCGCCGTAGTATGTTAGTAACAACAATACACCAATAGCCTTATATATGTTCACCCAATATTGCCTTTTAAAATTATTTTGACCTTAGCTCTAGTGGTGGATATTTGTGTAATGCCAAGCCTATGATAGAATACTTACTATGACTGTGCATTGAGTGATCATCCCGAAATTAACACTTAGACTAGTGAGTGAGAATGAGTGTTTGTTCCCATTTTTGTGAGGTGTTCAGCTTTGATATGTTCTAGCATAGGAAATTTTTAGATTCATATCTTCCAGTTTCTCGAAAGATATCTTTTTAAGAATTATTCTAATAAGGTTTACTTGAGGGCATGTAGAGTTCAAGTGGGGGGATATTTGATAACATCAAATAATACCGATATTTTAGTGTTAATTTCCCCCTAGATTACTCATCTTTTGTGTTAATATGTTAGGATATATACTCTTATTTGTTTATATTTAGTTTTTAGGGCAAAGATGATCATAGGAACGAAAAGACGTGGATTTGGAAGGATTAATATGAAAATAATTGAAGGATGCGGATTTTGTACTAACTACGGCGTAGAGGCATCATCTACCTACGCCGTAGCACTCACTGAAGACCAGTCAACGCTTATCTGTGTTCTACGGCGTAGTCCACATTTTAACTACAGCGTAGTTATCCCTTAAAGACTTCTACGGACATAGCAAACATTCCAGCTACGCCGTAGGTCTCCATTTTAGACAGTAAAGAACTTTCGTGGCTAAAGAAGAAGTTAGGACGTAGTTTCCAACAAAACTACGCCATAGAAGTGCTAATACAAGAACTATGTCCATAGCACATGATCCAGCTATGGCGTAGATATTATTTACGAAGGCTATAACGTAGCTGAACCTAGAGCTACGCCATAGTAAAGTCGGGCCTATAAATACCAGCCTTAATTTTGAGTTTATTCATTCACTTTTCACCACTCCGAAGTCAGGAGGAATTCAGGGAGTAGGGGGAACAAAGTTCCACCAGCATAAAGTCATTTCCAAGGGAGAATTCATGCATAATCATAAGTTTATTTATTCATTCGATTTGTATTAAATTAATGTTTACATTTGTTATGTTAAACACTTACTTTTCTGCATTTATGGACATGAGTGGCTAAACACCTTTTGGTGTTAGCCTTATTATGAAATTGTTATTGCCATGATTTAGTTTTCTCACATCTATTATCGTTTTATTTGAATACTTTCTTAGCATTTCTTAGGACACTCTAGTTTTGGTAGTGATGATGTTTGGTAGTTCCATTAAGGCTAGGAGAATTCACCATAGGACCCATAGCAGATAAGGGTGTGTCTTGGTGGTAGTAATATCACCATCTATGTGGAAATTTCAACGAACGCCCATCTACCAAACATACTTGCTTAAGGAATTAGAGGGGATGTAAGTTCCGACCGGCCGCATCCTGTTAGACTATCTAAGTTAGTAGAGTCACTTAATGAGTCTTGCATTTCGTAGGCCAAAGGCCAACCAACGAACTCTTGCAATTATAGGTTGTGAGAATAGGGCGAGGTGTAAGATAGGATTAGGCGATTTGACCATCTGAGTCAATCGAATTAAACCCCTAGATGAAACGATAGGATGCACATTTAGAAAACTTGTTATGTTAATAACAAGAGTGGTAATTAGGTTAACACTATTCTCCCCATCTGATTTCTTTTCATCATTTACTTGCTTTATTATTTTTCATTTCATTTCTTTAGTTAATTAATTAATCAATCATTAAAACCCCCTTTAAATAGTGACACTAAACTTAGGTAATATCCGCACCTTAGCTCTTGGGACGACCTCGGCTTTACCATTTAGCTATACCTCACATGACCAGGTACACTGCCCGATAGTGCATTAGGTAGACCTTAGGTAGATGAGAAACTTATATATATAAAACCTGGTCGGTAAATCCTGCATCATGGGCCTGTTTGTGTTAGTTTGGATTGGGTTAAAAGGTTTTGGATTTGGGTATTTAATTTAGCCGGTTAGGCTTATTAGAAGTTTAAGGATTTAAGGTTTTGGGTGAATTTTGTAATTTAGCAAACTATAGGCACCAAATCTGGCACTTATAAAAAATGTGATCCAATGGCCATTCTTGCAACCTTTTCATTCTTCAAGGGTCTTTAATGTCATTTTTCCAAATATCTTCAAACGGACTAAATTTGACATTTTCTGAATCTTGGAGGACCAAAGTTGACAAGTTCTTCAAATTTCTTCCAAGGGTCATTTTTGCAACTTTTAGAAACTTCAAAGGTGAATTTGTCAATTTGAGCTCGAATAATGATCATTTGCTTCCCCGGCTTAGGCTTTTGACACTTTTCCAAATCTCGTGGTCGTTTTATGTTCATTTTTGAAATATCCGACCCTGCACAATTATAAATACAAAAACAACACATATTTGGCATTTTTGGTCGGTTTTTGGTCTATTTGGTCCGTTTTATAAGTTAAAAAGTATGTGTAAATTGACACATACCAGGGTCCGTTTGGTTAGTTTGGCCGTAGGGTAGAGCCGAGACCGTTAGGGTCTCGGCAAATATTTTTGGTGTTGATGTTGTGGTAACGAAAGTTATAACGACGGAGTTTAGATTAGACGCGAGCCATAGACGGCCACGTGTTGTTGAAGTTGGTTTTGCGGATATTAGAAACGTTAAGGACAATCGATATACTCATGTGATGTTTTGAGCCAAGTCGGGTGTTACCGGGACTTTCTAGTTCCGTATGACTCCGACAAGCCAAAAGGGACTTGATATTGTTACTTGGACTAAGTTTGTTGACTTATTGACCCAAGATAAAAATGGACTCGAAACGAATAATAACCCGTGAAATGATAATATTGGTTAAACGTTAATGACACGAACTTTATATATATATATATATATATATATATATATATATATATATATATATATATATATATATATATATATATATATATATATATATATATATATTATATATATATATATATATATATATATATATATATATATATGTAATTAACTTTTAAATATCAAACGTTATTTGATATATACAAGTTAATAATATATATTAGAAGACAGTAAGTACGTTATATATCGTTTTCCAATTAATAAAGAATATTAATTATCATTATAGGCGTTCGTTAATATTTCTAAGTTAATACGGAACCGTTAAATAACGATAAAAATGTTATCTAATATTTGTAAGAAATAACGAACGAAACAACAAATAAAGATGAATATGGACGGGTTACTAATCGTTTTAAGGGCACTGGTGTGTGCTTTTTCACACACCTTTTCCTTGCCAAATTAAGACCAAAATAGACAAAAACTAATCATAAACACCAAAGATATTGTGTTTTTGTGTTTGTGATCGTGCAGGTGCGGATATTTCAGAAACAGGCATAAATCAGGCAAAAAAGGACAAAAACGAGCATGAGATTGGAAAACATGTCAAAAGCCAGAGCCGGGGAAGCAAATTACAATTTTATGAGCTTAGATTGTCAAAGTATACCTTGGGGAATTACAGAATGTCAGAAATAGTCCTTAGAGTAAAGTTTGAAGAATTGGCAGAAATGGTCCCCCAAGTTTCAAAATTGATAGAATTGGTCCCTGAGCATTTATTTTTGAAGAAAAGTCAACTAAGGTCCTTGGGAAATCAAAAGTTGTCAATATTAGTCCTTGGATTAAAATTTTCAAGAATTGGCAAAACTGGCCCCTTAAGTTTCAAAACTGGCAGAATTGACCCTTGAGTATTTATTTTTAAAGAAAAATCATTCAAGGCCCCTTGGAATTTGAAAGTTGGCAAGAAAGGTCCTTGGAATGAGTTTGGAAACTTGGCATAACTCAACCCTTAATTTTTAAAAATTACATTTTTAGTCCTTGGGCTTTATTTCTTACATTAATCAAACGACAACCTTTATTACTTATAACCCAACTAATAACCCAACACCACCCTTATAACTACCCAACCCACTAATCGAAATACACCTCAACTATTTCCCTGGCCCAGTCCACAAGCCCACCACAAACACACCCCTTTAGCTAAACCGGGATCAAACCTTAAGTCAAACACCACTTCCCTCAAAACCACCTCCCTCTCCAATACCACCACTGCAGAAACCACCCACTTGACCACTACTTGCTCTGCTACTCCCACCCTTATTCGCCTTCCTAACACAAAACAACACCAAGCATTTAATGCTCTCCCCCTTGCACAAGCTACTAGAGCAATTTGCAAAAATAATATTTTCCCGCCAAAATCCAAAGTAACGGCCAAGATCGTCTTATCTCAATCCAAGGGTTGAAAAATAAGTGGGATTGCGAAGAAACCTTCATGTCATCATTATAAATAAAGAATTTTGGCAATTCTTGAAGTAGTTAGTGAATTAGGAGTTTTTAGTGTAATTTAGGTCGAAATGGTGTAATTTAAACTTTCAAGTATTATTAGCCTTTAAACTCAGTTGTATTTCATCTTTCATATTGTATTCTCAAAGTTAAAGGTTATTTCAGTTTACTCTTAGTAATTTGGTTTAGTTCAAATTCCTACAAATCTCAATTAAGCTTAATAGGTGTTTAAAACTGTTTTCTTGCTGTCTCATAAGTCAAAATTAGATTAACTCATTTTAACCTTTACAATTCAAATTACCTACTTTAGTGCAAAATCTCAAAAATACCAAAAATAATAGAAAAATATTTAAAAAATAAAAAATTCAAGAAGAAGAGAAGAAGAAGCTGGATGCAATGGTTTAGACCTTGTGGGAAGCATTAGGGTTAGTTAGAAACTGATTTGGAATTTCAAACAAGTCCCTTTGTTTGTAAGTCAAATTTTCATTTAGCTTATTTGAAACTGCTTATTTGCATCTGCTTATTGTATGCTTTAAATAATGCTTATTCATTATTTTCCTACTCATGTAGTGTAGTTAAGGCTATCTGTTACTAATTTGTTGTATAATATTTGCTTGTTTTCATATTTGCTTATTTCACACATTTTGGTCATATAATTGCATTATCTGTTCTAGCTTATAATTCTGCTTATCTCTACATCAATTCAGCCTAATTAGTATTCATATAGCATAAGAGATCATTTTGCATTCAATAGGATAGCTTTTGTCATTCAAATCTCACTTATTCTAAAAATAGCTTAGTGTTGCTTAATTTAGTTTGCTTATTATAACTGCTATTTGGTGCTTGGAATTTGCTTAATATATGTTACTAAACTTATTTCAAACTAATGTGCTCAAGTTTACCCTTCAAATCAGTTGGCTCTTTTGAAAAAGCTTGATAGACTCACATAAAGGGGTGTTTGGTTAATAGGTGTAAACTGTGTAATAGTAAGTTTCATAAGGTAATATTAGTTCAAATAGTTCATAATAGGAATATTGAGGCAGGTTAAGTCTGAAAAATTAGTGCTTATTTAGGAAAAACTCAAAATGGGTTTAATTTTAGTAATATATGCACATTAGACTTAATCAGGTTCTCACCTCATTGATTTAGGTAAATTATTGTGTCTCTTAGCTTAATTAGGACTTATATCAACTTCTCATAACATCTAGGTTCAATTTAGATCAGTAGCATTTCATATTAGTCAAACTTAGCCAAAATTGAAAAAAATTCAAAAACACAAAAGGAGATTTTTAGCAGTTCACTTTTACATTTTTAATTTCCTCCATTCAAAGTGCTTTGATCTGAAACTTCTTTCTTTTTTTTTATTTGCCAGTTTGTGTTTTCATAAATAGTTTGCCAGTTTCTTTTTTTTATTTACCAGCTTCATAGTGCCTTGAAGTTACATGTTTTGTGTAAATGTGCCCTGCACCTAGTTTTTGCCCATATGACCCGTTTTTCTATGAGCCATATCTTGCTCATCTTTTGAGCTCATGCCTTGATCTTTAGAGTTTTAGGAAGCCCACAGTACTGTCTTGTTAGATCCTTGTTTACTTTACCCTTAAGAGCTTATTTGCTGGCTTATTTTGTGCTACTTATTTGCCCCAAACTGCTCAGTGAACACTAAGCTTGTTTGATTTCTGTCTTAAAGCTTGTCCTTAGCATGTGCCCAGCTTGTTTGATTGTTGTTTTCAGCTTGTTTAAGTTTGCTTATAACGTGTTTTTGTATGTTGTTTTGGTATTTGCTTTTGTGATTATTTGCATAAGTTGCTACTCTCTTAAACTCATTTTGGAATAAAAACCTTGACTGTTAGATTTTTAAGCTTGCATAAGCATAAGTAAAGCTTTTCATAAATATTCCCTTTACAAAAGTTGTTCATGTTTGATGATAAAACAAGTTTGTAAAAGAAAAAAAATAAAAACAAAAAAAAGGAGTTTGTAAGATTCGAACCTGTGACCTCTTGGTCAGCCAAGCAAAACCAAATCAGGGACAAGCACCATCTGCCCTAAGGGGTACTTAATGTTTTAGTTTTCCACTTTTTCTTTTATAGTGATAGCTTCTATTTAAGCTTAATAAGCTTATTAGCTTATTTTACTGCTTATTAATAAGCTATTACGACTTTTTATATTTTTTATAGGTTTCTGCAATCATTTAGTATTTTTAGAAAAAATTTCATAATTTTTTACTGTTCATTTAGTATTTATAATAATTAAATTTAGTTTAATTAGTTTTTAATTAATAATACATAAATAAATATTTTACTCATTATTCATAAGCTTGTAGGACTTTTTATAATTTTCCTAGGTTTCTGTAATTGTAAAGTAATTTTAGAAAAATTTCATAATTTTTACTGTTTATTTAGTATTTTTCACAATTAAATATATTTTAATTAGTTTTTAATTAATAATAAGTAAATAAAATTTCTAATAGCTTATTTATAAGTTGTTGGAGCTTTTTATAATTTTCTAGGATTCCTGTAATGGTTAAGAAGTTTTAAAAAAAAATTTCATAATTTTCCAACTTAATTTAGTATTTTTAATAAGTTAAATTAATTTAATTAGTAATTAAATAGTAATTAATTAATAATAAATAATTAAAAAGTCAAAAAAATAATTTTCTTTTTTTCAAAATTTCCTTTTATCATTAGGATCATAGAAAAGTAATTTTCATCCCCATAGGATTTATTTTGCTCAAATTTAACTTTTTCTTTTACACGTTTAGGTTATTTTTAATTTAAACGTGCGTTTTCAGTTTTAAATACGTTTTAGGTTAATTTGGTTTCCAGTAATTGTTAATATTGCTTATTTGGTTTATTTTCATTGTTATTTGCTTAGTGTAATTCCCAAAAGCATATCTTTGTTAAATCTGTTCAAATCACCTAATCACAAAAACGTTTCCAAAATACAATTTCACACCTCGCTGGGACATAACGACCCGGGAACTTACTGTGCATACACCGGATCACTTGCACCAAACCCTGATGGTCTTACCTCATTGACCGACATCCTTGGTTGATTTGTGAGTGACCGTGAGGGCGTCAGTCAAATTTTGGCGCCGCTGCCGGGGAGGTTGTTGCGTATTTGAAAAACGGTAAAAAGATTAGTGATTTTTCAAAATTCCTCCTTGTAAAAATTCCACCCTTTGTAAATTTTTTCTAAAAATCAAAAAACGTCATTAACACTTTTCCTAAATGCAACAAACCATAAAATTTCATCAACTTCATTTCCACCACAAGGTAATTTCACAGGTAAATTTTTACTTTTTATTACATGCATGACTCTTTAGACCTGCTCACGTATCCACCTATGCCCAACACCACTATGTTTACACTATGTAAACACCCCAGTATGTTAAGTCTAGATTCTAAACATCATTACACTAAGTAATCTATCACTCTAGTATACTGTATCTATTAGAAACCCTAACAAAACCCTAATTGAACCCTTTGTGTTTACGGTTATATTTAGGATTAGTCATTAGGTACTCATAGGACCCTAACCTAGGCACCAAACCCTAGGTTAAATCCTAATCTCTCACTAAGCAAAATTAGGTCATTTAGGTCCCGAAACTAGCTCAAAACCTTCCCATAAGCTACCACCACCTAGGAAATGATCTCTAAACCTTAATACTACTCACTAATCACTCTTAGGACCCTAGTCTAGGCACTAAACCCTAGGTAAAACCCTAACCTATAACTAAACAAAACTAGGTCAAAAACTAAACTAAAACTAGTAAAAACCTAAAACTAAGCTACCAACCTAGCACCACTACCCCTAGCAGCTTACCTACCTACTTGTCACCCTAATCACCCAACCACACACCTCCATAGCACTTTACAAGTAGGTGCATCACCTACTTGTCCTAAAATGCCTACACGACAAAACTACCACCACACACCCCCTAAACCGCCTTATAACCACTCTATACTACCCTAAGCAGCTTACAAGCATGTCAATACCATTCCATGGCTATAAAACAGCCACAAGGAGGTCTCGTCACCTCCTTGTCACCCAAAAACACCCCACGACCATAAAACTTCCACACCACCCTATTCTACCACCATAGTGTCACAACTCGTAAATTCTGGTCTTTTCCCGAACTTTCACATTTACTATTCATCGGTTACTATTCATCATTTTACTATTCATCATTTTTGAGGTCAGTTTGATATTCTGAGAAGCGTTTTAAAATTTTACTATTCATAAAACACTATTCACCTCCGGAGAAAATTTGTCATTTATACGTGGGTTGCGTCACTTTTGTAAACGTACGATTTTCAACCTAATAAACGTTATCTTATGAGCTATTATTTTAATAATTAATCCGACAATCCCAACTATGGTCCTAACATATTTTTATACTCATAAAAGTGATATAAAAGTTATAATATTAATTTACCCGGTAATTTGGGAATTTATTTAATTAATGTCGTACGTTTAATATAATTACGACGGTTTTCGTGGAAACTAAACAATAATCACCCAAACACCCAATACTTGTGCCCAACATATTTTTATCATTTTTATGACATTATTAAGTCCCGGTTAACTTTATTAAAATTTATTTCTAGCAAACCCGGTACCCGATTATACTTAAACTACCTAAAAACAACACTAATACTACACTTATACTCCTAAATAAATCCCAAAACATATTCCCTCTTTTCCTCCTTTCATAACCGCCCCCCCCCCCCCTCCTAGCCTCATAATGAGCTAATCTCACCAACACACTTAAATGCCTACCAAACTTTTGTCCCTAAGTATAAATTAAACTTTTCTTCCATTATTACCACAAAATCATTCTTTTCAAGGCAAGTAAACTTTTCTTCTCTCTTTTCTCTTGTGGTGAAATCGACCTAGGTGGTCAAGGATCAAGAACAACAAGTTTTACAAGATCAAGATATAAACTTATTCACTTAGTCATCCTTGTTGGAGTTTTGAAATAAAAACTCAAGGATTAGTAGGTTTTTATCATCCAAACTCCCTAAACCTTCAAGTAAGTTAACAAACTCATCTCTATAATTTTACCAAGTTCTTACAATGTTCATATCAATTTTATACAAGGATTTCATGCATATGTTAGTTATACCACTCATTTATATATATATAACTTTTGAACTCTAGAAATAGATTATTGTTAGATCCTTGTTAGAGTAGCTTGGTGATGATGTTAGGAACCCATGACACCCTAAGAAGGTGTATGGTAAGATTAGACTAGATTTGTGGTGATTGAAAGTGGTTTGGGTGGATTAGAAACTAGTTTGGAACATTAAAAATGGATTTTAAACATATATGAAAACCTACTGTCCTTATTTTGAAATCGTGGGAAAATCAGTAGGTGGTGGGTAACTTTTGACCAAATATTTAGAAAATACATTCCAAGACGGAACTATGGCCGAAAACGGGGATGAAAACGAGTTAATAACGAAGGAGATACGCTAAAAACAAGTTTAACGACGAAAACTATTTTCCTGAAAATCCTTTGCTGATGAACAGTTGTCACGACTGTTTCGAGGCGTAAAACTAAATCTAGCCATCCCGACTTATCAAAAATATGTTAGTATTTTGTCCCACGATTCCGGGAATATAAAGAACATAGAAAACGGGCTTATAACGACTAAGATATACACGTTTGAAACTAGACGAACTATATATATTTTGACAGCTTTTCTAATAGAGAATATTTTGCGCACTAAACAATATACTTACACCAAATGAACAATGGAGAACCGTCCTTCCTAGCCGTTGAGGCACGTACCATCAAAAGTTTATTAACCCATCAATTAGACGTTATTCTAAGGTTTTCAAAACGAGGAATATAACACTAACGTTTTTATATACGATATATTACGACGAGTTTTTATAAACCTAGTCGGACTTATTTTTCCTAAGTATGGAAAAATACTTTACTTTGACAATAACTATTATTTCCAAGTTACGAGTGGTATAGGTATCATGTGCATGTGCATTCATTACATCCTTTCATGATCTAAGTAGATCACTATCATTCATTAGGTTGCGGTTAGAGATCGAACCTCATTTCTGTGTATCCACTTTGTCATCGTAGCTATTCGCACCAGGTGAGTCATAGCCCCACTTTTACTCTTTATACTTGTTTTAACTCTTTGGGGGAGATACATGCTCAACTATTTGCTTACTAGTATAAATACTCAAAACATACTTTCTTGATACTCTTAAACATTTATACTTGATTGTCTTATACTTGATTATACTTATACTTGATTTTATACATACGTGATTGTGTTATACTTAACTGTGTTATACTTACTTGATACTTGAAACGTTTAAACTTTTATGCTTTGGGAAACGACACCCAGTAAACTTTTATGCTTTGGGAAACGACACCCAGTAAACTTATATACTTCCAATGGCCCCAGATTAAGTTGCTGGGCACAACCATGGAGACTTATATACTTCCAATGGCCCCAGATTAAGTTGCTGGGCACAACCATGGAGACTTATACATTTCCACTGGCCCCAGATTAAGTTGCTGGGCACAACCATGGAAATATACATACAAACGTGAGGTCTTCGGAGATGAAGTGTAGACTCACGACTGATTGCTTAACTGTTGTGATGAACTTATACATGTTTTACTCATACTATATATTGTAGCAGTGGGTTGTAAACACACAGGTTACAAGGCTCTTATGGCGGGACTTGTAACTGAGTGGATTTACGATGCCTTTGCTGGGAACCCTTCATACATATGCATAAACTTTATTTGTTAAACAAACTCTATGAACTCACCAACCTCGTGTTGACACTTTAGCATGTATTTTCAGGTTTTAACCTACGGCATGCTACAGGAGGTTTTGGCAGGGCACGGCATGGTCATAGAAGACTCTGACCATTTATATGGGGACCGTTTTAAACTACTTTTAAGGGCCTACTTCCGCACTAATTTTAAACAATGTAAACTCAATACTTTTGGTTAAACGATTTTACTCTAAATGATTGAAGTGAAAACCAATTTTGTACTTGTGCTGTAATACCAATTGAGTTACACCCCAGCTACACGTATGCTTCCGCTGGACCCGATTTTGGGGGTGTGACAGATTGGTATCAGAGCTTCGGCTATAGCGAACTAAGTGTTTTTAAAACCTAGACTATAGCTACTTTTATGAAAAACTTAACCCTATGACCGTCACGTGCCTGCCTGCCAAACTGAAGCCTCATTGTGGTTTATTGCTAACTTAGGTGATGAGATTTGTGTCTCATTATCTGGCATATTATATTCACTTATTCTAGTTGATTACTATAATTATCCTTCATATAAGCATGTTCACGTATCATATATGTCACCCTGTTATGTTTCTCCTGGCATAGTTTCATCATTTGACGTCGAGTTTGGTCACCTGCCTTAGTCTTTCTGTACGTCTTGGTAGTATAACTGAGCTGAGTATTTCAAAATTCATGGAACCTCGGTGGAATATAGACTAGTCACCTATATTCAACCCGGGATAGTGGGACATAGGCTGACTACCTATATCCGACTCAGAAATGAATTTTGCAACACTGAGAACGGTTATAATAAAATTTTGTCTGGATTGAATCCTCAACTCAATTTCCATGTTTCATTCATGTGTGTGTAAACCCTCGTTGTCAGAACGCTTATACTTTTCATCACCTCGTGAACCGCCGCCTAGAAACACGTCAACTTGTCATTTCATCTCATGAATCATCACCTTTATAACACTTCGGAGACCAACGTTAACTGAACTTCGGGACGAAGTTCCCTTAAGGGGTAGAGACTGTCACAACTCGTAAATTCTGGTCTTTTCCCGAACTTTCACATTTACTATTCATCAGTTACTATTCATTGATCACTATTCATCATTTTACTATTCATCATTTTTGAGGTCAGTTTGATATTCTGAGAAGCGTTTTAAAATTTTACTATTCATAAAACACTATTCACCTCCGGAGAAAATTTGTCATTTATACGTGGGTTGCGTCACTTTTGTAAACGTACGATTTTCAACCTAATAAACGTTATCTTATGAGCTATTATTTTAATAATTAATCCGACAATCCCAACTATGGTCCTAACATATTTTTATACTCATAAAAGTGATATAAAAGTTATAATATTAATTTACCCGGTAATTTGGGAATTTATTTAATTAATGTCGTACGTTTAATATAATTACGACGGTTTTCGTGGAAACTAAACAATAATCACCCAAACACCCAATACTTGTGCCCAACATATTTTTATCATTTTTATGACATTATTAAGTCCCGGTTAACTTTATTAAAATTTATTTCTAGCAAACCCGGTACCCGATTATACTTAAACTACCTAAAAACAACACTAATACTACACTTATACTCCTAAATAAATCCCAAAACATATTCCCTCTTTTCCTCCTTTCATAACCGGTCCCCCCCCCCCCCTCCTAGCCTCATAATGAGCTAATCTCACCAACACACTTAAATGCCTACCAAACTTTTGTCCCTAAGTATAAATTAAACTTTTCTTCCATTATTACCACAAAATCATTCTTTTCAAGGCAAGTAAACTTTTCTTCTCTCTTTTCTCTTGTGGTGAAATCGACCTAGGTGGTCAAGGATCAAGAACAACAAGTTTTACAAGATCAAGATATAAACTTATTCACTTAGTCATCCTTGTTGGAGTTTTGAAATAAAAACTCAAGGATTAGTAGGTTTTTATCATCCAAACTCCCTAAACCTTCAAGTAAGTTAACAAACTCATCTCTATAATTTTACCAAGTTCTTACAATGTTCATATCAATTTTATACAAGGATTTCATGCATATGTTAGTTATACCACTCATTTATATATATATATAACTTTTGAACTCTAGAAATAGATTATTGTTAGATCCTTGTTAGAGTAGCTTGGTGATGATGTTAGGAACCCATGACACCCTAAGAAGGTGTATGGTAAGATTAGACTAGATTTGTGGTGATTGAAAGTGGTTTGGGTGGATTAGAAACTAGTTTGGAACATTAAAAATGGATTTTAAACATATATGAAAACCTACTGTCCTTATTTTGAAATCGTGGGAAAATCAGTAGGTGGTGGGTAACTTTTGACCAAATATTTAGAAAATACATTCCAAGACGGAACTATGGCCGAAAACGGGGATGAAAACGAGTTAATAACGAAGGAGATACGCTAAAAACAAGTTTAACGACGAAAACTATTTTCCTGAAAATCCTTTGCTGATGAACAGTTGTCACGACTGTTTCGAGGCGTAAAACTAAATCTAGCCATCCCGACTTATCAAAAATATGTTAGTATTTTGTCCCACGATTCCGGGAATATAAAGAACATAGAAAACGGGCTTATAACGACTAAGATATACACGTTTGAAACTAGACGAACTATATATATTTTGACAGCTTTTCTAATAGAGAATATTTTGCGCACTAAACAATATACTTACACCAAATGAACAATGGAGAACCGTCCTTCCTAGCCGTTGAGGCACGTACCATCAAAAGTTTATTAACCCATCAATTAGACGTTATTCTAAGGTTTTCAAAACGAGGAATATAACACTAACGTTTTTATATACGATATATTACGACGAGTTTTTATAAACCTAGTCGGACTTATTTTTCCTAAGTATGGAAAAATACATTACTTTGACAATAACTATTATTTCCAAGTTACGAGTGGTATAGGTATCATGTGCATGTGCATTCATTACATCCTTTCATGATCTAAGTAGATCACTATCATTCATTAGGTTGCGGTTAGAGATCGAACCTCATTTCTGTGTATCCACTTTGTCATCGTAGCTATTCGCACCAGGTGAGTCATAGCCCCACTTTTACTCTTTATACTTGTTTTAACTCTTTGGGGGAGATACATGCTCAACTATTTGCTTACTAGTATAAATACTCAAAACATACTTTCTTGATACTCTTAAACATTTATACTTGATTGTCTTATACTTGATTATACTTATACTTGATTTTATACATACGTGATTGTGTTATACTTAACTGTGTTATACTTACTTGATACTTGAAACGTTTAAACTTTTATGCTTTGGGAAACGACACCCAGTAAACTTTTATGCTTTGGGAAACGACACCCAGTAAACTTATATACTTCCAATGGCCCCAGATTAAGTTGCTGGGCACAACCATGGAGACTTATATACTTCCAATGGCCCCAGATTAAGTTGCTGGGCACAACCATGGAGACTTATACATTTCCACTGGCCCCAGATTAAGTTGCTGGGCACAACCATGGAAATATACATACAAACGTGAGGTCTTCGGAGATGAAGTGTAGACTCACGACTGATTGCTTAACTGTTGTGATGAACTTATACATGTTTTACTCATACTATATATTGTAGCAGTGGGTTGTAAACACACAGGTTACAAGGCTCTTATGGCGGGACTTGTAACTGAGTGGATTTACGATGCCTTTGCTGGGAACCCTTCATACATATGCATAAACTTTATTTGTTAAACAAACTCTATGAACTCACCAACCTCGTGTTGACACTTTAGCATGTATTTTCAGGTTTTAACCTACGGCATGCTACAGGAGGTTTTGGCAGGGCACGGCATGGTCATAGAAGACTCTGACCATTTATATGGGGACCGTTTTAAACTACTTTTAAGGGCCTACTTCCGCACTAATTTTAAACAATGTAAACTCAATACTTTTGGTTAAACGATTTTACTCTAAATGATTGAAGTGAAAACCAATTTTGTACTTGTGCTGTAATACCAATTGAGTTACACCCCAGCTACACGTATGCTTCCGCTGGACCCGATTTTGGGGGTGTGACACATAGCTGTAGTTAGTCATCACATAGCTCATCCTTGTCATTCCCTAGACTCACCACATCGACCCCTAGCTGTCATGAGTCAACCCCCCCCCCCTCCTTGACACCTAGCACCCCAAAATGACACCTAATACCCTCGTTAACCCTATAAATACCCCCTCCATTCACCATTTCACTTCACACCTATCCTCTATTCTAGCTCACCCATATTCTGTAGTAATAATTCCTAAGACCTGTAGGAGTCGAGTACAATAGCCCTAGTAATAGTCAAGTTGTAGTCTTGGATAAGAAAACCCTAGTTTTCACTTTAAGCCTTCCACGACCTAGGTAAGCCTCACCCTTGACTCTAATAGCCTTAGTACTGGCCTAGGATAGTTATAATATGCCTTAGACCCCATAGGAACCTAAGCTAGAGCCTTGATCATTTTCATTTAGAACTTTTCATTTTGAAACCCTAGATTTAGATAAATACATGTTTATATGCTAAAATGCCTTATTATGTGCTATAATCTGAATTAGGTAACTTAGTTAAGTATATATTAGTTTAACATAATCTAGGAAACTTAGTTGTTACATAAAAATATAGTTTACTTGAATTTAGGACTAGTGTTGCAATAGTTTTCATGCATAGGGGTATATAAGGTAACTTTATGTAAATATTAAGTTTAGGGACTGTTTTTGACATATCTTAGAAGAAATAAGTATAAGGACCCTTTTTTCAAAGTTCTAAAACCTTAGGATAGTAAGTAAAATAAGTTATAAACTTAAAAGGACTAGTTTTGCAAATATTATTAAGTTAAGGGTATAAAGGGTAAATATTAAAAGTTAGTGTAGTTTAAGGACTATTTCTGTCATTACTTGAAAATATATAAGTATAGGGTCTAGTTGTGTGAAAGATAGAAAGTTATATGCTTAATTGTTATAAGTTTATAAGTTTAGGGTAGAAAATGTAAATATAAAAACTTGAAGGGTATAAACAGACTATTTTCATAATAAGTATAAAAAACCTATTCTTGAGTTAGAAACATAACACAATACTAGGGAGCTTCATGTGAGGAGTACCATGTGGATATTTCGTTTTGACGAGTTTGCTGGGTTTACGAATTAAAGTGCCCTGGCTCCTCAAACGATTATTGCATGTACTTCTGGATTATGATAGCCCGAATGATGTTATGCTATAACTAAAACTTAATAACCACATAACTCAATAATAGGGAGCTTCATGTGAGGAGTATTAACTTCTGAATTATGATGTCCCGAACAGTATTATGTTAATAACATAATACAATAGTAGGGAGCTTCATGTGAGGAGTCATATACTTCTGAATTGTGATGGCCTGAACGGTGTTATGTTATATCTATAAACCTTAAGAGTAATTACTTAAAAACCTAGACTAAGACTTAACAAACATACAAACACATACCAAACCCTACTCCCAGGATATGTGAGTCAGCAGTCTAATCCTTGAGTCACTTTTCACATCAATCACATCATCCTAAAGCCCAGGTGAGTTTTCATAGCCTCACACCTTTTAAATGCTTTCTAAATGCTTTACAAACCCTGTGAGGGGGATACATGCTACTTGCTTTACTTTAAACCGAATATAATTGTTTTCATTGATTATTGCACGAGTCCACTCTCTGCCGTCACTACATAACCAAAATTCATGAGCCATAATCGTTTTGAATATTTTACCCAAGCGAACGCGAGTATAGTTGATAGATTTATTGGAGTTTGACAACTCCCGTTGGTAGCTCTCTTTCTAGGAGAGTACCAATAAGTACTATATTTAAAACCCTAAGGACTAACTTTGGCAAGTTATCCTTCTCTTCTCCTTACGGTGGATCTGCAGCCCCCATGACCCAGACTGTTAGTACGGTTTCATGAGCTTAGTGTAATATACCCCTGTCTGTAGTATTGTACTGATCATAAAATACTGACAGATACAACTATTTAAATACGGTTTCTACTACTCTACATGGGTGTAAAACAACGTAGCCCATGCTTTAATAAACTTGTATTCACACTACTACTAATACTACTACTTAAACCTATGACTCTCACTCAACACCTAGTGTTGACTCTTTAAGCATGTATCCTAGGTATATAGCCGTTACGGAGCCTTAGTAGGAAGCGGCACTGAACTCGGAGGATTTTCAATTTTGTTATCACTCAAACACTATTTCACACTTAGATTCACGGGACCTCATCTTAATAAAACTCTGATATTTTAATGAATGATAACTTAATTATAAAAACGTCTCTTTTCGAGTCATTTTCTATTATTGTGACTGTGATTCCATGAAGTAATACCCCAATCCTAAATCCGCTGCGAAGTGTGAAAATGAGGGTGTTACAGATTGGTTTCAGAGCCTCAGTTGTAGAGAACAAGGTCAAAACCTAAACTACAACTACTTTTCTTTAGCCCGAGAAAGTCCTCAGTGCCACTGCCATCCTCCGCAACAACATAGGCCACAGGTTAGCTTAGTACTTAACTTCTTAACTACTTAACTGCTAAATGTTGCATATCATTTCTATTATTATCTAGCTATGTCTACACCCTACTGCTCTACCCCTATCTCATCTAGTTTACATCCGGAGACTGCTCTTTCCTCTCCGAATGTACTAGATTATCCCTCAAAACACTATTTTCCCGACTCTTTAGAAAACCATAGGTATAGTTTAGATTCCCTAGCCTCTCTAAATTTCTCACCCTTTTTCCGATAATCCCCCACTAGCTCTTATCCCTCTACCCACTATTTTACCTTTACCCCAATACTACCCTTACTGATATTTGATCCCTATAGGTTCTTTATACCTTAAGGATCAATGTTATTTAGGAGACCCATACATCCTTTATCGCACTTACCTAGAAATAAACCTAGCATATTTAGGAAACCACCCTATACCCTAGTACCTCCCTATACCCCCACAAATCTTCCTACCTCATCTTGGAAATTTAAGGTTGGAAGAGATTCCCATAGGACACACTTAGAACACTAGAAAGATTAGGTTTAGAATCTCCCAAATAGTTTAGGTGAACTCTTTAATGACCTTTTATTGAAGATAGAAAAAGGTCATAGCGATAGCTAGGTAGTAACCCAATAGGATTTATGCCCTAGAAAAGATAATAGATGATAACCAACCACTTACCCACTTAGATATAGGAAGTCCTTGTGACTCTAGGTATTAGGTAGTTTTAGGAGAAAACATCAACTAGTACACTTTAGTTGCCTATACCTTTAGGTTAGAATTCCACCCTAGGATATGCACTATAGATAATGTGAGTTATAGGATATACCTTGCCCTAGTTATCATTCCCTTATGATAGAACACTACTTCCCAACCATCCCTTATTAGGTTACTTTAGGATATCCTGAGCCTTAGAAAACTTATCTTTAGGAAGTATAACAAGTTGGGTACTTGTTATAATCTGCCTTAGGTTTTATTCTACCCTATAAGTAATATTAATGGACGTGTATTACTTATATCCTCTAAGTATTTAGGTTAGTACAAAACCTAAAACCCCATAAGATAGAGAAATATTCATCAGGAATATTTAAACTTTAGGCATTTCAAGGTTAAACCTAGGATATTGCCCTTAGATACTTAGTAAGTGCTGATAAAGTGGGCTCCGATAAATAAATCAACTCCCTATAATCACCCTTTCCCATAAAAACTTCCTTCCTTTTTCACACCCAGCAATTTGCCTAAAACCTCTATCCTTCCTAATCACATATGGCATAAATAGTGATACTTGTTAAACTTCTAGTTATGACAAGTTATGTATGACCTTATGCGATTGTGATTTCATTCCTTAATTCTTGACATTGTATGTCATGAGTTACAACTCCTTCCGTACACTATCTTTTTACACTTAAACCCTTATATCCCTTAAAACACTTCCCCTATCATTTCCCCTAATGATGAGAATCTTTGTTCTACATCATAACGATCTGAATTCATTCTGAATTCAGTAAACTACTCTTCCCCAGTCTCTAATCCCCATTCCTCCAAAACTTTTTAGTTTCCCCTAGTTAGAGAGCCTTCCCCTAACTACTCCTATATGCAAGTATATAATAGTATTATATACGAGTATACTTTTATCCTTCCCTCTTTACTTCCTACTCCTTAAGATTACTATGATTCCTGAAGTAGTTTCCCCTCTTAGAAAACCCGTAGGATCCCCATATTTAGGTTAGAAATAATTTTAGATGCCCTTAGGAAAAACTAGGATTAGAAATAGGATACTTTGAATCACCAAAATAGGCTATCTCTAAGAAACCCTTGAGGAAATAGAAAATAAGATTAGGAACCTTTGAGGTTTAATTAGGTTAAAAACCGAACTAGAACCCCGATAGGTAGAAACTAGAAAAGACATCCCTATAAGATAGGATTTAGTTGGTATCAAGGATATTAGAATTAGATTAGAAACCTTTAGGATACAATATAGGAACCTTAGGAATAACAAAGGATTAGATTAGTACATCACCAACCTAGAACCCTAAACCTTTAGTACCTAGTCTAGTAACAGGGGTAGAACACTTATGGAGTATTAAACACTTATTTGGATTTTCCACATACTATCCTCAAAGTCATAAGTATAAGGATTTAGAAACCCCTAGGAATAATACACCTTTAGGATATCCTGAGCCTACCATAAGTTTTATAAACCCAGACTTAGAATTCAAGGTTACTAGTTATAACTAGGAATAAGTTATTCGAGGATTTTAGTCTACCTATACTTAGTTTCTTAGGAATTAACACCCCTTAGGTTACACATTAGAATCCCACTCGGAAGACACTATGGATATTACCCTATCTGGTTTTAAGAACTTAGGATATAAGATAGACAACTTAGGTCAAAATACTAAACCTAGAACTTTACCTAGAAATAGTAACAAACCCTTAGTTATAGAATCACCTAAGCCCTTCTCCCAACATTGGATCTTCCTTACCAGTTAAGATTAGTACACCACCTTTAGAACCATAAGACTAGTTATGAAAACTAGAAGAACCTTAGGGGGAAAACAAACTTCGCAGGAATCTAGTAAATCTAATCATCATTAGGATACCATCCTTCCAGGTATCCTACTCCTCCATCTTTCCTCACTCTACCATTTAATACTATACTCCTATCCTTTTTCCACTCCACCTATTCCTACTCTTCCACTTTAAATCCCACTCTTTCATTATCCCCTAATCCTCTGTACTTTTCTATTTCATCCCTTGCCATCCTTCCTTCCTTTTCACTTCTTCACTTCCTCCCATCCTTTCGTTTCACTCCTCCATCATTTTTCACTCTATTTTTCATACTCTAAACTCTCCCCCTACCTTATCCTACAATGTTCTAAGAGTTAGAACTTGTACTTCTCGTCATATCTAAGTCGGAGTTTTCGTAATCCTCATTATGACTGACTTATGATATTATCCTTCTAATCTTGTGTTATCTTGCAAAGCCATAACTCAGGGTTCCATCCGGTAACTAGTTGCTAACAGTAGTACTGCAGCACTAGAAACCCGAGTTACTAACACGGCTAATACTGATAACCCACGTTTAGCCAGTGGGCCCGTAACCCACAGGTTTCCACAATCTCAAAACCTTTCCTCAATACATTGCAAATTTCACAATGTTTTTCCTAACTTCATGGGTAAATCCCATCAAGTTTCCCAAATTCCGAGTCTAAACACTTATCCTCCCTTTCTCCAAACACTCTTGTATCACATTCCTTAAGTGTGGTCAACTCTCTCCATTTTCCGCCAATACTATTTAAGGATGATTTATAATCATTTTATTAAGATGAATTAGGACCCTTTTTCATCTTAATAAGAAATTATAAATCAGCAGACCATGAGTTTATAGACTCTTACTTAAAAGAATTGGGACGCCTCTACTTGTAAGTGACGAGATGTAAATAAATAAGTCTGAGTATTTGGCACACTTACAAACACTTCCTAATCTGTTTGTATGAAACAATTCCTTTCCTTCGTCTATATCATCATTTCCTTCAAATTGTAAACTCGTTCTCCTATCTCCACCTCTACTCTTACTTTAAACAAAATCTTGGGACGAGATTTTCTCTAAGGGGGTAAGACTGTAACAACCCATAAAATTTCATCAACATCATTTCCACCACAAGGTAATTTCACAGGTAAATTTTTACTTTTCATTACATGCATGACTCTTTAGACCTGCTAACGTATCCACCTATGCCCAACACCACTATGTTTACACTATGTAAACACCCCAGTATGTCAATTCTAGGTTTTAAACATAATTACACTAAGTAATCTATTATTCTAGTATGCTATATCTATTAGAAACCCTAACAAAACCCTAATTAAACCCTATGTGTTTACGGTTATCTTTAGAACCCTAATTGCTTATCTGAACTAGTGTGAAAGTGTTCAAGGCTTAGGTATAAGTTACATTAGCAAGTTTAGGATATATTAGACTCCTTAGACTATATTACAACCCCTTAGAACCTAGGTACAAGTCCCTTAAGCACAAAACCCGAACTAGGTCATAACTTCCCGGAATTAGGTCTAAACTATTTCAAAACTTCACCATAGACTACCACCACTTAGTATAATCCTCTTAGGACCTAGGATTAGTCATTAGGAACTCATAGGACCCTAGCCTAGGCACCAAACCCTAGGTCAAACCCTAATCTATCACTAAGCAAAATTAGGTCATTTAGGTCCTGAAACTAGGTCAAAACCTTCCCATAAGCTACCACCACCTAGGAAATGATCTATAAACCTTAATACTAGTCACTAATCACTCTTAGGACCCTATTCTAGGCACTAAACCCTAGATAAAACCCTAACCTATAACTAAACAAAACTAGGTCAAAAACTAAACTAAAACTAGTAAAAACCTAAAACTAAGCTACCAATCTAGCACCACTACCCCTAGCAGCTTACCAAGCAGCTTACCCACCTACTTTTCACCCTAAGCACCCAACCACACACCTCGATAGCAGATTACAAGCACCTCAATACCATTCCATGGCTATAAAACAGCCACAAGGAGGTCTCGTCACCTCCATGTCACCTAAAAACACCCCGCGGCCATAAAACTTCCACACCACCCTATTCTACCACCATAGCTATAGTTAGTCATCACATAGATCGTCCTTGTCATTCCCTAGACTTACCACATCGACCCCTAGCTGTCATGAGTCAACTCCCCCCTCCTTAATACCTAGCACCCCAAAATGACACCTAATACCCTCGTTAACCCGATAAATACCTCCCCCCCCCTTTACCATTTCACTTCACACCTCTCCTATCTTCTAACTCACTCATATTCTATAGTAATAAGTCCCTAAGACCTGTAGGAGTCAAGTACAATAGCCCTAGTACTAGTCGAGTTGTAGTTTTGGTCTAGAAAACCCTAATTTTCAGTTTAAGCCTTCCCCGAGCTAGGTAAGCCTCAACCTTGGCTCTAATAGCCTTAGTACTGACCTAGGATAGTTATAATATGCCTTAGACCCCATAGGAACCTAAGCTAGAGCTTTGATCATTTTCATTTAGAACTTTTCATTTTGAAACCATAGATTTAGATAAATACATGTTTATATGCTAAAATGCCTTATTATGTGCTATAATCTAAAGTAGGTAACTTAGTTAAGTATATATTAGTTTTACATAAGCTAGGAAACTTAGTTGTTACATAAAAATATAGTTTACTTGAATATAGGACTAGTGTTGCAATTGTTTTCATGCATAGGGGTATATATGGTAACTTTATGAAAATATTAAGTTTAGGGACTGTTTTTGACATATCTTAGAAGTAATAAGTATAAGGACACTTTTTGCAATGTTCTAAAACCCTAGGATAGTAAGTAAAATAAGTTATAAACTTAAAAGGACTAGTTTTGCAAATATTATTAAGTTAAGGGTATAAAGGGTAAATATTAAAAGTTAGTGTAGTTTAAGGACTATTTCTACCATTACTTGAAAATATATAAGTATAGGGTCTAGTTGTGTGAAAGATAGAAAGTTATATGCTTAATTGTTATAAGTTTATAAGTTTAGGATAGAAAATGTAAATATAAAAACTTGAAGGGTATAAACGGACTATTATCATAATAAGTATAAAAAACCTATTCTTTAGTTAGATACATAACACAATACTAGGGAGCTTCATGTGAGGGGTACAATGTGGATATTTCGTTTTGACGAGTTTGTTGGGTTTACGAATTAAAATGCCTTGGCTCCTCAAACGATTATTGCATGTACTTCTGGATTATGATAGCCTGAACGGTGTTATGGTATAACTAAAACTTAATAACAACATAACACAATAATAGGGAGCTTCATGTGAGCAGTATTAACTTCTGAATTATGATGTCCCGAACGGTATTATGTTAATAACAGAATATAATAGTAGGGAGCTTCATGTGATGAGTCATTGATGAGACGAAAAGTGTATCGCTTTTAGGGGGTCATTTAAGCCCAAATTCGAGATTATTTGATCAAATATTGCCCTAAATCGTTCCTTTTATCATTTTAGGTACTTTTGAAGAGAAATCTGGAAAAGGAAGCATTTTGCATGTTTTTGGAGCGAAAAAGTGAAGAAATTGACAAAGTCTCAAATTCTTGCTGGAAACAGTACCTAACGGTGTCAAGCATTGCTAAGTGACGGCGTCACCCTTTGACAAAGAGGTGGATAATTCAAGTTAGACGTGATGGTCCAGAAGGATTTCAAGGCATTTAGGCCTGACGGCGTCACCAAGGCCATCAAGGTCAAAATACATGTGACGGCCCAGAACAAAATTACAGATGACGACGTCAGAAGTGGATCTAGGCAATACAAGTTTTATCTTGGCGGCGAGTTGACGGCGTCACAAGCCATAACGTGATGCCGTCAGAGTGCAAAATCTATATATACTTTTCTAATTTTCATCCTTTAGTGTGGAACTTTTTGGGGAACTTTGTGTACACAACCCTAGACAAATTTTCTGTATTTTCAAGGGTTCAAACCCTTGTTCCATCCATGTTCAATTAAAGATAAGTTTTCCAATAATCATTCAATATGTCTATGTGTTGGTTGATTCTATCTTATGCTTGTCTTCTCTTTAACATGCTAGGCTAGGTTTTCTTTGTGTTTGCTTAGATGTAATAAAACCTAGATGTTGATTATTGGTTGGTTGTTTGTTTATAATTGTTGTGGATGAATGATTTCGATGTTAGGCTTAATAAAACTGGCAGACTTCCAATTGGTAACTTGCTTGAACATCTTAAGAAACATGATCGGAGGTGTACTACGATAAATTGGTTATATTTAATGCGTAGGTAACTACTTGTGATACTATGTTAGGATCTAGTAGTAGGCTCGACATAGAATGAAGTAGAAGCTTATAGAGTTAGGGAAGATCGTACGCGGCCCTACGAATAGTATTAAGGAATATAACCCGTCATCCATCCAATTGTAACAAACTAATCAACCAGTAAAAGATATCTAGGGAGTAGTGAAATCTAAGTAAACACATTTTCTCTTATTATTGTTTCCACCGACATGTATCTTAGTTTCATTTTATTTTATTTTATTTTTATTTGTAGTAATTTGGGTTCGTTGACTAGCAACTAATTCCGCCCAATCTTCTAAAATCCGAGATTTTTACTTGCTTTCCATAAAATATAAAAATAAAAAAAGAATCATCCCTCACCTCTAGACCTAGTTTAGTAGAGTTTTAATCCTAGCGAACACTATTCTTTGAGTTGAACGATCAATCCCCCGGTACTTGTCACTATACTATACTACAACGATCAGGTACACTGCCTGGTGGGGATTGCAAGCTTCTCAAGATCCCTTGAGAGGTAAAACCTTTTACAAAGTTGCAAAACCACGCATCAAGTTTTTGGCACCGCAGCCCAGGGAATAGTTATTGTTAGGTTGAAATTTCTTTTTATTAGGTCTACTTGCTAGATTCCTTTCTAGTAAGATTTTAATTTTTTATAGGTTTTCTTTAGTCTATCTTTTTCTTTGTGTGTTTGTTCGTAATTTTCATTGATTATTCCATTTTCCATTATGGAGAACGTGATCCCACAAAATCTGACACTAGAATCTTACATGAAGAAATATAATTATACTAATTTGGACTTTTCAAGATGGAAGAGTGAAATGATGAGAACTGGATCTTGCATTGATTTTAGTGAGTACCTTGAGAAAATAGACCAAGTGCATAAAGCTTTTAAAAAATTCACCTTAGGAGCTCTATCAAACCCTCAAAATACCTCACTTAGTGAAACCTATGCACCATATAAGCCTTCACCTAGGATAGCTTCTTATGAATCCGACCGATATTGTGAGATGGTTAATGTCAGACCACCTAGGTGCATGCTTAGATTAGATTTCACTAAGACATATGATGAACATGTGGAATCCTTTAGGCAAAAAGAACATAGTGATCAAATTATTGAGAATGATTCTTATGAATCGGACCAAGAATTTGAGATGAATAGAAAAGGATTTGAGATACCTAGGTGCATGTTGGGGATTGACTTAAGCAAAATACATAATAGGCACATAGGTGATCTAGATGTGATGGAGGATAAGGCGAAAAATCCAAGTCCACAAAGTACTCCACAAGTCCCACCATCATTTGAGGCATACACACCACCCATGACTTACCCGGAAGAAGTAGAAGAGACTATAGGAACCCCAATAGAGGTAGAACCCTTGGACCAAGCACAACTAGAGAATATATGTTTTAACACTTGTAGTGATGACCTTTCTTTTAGTTCTAAGGAAGTTCCTAGTTTTGATGAACCGGAGCCCCAACCAAAGCCGTTACCTAATCTTCCATCTTTAGATGTGAATTTAGGAATTGAAAAAGGTCTCGATCCACCAATCAAACCATATAGTCCGGGTAGTTTTACGTTGAAGGTAGTAGACTCTATTCCTTGTAGGGAGGAAGCTGACATAGGTGTGAACCATGACCTTACATACTTACATCACCCATTCATGATTGATCACAAGAAACATTATGGGTTTAAACCAAGATTATTAGGTCAAGATGGATTCCCAACTAGGAGTCTCTCGAAGTTGATAGAAGATGATCCCTTTCTAAGAGAAAATCTTAATCAGCCTACTAACCCAATTGAATTAGGTAAGGTTATGATGATAAGATCTCGCATCTTTGAGCATACAATTCATCTACCGCTCTTTCCTCATGTGGCATATTTCCACCCTAAGGGTGTGTATCACTACTTCCACCCGCACTTAATCTCAAGTGTAGGGAAAACCTCCCTTATTTTTGTTAAATATGGGTAGAGTCAGGCTCGTGACTCAAACAAAAACAAGCAATTCTTGGGAGGCAACCCAAACTTCTTTTATTTGTTTGTTTGTTTGATTTTCTTTGCTTCCGTATGCATGTTTTATTTTTATTGTTTGTGGATCATGTTTCAAAGTAAATTGTGAAAATGCTTTATTTTGTTTTTAACTTCGTCTTAATTACATATAAAGGTATTTTGCAAAAGATAAGTGTAAGGGAGATCCAAATTTGTTTCTAAGAACGAAATTGAGCATGAACCACAACAATATTAAATGAACATGTATATTAGAAATTGTTTGAGTCAAATGCTTGTATCGAGTCATAATGATGTTTTGCAGGATTTTTCAGGAATTAAGGCATAAGTTTTTCTAGAAATTTTCCAGAAACTTAACATGAAATTTCTGCAGGAGCATTCTGACGGCGTCAGGGTTATAACCTGACAGCGTCAGGTATAAAATTTCAGAAAAATTTTGCAAGTTTTTGTTTATACCGGAGTCTTAAAGTTTTTTTATTAATTCTTTAGTTTTATAAACTCCAGGAAATCTGCAAACATTCATTCCACAAGCACTATATCCTTGTATTTATAGATTGCCGCCGATTTTACGCGAGGTTTGCCTTGATTATTTTCTCAGGTTTAACAGGTTATATTGGACAAGAAGATGATTTATATTTCTGGAGGGAAGCTTTCAACGTTCATTTTCTTGGAAGAAGATCTAACCTTGTTCTCACATTATCCACACCGAACGAATCAGGGGAGTATTTTTTTTCATTCTTTTACCTGCATTACTTTTACATCCTTTTTATTGAACATTGGGGACAATGTTCATCCTAAGTGTAAGGGGAGGGTAAATGATGATACCTTAGAGAATACAATTGCACTTGAGTTTGTTTGTTTGATAGTAGGTGTGTAATAAAACTGAGAGAAATACTTGTTAGGGCAATTTTAGCGCCAAATTTAAATTTTTTTACAACATTTAGGAGTGAAGCTTTAGCCTTAATAAGCGCCTCATGGATAGGAGTTGTATGACTAGCACAAAAATCGTACCACTCAAAATTATTTCCACCCAAATATGTGAGGTTCGCCTTTAGACTTGTTAGGAAAAGCATTAATCATTAGTGCTTATGAGTGTACCGGTAGCATTTAGATTCTAGAACTTGTGATAGCGATGCATCCCGAGACCGCTAGTGAGACTACATTCGTGTAGTTAGGATTTACTACATGATAAGAGGCATTAGGATCACCCTTGTGTTTAAACCCATATCATAATTATTTGACCAATGAAGTCATAATTACTTGACTAGCAAAGTCAACTAATTTTCCCAAACCTTTGTGATGTACTCATTTTTAGTACACAATACCCCTAGTACACCCCTCCGAGCCTATCTTTTCGTTTCTAACTTTAAGCATTTTACTTAAAGATAGAATTTGTTAACAATCCACCCCAAATGTGCAACCAAATCGCCTTAGCCTTCCGTGTATGCACTCATCTTTAGTGCATTATTGTTATTAGTTTAAACCCTTTGTTAATTGTCTAATTGATTACATGGTTGCTAAGTTGAGTCATATCTTGTACATATTATTTTGGGACGATTGGGACTCATGGGTAAAGTACTATTGTTATGGAGTAATGGGGAAGAACGTCAATTATTACCCCCATATGTGCGTTAATATTTAAAAAGTACTCCAAGTGTTTTGATTATCTTAATTTGAGTCATTAGAATAGTTGATTGTAAAGTATGTAAAAGTTCAAGTGTAAGGGGAATGCAAATTCCCTATGATGTATTATTTTGGATGGTAGGGCAAGAGCGTATGCAAAAAAAAAAAAAAAAAAAAAAAAAGCGGACTACCATCCCGTTTCATTTTATGTTTGTTCTATGTTTTGTTAGTTTATGATTAGCTTAAGTCGAGTCGAGTCTTAGCTTAGCAATGCTACATTGTACATGTAATTGACCAAAATGATTAACTCGCCACCAGTAAATATTGCCTTTATCCAACAAAACCGTGTTTATCATATCCCTACACATAACGTTATAACCCATTTAAAAAACCTCTTTGATAGTTTATCCTAGGTGCTTACGCCAAGTGGTCGAGATTTGATCCTTTCCCAAGCCTATGGTAATCTATTAGCTATGACAGGTAGTGAAAGATGTTTTCCATTTCCATATTGTGATATATACCTTATTGCACCCGAGAGATGTGAGTATCCAAACACTATTTGTAAGGTGCTAGTGTATAATTTCCGTGCTTGTTCTTCGTTGAAATGGAACGATTATTTGTTGTAATTACTTTTATATTAGTGTTAAATGACCCCTAACTTGTATTTTGATAAGAATAAAAGCGCATTTGCTTAAGGACAAGCAAATCTCAAGTGTAAGGGTATTTGATGAGATGAAAAGTGTACCGCTTTTAGGAGGTCATTTAAGCCCAAATTCGAGATTATTTGATCAAATATTGCCATAAATCGTTCCTTTTTTCATTTTAGGTACTTTTGAAGAGAAATCTGGAAAAGGAAGCATTTTGAACGTTTCTGGAGCGAAAAAGTGAAGAAAACGACAAAGTCTCAAATTCTTGCTGGAAATATTACCTGACGGCGTCAAGCATTGCTAAGTGACGGGACAAAGAGGTGGATAATTCAAGTTTCACGTGACGGGCCAGAAGGATTTCAAGGCATTTAGGCCTGACGGCGTCACCAAGGCCGTCAAGGTCAAAATACATGTGACGGCCCAAAACAAAATTACACATGACGACGTCAGAAGTGGATCTAGGCAATATGAATTTTATCTTGGCGGCGAGTTGGCGGCATCACAAGCCATAACGTGACGCCGTCATAGTGCAAAATCTATATATACTTTTCTAATTTTCATCCTTTAGTGTGGAACTTTTTGGGGAACTTTGTGTGCACAACCCTAGACGAATTTTCTGTATTTTCAAGGGTTCAAACCCTTGTTTCATCCATGTTCAATTGAAGATAAGTTTTAGAATAATCATTCAATATGTCTGTGTGTTGTTTGATTCTATCTTATGCATGTCTTCTCTTTAACAAGCTAGGCTAGGTTTTCTTTGTGTTTGCTTAGATGTAATGAAACATAGATGTTGATTATTGGTTGGTTGTTTGTTTATAATTGTTGCGGATGAATGATTTTGATGTTAGGCTTAAGAAAACTGGCAGACTTCTAATTGGTAACTTGCTTGAACATCTTAAGAAACATGATCGGAGGTGTACTACGATAAATTGGTTATATTTAATGCGCAGGTAACTACTAGTGATACTATGTTAGGAGCTAGTAGTCGTCTCGACATAGAATGAAGTAGAAGCTTATAAAGTTAGGGAAGATCGTACACGACCCTACAAATAGTATTAAGGAATATAACCCGTCATCCATGCAATTGTAACAAACTAATCAACCGGTAAAAGATATCTAGGGAGTAGTGAAATCTAAGTAAACACATTTTCTGTTATTATTGTTTCCACCAACGTTGATCTTAGTTTCATTTTATTTTATTTTATTTTTATTTGTAGTAATTTGGGTTAGTTGACTAGCAACTAATTCCGCCCAATCTTCCAAAACCCGAGATTTTTACTTGCTTTCCATAAAATATAAAAATACAAAAAGAATCATCCCTCACCTCTAGACCTAGTTTAGTAGAGTTTTAATCCTAGCGAACACTATTCTTTGAGTTGAACGATCAATCCCCAGGTACTTGTCACTATAGTATACTACAACGATCTGGTACACTGCCTGGTGGGGATTGCAAGCTTCTCAAGATCTCTTGAGAGGTAAAACCTTTTGCAAGGTTGCAAAACCACGCATCAGTCATATACTTCTGAACTGTGATGGCCTGAACGGTGTTATGTTATATCTATAAACATTAAGAGTAATTACTTAAAAATCAAGACTAAGACTTGACATACATACACACACATACCAAACCCTACTCCCAAGATACGTGAGTCAGCAGTCTAATCCTTGAGTCACTTTTCACATCAATCACATCATCCTAAAGCCCAGGTGAGTTTTCATAGCCTCACACCTTTTAAACGCTTTCTAAATGCTTTACAAACCCTGTAAGGGGCATACATGCTACTTGCTTTACTTTAAACCGAATACAATACTTTTCATTAATTATTGCACGAGTCCACTCTCTGCCATCACTACATATCCAAAATTCATGAGCCATAATCGTTTGGGATATTTTACCCACGCGAACGCGAGTATAGTTGATAGATCTATTGGAGTTTGACAACTCCCGTTGGTAGCTCTCTTTCTGGGAGAGTACCAATAAGTACTATACTTGAAACCCTAAGGACTAACTTTGGTAAGTTATCCTTCTCTTCCCCTCATGGTGGGTCTGCAGCCCCCATGATCCAGACAGTTAGTACGGTTTCATGAGCTTAGTGCAATATACCCCTATCTGTAGTATTGTACTGATCATACAATATGGACAGATACAACAATTTAAATATGGTTTCTACTACTCTACATGGGTGTAAAACAACGTAGCCCATGCTTTACTAAACTTGTATTCACACTACTACTACTACATAAACCTATGACTCTCACTCAACACCTAGTGTTGACTCTTTAAGCATGTATCCTAGGTATATAGTTGTTATGGAGCCTTGGCAGGAAGCGGCACTGAACTCGGAGGACTTTCAACTTTGTTATCATTCAAACACTATTTCACACTTAGATTCATGGGACCTCATCTTAATAAAACTCTGATATTTTAATGAATGATAACTTAATTATAAAAACGTCTCTTTTCAAGTCATTCTCTATTATTGTGACTGTGATTCCATGAAGTAATACCCCAACCCTAAATCCGCTGTGAAGTGTGAAAATGGGGGTGTTACACTAAAGTGTTAACAACACCAAAAAAATCAAAACAAACAAAACAAATCGTGAAGTTAAATTACTTCGGAGTACTTTAAGATTACAACCTATACAGGTGGTTCTAGGCAAGTTTTGACATTAAATTGCAAACTGAAAAGAGATCCATTCTTCTCTTCTGCCACCCTGCGAGTAGTCTTAAAGGAAACAATTTCGGTTAACGCATCGATTCCAAAAATATTGCCAAAGTTTTTTTCACGCATATCCAAAAGCCCAAAAACATTTTTCCGTTTTTCTTGTTAAATAACAATAAAAGACATTATCGAGAAACATTCGACAGAATACCTACCAACTGGGGGTATGACCATAAATAAGTTCCCAAACTAAAGATTAAAATTTGCCTTTGTATCCCTTATGAAATCGGTTTACTCTTGATTGATATTTTGCATTCAAAGTAACCATTCATTTGTGATTATTGGTTTAAGTTCCCTGTGTTTTTTACTCGGTCTTATTTTAATTGGTTCTGTTTTTAGTGCATGTGCACCCGTTATATCTTAAATTGTTTTCCCATCATAAAAATCCAAAAAGAATCTTCGATATCCTCTTAAATGTTTAATTCTTGTCTCTTTACCCTCTTAGTGTTTAATTCTTCACAATGATCGATTCTTCACCATATCATCCCCATGATCCTCGGACCATGGAGGATTTCTATTGTTCAACAATTAACGGGAGAGGAGGACCGATCACTCCAACATCAGTTCCAGGAACCAATTTCAAGTTGAAAAATCATATGATTTGACTAATCCGGCAAAATTTCCAATTTCACGGATTTCGAGATGAGGATGCAAACGAGCACCTAAACAAGTTCATATCTATCACTCAATCCATGAAACAAAAAGGAGTTTCTCAAGATAGCATTTGTTTGAATCTATTTCCATTCTCTTTATCCCACCACGCTGAATCTTGGTTTTATGCTCTTAAAACCCACTCAATTCATACTTAGGAAAAGATGTTCCTCAAGTTTCTATCAAAATACTTTCCACATTCTAAAATGGTGCAGCTTAGGAAAGACATTCTGAATTTCCGACAATTGCACATGGAGTCCACATTTGAGGCTTGGGAAATATTCAAATCTTTGTTATGGAAATGTCCTAATCACCAAATTTTGCTTCTTGATCAAATCATAACCTTTTATCATGGTATAACTTTGATTGATCGAAGCAAAATCATGTTGGCTGCCAGTGGCAATCTTAAGCGAAAAACTCTACAAGAAGCTTATGATTTAATGGAGAATATGACACATCACCACTATCAGTGGGATACTGAAGTTCATAATCACTCTACCACTGATTTGAGTGCTCATCATTCTGATTATATTTCCACAAAGATTGCACAAATTGAGGTCCTTGGCAATCACAAAAGTTATATGAACCAATATTTCCAACAAAGACTAGGTCATCCTAACACTATTCACTTTTCATACTCCGATGAAAGTGATGAGGATGAACCTTTTGAAGAAAATATCGTTCAATCTCCGAGTGGCAATCCCACTCCTTCTTATGAACCAATCATTTTCGACTCTTCCCCTTCTCTCAAACCAATTGAGGGAAGTAATATCACCATGGAAGAGCTTGAGGTTTTCTTTAAGGATGATCCGATCTCATCAAAGAATGAAGAATGTAGTGTGGGGGGAGACACCCCTTTACTTGAAAAGATGATATCTGATGAACCATCTCTTTCTCTTCCCCTAATGGATGTTTAGGATAAACCGTTAGATCCTCCGGAGCCTAAGCTTAAGGATTCTTTACCCGATTTTGAAAAATATATTTTTGATATGGCAGAGGAGTGCGATTTACCACCTATTGACAATTCAAACGATCATGATGAGATGTTCTCCGATTCTGACAACGATGATTCTTCTTTATCTTATGGAGACATCGATTATGTGGAAGAGTTACCTTCTGAGCTCGTCAGCTTAGAAGAAGAGAATGATGAAGATATTAATACGGAAATCCAAGATGAAGCTCTTCGTGAAAAATTATTGAATATCAATATTCTCATTTCTAAGATCGAATCATTAAGTGGCAATCCCACTTCTCATCCCAAGTATTCTCTCCCGACTTACAAATCATTTAGTTTTGATTTCACGGAAGAGACGAGTAGTGGCAGTACCACTACTCATGCATATCTTTCTCCTCCAGAATATGATTCGTTTCACTTTGATCTTGATCATGAGGAGTTCTCCGGTGAACTCACTTATATCATATCTCATCCGGAGTATGAACACTTCTACTTTGATCTAGACAAAGATGATCTTTGTGACCCGGGGGGAGATGTTCTCAATCATGAGAATTTGCTTAATGTCAAAATCCCGACCCTCCCACCCGGAATATTTCTTGACCAAATGAGCTTAAATGATGAGACTCATATTATGGAAATTACGAAGTCTCCATTTGAAGATGATGATCTTATCATGATTGTTATCATGACCTTCTTTCCATTTCTCACATTTGATGTGACTTCCCTTCTCCGTCACTCTTTGGGGAATAAGGATACCATCTTTGACCCCGGCATCACTGCATATAATTTCTATTTCATAGAAATTTGGGTATCTCATCGGTGTGGAACTTTCACGTACTTCAATGTTTATCCAAACATCTTGAATGAAATTCCAATGGAGATTGTCTCTTCCACATGTTGCTTCCACAAGAACCAATGAATTCGGGGATCGAGTCAAGCTAGTGACTCGGTAAACAAAAACATTAGCATCACATAGGTGACAACCCATGTCTCTGTCTTCTTTCTTCTAATAAAGTGATGAGCAGGGGGCAACCTCTTCTGCATCGTGTGTTTTGTGGTTGTTGTTGTGTATATTCAGGATTTTCCTCGAAGTATGAAGGCTTTCGTGCTCGTGTTTTTTCTTTACTCCACTCAAGTCTCATTCTTCATTGCTCAAGAAGTCTGGTATCCTAAATCTTATTGACTAACATTATCTTTTGGCATAATTAATAAACGGCCTTAGATACTACGTAGGATGACCCTTACCTTTGAAACATTGAAGACAATGTTTAACTTTAGTCTGAGGGAGGGGGTATCTTCGATGTGATTTGACTTGCACATTTCATGTACCCGTTTACTCATGCAACTCCGTTTTTCCCAAAAAATCCAAAAAATTTAAAAAAAAATCATCAAAAAAGTACAAAAAAAATGAAAAAAATTGAATTTTTTTGCAAAAATATAATATGTTTTGACACCTTGTTTGACTTTCTACTGGGTAGAGTAGGAATAGAAATTTTGACTTGACCGGGTGTGTTGAGCCCTAATTTGTTCCCTTAACTCATTTGGCTAAGCATTCGTGGATCACATTACTTGAGATTTTAAATTTGCGGAGAACGAGAAATGATAGAAAAGTTAATTATGTGATTAGATGCTAAACATGGAATAGTTGGATTTCTTTAGAGTTCATAACGGTTATTTGTAGTTCCTTGCTCCCGCAAGATTGAAAACCCAAAAATAAAATAATTAGAATTACGCGTTTTTAAAAGTTGTCTAAATTTCAGCTCACTTTACGTGTGGCATAAGCATTAAGTGGGCCTTGGACCCTTTATTCTAAAAGGCGTTTAGGTCTTGGAACTCCCCGTTTTGTCTATGCCACATGAGGTTCATAAATAACACCATTAATATGTAATAAATGCCCAAAATAGATGCGGTTCGACAAGCTGATCCTTGTATCCTTTATTCTGAAAAGCATTTAAGTCTGGGAGTTTCACCGTGAAGCTCCGTATGCTTGAGGCAAAGTAAAAATGAAATAAAATTATAAGTACAAAAAATAACTGCGGTTCAACAAGCGGATCCTTGCATCCTTTATTCTGAAAGGCGTTTAGGTCTAGGAGATTCACCGTGAAGTTCCGTATGTTTGAGGTACAAGTTATATATTAAACCAAGTAGAGAGAGAGAGAGAAAGAAAAATGAAAAATGAAAATATAATAAATGTGGCGTGAACTTTTAAGCCTTTTGAGTTAAAATTTAAATGATTCTTAGATCCGCCTAAATCTACCAGACTTAAACCTATCGGAACGAAAATGAGAAATCATTTCTTTAAAAAAGTCTAGATAAAATAAGACTTGGGAGTAGGAATTTACAATTAGCATTTATGAGTAGTGTTAGCATCTAATGAAATTTTTGGCTATGATTTCGTTTTTACGCTTAGCTTAGGAACTTGTGAAAAATCAATGATGATGAATTCTATCCATATGGACACTTTTCTATGAGCTGTGTTTCTTACTCTGTGACCCTAAACGTTATTGAAAAATGATGAATGTCAACATCCCGTCACTTAATACGTGGAAAAGTACAAAAACAGTAGAATAGATAATAATGTTTAAAAATGGGGCGTTTTCAGGAATAAATAATTTTATAATCTCTTTTGAACATTTTGCTACTTTTCAACGTTAGTAAAAAGAGTTGTGAAATTATTTATCTCAAGAGCGTGAATTGATTACATTGCGTGAGGACACGACAATACCTTAGTCTAGGGGATTTTGGTGTGTGCTTATTCACACACCTTTTCCTTGCCAAATTAAGAACAAAATAGACAAAAACTAATCATAAATGCCAAAGATATTGTGTTTTTGTGTTTATGATCGTGCAAGTACGGATATTTCAAAAACATGCATAAATCAGGCCAAAAACGACAAAAACGAGCACAAGATTGGAAAACATGTCAAAAGCCAGAGCCGGGGAAGAAAATTACCATTTTGTGATCTTAGATTGTCAAAGTATACCTTGGGGAATCACAGAATGTCAGAAATAGTCCTTGGAGCAAAGTTTGAAGAATTGGCAGAAATGGTCCCCCAAGTTTCTAAATTGACAGAATTGGTCCCTGAGCATTTGTTTTTGAAGAAAAGTCAACTAAGGTCCTTGGGAAATCAAAAGTTGTCAATATTAGTCCTTGGATTAAATTTTTCAAGAATTGGCAAAACTGGCCCCTTAAGTTTCAAAATTGGCAGAATTGATCCTTGGGTATTTATTTTTGAAGAAAAATCATTCAAGGCCCATTGGAATTTGAAAGTTGGCAAGAAAGGTCCTTGGAATGAGTTTGGAAACTTGGCATAATTCAACCCTCAATTTTCAGAAATTACATTTTTAGTCCTTAGGCTTTATTTCTTACAAAACCCAAACGGCAAGCTTTATTACTTATAACCCAACACCAACCTTATAACTACCCAACCTACTAATCCAAATCCACCCCAACTATTTCCCTGGCCCAGTCTACAAGCCCACCACCAACACACCCATTTAGCTAAACAGGGGTCAAACCCCCATTCAAACACCACTTCCCTCCAAACCACCTCCCTCTCCAATACCATCACTGCAAAAACCACCCACTTAACCACTAATTGCTCTACTACTCCCACCCTGATTCACCTTCCCAACACAAAACAACACCAATCATTTAATGCTCTCCCCCTGCACAAGCTACCAGAGCAATTTGCAAAAATAATATTTTCCCGCAAAAATCTAAAGTAATGGCCAAGATTGTCTTATCTCAATCCAAGGGTTGGAAAAGAAGTGGGATTGCTCAGCAACCTTCATGTCATCATTATAAATAAAGAATTTTGGCAATTGTTGAAGCAGTTAGTGAATTAGGAGTTTTTAGTGTAATTTAGGTCGAAATGGTGTAATTTAAACTTTCTAGTATTATTAGCCTTTAAACTCAGTTGTATTTCATCTTTCATATTGTATTCTCAAAGTTAAAAGTAATTTCAGTTTATTCTTAGTAATTTGGTTTAACTAAAATTCCTACAAATCTCATAAGCTTAATAGATGTTTAAAACTGTTTTCTTGCTGTCTTATAAGTCAAAATTGGATTAGTGTTAACTCATTTTAACCTTTACAATTCAAATTACCAACTTTAGTGCAAAATCTCAAAAATACCAAAAATAATAGAAAAATATTTGAAAAATAAAAAAATTCAAAAAGAAGAGAAGAAGAAGCTGGATGTGGTGGTTTAGAGCTTGTGAGAAGCATTAGGGTTAGTTAGAAGCTGATTTGGAATTTCAAACAAGCGCCTTTGTTTGTAAGTCAAATTTTCAATTAGATTATTTGAAACTGCTTATTTGCATTTGCTTATTGTATGCTTTAAATAGTGCTTATTCATTATTTTCCTGCTCATGTAGTGTAGTTAAGGCTATCTGTTACTAATTTGCTGTATAATATTTGCTTGTTCTCATATTTGCTTATTTCACACATTTTGGTCATATAATTGCATTATCTGTTCTAGCTTATAATTCTGCTTATCTCTACATCAATTCAGCCTAATTAGTATTCATATAGCATAAGAGATCATTTTGCATTCAATAGGATAGCTTTTGTCATTCAAATCTCACTTATTCTAAAAATAGCTTAGTGTTGCTTAATTTAGTTTGCTTATTATAACTGCTATTTGGTGCTTGGAATTTGCTTAATATATGTTACTAAACTTATTTCAAACTAATGTGCTCAAGTTTACCCTTCAAATCAGTTGGCTCTTTTAAAAAAGCTTGACAGACTCACATAAACGGGTGTTTGGTTAATAGGTGTAAACAGTGTAATAGTAAGTTTCATAAGGTAATATTAGTTCAAATAGTTCATAATAGGAATATTGAGGCAGGTTAAGTCTGAAAAATTAGTGCTCATTTAGGAAAAAGTTAAAATGGGTTTAATTTTAGTAGTATATGCACATTAGACTGAATCTGGTTCTCACCTCATATATTTAGGTAAATTATTGTGTCTCTTACCTTAATTAGGACTTATATCAACTTCTCATAACATCTAGGTTCAATTTAGATCAATAACATTTCATATTAGTCAAACTTATGCAAAATTGAAAAAAGTCAAAAACACAAAAGGAGATTTTTAGCAGTTCACTTTTACATTTTTAATTTCCTCAATTCAAAGTGCTTTGATCTGAAACTTCTTTCTTTTTTTATTTGCCAGACTGTGTTTTCATAAATAATTTTTGTTGAATTTTTAGAAATTTATTTAGTAGTTTCTTAGTGCCTTGAAGTTACATGTTTTGTGTAAAAGTGCCCTGCACCCAGTTTTTGCCCATATGACCCATTTTTCTATGAGCCATATCTTGCTCATCTTTTGAGCTCATGCCTTGATCTTTATAGTTTTAGGAAGCCCACAGTACTGTCTTGTTAGATCCTTACTTAGTTTACCCTTAAGAGCTTATTTGCTGGCTTATTTTGTGCTACTAATTTGCCCCAAATTGCTCAGTGAACACTGAGCTTGTTTGATTTCTGTCTTAAAGCTTGTGCCCAGCTTGTTTGATTGTTGTTTTCAGCTTGTTTAAGCTTGCTTATAATTGTGTTTTTGTATGTTGTTTTGGTATTTGATTTTGTGATTATTTGCGTAAGCTGCTACTCTCTTAAACTCATTTTGGAATAAAAACCTTGACTGTTGGATTTTTAAGCTTGCATAAGCTTAAGTAAAGCTTTTCTTAAATATTCCCTTTACAAAGGTTGTTCATGTTTGATGATAAAACAAGTTTTAAAAGAAAAAAAATAAAAATAGAATAAAGGAGTTTGTGGGATTCGAACCTGTGACCTCTTGGTCAGCCAAGCAAAACTAAACCAGGGACAAGCACCATCTGCCCTAAAGGGTACTTAATGTTTTAGTTTTCCACTTTTCCTTTTATAGTGATAGCTTCTATTTAAGCTTAATAAGCTTATCAGCTTATTTTACTGCTTATTAATAAGCTATTTGGACTTTTTTTTATTTTTCCTAGGTTTCTGCTACCATTTAGTATTTTTAGAAAAAAATTCATAATTTTAACTGTTCATTTAGTATTTATAATAATTTTTTATTTAATTAGTTTATAATTAATAATACATAAATAAATATTTCGCTGCTTATTCATAAGCTTGTAGGACTTTTTATAATTTTCCTAGGTTTTTGTAATTGTAAAGTACTTTTAGAAAAAGTTTCATAATTTTTACTGTTCGTATAGTATTTTCACAATTAAATTTAGTTTAATTAGTTTTTAATTAATAATAAGTAAATAAAATTTTTAATAGCTTATTTATAAGTTGTTAGAGTTTTTTATAATTTTCTAGGACTCCTGTGATGGTTAAGAAGTTTTAAAAAAAATTCATAATTTTCCAACTTAATTTAGTATTTTTAATAAGTTAAATTATTTTAATTAGTAATTATATAGTAATTAGTTAATAATAAATAATTAAAAAGTCAAAAAAATAATTTTCTTTTTTACAAAATTTCCTTTTATCATTAGGATCGTAGAAAAGTAATTTTCATCCCCGTAGGATTTATTCTGTTTAAATTTCACTTTTTCTTTTACGCGTTTACGTTATTTTTAATTTAAACGTGCGTTTTCAGTTTTAAATACGTTTTAGGTTAATTTTGGTTTACAGTAATTGTTAATATTGCTTATTTGGTTTATTTTCATTGTTATTTGCTTAGTGTAATTCCCAAAATCATATCTTTGTTAAATCTGTTCAAATCACCTAATCACAAAAACGTTTCCAAAATACAATTTCACACCTCGCTGGGACATAACGACCCGGGAACTCACTGTGCTTATACCAGATCACTTGCACCGTACCCTCATGGTCTAACCTCATTGACCAACATCCTTGGTTGATTTGTGAGTGATCGTGAGGGCGTCAGTCAGGCACATTAGCGAGACATACCCTTTAAGTAAGTAATTAGGTTCGTGTTAGTTACATGTCGAGTTATGGATTGACTAACATTAATATGTCTGACTTTCATGACTTATCAGACTTATTGGGTTGACGAGTCTAATAAGAGCCTAATAAGCATGACGGTGGAAATCTATTAATGGGTAATCTATCTTCATGACTCAATTGACCAACGTGATTTAGTTTTGGAATAATAAGTGAGACGGAGGAATTATCGGGCTTATCGAGTTGACGAATTTGATAAAGATTTGATAATTCATTCGAGAAATTTATTAAACTATAATTAAGAACATTTGACTGAATTATTCTTTTAAGTTGTTTGGATTGTTGGTCTTTGTCTTGGCATGTGTTCACTCGAGTCAGTGTCGTGTCTTCACAACATACACGAATGATACCAAACACAAATAAATGGATATAACGATAAACCCTAAATATCTAGAATGAGTAATTCAATTTCATAAGTTTATAGGTTTCGAATAAGATACTAAGACGAGTTTATTTAATAGGTTGTGCTGGGTCCTGCAGTGCAGTGACGTACCAGCTATTATCATTTGCTTCTAGTGTATCACCTATCCTCTACTACTTGAGGTGAGTTCATAGCCCATATTTTCCTTGTTTTACTTTCTTTGGGGGGGGGGGGGGGAATACATGCTTGTCAACGTATCATTTCCTTGGTCAATCTCTTTGGTGTTTACGATGTTATTCGAATGTTTGTTATGATTTGTCGGTTCTATCTTGGTCTTGTTTATCTTTATGGTTTTGTTGTCAGTTATGTTGTTGTTTGGATTGCGGATTGGATATGAGGGCCTGCTTGTGTAGAATTGTTATATTCCATCTACTCCGTGTAGAGGTGTAATAACATGTCTACTTGTGCGGCATATGGATATAGTGTGCACCTATAGGATTATTCTATTGATGTTTGTCATTGTGTTATTGTTATGTCTTGGGTTCTCTTCTTTGCTGATGAGACGAAAAGTGTACCACTCTTAGGGGGTCATTTAAGCCCAAATTCGAGATTATTTGATCAAATATTGCCCTAAATCATTCCTTTTGTCATTTTAGGTACTTTTGAAGAGAAATCTGGAAAAGGAAGCATTTTGGACGTTTTTGGAGTGAAAAATTGAAGAAAACGACAAAGTCTCAAATTCTTGCTGGAAATAGTACCTGACGGCATCAAACATTGCTAAGTGACGGCGTCACCCTTTGACAAAGAGGTGGATAATTCAAGTTACACGTGACGGGCCAGAAGGATTTCAAGGCATTTAGGCCTGACGGCGTCACCAAGGCCATCTAGGTCAAAATACATGTGAAGATCCAGAACAAAATTACACATGACGACGTCAGAAGTGGATCTAGGCAATACGAATTTTATCTTGGCGGCGAGTTGACGGCGTCACAAGCCATAACGTGACGCCGTCAGAGTACAAAATCTATATATACTTTTCTAATTTTCATTCTTTAGTGTGGAATTTTCTGGGTAACTTTGTGTGCACAACCCTAGACGAATTTTTTGTATTTTCAAGGGTTCAAACACTTGTTTCATCCATGTTCAATTGAAGATAAGTTTTCCAATAATCATTCAATATGTCTATGTGTTGTTTGATTCTATCTTATGCTTGTCTTCTCTTTAACATGCTTGGCTAGGTTTTCTTTGTGTTTGCTTAGATGTAATGAAACCTAGATGTTGATTATTGGTTGGTTGTTTGTTTATAATTGTTGTGGATGAATGATTTCAATCTTAGGCTTAAGAAAACTGGCAGACTTCCAATTGGTAACTTGCTTGAACGTCTTAAGAAACATGATCGGAGGTGTACTATGATAAATTGGTTATATTGAATGCGTAGGTAACTACTAGTGATACTATGTTAGGAGCTAGTAGTCGGCTCGACATAGAATGAAGTAGAAACTTATAGAGTTAGGGAAGATCGTACACGGCCCTACGAATAGTATTAAGGAATATAACCCGTCATCCATGCAATTGTAACAAACTAATCAACCGGTAAAAGATATCTAGGGAGTAGTGAAATCTAAGTAAACACATTTTCTCTTATTATTGTTTCCACCAACATTTATCTTAGTTTCATTTTATTTTATTTTATCTTATTTTATTTGTAGTAATTTGGGTTTGTTGACTAGCAACTAATTCCGCCCAATCTTCCAAAACTTGAGATTTTTACTTGCTTTCCATAAAATATAAAAATACAAAAAGAATCATCCCTCACCTCTAGACCTAGTTTAGTAGTGTTTTAATCCTAGCGAACACTATTCTTTGAGTTGAACGATCAATCCCCCGGTACTTGTCACTATACTATACTACAACGATCAGGTACACTGCCTGGTGGGGATTGCAAGCTTCTCAAGATCCCTTGAGAGGCAAAACCATGCATCAAGTTTTTGGCGCCGCTGCCGGGGAATAGTTATTGGCTAGGTTAAAATTTCTTTTTATTAGGTCTACTTGCTAGATTCCTTTCTAGTAAGATTTTTTATTTTTATAGGTTTTCTTTAGTCTATCTTATTTTTTGTTCATTTGTTCGTAACCATTACCATCCACCATCATGGAAGGTGGTAATCTCTTTTACCCCATCAACCCACCACAACAACACCATCTACAAAACCCACCACAACCAAACCTATAACACCTAAAATCCAAGAACATGTGAAAAGACCAAAATGCCCCTACAAGTTAAAACTTAATTAAAAGCTTATTAAAGTATCCAAATAATTCCCAAACTTCAAACAATGCACAAGTTATGATCCCAAATAATTTTAACAACTTCATTTAACATTTATACAAGTTGCAAAATTACCAAATTACCCTTAAAGGGCCGAATGTCACATAAATAATATTGTTTTGATTTAAAAATGATTTGGATCTTTTAAATAAGGAAGATAATCACAAAATATGTTCCCTAACCTATATGGCCGAAATTTCTGGCCCAAGGCCTCCCCTCACACGGCATATATCACCCTAAATCAAATCCATATCTTTCCTCCCTAAAAAAAAAAAAAAACCTAAATCGATTTGGAGAAAAACACACACAAAATCCCTAGCCTCCATTCGACTCTTCCATGACTCCTAAGCAATTTTCTGTGATCATACAACATCCTAAGAAGCCAAGAAAAATTCCTTTTTATTTGTGGAAGCCTTACACGATCGTGGTGACTTTTTCTCTTTGTCGAACCCTAAAAACAAGGTAATTCGCTTGTGCTTCATTCGACCTCTACAAAATTTGTTTCTTATTTTTCTGATGTTCCTTACACTTATTAAGACCCACGAAAATTGGTTTCAAGGTTAGAAGATCGTTTTTGAAGTCGTGGTGATTTTTGGATCGTTTTGGCTCTACGCGTGTGCTATAATTCGTCCAGCCTATTCTATTAGTTCCAGACCTGGTCTGGTATTTTTCTCACGTCTCTTACATCATATAAGTCTCAAATAAAATGCTAAAGTCGAACCATGCATGCTCTATGAATTATTTGTGAATTAAAACCCTAAAAACGTGTTTAATTGTGAAATACATATTCCGATCCAGAATAATTATTAATAAAATTATTATACACTTATTATGATATAATATGATCTGGAAAAATGTTGGAAAGAATTGTCATGGCTTAAATCATGTGTTCTCGAATTATTTTGGTTTATCGATTTTAATTAAAACGTATAAAAGAAAAAGAAAATAAAATCGTGTGACTTAGGGTTTTGATCTAGGGTTTGTTTTGTGATATTAAATGACATTTAATGATGAGGTGATGATTAAAAATGGATTAGAGTTGGTTAGGGTTTTTAATCTTGGTATTTTATGTTATACGATTTATAATAAAGGGTTTTGGGCGAGTTTTGTAACTTTTGAAACTTAAGGGTTAATTCTGGAACTTAATTTGGGCTGTATACTATTCGACAAAAATATATATGAGGGTGTTAAGTGTAAGTTTTGCAATTAAATGGATTAAAATGTATTTTAAAACTAATTAGGGTTTGTTTTGAAAATAATTAAAAGAGAGGGACTAAACATGTAAATTCTGGAAACATAAGGTTGTTTTGAGCAATTTAATATATTCAGGGGGTTTTGTGCCATTTTGATAGTTTAAGGGCATGATATGTAATTATGGATAATTAAAAGTTGAAATTATAAGTTAAAGGGTTAAATATGTAACTTTGATAACTTGAAGGACTTAAAGTGTAAATTATGAATAATTGAAAATCCATTCGAATAACTTAATAAAATAAGTGCTCATTATGTAAAATGGATAAGTTAAGGGTTTAAAGTGTAACTTTGAATACTAAAAGGTTTAAAGTGTAATTTTGGAAAGTAAAGGGTTAAAATGTAAAGTTATGAAACCCTAAGGACCAAATGTGAAAGTATGATAAAAGATACCTTATTTCCATTAATAATGATTCAACTTTCTAAATATGGAAACTTTCTAAATATGGAAACTTTCTAAAAGTGGAAACTTACTAAATATGAAAACTTTCTAAATGTGGAAACTTACTATTTATGGAAACCTGCTTAAAATGGAAAGTTATTAAAAATGGAAAGTTACTTAAAATTGAGAGTTACTTAAAATGGAAAGACATGTAATTAAAGAATGAATTATGATTCCCCCTCTTCTCCTCTAGGTGTGAAGAAGGAGAGATCTTGAGCCCTTTCTATTTCTGTGTTTGTTTCATTTGTGCTTTGCAATAAGGTACGGATACTCTGCCTTTTCAGTAAAGGCTCCTATATTCTTCTTATGACTTTGAGCTATGATTCAGTTAAGATTCCCCAAGCCATTGCTATGTTCCCTTCTGTTGTGAACTTCCCCTGATTTCTGTTAAGCTTTGATTTGTTAGCTTCTGATCTGATTTCGTTGCTATGATTTCTGACCCTTGAATATCCGATATCTCTGGTTCATCTTTTATGATTAATTGATATGAAAACCTTTTGAAAATATAACTTGATGTCATGGAAGGAAACTGTTTTGAAATAACACTCTATGATTTGGATACGAAACTATTTTTAAAATGAAGGATTAAATGGGCTTTTATGAAGAATGTTCTAAAAAGGGAGATCTTTGAGATGAAATGAGCAAATGACTATTAAGGTTTTTAAATCTGTTTTATCTTAACCCTTTTCACATTTTATGAACTTATGAAACTTAATAATGAACCTTTTGTAATGAACTTTGGATATTCTGAACCATTGATATGATTTCTGATATTATGACTTTGAGATGACCTTGAGACATGACCTTGAGATGCACCTTTGCTATATGAACTTTTGCATGACTTTGAGACCTGACTCTTAGTTTGATACCCGAGCCATTTATGTTTCTTCTACCTATGGAGGTACCATAGGCATGTCTGTGATGCACCACTGGCATGACTCATGCGTGGGTGAGTGATTTCTCACGTCATCCCTTTTATGATTATCTGCCGGCTATGACTTTGAGTATATGACTTTGAGATTGACTTTGAGTAAGGGGCGTATGGATTGCAATCCTAGACATGTATGCTTAGTGGATTTAACTATGACTTTGAGTTGACTTTGAGGTGATTGGTACTGTGTGCTATACATGCCCTTCACAACCCCTGGGAGCTGATCACTCCACCTTTATGATACATGAGGACACCCCTCATATTATCTGGTTGCCTGAGAGGTATCCCCTCTGATTGTGAGATTATGAATTGACGGCTTATGACTTTGAGATTATGATGTTGAGTTATGACTTTGAGTTTTGGGCTCGTGGTGGATGACTATCCTTTCTTTTCTTTTCTTTTCTTTTCTATTACTCTCTTTTATCTATTTCTTATTCTATTTCCCAATGCACTATATTTCAGTTCTGTTTCATTATCATTTCTTTGTATATGTATCTGTTCACTGGGCTTTTTAAGCTCAGCAGCATTTCCTTTTCCTGCGGCAGGTTTTAGTAGGAAGCTGGGTTATGGGAAGAGAGTGTGACTGGACTTAGAAGACTATGCTTTGGACTAGAGACGATTAGATGAAGTTTCACTTTATTAGACATAGTATTTATTTTCTTTGTAACCTTGTAGTTTCAGATTTTCATTTGTAACCCTGAATTTCGTTGTATGTATGAATCATATGCTTGTGTTTGTTCTGATATGTCACTGTAATGTAATACTTCTACCCTTATCGGGTTGGGGTGTTACAATTATGGTATCAGAGACCAGGCTGCGATTCGTAATACATTTACCCTTGACCTGTGAAGTTTGGACCCCTAAAGTTTCCCTGTAGGCGCTCATAAGACAACCTTGAAACTTTACCTTAGGATTCCCCATAGGAACCCAAGTTATTACCAGTGAGGAATGGGTAGACTAAGACATTTATGTAAGTATCATTTGTTTCCGCATCACTCTGATCGTGCCCTTGCTCTTAAATAAGCCTTATAAGGACCTTTGTTTCAGAAGTTAGAAGTTTTGCAACTTAAGCTTAGTAACCAAGTAAGTTTGGAATACCTCGGAAAGCTACCTGGATACCTTACACATTTAAGTTTCACCTTCAGATTTTGATCTCCGCCTCCGATTTGTTTGATAAGCTGTTTGACACCTTTTCGACCACATCGTAGGTCATTCAACCACAATGTGTTCGACACATTCTGTAAATTCATTACTTATGCTGGGTATGAATGTACCACCCGATACTACTTAACTCTGTATGATCCATTACTACTCCTACGAGAATTTTGGTAATTATGAACCACGAATATGAGAAGTTTTGTTTCCTCTCTTTGAATGATGAACCTTGTCCTGCCAACCATTTCCTTTGGAAGGGTATGATGTAAAGACTATCTTTGTATGGATCTGTTAACTAAGCATGATGATGCTGATAACTGAGATTCTGTACATCGCACAATTGACAATTATACGATGTTCGTATTACCAATGATACACATCCTACCTGCTACTTATGCTAAGAAGCTAAACGAAATTTCCACACATTGAACTGTTTGTTTATCCATCCCAACACTTTTGTTGAATCATGTACTTGACTCTGAGATATGAACTACCTGTATGATTTGACGACTGTATTCACTCTATGAATCCTTTGACTTTGAGATGTCTGATTGTACGGTCTTTTGGACTGAATGACTATTCGTGAAGATACCATAGATTACCGTATCTGAAATGTGACCTTAACAATCTGCTTCACCCTATTTCGTTATGATGACTCTCTACATCTGCAAAAATTTCTGCCACTATGAAAACACCAACCCCGAACTCATGTGATTATCAAGTTTTCCTGAAAACCATTATTATCAACCCTTAGAAAGTTCGGCTATTGGGAAATATTTTGTTGTACGAAGATTTTCCGGTATTCTCTGATGAACTTTTTGGTACTCCATTGAACTGATCTCAGTTGAAGAAACCATGGTGCCATAGAAGTT